>MU382638.1:0-697619 GCA_022495115.1 Xylaria castorea | reverse complement strand
ATAGTTTACTTTTATATTAAAATATATGTTTAACATTATATACATTTTATTTTATTTTTATATAAGTTTAATATAATTAATATAGTATTATTTAGTTTAACTTTTTAGTATAGTTAAAAATATTGCGTAGTATTACTTTTTTATAATTTTAAATTAATAGCAAATTAAAATAAAAATATAAGCTTTATTATATAATATATTATATAACTTTTTGTTATAGTTTTAATTTAATTGCTATATTTTATTAAAAGCATTAAATAAGTTTAAGTTAAAATTGCTGTTTTATATAATATATATAAAAAGCAGCTAATAAATAAAATTTTTATATAATAACAAAGTAAAAATCCGGTATGTTTTTATATAAAAATTTTTTATAGTATTTTTAGTTAAAGCTTTTGTTTTAAAAGTATTAAAGCATATACTTAATATAATTTGTTTATATAAAAAAAGTATAAAAGTTAAAACGTTATATATAAAAAAAACAAAGTTTAAAACAATTAAAATGTTTTATTATATAAAAAATAATATAAGTTATTTAATTAAAAAAATAGCAAAGTTTGTACTATTATTAACGCTTGCTGCATAAGCTAATCTTTTATTATACGAACGTTTTAGCAGTTATATAATTTTATTGCGTTTAATTATAACAATAAGCTTTTTTTTAAATAAACAAATAATATATAAAAATTAATATATTGTTTATTTTTAAAAGTTAACTTTATAAAAACGTATAATTTGTTATTTTTTAATTTTTATTTATATATATTTATATAAATATTGCTTAAAGTATGTAGTTATTTTTTTAAAATTAAGTAGTTTTATAAAGTTAATAAAAATATTTTAATATTTTTCGTTAGTTTTTTTTTTTTAGATTTTAACAGGTATATTTATATTTATGCTTATTTTTTTATACGTAAAAATAAAATCTTTTACGTTTAATAATAATGTTGTTGCTATAGTTGTTAAAAAAATATAAGTATAACTTACCGTTTTTTTTAATTAGTTATACAAAAGTAAATTAAGTTAACATAGTTAACAATTAAGCAAATATATTTTAGTTTTATATTATATAAATTAAGTTAATATAGTTAATAGTTAAACAAATATGTTTTAGTTTTAAATCGTACAAAAAATCGACGTTAATATATTTGTTTTAGTTTACGTTAAAATTTACTAAATTTTTTTTTTTCGTACAAACTGTTTTAAAAAATAGTATAAAAACTGTTTTTTTAACAATAAGCTTTCGTTTTTTTACTTTATTAATTTATAATTGCTAATATAACTACTAATTAATATTAATAGCTTTTGCTTTTATACGTATATATTTATACAAAAGTAAAAATAAACCTATTGTTTATTATATTTATTTATTTTTTTAAAAAGTAAAAAAGCAAGCTAGTTTTGCTTGTACAAAAAAAAACTATATAAATAAATAACAGTTTGTGCGCAGTCCGTGCGCAACTCTTTATCTTATTTGTACAACAAATAAAACTATTAGCCGTACGCAAGTTATACTTGCATACAAGCAATACTGCTAATCTAACACAATAACTTATTTTATTTTAGTGTGTTATATAAGAAAACCAGCCGTGTTTAATAGCTTAACATACTAATTTCGAAATCTTTATAGCTTGATGCAATAAAACATATAATGCAGTTTTAAATAAACAATTAAACCTAGCCGTTCTTACTTAAATATCTTAAGCATTAAAAGACTATAACTAACAGCCGTAGCCCTTCCTACTTAATACTCCGATATATACGCAAATACAGCATACAAATTCGATGCCCAATCTTTATTAGACTTGCATGCAGGGTGGATGAGTGAACGCTATTGAATCTACAACCCGTATGCTAGCATAAAGTATAAATTTGCGGTTTGCTAAATGATTATTTGTTTTCCACTCTGATAGGAAGTTTAATAACGCTAAATTATTGGTAGGTCTCACAGGCAAGCAGTTAAGAATGACCTAGTGCGACAAAAAGAGAATTGCCGTTAAGTTTTATGTTATGCCGCAAGCCGACCGCCAGGTCCCAAACCACACACAGCAAGCCTTAACCAGCGAACGTTCCTAATCAGAAAACTTAGCAGCACAATGACGTTAATCCCTGCTAACGGAAGGAAAAGTGAAGGAGGGCATTAACGAACGGGTACCTATATCTACCCATTATATACCACGCTAACCTTGGCGGGCCCAGCCGTCCACACACACACCCACGAGGGCCTTTACGAAGTATTTTTATACACTAAGGCAGTCAGACTTGGCAGAAGATAGGAATAGTCTCAAAAATAACGCCGAGCTCTTCCTTGATCAAGCCCCTCAAGCCCCTCCTACAGATTATGTTGATGGAGCATCCTCTGCTTAACTCGCCCATTCGCCCAGCCCTACTTATGTCTAAGTAGTACATATGAGTTAGGCGGTAGGGAAGTATGCACGGTTATTTGCTCAGCCTATATCACCTAATTTGGCTTGTTATGCCCGGAGTCATTGCACTCTAAGTACAGTAAGTAATCAAGCTCGATCATGGAAAGTCGCTCGTTGATAAGCGGTCCAACGACCCTGGCTTGTCACCATCAGGTCAATGGAATGCGATGCATATGAGCTACCGGTATATGAGCTTTGTTCGGCTTTTCGGCAAGGGGCACCACACGGTTTTGTGAATAAGACAAGCAGGCCAAGAATATCACCCTCCATCAAGAATAAGAACTGACGCAAGTAGACAAGGGTGGTTCCGAGAGTGCAGTGCAGGAGTGCAGTCTCTGTGCAGTGTACCGCTGCATAGTACTGTTCGTGTCCCGTACTGCAGACGGGCAGATCGCACCCACTTTTATCTCGTCTCTGTTGCCCGATCAGGAGAACAATGCTGGTACAATGCTGGTCAGCTTGCGTTTCAGAACATTCCCTGCTTTTCGTTGCGGCGCGACGGATTACGCAGCCCCATCCACCAAACGCCTTCTGTGTTTCCCTACTGGTCTGGACTTGAGAGGCACAACGCTAAAATAAGCATCGCTATTGGTATTAGATTGGAAAAAGATACTCCTCCTCAAGCCACCCGACGGCCGGAACGCTGTGCTGTACTGTATCAATACTAACGAGTAGATGATGTGCCTAACCTACTATAGTAGGTATTCGTACCTTTTCCGTTTGCGGCACGAGTTCTGGCACGAGGTGCCGTTCGACCAGCCAGCCCTCTTGGAATGCTTCGTGATTGCCCCATCGATCCACAACGCCATTCCTTGCCGGGCTAGGAAATTGATAGCTATCACGGCCGAATAAAGCAAACAAGTGTGGCACCAAGAGAGAAATACGATCCACACCATAACAGTCTCCAGTCTCCTGTGCGTAGTCTGATAATCTGGCCCTCACAAACGTTGGTGATCGATGGAGCTACCTATTGCCTAGTCTTATACCTAGTTCGGTTTCGGTATGTGCCGGTGAGCTACCTACTCATTGAGCCGCAGTTGGCAAGCCTTTTAAGACCATCTTGTCCGGTTCCGTCGCTCATTTATTTTCTGAGTTGGT
This sequence comes from Xylaria castorea, assembly GCA_022495115.1. Taxonomy (NCBI): domain Eukaryota; kingdom Fungi; phylum Ascomycota; class Sordariomycetes; order Xylariales; family Xylariaceae; genus Xylaria; species Xylaria castorea. The sequence goes on along the minus strand of MU382638.1, from coordinate 694,095 downwards.
CTCGCTTTGCAACGATTGTGTCATGCATGCAAACCTACGTATAATATATACCCTTGACCTTGCAATCGGATCTTGTTCGACAGGGACTACCCGTCCTCCCTTATCTTTGTTATAGTTATCAACTTGCGTCAGCGCATCCTCAAGCTGGCTCTTGTTGGCTGGCGAAGAGCTTTTCGTTTAAGCTTCTACCCCCAACCCTGCCTTGACTCGGTTCCCTAAACACCTTATAAGCGTCGCATGCATCCAACATACATTCGCACTCAAGCGCCATAACATTAAGGCTTGTTGGGGCCTGCCCACAATGAGATTACGCCATATATTCCTCGCTGCAGCTATCCCAAGCGTAACGGCGCTGCACCAAAGCGTGGTAGCGCACTCAGCCGGTGCCGTTGAATTAACACCACCGGGCTCAGGTATGATACTACCTACAGCCCGCAGTCTTTTGAAGACGTTAGTGCTACGAAAAGGTCGCTAATGGGGAAACAGACAACAACACGGAGACTATCATGAATACTCCACCGCCTCTAAAGACAGCTGTGTCAGATAAGCCTGCAGTCGGAGCATCTGTCATGGGATTAATCGTGTTCTCGGCCGCTGGGCTCTTGTTATTATGACAACGAGACAACACGTAATGTTTTTTTGCATATCAATGGAGTTTGGAAGTGTTTAAGGCGACTCGAGTGGCATGACTGGGCGGGAAACAACGGTACAGAGGGGCACGGCCGGTTTCCGGGCAACGAACGGCGTTCTGAATTATATTGATTTGCTTCTATATACCCTTCACCGCGGCGACCGACGGTAGTCAATAATTAATACTCAATACTTCCCCATCAATCTCACGTTAGATGCAACGTGATGTATGCTTTCTACCAATGCCACCGCCAAATGTCGCTAGCGAAACCAGCCAGAGGCAGCAAGCCTCTTTATAGGTGATCTTCCTGGACTTAATTATTCGCGCGGCCGGTCTTCGAATGACCGCATTAACAGCCGTAAGGCTGCAGATGGCGTAGAAAATGCGTGGTATGGGATTTAGGGGCGACCAGGATCGCGCTGACGTTCGCGCTGGTGTTTTGCGACACTGAAGTGTTTCGCTCTGTAACTCTTTCTGCGTTGAGTGGACAGGGCACTTGGTCACATAGCTCTCTCATTTTACTACTTGTGAGACTAGACAAACCGTTCACGCGGCGACGGGCACTTGTTGTGGCTGTTCGGCAGGTTCCTCGGGAGGTTCCTCCGGAGGGGGCCGAGGAAGATTATCCTACGAATAAATTGTCAACTTCTCTTCGAAAATGATTCTCGCAACTTCTCGCTATATTTGTGGTTCACAAACCTGATCAAAAATGACCCGAATCATCAAACTACAACTAGGACACACGGCTATATCGGTTGACTCGTCTTGGAGGTCTATGAGGGCGATAGAGAACCGGTCGCCACATGGGCATGGGTAGTGGAAGATCTGGAGCGTCTCGTCGAAGGTCATGTCCTCGATCTCGACCTCGTCGTAAACCGCGATTTCCTCTTCCTCTGCCATTTTGCTAAGTCAAGAGAAGTTGCACAGAACGGCACTGTTACGAGGACTTTAAGGTGTACAGGCAATGGCTGTAAAAGTGAGTGATTCAGATTAATCAACGCCACTTTGTCGCGAAATTCTTGTCGAACCCCGCGATGGTGGCGTCTTCCAAGGTTTTCGGATGTATGCATTTGATCCCACCCCACCTCTTTCTTAGTGCAGGTGCACCGCCTCACACCAGCCACATTCCTCAGGGTTACGTACTCCAGTGTTCTTAGGTACTCCAGTCTCGATGCTCTACCTAATTGGTTAGTGGGTTTGCCAAGCACCTGGGGAAATCACATGCAAGCTGGACGTCACGCTGACCTGTAGTTATGCAATGACCGAGAATGCAGGCTTTCGCCGAGGAACGTACCTATGTGCAACTGGATTATCACCAGACTTCCCCAATTCCATCCTTCGGATAGCTCACGAAGCGCTGCTCGTTCACAACCACCGCCTCTCTAATGAACCATGTAATACTACACAGAACTCGACCGACACAGAATTGTTTGCGCATCATCATACGACGCTCTTCATGGATTGACCGGCGTCGTCAATTGCTCCGATCATCATCCATTCAATCCCCCGTGACACGCCGAGGCGCATAGGGGGCGCATTCCCTTCTGCTCGCCGCGATGGCGGTACACTCCAAACCGGTCCTGCCCGACCGGTCGATAAAGCGCGTCGTCTCGCAGTTGGTCGAGCTCTACGTCTCAAACCGTACGCGCATCTCTCGCGCCGTTTATCTGACGCTGGCGCTCGCCCTCGTAAACCGTATCCGTCATGCCGTCTCCGAGCAAAAGGCTGCTTCTGCCCGTGAAGCCGCCAAGCGACGCTCCGGCACAACGTCGAGCGATACGCCGGACTCGCCCAGTAAGAAGAAAATCGAACTAAATCGCGAATTTTTCCGCTCCTTATTAAGGCTATTGAATATCGTTATACCCAGCGCTTCCAGCAAGGAGGCCAGGATGCTTTTAAGTCACAGCTTCTTTCTTGTGGTGCGGACCCTCATCAGTTTAAAGGTCGCGGAAATGGATGGTGCTATTGTCAAGGCGCTCGTGAAAGGAAGTGGCAAGGAGTTTTTGACCAGGATAGTATGGTGGATGCTGATTGCAGTGCCTGCGACCTTCACAAATTCAATGGTTAGTATAGAGGTACCTGGGTCCTCAAACACTGATTGCGCGGTTGCTAACAATGAATCTTCATTCCAGCTATCTTACCATCAGGCCGAACTTTCACTCAAATACCGAACACGACTGACGCAACACATACACGACAAATATCTCTCGAAGCTCACGTTCTATGGCATATCTGCCTTGGACGATCGAATAAAGAACCCTGATCAGGTGATATCCGTAGATGTTGCCAAGTTCTCAAATAGCTTGGCCGAGCTGTATAGTAATTTGGCCAAGCCATTACTAGATATGGTACGCATCGTAATCTCCCAATTCATGTCACTCTCAGCTAATCAAGTTGCAGACAATCTACACATGGTCATTATCAAAAAGCGTTGGTGGTGAAGGCGTTATGTTCATGTCTCTACTTGTGCAGCTTTCGGCCAACGTCATGCGAGCCCTTACTCCACCCTTCGGTAAATACGTGGCTGATGAAGCGCGACTGGAAGGCGAATTTCGGTTCCAACACTCGAGGCTTATCGATTACAGTGAAGAGGTAGCTCTCTATCACGGTCACGAGGCGGAGAAAGACACACTCGACAAGGGGTATTTCACCCTTATCAAGCATGTGAATTACATCCTCCGTCGGCGATTTTATCATGGTGTCATGGAGGATTTCGTCATAAAATATTTCTGGGGAGCACTTGGTCTTTTGCTATGCAGTGTTCCTGTATTCTTCAAACTCCCGGGCCAGCTGAGTGACACCATAAGCATGGGCGACCGTACAGAGACCTTCGTTACAAATCGTCGTATGCTACTGAGCGCATCAGATGCCTTTGGCCGAATTATGTTTTCTTACCGCGAAATCATGGAACTGGCAGGCTACACATCCCGTGTCGCATCTCTGTTAGATGTAATGGACGATATACAAGCGGGTCATTTTGAGAAGAAGCTCGTATCAAGCTCAGGAACTGAGGAGCACGAAGCGGTGTTGAAAGGCCGTGGAAAAGTGGTTGAAAGCAAGGACATTGAGTTTATCGACGTCCCTATCATCTCTCCCAACGGTGATGTGCTTGTGAAAGCATTGTCATTCTCACTAAAGCAAGGCGATCACCTCCTAGTTGTTGGGCCGAATGGCTGTGGCAAGTCCAGTCTTTTCCGTATTCTAGGCGGTCTCTGGCCCGTCTATGGTGGTACTGTGTACAAGCCTCCTTTCACAGACATCTTCTACATCCCCCAGCGACCTTATCTGTCTCGAGGCAGTCTGCGACAACAGATTACATACCCGGATAGTCTAAGAGCAGTACGGGCACGTGAAGTCACTGATGCCCAGTTACTTGACATCCTAAAAATTCTATCGCTTGAGCATCTGGTAGATCTCTATCCGGAAGGCTGGGATGCCGAAGCCGAATGGCGAGATGTTCTTTCGGGAGGGTTGCAGCAACGCGTGGCGATGGCTCGTCTGTTTTATCACAAGCCCCGGTATGCGATCCTCGATGAATGTACGAGCAGTGTAACGCTGGAGACAGAGAAGGTCATGTACGAAAACGCCAAGTCGCTGGGCATCACTCTCATGACCGTCAGTCATCGGCGGAGTCTCTGGAAATACCATAGTAGGATTCTACAGTTCGACGGGCAGGGGAATTACGTCTTCACCAAGCTTGACGCCGAGAAGAGGCTGCAGCTGGAAGACGAGAAGGAAGATCTCGAAGTCTTGCTGAGACAAGTGCCTGAGATCGAGAGGCGGATTGATGAGTTAACTGCTGAGTAGAATAGGCTGCGACGAGAGAAGCTGTAAAGTTAGGAGCGCATTGTTTGTACCATACTCCACATATTACACGAAGCACCTACTTGAACAAGTTGAGGTCAATATCTCGTCAGTCTCGCTGCTCGAAGTGTGAAAGAGCCACCACATCTGACCTACATACTGTATATACTAGATTGAAGATCGATCTATGAAAAATATAGGAGAGTACAATAGATACCACATTGTCGTTCTACAATTCTTATCTAGGAGAGTAGCGGTACTAAAACGGATAGTAGGCTGTCAGAATCTGCCAGAATCGTGTTCAAGGGTCGGTCATTGGTTAAGTAGGTACCTATGTAGCTCAGGTACATGCCGGGCCGGAGGGGACTGGCTCCATTAAAATATTCTTAGCAAAAGTTATGGTTCCGAATTCGGCAATCAGCTCTCGTTGGAAAGTTGGAGGGGTTCTTCAGTCAGTCATAGCAGAAGCAGTAAACCTGCGATGCTCCAACCTTATACTATCTCTTGCACGCTTTTCTCCTGAAAAACGCGTACCATATACACTATTGAAACCATGGCGCAAAGGTAAGATAACTCATTGCTCAATTATGAATTGTTAATAACCATTCACTAGACAAGTTCTTATGCTAGGTGCGGGGTTCGTGACGCGACCTACCCTCGACATTCTCAGTGACGCCGGCATCAAGGTTACCGTTGGTAAGCTCTCCGGACATAGCGTTTCCCAACCCATTTCTGACATTCTCCAGCTTGCAGAACTCTCGAAAGGGCCCAAGAGCTTTCCAAGGGCGTCAAGAACGCTTATCCTATCTCCCTCGATGTTAACGACGACAAGGCCCTCGATGCCGAGGTGGCCAAGAATGACCTAGTTATTTCTCTTATCCCTTACACATTCCACGCCGCAGTCATCAAGAGCGCTATCCGACAGAAGAGACATGTCGTCACCACAAGTTACGTCTCACCGGCCATGTTAGAGCTCGATCAGCAATGCAAAGACGCAGGTATAACTGTTATGAATGAGATTGGTCTGGACCCTGGTATCGACGTAAGCACCCTATTCGCCTAGAAATTCTCCATCATCTGTCGCCGTCACCGTCCGCAATCGTGCCAGTTATCACATTGCATACCCAATCATTTCCTGAACGTGCACAGCTAACAATGCGAACTTGAAAAGCACCTGTACGCCATCAAGACTATCTCTGAAGTCCATGAGGCTGGAGGCAAGATTCTGTCCTTCCTATCCTACTGTGGAGGACTATGTGCCCCTGGTATGTATTCCTGAGCTACTGTGGTTCTATGTTAAAGGAAGGCACTGACCTGATTCAGAGGACTCCGGAAATCCTCTTGGGTATAAGTTTAGTTGGTCATCCAGGTATATTCTGCCGTCCCGACCTCTAGACCGTCAGAAATACCCTGGTTTGCCCAGGGGAAAGACAGACGACGATCGATCCTGACCTCGCAGCTAACATAAATAGGGGTGTGCTCTTGGCCCTACGAAATGCCGCCAGCTACTACCAGGGCGGAAAGGTCGTCAATGTGGCGGGACACGAGCTCATGGCTGAGGCAAAGCCCTATCCAATTTATCCTGGATTCGCATTTGTTGCGTATCCAAACAGAGACTCTACACCTTACAAGGAGCGGTTCGTTAACGTTCTTTCTCTTCGGGGCAAGCTTAAATCTGACGCGACTATATCACAGATACAATATTCCAGAGGCTCAGACCATCATTCGTGGTACTCTCAGATACGGAGGATTCCCGTAAGTAGCCTCGCGCATTCGGTTTCGTTTCCCCTAGTATCTAAATGTGGAGAAAATATTTGCGAGAACGCAATCGCATGTCCCCATTCAATGATGCGGCCAGTATCAAAACATCACCACACAACCCAATAGAAGACCGATACTAATATCATCGCATAAAGAGAATTCATCAAGTTGCTAGTCGACTGTAAGTTTGATTCACTAGGGTTCCGTTCCCGCAAATATCATGAATTAATCAATTTTGTTTGTAGTGGGTTTCCTAAGTGACAACGAGAACGATGCCTTGAAGCAGTCGATTTCATGGAACGAGGCTACGCAGAAGATCCTCGGAGCATCTGGGAATAGCGAGAAAGATCTGATCTCGGCTATCACCACCAAAGCGAGCTTCAAAAACGACGAGCAAAGTGAACGGCTTCTGGCAGGGCTTAGGTGGATTGGGCTGGTAAGTCGCCCTGGACATCACTATTTCATCCTACCTCACTTGGGATAAACATTGCGCGTGCCATAGAGGCGTATTAATCATCCTATGCTTTTCTATATGTAGTAATACTAATATCGTAATACAGTTTTCTTCAGAGAAGATCGTCCCTAAGGGTAACCCACTTGATACCCTTTGTGCCACTCTAGAACAGAAGATGCAGTTCGAAGAGGGCGAGCGCGGTAAGTAGACCTTGCGTAGTAACATATCGCGAGCCAATTTAAAGCTAATACAAATATCGTAGACCTTGTAATGCTTCAGCACAAGTTTGTGGTTGAGAACAAGGACGGCAGTAGAGAAACGAGAACCTCTACACTATGCGAGTATGGCGCTCCAGTGGGCTCAGGCGGCTATTCGGCAATGGCAAAATGGTGCGTATAGAGGCCTCTAGCTTAGTTTCTGAATTCAATACTAACTTTTCTGCAGTTAGTACAAGCCCGTTATCTAGGTCTAGGACCACTACACTCTGGCAAATTACCGAAACCAAAACTTGGTGATTTCAACTAACATATTCATTTTACCCTGCAGTGGTAGGAGTACCATGTGCTGTCGGTAAGTAACCTGATTCCCTCAAGGGCGTATTAAGCTGCTCAGACTCGCAATCGAAAATCGAGTCGTATAACTTGAAGAAATTTCTAATGTTCTATTTGTAGCTGTGAAGCAAGTCCTCGACGGCGTCATCTCCGAGAAAGGCGTTCTTGCACCAATGTCCCCAAAGATTAACAACCCTCTAATGAAGGAGTTGAAGGAGAAGTACGGGTAAGTGATACCTTTCGCGATACCGGCACTTCTGAAGTACCAAGGCTAACGGCCATCCAGCATTGAGTGTAAAGAAAAGGTCATCGCATAGAGCAATGGTGTAGATAAATATTAGAACATCACCACCCGTTCTATGACGGTAAATTTATCGAACAGGAGCCTAGATCATCCGCCATATTAAGATTTTTTGTCTCACGGAAAAGTTCTGCTTTAGTTCTTGGCCTTGAGCAGGTTAGAATAAAATCATTCACCATTAAACCTCAGAATCAGCGCTCTATCCATTATGGGAAATGAGGACATGGGAGGCAGAGTCCGTAGTCGTACTTCGTTGGGCCTTGCAGGCCTTATAAACCCTTGATTTTGACTAGCTCAGCGCTGCAACAAGCTCCTGCGTCAGGCTCAACCTGGGTAACATGTGTCAGGATGCAAGAGCGGGGATATCAACAGATATCATGGACTTAGTGGCGTATTTATCGAGATCTCAAGCCAGTAGCTGCGATTTAGGTGGAAAGCTGTTTGTTGTTCGGACTTACCACATTGTCACATGATGAAGAATCGGACAGAAGTTATACAATACTCTTGCTGTTGGGCTGTGCAAATTTAACCTACATATCTAACAATGCCCAGCCTAGAAACCAACTACTCTAGCTGTTATGGTGCCTGGTCTCATTTACTGGTTTTCCGGTGTTGATGGTGTATCCCTCTGAATTGCGACTCGACACCAGTACATCAAGATGGGGCAGCAGATCATTCTCGGTAGAAGAGACGCACCCAACCAAAGTAGTACAAAATGCTTAACAATAATTGAATACAGTTTTCAGTGGGTGTACCAGGTCACTTGCAAGCCCACCATGATGTACTAGTATCGAGTTGTAATCCAATGTGATATGAGCCATTGTGCGCTCTCGGCATGCATCGAGGCAGCAGTCCCTACGAGATGCGTCTCCTATCCCCCTGTCGGGCTTATGGTTTAGTGGATAATACTCCCAAAGCACAGAATGATTCTTAACGTCGATATATACGTATTAACGGGGTTGCGGCATCCGACGGAGCAGCAACCCACAATTATAGGGCTGATGGTTTAATGGGAGTGGTTCGGGGTTCGATTCCCCGTCAGTCCATCGCCGGAGGTTCAATTCCTCCTGTACCATTCTTTTTCCGATCTTTAATCTCCATATGTTGCCAGATCTACCTGTAGTTCATGTGGCGTCTAGAAAGTGGAGCTTGGTTTTATTTTTGGTCCAGTTGAGAAATGAGGATTCATTTGTTGCGATTTGGAAAGATCTAACATTGCGACAAGTTTGGTAAACATAGTTGCATAATCTGTTTCTGGCTTTAACATACCTAACTAATTTTTCATTCATTGAACACAAGATGAAGTATACCGGAAAGAACTCAGGAGATAACAGACGGATCAACTGTACATGCTTGAAAAAGGCCACACTCTTCAAACACGTTCACCGGCGAGAAAATGTGCTATGGTCATTGGATCTTTGTGCAAGTTTCGATGTGTGAGCAAAGCATGATCAAAGCCACCCTAAATGGTCGCTATGATTCCGGCGAACGAGGAATGAGCACCAATGAGACCTGCCTCTTGCCTCCAATCAATAATACAACCCTACCTTCGATAGCCTCCAAGATGGTGAACGTATGATGCCATCAAAGGAGATCCAGACACAGTATGCATACAAGGTTCCCCGCGCCCCTCGGTGTCTTTCCGTATGGTTATTGATAAGCTTTTTGAGACACGGCTGCTCCTCCGCAAGAACTGCCGAGCTTATATAGGGGCATCCAGAGGAGTCCCTTATAGCCATACTCGACAACATATCAGAAATTCCAAGTCGCTAAAGCAGTTCACCATTTTATTCCATTTAAGTCATAGTACAAGGCCCTGGAATTCTTCAGGCAAGATGCGGAATCATATGGCCGCGGGGTGGTTCTATTCCTCTGAACAGATAGTGCGATATTTCGCAACTCGCCTCACGAGCTTGAAGCCGCCTAATACAAAGCTACGCAATCCAATCCATGTGCTCAGTGATCTTGACCGCCATCAGTGGCTTATGTTCTCTGTCGGCTTTCTCGGCTGGACATGGGATGCTTTCGACTTCTTTACGGTATCTCTGTGCGTGACGGAGATCGCCGCCGAATTCAACACGACAAATTCAGCTGTGTCTTGGGGCATCACAATCACCTTGATGCTGAGATCGGTTGGGGCCCTTGTCTTCGGTAGTTTGTCGGATCGCTACGGACGGAAATGGACCATGATAATCAACCTTTTCTTATTCATCATCTTCGAGCTTGCTTCTGGATTCGCGCAATCATTGCCCCAGTTCCTTGGCGTTCGGGCACTCTATGGCATAGCCAGTAAGTGATTCTTGGAGTTGTTTGCTTCGAGTTCTGGTCAGCTCAAGAGCATAAGGGCTCAGCTCTCCAAGGCTTCGAAACACGCATATGTTACGCCCGCAATGGCGATGGCTGACTCTAAGTGTTGAAGTGGGAGGCCTGTACGGGCCTTCAGCGGCTACTGCACTTGAAGATCTTCCGTATGATGCCCGAGGGATATTATCTGGCGTGTACCAGCAGGGATATGCGACTGGGTACTTGTTAGCCGCGATTTTCTACCGTGCTGTATGTCTCTGTGAATAATTCCAGCCAGCGGCATTCTAACAGGTGACAGCTTGTGCCTACGACAACCCATGGATGGAGGTCATTGTTCTGGTTAGGCTCTGGTCCTCCAGTCTTAATTATAGCATTTCGTTGGTGGCTACCCGAAACCAACGCCTCACAGGTTATGAAAGCAGAGAGAGAATCCGCAATGGCTCAACAGCAAGGATCGAAGATAAACGCTATTACCGGCGCTACTGCTTGGTTACGAGACGTCCGAACGTCTCTTCGAGAGAACTGGTTTCTGTTCATCTACATGGTTGTGTTGATGACGGGTTTCAATTCGTGTAGCCATGGATCTCAGGATCTATATCCAACGTTTCTGAAGAACCGTAAGACTCCGGCTTTTACAATTATTCCGTGCACAGTACTAACCTACCACAGAGGTCGAACTGGGTCCGTCAGAGGTAACAGTCATAAGTGTCGTGGGTCAGATTGGGGCTCTAGTCGGGGGCGCAACAATCGGCTACGTGAGCACATTTTTTGGGCGGAGGCTCAGCATGATCACCTGTTGCATAGTCGGCGCCGCAGTGCTCCCGGCTTATATAATCCCCAGGTCCTTGACTCTCATCGCCAGTGCGTTCTTCCTGCAGTTCTTCGTCGGAGGTGTCTGGGGCCCAATACCTATCCATCTAAGCGAACTGTCGCCGCCCGCGCTTCGAACTACAGCGGTGGGATTGACCTATCAGCTTGGTAACTTGGCCTCATCGGCGGCAGCGACCATTCAAGCAACGATTGGCGAGCGATTTCCCCTGTCCCCGAAGGATGGTGTGAAGCGCTACGATTATGGCAAGGTGATTGCCATATTTATGGCAGCCGTATGGGTTTATATGCTCATTTTCCTCTTCTTGGGCCCAGAGATGAGCCAAGAGGAGAGGGCTGAGTATGGGGCTGCGGCAGACCAAATTGAAAAGATGCGAAAGGATGGTGTCAGCTTGGCTGACATAGGGGCTGGAAGGGCCAAGCTGGCTGCTCTCGGTGATGAATCGCCCCGACTGAATAGTTCAGAGAAGCCAACAGATATCGAGCACATTGAGTAGTACAAGAATTAAATTAGTACCCCATCGACGTAACTATTTGCTAGAGGGTAGAGTATCGGACGACTCAGGCTAAATAGCTGGGCAGTTGAGAACATGTACTCAAGAGAATTTGAAGTTGTGGCCCACATTGCTACCATAGCAATATCTCATCGAACTCTTCTCATTATTCATTCGAGTGCTAACGGGAAGTGATAATGGCAACTCCCGAAGTGTGCGAGCAAATAATAGTGAATAGAAGGGCAAAAGTTCAGACTCAGTTTTATGTCGACCCATGCCAAAGTTTCGAGGTCATCTTAGCTTAACAATATCAAATCAGTAGCATGTACTACCTAAAGCAAATAATGGAAATCGTTCCTCTAATGATTTAAGAAATGTTACCTTATCGAAGGAGTAGCTACGGTAGTAGCATTGCCTACGTAATCAGCCGAGGTACAAGGTATATCTACGTAGGAGCCCGACATTAGTAATTGTACCTATCACATATCGGTTAAATAACTCCTCGAAGTTTAATTCAGCCTCTGGACAGTGGAGTGGCATTACTGTCGAATCTAGATGCTACTAAGATTACCAGCACTTTGGGGCTCGTTTTGGAATCATATCATGTCACAGCAGAACAAGAGAGAATAGATTCAAGTGGCGTGAGGGTACCTATTCGTACCTAGTCCATCCCATAAGAAAAATCCATATTGATAATGCTGCCCTACCATTCATAGACCCCCTTGCACTATTTATCGCAGATGGTGCCGGATCGAACTTCTAAACTATAACCCAAGTGATAAGCTTGCATATATCATTAACAGTCTTGTATTGGCAGAGCCAACCTCACGTTTAGTTACCTCACCATACCATTATAGATACTCCAAATTGCAAGCGAGCTGACAGCACTTCCCATGGCTGTTTTCTATATCTGGGACTGTCCTGAACATCCATGAGCCAATCACACCTTCTAACCAACCTCGCCACGCCACTAGCTGTAAACTCGGCCACTGAGGCTCCGAGTGTTTCTCGGGCGAAAGCTACGTTGATTAACGTCGCTCCAACTCGGCGCGGAGTTGTCGACGCCCCAAATTGACCCTCACCCAGCCGCGACAGGTCTACATGTGTATTCACATATTAGCCGCAGGTGGACGACGGCTAAAACGAAGACCCGTAATGCGGCAATGAAGACTTGGCGCATATCCGGGGAACTGGAAAGACTTAGTGAGCAGTGTTAATAGACATGGAGCTCTCACTTGGCCGACGCCCGTATATATATGCTTGCTCACTTGTAGAACTTTGGAGTTGATTACATCTACAGACACACCACATTTCCCAAACACTACGGCAATATGTATATTCTGTCTACCCTTTCCGCCCTTGCCGGCCTTTTGTCGGTTGGCAGTTGCCAATCGATCACCAAAGTCAACGACTTCAGTGCCGTTCCTACGAAACTAGGCATGTATGTTTACGTGCCGCCGAATCTCAAGACTCCAGCCCCAATTATTGTGGCAGTGCATCATTGCCAGGGATCGGCACAGCAGTATTCTGGAGAATCTGGCCTCCTCCCACTCGCCGGTCAAAAGGGCTTCATCGTAATTTTCCCTAACTCGAAGTCTGGTGGCGGTTGCTTCGATGTTGCTTCAACAGCATGTATGTTTATACACGAAACAAGACTATGACTATTCCTTAGTCTCCAATTCCCTACTTCTTATCAATATTCTTGAATCTAGCTAAATGAAGTGCTTCTAGCTCTAAGCCATGATGGTGGCGGTGACAGCCAGACCATCGCAAACATGGTCAAATATGCTGTTGATAAGTACGGCGGAGATGCTAGCCGCGTGTTTGTATCGGGGACAAGTTCTGGCGCCATGATGACAAACGTACTCGTTGGAGCCTATCCCGATGTTTTCAAGGCCGGCTCAGTCTACTCCGGTGTGCCGGACGGATGTTTCTACGTTTCCGGATCAACCGCTACGCAAGATCCGCCAGGATGGAACAACCAGTGCGCCAACGGCCAGCTTACTAAGACAGCTGCTCAGTGGGGTGACCAAGTCCGATCGTACTACCCCAGTTACAACGGCACTCGGCCAAGAATGCAGATGTAAGTTGTCTCTTGAGACGGGTTGTATAGGAAAGGCCCAACTACGAGGATGTACGCTAACACCGGAAACCTCAGCTGGCACGGTACTGCTGACAGCACTCTCCGCTATCCCAACTGTGAGTTTTCGTTTGTCCGTTGTACGGACTGTATATACTGATGCTGAATACAGATGCCGAGACCATGAAGCAGTGGTCGAACGTATTCGGTCTTACTGCATCCAAAGACACCACCAACACACCTCAGAGCGGGTATACAATGACAATTTACGGTGATGGTACTGCCACGACGGCACAACTTGTTGGATACAGCGCCAGCGGCGTAGGCCACACCGTTCCCGTCCACGCCACTATGGACCTCGCATTCTTCGGAATCTGATTGGGTCACTCATATGTGATAGGTAAAAGGGTAGTCGCCAGAGCTCGCTCAAAGAAGTCCTGTGAAAATACGGGTGAGCCTGGGGTGTTCGAAGCTACATAGCTCCGATAAGAAAAGAGAACCAAAATCAAAGTATCTTCGATGAGTGACTCAGCTTATATCATATACACTCGCAAACCTAGGGCACTTATAGATGTATATGGCTGTCTTAGGTATCAATATAGAGTATATGTGAGTCCTTGACGATTAATTATATGGTGGTTGAAAAAGATGAACGCGTAAGCTCAGTAGCGTTCCCCTATAGTAGCATAGACTTCTACCACTGTCACACCATGTACAGGTCCTGCTACCGTCGTCATTGAAACACCTTTTCAAACTCCGAAATGTCCATCAGCTCCTCCTCCGGTTGGGCCTGCTCCGTGCGAAGCCGTCCCAGACTGTCAAGCAAATGAACTTAACATATAATTCGAATCCCGTGGGTGGTTATGGGAGCGGTAATCTGCCTCCATCATATTATATCATCTAGGTTCTTTCGCCCCTTGCCTCCTCCCTGACAAACATCACATTCTTTCCACAAGATGCGTCCCTTAACAACCCGGCCGGCTGGACATGTGATACCAACGGCGGTATCACCGTCAACGCAAACAATTTCACTCTGGTCTATTCCAGCTTCTATCGGGCTCCCAGCACGGGTTTGTTCGCGATCTGCAGCTCTTTAGATAACAAGAATGATATGTTCTTCGGGCGAGGAAACACTTTCAGCTGAGATAGTCGCAACCCTTCTCCAGATGCGACGCCGCTGGCTGTTAGCAAGGGGGGTTTCTATGTGAACCCGATCAACTGCACGGATGTCTACATCACTCAGGGATGACCTTACCCGGCCAGGAATGTCACACGAAATTATGATGGTCCTTCGGCTTTTAGCTTCACCATTTGGGAGCCTGATGTTCCGTGGGAAGATAGGAAACATAATCTCACTGAAGAAGTATATTCGCTTTCGTGTGAATGGTTCTAACTTATTCACGGCGTGTTCTGATGCGAAAAGTACTGGGAGATATGATGGGAATTCTAAAAACGCTTTCTGGCTACGAATTGATGCATTAATTTAGTACATCTCCCTCCCATATAAACAGGTACAAAATGTATCGCGACAACGTGACTCTAGACGAATATATTACGAGACTAGACTGAAGTAGTAATATTTATATAAACTCATCACAACGCCTGACAACAATCAGTTTGTCCAGGGTCTCCGTTTGCGGAATTGGGATATCGATCGTATAAATACATGACTATAGTGAACTGATAAGGGTTGTAGACAGTTATGACAAGGAGCAGCACTGAAAATTAAGGAGGCGACGGAGAAAACGGCCTACAATATGGGCCTGCCAGCGCTGCAAGAGGCAGATTGAAACTGGTTACAGTCATAGGTCAACGATCTTAATGTGGGAGTGTAGGCGAGTTGACATCCGGGGCGTTTTCATAGGCCAGCTGTAGACAGCGAATGGGTATTTAGATTCAGTATTGGCCGCCTCAATGCGATGTTTCAATATTCGAGGTCGTATCTGAGCCCTTACTGTCTTGTTCTCGTTATATGATGAGGTAACACATATTTGATTTGGATACCGTTGAAGCTGACCAGACCCGCCCGTTTAAGACAGACTCAGCTACAACGAGAAAGCTGTCGAGCTTTGCAGCTAGAAAGTTGCATAAGTATGGTTCGGTCAGACCTATCATCTGCAGGCTAACGTTTAAGGCAATCTTTTCATCTCGATGGCAGTTGAGTTTACTGGTTTTCTTTTACAATACTCTACGCAGTCTAGCCACCAATGAAACTTCCTAACCAACTCCAAAAACGGCAGAAATGGAACGCAACCAAAGCCGGGCAATTCTGAACAATAGTAGACGAGGAAATGAGTAAGCGTGGATTACGATTCACATTGTCCATAATAAGTTGGCGTAGAAGGGATTGACTATCCTTAGACTATAATGACTGATTAGAAAAACAACGGGCATCAAGGCCAATGCGACCTTTTACGCGCCTACTTTACTAACGAAAAGTTCGCTATTAATAATCTTGGAGGTCGAGGGAAGCATGACTCGAGCGAAACGAAAGGTTAACTATACACTACAGTAAACAGTAAATGTACAAGTGAATCGCAGCATCGCCGCGCAATATTGTCGGTCATGTTCACGGCCATTTAGTCCATAACTTTCACCTAGCCCTCTTTCTCGCTCTCTGCCTTGCTCTTCTGGCTCCATTCAGGGGGCTCGTCCCTACCCTCATCCTCCTCTATATCGCCCTGCTCCTTCGTCTTGTGCACCGTCGTCGCCTTATGCTCGGCGGGGCTGTAAACCGTATACAGGAGCAATGGGATCGACCCCGTATTGACGAATTGATGTCGCGTGCCCGCGGGCACGATTACAAGGTCGCCCGCCTTGACCTTCTGCTCCTTGCCGCCAACTTGCGCCAGCCCCGTGCCTGACGTAAAGGTCAGGATCTGATCTACAGTGTGAATCTGACATCTTGCCGTCAGTGAATTTAGGACAGAGTAGTTTTTCCGGTGAAATATAAAAATGATCAAGACACTGGTTAAGTAGATAGGTAAATGCGGACCTCATCGCCAATATCGCCGCTTACGGGTACGGTCATCAAGACAACTTGGCTGTATAGTCCTGTCCATAGCACGCGCCTAAACTCGGCAGACTCGGACGGCAGCGCCGTTAGCATATCGGGGAAGTATTGCATCTCGTGTTTGGGCCGATCACTCGACAGGGTTGGAAAAGGTGCCATCTTCGTCGTGCTGAACAGTCGCTTTCGACCAATGTCTAAGAGTATGGTTTTATTGACAGTAAACCGAGGGGTCGATCGGGGCCGAATAGTGTTGATGGATTGTCTTAAGATACGAGAGCAGAGAAACATCATGATGATAAATATCAACTCTCTTTTGAACTCCGTGTACTTAGTGAGCTTCGTTGTAAAAGTGTGGGTGAGGGAGGGGAAGCGAACGGCATGACTGAACCGTGAGTAATCATATATGAGCATTAAGGTAGCGATGAAGCCAGCATTTGCTCGTATCATAATCGTATTGCCTTAATTACACTCTCGATTCCCACGGAAATATCGATAGCACCAGTGCTAGTTGAGCAAATGACGGAGTTGCGGAACATAGACGTCATACACTTTGGATGCCGAAGCTCGGTGTTGTGGGATGTATTATGGACTGCGCTATTGAATATAGGTCCAATGCTTATTAGGTGGGCTGGTCACTGTTGTTTAGGAGTTATGTCTGAGAATATAAAAGGTCGAATGCACTTGTAAGTTTGCTACTCTAACTGTTTATGTATCCTAGTATGCTGATTTTGGTAAAATCTATGATGGGAGCTATATCACAGCTGGGAGGAAACATCGTACTCCATGAGCCTCGAGATATCATGGTCATCGTGCATCGAAAACCCAAAGGTTGCAAGGACGAGGAGAGCAAGTTGTAAAGACCATCCAAAACCGACATGGGGCGAGAAGATTAATAGTATAAAGCAAACACTCCAAGGCTATGGTAGAACAGGCATATGCAGACATGAAGCAGTGTACAAATATCATGATAAGAACTTGCCAAAAACACCAATACGAGGGGTATACCGCTGCAACACATTGCCTTCCTCCATTCTCCGTCATTTCCATTTCAATCATGACTGTACTTCTCCTTCATTCTCCTCCGCTGCGGGAGCATCGTTGTCGTTTACATCCTCTCCTATTGGGTCTTCCGGTACAATGCCATTCATGCGTTCCCATACTTCTTTTCTAATGCGATCATCCCTAGCCACCCTCGCCCTTTCAACTTCTTCAAATCCGCCACTCCTCTTTAGCTTGCCTTCTTGTACAAAGGCGGCCAATTCCTTCTTCATGGGGTTTTCCTTTCGGCTCTCGAGTTCCTTCTGCCGTAGCTTTTCAGCGCGCTCGATGGCCTCAAGTCGGTCTTCGTGATTGGGCAGGAGTGCCCGCACTTCGCCCAGGACGCCCTCTTTCGCTGCTGTCTGGTTCATGCTATTGCCAAGATTCTGTAGGCCTCGGGAAAACTGTCTCGCTGTTGGGGTGTTTTCCTTCATCTGCTCTTTGGTCGCCTGTTCCACCAGTGTGAATGTCTCTGTTGCTTTCTCAAGATCATCCTTCAGATCAATCATCAGGTCTTCCATCAATTTGAGCTCATCACGACCTTGACAGACTTCTTCTAGTTCCTTCTCCCAAATCTTGGTCCATACAGGTTTCTCTTGTTTCATGTATTCCTCCATCTTCTTGAGCTCCTTTGTTAAGACCTGGATATCCTTGGATACACCTTCGAGCTGACGAGGTAAGGGCCGGACACCGCGATTAACGACGTCTTTCCGCAGATCCTCGATCAGGTCTTGAAGATCGTCAACTTTATTGACAAGCCGATCGGAATCCGAGTTGAGGTGTTTTCGACCTTTCATAACATATGCATACCCTGAGTCGCCTTCGACACTGGGCACAGATGCCTTGACAGCTACAACTTTGACGTTGGCCGCCTTGTTCCGAAGCGAAGACATAGAATTCTGAATCTCGGTTTGGAAATTAGAGTACGTCTGGCGTAGTATGGCAAGATCACGGCGTAGACTTTGTAATTCTCTAAGCTGGTTGGGGTTAAGCTTGGCCCCTGCACCTGCACCACTGGCTCTGGCGCTATCTATGGCAGCAGGCGGTGCTGCTGCCATACGTGCCATTTCTTTGGCTGTTTCCAATTGTCTATCTGACACTTGCTGAAGGGCTGCTGCTTGGTCGGTGACGTTCTGTCGGACCTCCTCCATAGTTTTCTTCAGCCCACCTAAACCCTCGTCGATGTGCCTTTTTACCTCGTCTAGAGGCTCAATATTAAGCGCCAATACCGTGCGATCTTTAATATCGGAAAGGTCTTCAAGCTCATGCCGCACACCAGAGACCGGATCTTGAATGTATATCTCAGGTAAATCCGCTCCATTTAGGGCAGTGTTCCAAGAGAACTTCTCGATAAAGGCAAGTTGAAGGCGGCCAATAGTCAAACCGGTATACCCTTCTGGCAGGACGAATTTCTTCACTTTTGATTTGTATTGTAAGAAAAGGGTCAGATCTTTTTCGAGCGGTGGGGACTGTTCCTGGGTGAATTCTCTCTGCTCCTTATTATTAGGTGTTTCAGGCCGCTGTTTCGACTCTCTAGAAAAACCAACTTTCGGCTTGGCCTCATCAGGTGAGTCTGGACCATTGACTGTAAATGCATCTTGTAATGGCCCGGATATTGTGGCGCTTGGCCGGTATTTCTCGTCTGGTGATCGAGTCGGTGAAGCCTCCCCAGGAGGTGGCAACTCGGCTACCGAGCTTTCTTCCGATATCTGACTGGGGACTCGAATGGGAGAACTTTCAATCGCATTTTTAGACTGATTAGATACGTTTCGGTTATGCCGCATGGACTCTCGGACTTGTACGGCTCGCATCGATTCTCGAACCTCGGCGCGCCCTCGGTTGGGCACGGGTGTAGTCTGTGAGGGAAGCATAGGCACGCCATTGGTTGGCGCCCCTAAGTGTTTGGATATCTGATATGCCGAATATCTCCGGGATGCCCTTCTCTCGAGATCCTTTCCTCTTTGGAGAGCAGCGAGGGCACTTTGTTGCGATTTAGGTGGCGGTGGAGGTGGGGGGAAAGAATCGATATCTATGCTGCCCTTGGATGGACCAGCTGGAATCGTTTCATCTCCGGGATATGGAGGCAACACGGGGATATTCTGCATTGTGTTGCTAGAGAGAGACGACATATCTGACGTAAGTGAAGCTTGAGATTGCTCCCGTGGAAATCTTCGGTTTGGGGATGTCTCGATACCGAACGGGGCTGCGCTGTTCCCAGACCCCCGGCCGCCACTGTCCCTCTGTGCTGCATCGCCATATCCATTCTCAATACCTTCATTTAATAGCGTCGTGAGGCCGGTGCCGTTGCTTCCAACTGTACTGGTGCTCATGGTGCGAGAGGCTATGCTGTTGTTGCCTTCGGGTGAGCCGCCCTCCTTTTCTTTAGATTGTCTCTGTCTGAGCTTCTGTTGCTTTCTCTTTAGGCCATGTAACAGATTGATTATTATGTCGCGTATGCGCGGCAAATACTTCTCCAAGCTCTCTGTGCTCGCTTCTTGGCTCAAAGTGGCCTCGAGGATGTGTCGTAGAGATTCAGGCACGTTTCCAAGATCCGACGTATCTACATTGATGGCAGTGAAGGCCCGGCAGGCCATGTTGAACTCGTAGCCCAACCGTACGTAAACGTCTGAGACTTGAGTGTCGGTAGCAGCGCCTCGGGACCACTGCGTGAGGGTTTCTAGAAGCTGTTTTGTAGCAACGAGTAGGTGTGTGACGCTTTTTTCTATCTGCGAGAGGGGCATGCCTGAACCATTTGATTGCTGGGGTGATGACTGGTCAGCGGAGGTGTTTGCAGCGAAAGGGGGGAATAAAAGACAATGGGTAGTTCATCATAGAAGCAAACTAGGCCGCCGTTGCTGGGGGCCTTCTTAGGGCAGCAGGGCGATGCAGTAATTCACAGCGCAGAGCAGAGATTAAGCACAACAAATTCTGGCATAGTATAGACTCACATTCCGCCTCGAACCGCCTCCGCTACCGCCAGCTGATCTACTCGAGGCCGTCGACGAGCGCGGCTGCACGTTCGCCGGCGACATGGAGCGCGTAGGGACGTTCGATTGAGGGCCTCCATCCGGCCCGGGAGACCGTCGCTGCATCGCGCGCTGTGACGGAGGATTCGGCGCCTGCATGTTGACGTCCGGTGTCCAGCTCTCGCGCTCGCCTCCTCTTCTACCTATGCTCTCGTGCTATCTTCTCCCCCCTTTCTACTTTCTCTACCTATACGATAGCGACGACGACTAGTCTCCAGGTCTATGTATATATATCCTAAAATCGAGCGCTTCGGCGACGACCGGCTCGGACTCGGCGAATTGTGGAAGCCACTGGAATTGTGCTATTGGAGGGAATGAAGGCGCTGTGGAAGGTAGCGAGGTCTACGGCGATGGGGATGAGGGCGGTGAAATCGAAGGCGTGATGATGAACGGGGAGAAGGCGTCAACGCGACAAGATCTCCAATAACAAGTACAGATGTCCCATATCATGAGGATGAGAGCCCTAATGCCTCGGATGATGAACAGCAGCGTCAATGCTGAACCGCGACGTCGAAAGCAGAACAGCCTGATTCCGTGTGGGCGTTCGAACTAGTCCTAAAGTGGGCAAGCCTCACTCCGTAACGAGTAAGGGGGCGTTTTGACACCGATAAGGCAGGAGTATTTTCTTGACCATTTTTGGAGATTGCTCCTTCGATCTCGTTGATTTGTCGCCTGTGCTTGAGCCATTGGAGTTATTGCGCAAGGTGTCTGCATTGGCCTTCGCCTGCGGACAGATGTCTGTACTTAATCACCTAGGTGGTAGTAGCAACATCACCCATACTGGTTTATCGGTATAGTCGACAAGTATTGGGTACAAATAGGTGTATCGAATAAGGTTCAATTCTTAGGTAGGTACCTCTACTACCCGGCGATGCGGGCGGTCCGGTCCCCTAACCTATCCATGTCCCTCATGGGACAGCTGAATCGGAGAAATACCAAGCCCACCTGAAAAGTAGACAAAGCCTGTGAAGCCACTAGTCTAAACAATGTTTCGCAGCCCGCAGCGTGACATTTTGTGTTATTTTAGGATACTTACGTCAACTGACCCTGATGACTACCTACTGCCATCTTACTCGAATTTCATCCATCGATAGGACCTACAATATCTTGGTTTCAGTTTCAAACACTTTCAACCTTAATCTGGTGTTAATGAAAACATCGCTTTGCATTTGCGTAGTACCGAAAATCTATGAGTTGCATTTGAATATGTTGGGCGAATCCGCGCAATCAAAATCGAAAATCAATGAGGGAGAAGTGCCACGAAAACAAGTAGCTTTATAGACATCATCTGAACAAGCTATAGGCTACATTGAGGAATTCGAGTACCAAGCTCATACTCCCTGATATCATAAAGCTCAACATCTTTTTCTATGCTATGAGGACTGCCATCATCGGCGATGTAGCGCACGTGATGCTGTTGCTGGTTAGTGTAAGCATCAATCTAAGGACGGTCGATGCGAAAAAAGCTTGCCTGGGCTGTTGATACCTGTTACGGTAGAGGGACAAAGGACTTCAACAGTCTAGAAAAGCGCGTTGATGCTCTCGAGACGGAGATGTCCTTACGTATGGAGTTCAAGCGTCAATCGGGTATATCTCTGAGCAATGGTTGAGAATTTTGTGACCCTGCCCAAGGTGCTAGCCGAGCTAGCTTCTCGTACGAAATCGATACCGCTAAGCTCCTTCAGCCCCGCGCTGGTACATTATGTACATTTGTTGTTAGAATAACTAACGACTTTGGCCGTCATACTTGGTTTCGTCAACCGTCATTATTTGTCGCAACATCGATGCTTAGCCTTAACGATGTAAGCCTTGCATACAGTACTACGGCATAAGACTTATTTAAGTACACGTTCGCCTCAGTTGGGTGGTAAGAATGAAACTTCGTATCTTAAGGCAAAAAAGCGGAACCCGTTATTCTTGGGAGCTCATGGGTGGAGGCTTTGCAAGCAATTCTCCTGATGTAACCCGTTGCTTATGGCCATACAAAAATCAAATAGATAACCCAAGGCTCGGTACCGAGAATATGTATGTATAGATATGATAACGCCAGTAGATAGACTTTGATGTCTCTGAGGCCACTCCCCTCGACGGTTGAAACAGCAACATGCCTATCTTCAACCAAGAGTAAGCTGGTCATTTAGAGGCCGAATTCTAATAGCATACTACTAGGTAACACTGTTTGGCGATGTACAACGGAGCTAGATGCGGCAATATTACTCGAGATGGGCGCAGAGTTCGCGTTTGCGTATTTAAGATTATATACATTACTTCGTGCCTGGCCGTATGACATTGAAGGAATACAGGCGTGTAACCAAGAAATTTGACTATACAAATTTTGTGTTGGACAGATACCTCCAAAATGCCTAACGTCTGGCCCCATCGTCGCAATGGGCGGCATGGAACTTTATAGGGTACCACTTACATCCGCTCCTCAGAGGCTATCGGGTAAGTTTTGGAGTTGGAATGGTCCGCACCAGTGTAGGAAATCATTTGGATGAGCCTCATTTGCTCATGCACGCCGAGCTGTAGACGCATGTTACCTACCATGAGAGGAAAAAAAGAACGAGAAATAGAAGAGGGAGGAAACTGAACCGGAAAGCTGCCACACAGGACCGGGTTGTGATCGTGATTGGGGAAGCGAAGTACCTATTGGCGCGCAAGCTAGTCTTTTCTATCGTGGTTTCTTTTCTGACCGCCTCCTCTTGCTTTTTGGGCGTAAGGACAGCAACAGCAACAGAAAAGAGCTCGGTCGCATGCGACGTCGCATCGGCTGATGGGTAGACCTGCGGGGTCAGTCACCTATCTGACTTACCTGCTGTACGTAAGTACTTGTATACGTAGATGCGCCAGCGATGCCCGTCCTTTCCGGCACGATGCTCCTCGCTATTTGCGAGAACATAGCTCAATTCGCATCTTGATGGGTCTTCTTCCTCGGGGCCAGAACGGCTTCGGTGAAAGACGCTCGTTCTAAAAGGGGCAATGCACCGACAATGGAGCCTCTAGCTTCGTAGGTCGGTTGCTTGTGATATTCATAGCGTCGACAATCTGGCCTATTCACATCATTTGATCATCACGAGAACCTCTAAGTAAGCATGCCAACTGTCGTCATGTTTTCTCCCTAAGTCTTCAAGCCTAGTGTTTTACTAGCGTAAATATGGAATCCGCTATTCAGCGAGCCCCGCAATCCTATTGGGGGGAGTTGGGGGTTTCTCCCAAGATTAGATAGGTAACAGAACCTTTCCTTTCGTCGTCCATCCTAGGACAAGTTTGTGGTTGTTGCATGCTAATACAACACAATCGTTGGTGTTTTCGGTGAAGGAAAAAAAAAAAAAATTTTATGCTTGGAAGGCTTATCGTACTTACTAGCCTACATACCCGCCTTTCAGTGTCATGGGGCTTCCGAAGTAGTCAAAGATGCCTGATAAATTAGGTAGGCATGCACTCAGCGGCTATGCAAATGCACGAGAGTCTTGTCTGTTACTGCCCGGGGAGCACCGCCCCTCAGTCTTGATTCTAAAAGTGATTTTTATATATACCGAGGCTGCGCAAACATCTCTTTCGATTCGACACTTAAATCGTAGTAACGTGAGGGATGCCAATAGGCACCCAGAAGCTTACCCGGGCGGCAGCTCTCGGTCTGAGCGAGTAGAGCTGTATTACGTGAAGTGCGCTGCGTGGGGCACGGGAATTAATCTTGTAGACAACAGTTATCAAATGCTGTCTTTGTGATGTATGGCAGGCATACTCATCGTTAGAGGTAATACGCTTAGGTGACAAGGATATTCCTCGGGAATAGGCTAACATACGTACCTACCTAGGTACTACATAGATAGTACCTAGATAGTATGATCTCATAGTTTCAAAGTCGAAAAGATTGCTTGTCTCTGAGCACAATAGGTAACTATCCAAGCTACATACATAGCTTAGAACAGCTCTACCTAGGTACCTAGGTAGTTGTATGGACAGAACTTTGTTTAAGTAGCAGGCGTTCCATATTTCTAATTGCAAGCTACCTATTCTATTGTTGCCTTTTCATACCTTAGTATGATTGCATTGCTGGCCAATAGGAAAGCTAGATGCTGGATTCCATCAGGGTACCATAGATTTCCGTTGTATGTTAAAAGCTTAAGATAACACAGCCTGCTGGATCTTCTGATAGGTTAGATATACCAGCTGTTCTTAATAGTTACCTTAGGTAGTTTGTCGCTTATTTATTAAGTATTTAGTGTGTGCTTTACAACCATCTATATTATGCAAGGTACTTATTTACAGTTGAGTATCTCCAGGTTACCTAAGTAAGTATAGCGGGCATGATCTTCCTTCCTTTATTGACGGCACCTAGCTCGGAAGCCTACTCGAATAATAACCGTACAATAGCAAACTTAGTTCAATCATTGGAAAAAGGGAAACAGCCTTATAGCAAGCACTACCCTATAATCTACTAGGTAGGTATAGTAACATGATGAGCTGGTATCGTGTCTGTTTGTTAGGAGGTAGGGCGAGTGTAAGTTAGGTTAGGTAGGTAGGTATTGCTCAATTACGCACTGTACTCCCTTCTAGCGTTTGGGGGTAGGTACACCTACTCGCTAAAGCGCAAACTGACGGGCGGAACCTACTGTGTTATGACAGCGAGCACGGACCAGAGGCGTAGTCGACCTTTCCTAAAGATGTCTAGCGTGTGCAGCCATGATGGACAGAGTCGAAAGACCAGGCGGTTGTTCTGCTGGCTTGTACCCCCCAAAGACCGCCATTAACTCCACACGGGTCCCTGAAGCTTCATCAACTCCCAAGCGTCCATCTCGCCAACCCCAGTCTTTTTTCCACGTCCTCAACGCTCCTCCTTTTCCCGCGAACTGGATCATTCACCATCGCAGCGACCTTCGCACCCTCAACGCATCGTTGTCCCTCGCGAGGCCCTCCCGTACACCATCACGCGGGGACATGTCAGTGGGCGAGAATTGACGGGAACAGCAGCGCTTAGCACAGTGTCGGGGCCCAGCACAGCCAGCCCTCCGAGGTGAGACATGGTTTCCTTTCTTCCCCCGTACCTTGCCATCGAACATGTATTTTAGGTAATGTAGCATGGGTATCGTACCCGTAGCCAACAGCTGGCCCGCACCGCCCTGTCCTTTTTTGCCCTTCGCAAGAGTGTCAGGTTGTGTCCGTGTGCGCAGTAGCTGGGAGCAGAGGTACCACCAAGAGCAGAAAGCGACCTTGACCACCTCTTTTTCTGGCAACTTCCAATCTGCAGCAACTTCTGTTGGAGCTGGCCTTGTCAATAACAAAGCACTCTTCCCCCAGGCCACTCTATTATTTACGCCCTTTGTGCCCCTTGACCACCTCCCTCATCTCGTCCCAGCGAAGCTACTTTTTTTTTCTACCGCTCATTCAATCACTCGTTGCAGTCTTCTGCACTCACCGTCTTTCCATCCTGTGCGCTGACCGTCGCCCTCCTTCCCCCCAGACACGGCACTCGAGAACTCCAACAAAAAGTAGAGCGGCCGCCTCCTCATCTGCCGACTATTCTCCATCTCGGCGACGCCATCAGCTTCCGGTTCGCATTTATTTACGCATCTTGTTTTCGCATGACAAGCTAGCATATTGTAATTCTTTTGCGAAGTAAGTTGGCTTGAGGTTTGGACCTACCGAGCCTGCTTTACTTTTTGGAGATCTTCGATTTACGGACTTGCTCCGCTTCTGCCGCGTGGCTCCAACATCTTCAACAGCCCTTCTATCATTCTCCTATCGCAGGCCTGCATTGTGCCCGCCATACATAAACATATCAATTGCATTTTGTGCATATGGGTGGTCTAAACTTCTGATCTGGAAACGAATCATAGCTCACCTATCGTCTTAAATAGGGTGAAAGGGTTGGAGATTTCCCGAAGGCCGATATCGAGCTCGTAGGTCGCCTGTTCATCTTGAGCGCTTCTATCTGTCACCTGAGAATGGTACAGCATAAGAAGAACTCTCATAATATCGCAGACGGAAACACTAGCAAGGAATCGCCGAGAATGTCTTTCCAGAAGAGAGATACCCCGGATAGCCGGGCAACTGGCGGCAACAGCGGCAAGAGTAACAACAAGCCCAATGGTCAGTCACACCTGAGATGTCGTAATAATAACATACTGACACAGCACTTGTAGGCACATCCTCCAACTTCCGTACAGACACGGCTATCTCGTCATCCCGTGCCAATCGTGAACGGGTTCTGCAACCCTGGGTGGCTCCTAGCGGCTCCGAAGGCATAGACATGACACTAGAGAAGTCAACAAGTGGTCGATCATGGGATCAGTTTGCTGTGAACGAACGTCAGTTCGGGATCAAGACAACTTATGATGAGAACATTTACACAACTGCCATCGATAAAAGTCATCCTCAGTATAAGGAGAGACTGGCAAAAGCAGACAAGGCAGCCAAAGAAATCGAAAATAGCGCCACAACTACTGCTCATCATGCTGAAGAGCGGCAGATGAACTTCGCCGGTGGTGATGACGCTGGGGAGAATGAAGAGGAAAAGTAAGCTCTTGTTTCGAACGAGCTTATGGGTTGCTAGCTAACTCTACTACAGGTACAGTGGCGTGAAACGGCAGGATTTTCCTGCTCTAGGTAACAATAATCGCGAGACCAAGTATACACCTCCTGCCAAACGAGCACCTGCGGCCGCTTCAAATGTAAAGGGTGCCCCTGTGGACCCCGCCATAATATCGTCACAACTGCGCACTCAAAAGCCTCAAGCAGCACTTAAACAAGAGGAAAGCAAGGCTCAAGTGACACCAATAGCAGAGGCCGCACCAACACCCCTGCCTACACAAACCCCGGAGCCCAGATCAGATGCAAAGGCTGAGGGCTTGCAGAAATCCGCGGAAGCCAAGCCAACGAACCAGGCATCTGCACCATTGAAGCCATCGGCTGCAACTAGTCGGACCATGTCTCCCCGGGCAAAGGATGCACAAAACGCTGTACCGAATGCAACCTCTACAGTTGAACGTGATGTGCTCAAGGAGTTCAAAAGCTTCGCTCAACAACAACGTATGACAGTCGATAAGGCGCGACATACTAAGGCCAAAGCGGATAAGGAGGTTAAGCTGATTGAGCTCAAGAGATTCGCTGATAATTTCAAGCTTCCAACCCCCGTCCCACTCGACTTGATTGGTATCATTGCGAAGGACCCTGCGAAGCAACGTGAGATCCAGGAGAAGGCCAACCGAGATGCGCTGGAAGTAGCCAAGCGCAAAGCTGAAGAGGCGAAGGAGAAAGAGAAAAAGGAGCCTACGGGAACTTCGGCGGAAACTCAAGCAAACGCCGCCCCGGCGGCACCTATTGAAAGCAGAACATCTCGTAATGCAAACACTGCATCTGCAGCCGGTCCATCGGCACCCATGCGCAACCAAGGGGGGCGTGCACCTCCTAACTACCCACCGTTTCCAAACAATCGCGCAGGCGCACAGCACATGGCACAGGCTGGCAGGCAAGGCCTTGCTCACCGTGTAAGAGAAACGCAAAAGTCCCAGGCTCAGGAGATGCGAATACCGCCGACGGGACCAGCTAATGCTGTCAATCCTTCCTTTACACACCGCATGGGTGCACCTAATCATCTAGGTGCCAAATTAAACCCGAACAGTCATGAGTTTCGACCAAATGCTTTTGCGCCCAGCTTTAGCCCGAACGGACACCCCAGCGCGGGCTCAAGTCCTCGATCCGCTATCAACCATGCTAATGGTCCTCCCGCGAGTGCCTCCACTCACGTCAACGTACCCATCGTGATCGGCAAGAAGGGTAGAAAGCCAGACTCCAAAAAATGCAATATCTTGACTTGTGCGAAAACGATCCAGCCTCCCGAGACAAAGAACTGGGGTGAAAATGGGAACCTGAGACCTTCTTACGACACGCCACCCACCTGGCGTTCGGTTGCGGATGATGAGAAACCCGACTCCACGATGCATCTGACCTGCGATGAATTTTTTGAGCGCCAGCCCTTCACTGCTCAACCAACACCCAATCCACCCCATCTTCTTCCCCAGCACATGCCGCATCAACATCAACTACCTCTGCACATGCAACACGGCGGTCACAACGTTGGACCACGACATTCGCCTCATGCACCTCCAGTTCAGATGCATGGAGTTCAACATTCCCCGGTTCCTCACGCTCCTTTCAATGGTGCCGATGACCATAGGATGATGCACTCAAACTCAAATCAATCATTCTCTTCTCCTAGGATGGGTCATCAGGTTCCAATGGCATACCCAACAAACATGCACTCTACACCCCAAATGCCTTACGGTCAACACATGATGCCTTCCTTCATTGGGCCAGGAGCACCTCAGATGAATAATTTCAATAGGAGCCTGTCGAATAATTCTCAGTTTATGCCTCAACAATCCGGAG
This sequence comes from Xylaria castorea, assembly GCA_022495115.1. Lineage (NCBI taxonomy): Eukaryota > Fungi > Ascomycota > Sordariomycetes > Xylariales > Xylariaceae > Xylaria > Xylaria castorea. The sequence continues at coordinate 665,419 of MU382638.1, read as the reverse complement.
CTATGGGTGCCCCGATGATGATGCAGCCTCATTTCATGGCACCTGGCATGGTTACTGGGCCTCCTCAGATGCACATGTATGCTGGTGGGCAACCCTTTATACCCCCAGGCGCCACACCCCAGCCTATGCCTGGGGCCGCCAACGGATATCCTAGCCCCGGTCGCCCGTCAGCACCGATGATGGTACCAGGAGGCTCGTCACAAGGGCAAGCGCTGTACGCGCAAAGTCCGAGTATGCAATATCAGCAGCCATATGCGCCGCAACAAGGTCAGAGTATGTCTACCAAAAAACCCACGTCATACGAATTGCCCAAGAAGCAGAAGCTAACACGAAACATAAGTAAATAACATGCGCCCATCCTATAATGGTGCCGGCTCGCAGCAGTACAGCAACAGCCCTCAACAGATGCACCAATACGCGGTACCACCTCACCGCAATGGAAGCAGCAACTACAACAAAAACTATCAGAACCACAATCAGCACCATGGCCCAAATACCCATACGGTCCCTACCGGCCCCCAAGGTCGAACATCCGAAGGGCCTGATGAAGCTAAGTGAAGGCTACAACTACGGTTGCCAGCAAAGGACACCAGCGTCGCGCTTTGAGCGCCCGTCTTTTCCGCTCGATCCAGACTTACCATAATGGCATTCTTCTCGCCTGCTTCGGTATCAGCTACCGTAGTTGTGGTGATCATAGCAGCTAGTTGGTCACGCATAGATGGGTGGCCAGTTATCCACGATCCAGGTCGAGGTTGTCCATGGCATCTTTCGTCGCTAGAGCGCCTGGGTTGGAGATCCACTGATGCAAGAGCCTGCTGGGTCTTGAACAAACCTACAGGTTATAGGTATCTTATGTTGCCCTTTTAGTCTTGGCTCGTAGGATATCACCCTAATGCTTCTTGCCACTCGATCACTAACGTAAGACTCTAGCCGGGAAGATGTGGTAAATTGGAGTAGTCGAAGAAGGGGGAAGGCTAGCGTGAAGAAGCATTGTTGAGCTTCAAGGGAGAAGTGCAAGGGAGACGAGTGAAAGCAAAGACACTGTCTAGCTCTGTTCCAAATGTTCTCCTTTGCCCTTGGCAGAGGAGTCTGCAGACCCATTGACCTGAACTTTACTTGAGACACAAGATGAGGAAAGCCTCAGGAAACATGCAAGAAACAATGGGATGAAGTCTGCCAACGGAGAAGGACTATTGTATCTTAGATCTTAAGATCGAGAGCACAAGACAATGAAGGCCCGTTCGTCGCTAATTTGGACGCCTCTACGTGTTGTGGGAGCCAGAATCACAGACACTGGCGACCTTAGCCGAAATATCGGCAATCTGAACAGGTTTGGTCCAATCGGTTCGACAGACCTTCAGAGACTCTCAACCCCAAATGAAATCCTTTGGCCAAGGTACAGGCAAATTTAACAACGAACCCTACAGGGCTTTGATCAGAGGTATTATTGAACAGTCGCGCTATTTGAAGCGATGGCGATGGTTTGGTTTGAATAAGAGCTGACAATGATGGGTAATGGTAAAGCTACTTCTGCAAGCTTTGACGCGATGAGTTAATAGGACAGTAACCACTTCTCAAAGGAATATATCCATTCAATTGATCTATCTATATATCGAGAAACACGTCTACCTTAGGATTTAGCACTCTGGACGGCTACACCCACTGTCGCCCGTAGCTGAGCGTTGTATATAGAGGGAAAGGAATGAGGGGAGGAGGCGCAGACATTACGTTCATGCGTCGTAAAATGGGTAGTTACGGCCAAGCATTTCGACATGCAAGAGGTGGGCTGCTCAACAGAGAGAAGGGCAACAATAGTTAGTCGAGATATAACAAAGCTTTCATCTTTGGGTTTGGGGGAATGCTAAAGCCGTTGTCAATTATTAAGAGAGCAAGAGGAGACATGTGCAAATAGATACCAACGATAACAGGTATTCAATAGGTGCTTGAACAAGTGAAAGAAGGAGACCCACTCCAAGCGACGAGGTTTGAAAAGTTGATGGCTTTATTATCCGCGCTTCCTGTGACGGCGAAGTGGACGACAGTAACCGTGGTCGGGTAAGGACCACTACCTGAGCTAACCCTCGGGATATGACTAAGCTACCTTAGTACATATCCTAGCGCATATGTATCTGCACTTGAAACAGTCCCTTGTGGCCCCGCCCCTGTAGCCAGGACTGTGCTAACCTATCATGGATCCAGGAACGAATTGCTTGAAACACCAGCGGCTGAATGGACCAATCACAAAGCACTAGCCGGCTGTACATAGTCGATACTATGTGCATACGAAGTGCCTGGAGTCAACATTCTCCTCTCGCCGTCTAAAAAATTCAATAGTGGTTGTAGGTGCCTAGCTAGGTTTGTAGAATCGGCCTTGGAACCCGTTTTGTGTCCCTGCGGAGACTCGGAGTTATTTGCGGTGTTTCTCCAGTAGGGTCATCTCGAAGAAGAAAAGACGTGATATTGTTTAATCAATTCTGCAATATCGTCCTCCATTCTTTCTGTACATTAGTTCATGGCCCAACCCGTTCTATTAGTGGAGCAGTAACAGAATATGTTCAATCAGCCAAAAACCAAGGTTTGGAGTTCGCCAGGGACGAACCGAGGACCCTCGGTGACGCATATGCATCATCTGTCAGGATAAAATAAAAAAATGCATACCAAACGCAATTGAGATTTTATTGCTGGCAGTCGTCCAGATTTGTTTGCTCGTCGGCTCCTCCCGGGCAGCGGTACTTCTCCAGTTACCCAGTCATACTTCCGACGGCTCCCTCCCGAGAGACTGACGTGGGCCTGGAAACAAATGTGTTGTTAGTCAACTAACTATAAGTATGTGCGCCAGCTGTGCCGCCAGTGTGCTGTGCTGTATGTACAGTACTGGACGATAGGAAGCCACTGGCCAGTGCATTGGCGCTCTCCTTTGCAGCGACCCCACATTTCCCGGCTGATCATCGAGAGACGTCGCGCTGCAGCCAATCGCTGGCCCACCGAGGTTTCACCAATGCAGGTACAACTGCCACTGGTTCCAGTCCCCACCCTTCATTTTCTGTCATGGCGTTTTTCATTGGCATTCCATTCCACGACCTCAAACGACAAGACTGGTCTGCCTAGAACCCAGATACCCGTAGATCATAGAACACTACTTGTATACCGCCGCCGCTGACGGAGGTTGGTTTTCTATGGTTAGTGTAGTCGCCTGTAAACCTAGTAAACCGTTCATCCTAAGCCTCAATGATCAGCCTGGGCATTCATGCTAGATGGGTTTGCCACATGCCAGGACCTACGGAAATGCAGACTCAGGGGTGAGGGCGACTCCACGGCGGCTGTATAATCCTCTCTTGGCTTCTCTTCCACCGAGATACTTCCGTTGACCCTGTCTCCTACCTTACCCAATGTTTCTTATAATGACTTTACATATTACTAGCATTAAGTGTGGATGATTTTTTTTGGCTTGATCTGTCCCTGCTCTGATGTCTCAGGGTTCGATCCGAACAGTCCAATCGACCCGAGCAACCCAACGCTCCGCCCAACATAAGGCAGACAAATCTGTCGGGTTGTGGAGTCCTATGCGCTGTATTTTTCGTCATCTGCTCCCTTTAAACAATGAATAAGATATACATTTGTTGTAGTGAAACTTAGACGTGTGGCAAGCGACGGCAATTGGTTTGTCAATCAGCCGCCCCCTATCATGGTGTATAAGTAAGATGGAGGTGTAGCTAGTACCTGAGGTACGTGTGAGCAGGTGCACCCGTGGTACCTACCCACCTACCAACAAAGGTAAGGTACGCCTCTCCTTTTCTTCGTTTGTACCTGTACCTAGTGGATCTCAAATGGTCTCCCGCTCCGGCGCCCACCAACGCCTCCGCCGTCCCTCCTTCGCCATTCCCGCATATAATAGAGAACCACAACCACCCACCACCTTCTTTTTCACATTCCCATCCCTCACCTCTATTGCCTGGGCAATACTGCATTCGATTTCTTCCTCTTCAAAACTCACCCCGCCTTCCTTTTTTTCTATTCTTCACTTCACGCGTTTACGCGGGAATTTCCCTGGTGGTATCCTTTCCTTTCCATACCATCACTTGTGGATTGTTGCAGCCGTTTTGTGGAATCTTGACTTGAGAACACACTGCATTGTTCCAGTCCCAACTGCTCATCACAATTTTGTGTCATAAAGGTTCCTCGACAAGCTATTTGCACAACCGTCTTTGTACACTCGCCATTCCTTTGAGTGTCGCAGGCAACTTGTCATTGATTATAAGTTGGCCTAATTTGCGGTGCCATCTTGCCTTGACCATCTTCCTTCATTCGCCAAACACACCGAGACATTTCGAGAAACCAGGCTGCTGCTAGTCAGCGTCATTATTATCATCAACAACAACAACAAACCGACCCGGCACTTTACAACAGGTTAAAATACCAAACATGCTGTTCAAAACAGGCTTCATGGCTATCTTGGCTGCTGGTTCAGCCATGGCTCACATGAACATGAACGACCCAACTCCTCTGGGATACAAGGGCAACCCCAACACTCAAGAGGCGAACAAGGACTACTCAATCACGTCCCCGATCACCGCTGCCCAATACCCATGCAAGAATACTCTTAAGCTCCTTGGCACGTCCGATGCTACTCCTGTCACGACCTACTCTCCTGGTCAGCAGGCAACTATGACCGTTGAGGGCGGCGCACCCCACAACGGAGGATCGTGTCAGCTGTCCCTTTCTTACGACAAGGGAACTACTTTCACAGTCATCAAGTCCTTCCACGGTGGTTGCCCACTTTCGAGTGGCCAGAAATTCGACTTCACCGTTCCCTCCGATGCCCCAGAGGCCAATGACGTCGTTTTCGCATGGACCTGGGTGAACAAGACGGGCAACCGTGAATTCTACATGTCATGCGCCATCGTTAACATCAAGGCCGGAGGTGGAAAGCGCGCTATTCCCTCTAACGAGAAGCGCGCCGCTGTCGCCTTCGCCGATCGCCCGCAGGTCTTCCAGGCCAACCTCGGTGGTAAATACTGTACCTCGGAAGGTGTTGATGTAGAATTCCCCGAACCCGGCCCAGATGTCGAGGTGGCCAGTGGTGCAAGCCTTGGTGCTGCTACAATCTGCGCGACAGGAGCGAAAGCTCCTACGGGCGGTTCTGGGTCAGATTCTGGTTCGGGCTCGGGCTCGGGTTCAGGCTCAGGCTCAGGCTCTTCTTCGTCTGCTCCTGCTCAAGACCCGACCACCTCCTCTTCAGCTGCAGTGTATGTAACCTCCCCTTTTGCGAGTATCCCTGCATCTACACATAACCTATCCAGTACCCTTTCCAACCCTTCAACAACACCTATTACGAGCATAGCCACTTCCGATTCCCTGAGTGTCATTCCCGTCACGAAGTCTAAACTAACAATCCCTTCTAGTACGCCAACAGGTGGAGTCTTCTTGACCACCGGTGGTGCCGCTATTCCAACAACTCTCAGCACGGCGACCTCATCCTCAGCTCCCGTATCGTCTTCGGCACCTGTATCTTCCGCCTCCGTGTCTTCGGCACCCGCATCTTCAGTACCTGTTGCCACCTCTACAGCTGTGGTCTCGCAGCCAGCTCCTACCGGTGGTGCCGCTGGAGTACAAACGGGTGCGTGCACCGATGAAGGCGCCTGGAACTGCATTGGTGGTACTGGTTTCCAACGCTGTGCTTCCGGCCAGTGGAGCCAGGTGATCCAGATGGCACAGGGAACTAAGTGTACCCCTGGAATGAGCAGCGTTCTTAACATGAACAGTCGCCGCCACCGATTCCGTCGCGGTGCCCACGGGGGAACCTGGAAATGGTAAACTACGGCACTAGCTTGATGCAACACATAACCCTGTTGTTCAATTAAGTTGCTGAACAAAGGGGCTTTCGACGTTTCAATTTTGATTGTACATACCTTCTTTCTACTTCTCGCCATTTTTTATCTACGACCCCCCATCTCGGGGCGATGAGCGCGGAGCACTTTCGCAAAGCCAAATACTGTACAATAGGGGAACCGGCCCGGATGAGACGACAATGAACACAATATACCCAACAAAATTTGTAGTTGAGCGATTTCTTATCGTTTAGCTTAGATCCTGCTGTCGCTGTTTGGAACTGCGACGATTAGATCGGTTACTTCCCAATAGATGATCTTCAGAACACTTATGCAGCCTTATTTTTGAAATTTGTGAAAGCCTCATGTTTCTATTTAATTGGTAGGCTGAATATCCGTTCGGCGAAATTTCAAAACAATCGAAAAGTGTTGGTGAACACCAGTAGTTAAATGGCCCCTGGAAGCACAAATTATAATAAAATAGTAGGTGGTGATTGATGAATAAGTCAAGAGTCCTTATATGTTAAGGTGGATAGCATAAATACATAAAAATAAATGCTCAAAATGGACAGACGTACTTTCTATCTAGATTAATAAGTACTAGAGGATCCACACATAGTGCCCCCTTTTCGCTGACGCTCAGAGGGCACCAAAACTCTGGATCAGGTCAAAACTTTTGGATCAGTTAAAAGCGTTCTAATTGGTTAATTGCCTAATTTCTACTAAGAAATTAAATGGGGCAAAGCTTTTTATTCTAAAAATTTTTGTTTTTAAAATTTTAGTAAAATTAAAAGTTATTATATTATAAAAATACTTTAAAAAAAGTAAAAAATAATTGCTTGTATAGTTTTATTATTAAAAGCATAAAGCGTGCGTTATTTAGCTTTAAACTCTAGTAAAGCACACGCTTTTAACTGATCCAAAAGTTTTGACCTGATCTAGAGTTTTGGTGCCCTCTGAGCGTCAGCGAAGAGGGGGCACTATGTGTGGATCCTCTAGTAACTTTGCCAGTCAATCTATAAATACCCAAGCTATTCAAGGAGACATATCCTTGCAGCGTATCGTTTACCAGCCAGCAACTCCATCATCAAGTAAGAGGGTATCAAGTGTTTCCCCGTCTCTCATAAGTCGTATACTCACTGCGCCGGTAGGCTGTTCAATGTCGGCATTTCCATGCCAGAGCACAAAACCACTCGGCCCACCCGGTATTTTTTGTAGCTTTATTTCAGCTACGCTCGTTTTGGGCCCCAGCGTCAATGGCTGGGCTGTCGGTACTGTGATTCTGGCCGACAACCCCGAACCGTTCGCCCCTTTTTTGACCGCTACTGTCATCTCGACTGATGTGCCATTGACGGTAGATAGGCTCGGAACGATGGAATAGTCATCCTGAATGTTGAACGTCTCAGCTTCCAAGCCCCCGATTACTATCGAGAATGATGAAGAACCGCCGATTTTGGAATGATCGATCACGAACGAGGCAAATTGCGTTTCTCCGAACACGGACATACCCGTCGCGTTCTCGATCGTTAAATTCTCCTTGTAGCCGTTCGAGAACCTAATCGTGGCTGGTTTCTCTTGCCCAGCTTTATCCAGAATCTACATCCGAAGTGAGCCATCCTGTTTGTCTGGTCTCGACGTAGTTTTCATGCATGCACGTACCCTTATTCTCCCCGACAACACCAGCCGACTATTCTCGGCTACGTCCCAAGTCACATTAATCGGCTTGATGCCCATCGGTTGTATTGCGTCCTGGAGACTGACGCGGGCCGGCACGGTGTCGATCATCCGGCCCAGCAGGTCCACGCACGTATCCAGGAACCCGTCCTCTCCCCGGGCGTAGAGCGCCTGCATCGTGGCGTTGCTGTCGCTCTCGTACAGCCGGAGGTCGGAGCGGCTCGTCTCGTTGAAACTCGTGACGAGGGACCCGCCTCGGTTCCCGCTCCCGTCGATGTACTCATGCACAACGAGCGAGTCGAACATGCCTCGCGTCGAGTCGAAGTTGATCCCGCCGTTCGTGTTGTTCGCGGACACCGTCGAGTTATCAGAGACCTCGGGGAAGCCGCTATGATGAACCGACCTGTGATTCCTGAATTAAGCATCTTCCTGGTTTCCTTTTCCTCCATAGCTCGACCAAAGGCGTGGGGGGGAAACGCTTTATTTAGCCTGTGTGTTACGGGGTTTATATCGTTTCTCTCTTACTTTACTTACCCTAGCGTATGACCACAAGCTGTCAATGAAATGGCCTCCGCCTGGTCGAGACCAGCTCGAGCGAATTGCCCGAGCGTCTCCTCTAGGCTCGTCCCCGGTTCCGGGACCCCGGTGGTGGGATCCGCCCCCGAGGCGTCGACGCGCCCGGGCCGGAAAGGTATGTACCTACCACCGCAGAGGTTGACGGACATGACGGTGCCAAGGGCGACGAGATCAGCCACTGTATTACATCAGATTCTCAGCCATTAATAAAACTACCATATCACAACTGTCTTCCCCCATCATCATGCCTCTCTTACCAACCAACCCCCCTCAAAAAAAAACCCCTTTGAATTATGTAATTACGTTTGAAGGAAAGATAGCTTACTAGGCACGAATTCATTCACAAAAGGCCGCCAGAACGTGAAGCTGTCATTAAAAGCGCTCCCCTTGTTCTCGTCGCGGAAGGTCTCGAAGCCGATGCTGGCGTCGACGCCCCCGGTGCCGGCCCCCACGTCGGCGGTGACGAAGTCGTGGAACACGACGCGCAGCCACTGGGCCGAGGTGGTGCGCCCCGAGGTGTCGGCGGCCTCGCCGGTCTGCGTCACGTACCGCGTGCACGGCGTGACGGCCGAGGAGAAGTTGGACGCGTACGCGCCCCCGTTGTCCACCAGGATGTGCTCCAGCTGCGACACTTGCGCGTTCGGGTAGTAGAACATGGCCGTCGCTGCTCGCATGCATATCATCTGCATGAAGATGAGCTGGAGCTGGAGCTTGAGGGATACTAGGAGACGCATCTTCGTCGTCGTGTTTGGGGCAAGACTACGGTACGGTACGGCGTTGTCATATCATATCATCATGTCTACTTATCTCATCTACGACGATTTGGGCGATAGGTCTCGGTGAGAGATTTATATATAAGCCCTCCGTCCCGAGTTTCCTCTGACTAGCGTTCCCGGGGATACGAGTGTGTGTGTGCTCCCTCGTGGTCACGTTGCATGTGCGCCACTTCGGCGACTTGCCCAGTTTGAGTTGCTGCAATCAGATCCTTTCCATTTATCAGCAAGGCGGGGCCAGAAACGCCCAAATCATTCGTAGTGAGGGTGCCTTGTATTCTTGCAGTCAGCTTATTGATTGATCGATTAAGCTGTCTAACGTCTTTAGGTCCGTTGCATCATTCGTTATCATGGTGCTGGGTGGTGGTGTGGTATGGATGCATCGAACTTTCGTAGAACACTAGTTAGGTATTGGATACGGGAGGGGATATCTATCGTAGCTATTTAATGATTACTAGTAGTTCGTCCATCTTATCGCTTGTTAAAGAAACTAGATTGAACTTGAAATAAAGCCATACTTGGCCTTTGAGTTTATCTTTCATAGTGAAGGTTCACTTCACCAGCTTTTCTAAGCTTATTTGTTATTATACTAATATCTGGAACTACGTATTGATTAGCATAAGTCATCATACTGAGTCTTGTAAATTATCACGGACGAATCAGTGAAATCAGGCCCTATGAGAGAAGTTTTCATTTTACAATATTCACATTCACCTAGTCAGTTAAGCTGACTAAGGGCCACACCTACCTTGTTGACAGTCCGATCTATCCAGCTCCAGCAACATCACTCTGATTTTCCTCGGTATTTCTAACATACCAAGTGTTTCCCCAGAACGCCATCTGGCAAGGAACAGGCAATGAAACCGCGTGATACTGTTCTAACATCTTTCGGGACCGCACGGAGTCGACGTCCCACCGAAAGTCGGGGATTCCCCGGTGCTGCGTCGGTCGATCCGCCGACTCCTCTTGCGCTCTCATAGATATGAGGGCGGGCCTTGCGAGGTCCGCGATTATCTCCCGTAACGGAAAACTGGGGTTGTGCGCGAGGACGACCGTATTGTCGTCCAAGAGTGAGAAACCCTTGGCGCCGAAACCCTCGATGACGTCGAAGTCGAACTCTTGGACCACCTTTTTGCAGACGTCGGTATAAAACGGGTCTTGAACTAGCAGGGCGATTTGGGGGGCGGAACTCACATCTTGTACCGCTCTCCGGACTACTCTCGCAGCGGCGTGCTCATAGAATGTCTGCAGCGCGCTGGAGCCGATACGGCCAAGACCGAAGGCTATAATCTTGTTCACTGTACAGCCACTCAAATGAGTATGTATCAAGTCGGTAATGGCCGCCGCTTCGTCACTATCTTCGAATTCTTGTGTGACTCTAGCAAAAATGGCACGAGTTTCTTTCTCGGTTCTTGTTGCCCCTTGAAAGACCGCGCTGGCATTACAAACCGGGAAGAATCGGTCAGCCTTGTCTTCGGCTTCAAGACGCTTGAGATTGCGCTCGTCTTGAAACGCAACAATGTTACGCCGCTGCTTGCTGCCATGCGCAAGGTTCCCGGCCCCAAGGCCCCTGTGCAGGTTTTTGCTCTTAAAAGTCTTGCCGTCGGCAGTCTTCATCTCAATATACTCACCATCGTTCGCGAATGAAGCCTCAATGTCATACAACAATTCTCGAGTGTAGAGGGGCTTTGATGCCGGTGGGGTGGTTGACGGAGACATGGTGTTACTGTGTATCGTTGGAAGAAAGGGAGTGTTGCTTTGTTGCTGGTAAACCTAGAGTGATTGGCTTTGGCTGACGAAGTAGATAACCAGGATTGTGGAATGATAAAGACTTTATAATTCTCTTTTACTACCGAGACAAAGTGCTCGTTGTCAAGACCAGCACATTGTTTCGAGACAACCAACTATGTTTGGCTGTCAAGTTAACATACATGTTAGTAATTGACTGTCATAGCCTCGTTTCTGTAAGAACATCAGTAATATTATTGTCGACAAGTATGCCGATTTTTGAGTGTCACTTCGACGCTGATAGATAGTTGATATACCCAGCGACCTCTTTTCCGGTTTAGTAGCAGTTATAGACAGTAAACAATCAAACTACTAAAGAAATCACTAAAGTCGAAAACCCCACAGTATTTAGATATCTCTCATGCTATGTACGATTTGCTTGCGTAGTGACTTGATAATCTACACTCTAGTTTCCCAAATAAGCATCATCACTATTCTTTCATGCATAATTCGTTCCTGCTCATAAACGTCTGTGTTCATCTGTAGCTTTAGCTACCAAAACCGCTCGAACACAATTTCCTCCATGTTTACCTACTCTCAACTTTTCCGCATCCGCTGTCCAATGAATGAAATTCTCTGGATCCCCATACTCCACGATATGAATTAGGTCCTTCTCAGATAATGACGGGACGTGTTCGACTCCTAACCGAACCGAATCCCGCTATTCGGATCCCAAGTTCCGCTTGGTTGTTTGTTATTTTGTGGTGGAGCCTGACTGGTAACAGAAGAACCGCTCGGGCCTGAGAACTTGAGCGGCATTTCATGGTTCCAAATGTGCTGCATAGGATTCGCTCGCGGCTGCTGCGGCTGCGGAGCCACCGTTTCGCTGGCCGGGGCCCATGACTGAATATGAGCCTCTGCCGGGCTGTGAACTTGCTGTCTCAGGGGAGGAGGAGCGGCTGATTGACCACCATGGTACGAGCTTTCTGCCTGTGGTTGGGGCTGAGCCGGGTGTTGATAGCTGGAAGTACCATTCCAAGCAGCGGTAGAGGCCGGTGGTTGGGCGTGCTCCCGTTGGCTAAGAGATAGATTACTGAGTGGCGGCATGTTAAGCTCCTCCTCGAGCATGCGCGCTTCACGTCGTCGTTCTGTTGCAAAGGTCCTGGCACTATCCCGGAAGTTGCCAATGATGCGGCTCAGGTCGTTGTAGAATTTCCTGCCAACCTCGACGTTGCTGGTGAGCTCCTTATACTTATAATAGGCGTTTTCGAGTTTCTGAAGGGCTTGCTCCCTTTCGCGGTTACCCTTATCGCCTACCGATTTCTTCTGGCTTTCGAAATCGCGGTTGGCTCGAATGAGGTCGGATAATATCTTCTCTTGTTCAGCGCCCTCCTTTTGCACCATCTCTAGATCAGGTTCATATAGCAAGTCCAGTCGTTTCTCGAAGAAATCCTCGAAATGCGCTGGCACAATAGCAGTAGCTACCGCCTGGTCACGCTCCAAACGAGCCGCTTCGGCCAAAATATCCGATTTGATGTCGTCGCCACGAGCCTTCTCCCGTAGTGCATCAGCTTTTCGGCGACGGCGGCTTTCGAGGCGCGTAACATCGTTATAAATACTGCGCAGTCGCCCGATGGCTGGTTTTAGTATCTCCGGAATTTCAGTACGTCGCGAAGAGGGGACGAAATCCATAATGCCACGATCCGGTCCAGCTAGAACTGCCAACGTCGGCTCAATGTTGTAGAACTTTTCTCGCACAACCCCGTCACTACTTGCACTGTTCGCGAACCAACCCTCAGCTTCGGCTACTTGCGTCCACAGTTTCGCGCCTTGGTTGGGCTCACTGCGACTCTCTGGGCGGATCCATCGATCTGTGCCGAACTTCATACGCAGTCGTTCATCCTCCTCTTCCTCCGTTCGAAGAAGCCCACTGCCTTCTTCAAACACGGCGATGTCAGCAGTCCGCAGCTTATCGATATCCGCGAAGCTCCTTTGCAGTCGGCTCATTGCGTCTGCTTGCCGGATTTCCTCTGCGTGCTGGACTAGGGTGCCTGGTAATCCAAGGGGCTTTTCAAATGCCTGTATGGAACCAGGGAGGTTGAGCTCCGATAGAATCTCATGAATCCTCTCGTTCAAAGTCTCCAGCTCAGCTATAACATTTTGGTTCACCATGCGATCCCGCCGCTCCTCATAGATAGAAACAGCGAGATGAACAGAATAAGGGACTAGTTTCGTGAAGAGCGCTGGGCCAAATTCGCCCTTGTCCCCTATGTACTCTAATGGTGTTGCGACCTGCGGTGGTATTCGGGCAATTGCCATGGTAGCTCTATCAAGGATTTTGAGTTCGGATTTGGGGGGAACAGGATCTAGAAGAGCACAAGTTAGCAATTTGATTCTCCAACACTATATTCGCCAAGGAACATACTTAAATAGATCTTGTCGTTATCGCGCTCAGCTGTCTGTAGGTGATCCTCTACCCGCCTCTTGAGGTTATTCAAGTCCTCGACAACTACCTTACTAAGATAGCCACCCCTGCTCTCCTTGAGACCCTCCCCGACGCACGCGACAGCATCTTTGAGCCTCGAGACCTCTTCACCGTATTTCCGTTTCTCTAAGCATTCGCACGCAGCTCGATATTGCGCGGCCGCAGCAAAATGGTGGTGTTTCGCGCTCATGTGGTGAATCCAGCTGCTGCTGATGGCCTCGGAACGCATGGCAGCCTCGCCTGCAAGATTATAAAGATCGGAGACCTTTGCTGCCAGCTTGGCGATAGATGCGTCCTTGTAGCGGTCCATAACCGCCTTCTGCCAGAAGCACTCTTGCGATTGGGCTAGCTGTAGCTGTATAAGCGACTCGAGGGAACGTTCGTCCATATCATCGGGCGGCGTAGTCCTCAACTCGGGTATTATCTCGTTCTTTAGGTGGGCGAGGACGCCGGCGGCCTGGTTGAAGTAGCTCGCGGCGGTCTTGAGACCATCCGTGTCGGCGCGGTTGCTGCCGATGGCCAGCTGCGAGTACAGGGCAGCTAGGTTGTACACGATGTTGGCCCGCTCGAACTGGAGGTTATTGTGGACGGTGGGTCGTTCGATGTTGTATCCCAGCGCAGGATACCAAGTAAAGTCGGCGCCTATCTGTGTTATTGTGCGATGATGTCAGCCCCCAGCCCACTCACTACTACCCTGTAGGTGTAAGAAGGACTATAGAGGAGAGACGTACGTCTATGGGGAACTTGCCGGCGATCCAGACTAGCTGGGCGCCATAGGCCTGCAGTTTCTTGACGCCGCTCGGATGAGGCTCGCGCACATTGACGGCGTCCCGTCTCAGCGCATCGATGACGTCGAGATCCTGGCGGAACATGTCTGGGTGCTGGTCGTACTTGGTTGATATGTACTGCTTGATGGCTGACGACAACGACAGCTGTGTCCCTTTGCGGAACGGCACCGCGAGGATGCCGTTGCCATTGCTGCTCTGCATGGCAGGCGGCCGGAGCGAGAGACGTCGTCCAGGCGGGATGAGCTCTGCTGGATTAGATTATGTGAAAGGCTATGAGTACTATTCGACTGAGCGATAGAGCATTCTCGTTGGACAACTGGCGGGTTCACTATGCAGTCTCAGGGTTGGTGGTGTTACTATTCGGGTGGTTGAAGCGGCAGGTAAGTAAATGACTTCATAGGTGCGACAGTAAACAACAAGGCACGGTGCACTACAGAAGTTTGGTGCAAAGCGTCTTTGGTGGGGGTTGTCCCACCGCAAACCCCGCCTAGGAATCCCTGCCTGGGATCTTCAGCCGCTCGTTCTCTCCCGGCCACTAGTTAAGGTTATAACGAACACAGGGCTTCCTACCTACCTAGGTAGTATAATAGTCTCAGCTTCTCTAAGCCTCACTTCAAGGTTTCCCTAAGGTTTATTTTTGGATATGACTATCAGGTACCTACTTCATAAGCACAATTGACCTTTTCCCAAATGCATACTTCAAATCGGTACCTAAATGGCGAATGAGTCGGCAACCAATATTGCCCCGGACTGATACATCAAGCTGGCCTTTTATTAGCCAAGAGTATCCCGTAAAGGGGGCTATTGGTTTGAGTAGATGTTAGGTATGTTAATACTTGGACATCACGTACAGTAAAAACCGGCCAATCGTGCTGTATAAGGATGCTACCAGAATAGGGCATGTAGCTCTGCCCGCTGTACAGATCTAATTACTTTATCTATTTTGTTTATTATAATATGTGAATAGCCCGCTATAAGCTATTACCATTTCATCTGGACGATATCTACCTGGCCTAAGGTTTGGTAGGTTATCGCCCGCAAATTATACTGCGGAGATCCGAGCGTCGAACTATGTTGATGAAGCCTGATAAGGTAGCCAGCCCGGGTGCTAAAGTTCAAGGCAAAGAACCTTACCTTCAAGCTGTCGTAAACACCCATCCTAGAAACTTTATACCGTTTGGGTACTTAAGGTGAAATGTCCGCGTAAGAAAAGCAGAAGCATTTGCTTACTTCCCTGTTTCTCTTTCTAAAAATCCAACTACCGCTTTTAAGTCCAAGCTATAAACATCTTAGAATAGTACACGATCCACGATGGCATGCCCAGAATCTTCTCCTGCCCGCCAGGACCCCGAAACAGTATCTGTCATAATGGCTACTGCTAAAGAACAAAACCATCACAAAACGGACGACGCAGCTATGGAGAGTCAGCCCCAGGACACGGCAACGGATTACACAGCCTACAGCACGAAGGGTCTATACGGGATCATCGAAGCCTCGGTGTGGGAGTATCCGGATCGAGGCACCGAGGCCGAGATCCGGCTCAGTCTCTCGGCAATGGAAATGCTCATGGACCTCGCCGTCGCGATCGCGCTCATGATTTTCAGTGAGTAATTCTCGGAACCATTTTGTTCTCGTTTTGGCGATAACTGACTCCGAGTGTTCTAGTGTACTACGCATATGAGCTCGTGGCTGAAGAATACGCAACGAATTCACATAGGCTTGCGCCTGGTTCTCACAGTGCCATGCCTGTGCAATGTACCTGCAGCTACCCTCGCCCCCCGACTACGAACATACAGTCCTTCATGCATTAAGCAGATTGCCAATTTTTCGACACCGAATGATACCTTGGTTGGCTACGTGACACATGTGGCCAATGCCACGCGGTGTGTAACGTAGCCTGTAGCGCGATGGGCTATAATGTTGAGGGTATCTTGGGTACGGTGACGGGATATAACTTATCAGAAACTGTTTTGGGTCTTGGCCACTCTTCATTGTGGGGAGTTTGGAGTTTTCGAGAGACGTCATCGTTCGACAGAAGGGATAATGAGTATAATATGAGTCTTCATGTACGTCCAGTACTTAGCGCCGCTATTCTAAAATATGTACACCTGAAGGGAGAGACAGTCAAAAAGATCCTCGTCTCGAGCACTTCGATACCGAGGCCAGCTGATCCCCAGACAGTCCACATTCACCAATGTACCAGTTAACAACTCTCCAACAATCATTTGCCGAGCCGATAGTTTGGCCTAGTTCTCGACGTCTCGTGAATACAAAAACACTGATCTCTATCCCCTCAACTCCCGTGGCCCACGTAAATAGGTCTATGATACAAATGGATGAAAGAGAAGTGAAGTGGGTTGTTCTGGGTTGATGCGCTTCCACCACCAAGATAGCGGGGTATCATGGATATATCTCATGCTTAAAAGGGAGGTGGAAGGGGAGGGATGGATAAACGATGCCACGGGGTAAATGCTTGAAGCGGCTGAGAATAGTAACCGCCGAACGCCGGGTTCGTTGATGCTCAGCTAGGACAAAGAGAAGATAAATGAACCGGGGTGTGCTTGGTGATTTCATGCGATAATGTTGCAAGACGAGCCTGTCGAAGAGCAATTGATAGCGACAAGCGAATGGTCGATGATGAATGGAAAAAGGCGAAGTATATTATGCATTATCGTTCGATGGCTTCGGAAATGTGGGTTCGAAAGTGACGGAGATTGTACCCAGGTTCTGCAGGGTCAATTGCATATTGAACTTTGCCGAGGCTGGAAACGCAGACGCCAGCGGCAATTGCTAGCTCATATCAGCTCGGCACTGATGTCGTATATCAACTCGTCAATCGAATCAACTGAACATCGACCATCCATTCAGACAGACCAGGAGCGGTTTGTGTCGTAGACGCCACAGCAGGTGCGAACACGAAGACCTCCGATCATCTTGATCTGATCATTCCTTCCTGCAACATATCCCTATAATCCTTCCTCCGCTTTCCAAGTGGTTTCCAAAATAGTAATACCCAAGATGTACCATTAATTGCGCCGTCATGTAGGTGAATCGTCATCTCGTGTGGAAATCGCCCCTTGTAGTAAATATTTTATGGGATCCAGACAAGTTCAATGATGCCATCAACTTGGGACATAGGCCGTTCGCTCTTGTCCACCCACCGCCAGTCGTTCGCCTTACGCACATAGACCTGTCGGACCGTATTATCGGGAGCCAAAGTGGCCTCCTGTAGATCCCAGCTAATCTTACGACCGGTCTTCAAGAGACTTGGTCGTTGGGGATCGAAAACGTAATCCAAATTCCATCCCTTATCCTGCGGTGCGGCGGCAAAGGTACGTTCCATTTGCTGAAGGTTGAAGTCGACACCCAGAGGGTAATGTACTACGCTGAAGCCTGTCGAGATAATGAAGTCGTCTGCTGTTTGGAAACGTTGTAAAGTGCAGTCTTCGCCGCAGATGTGTGCAATTTTGGTGTATTCCCAAGGCATAGCACTGTGCCAGCCGCCGCCCTTGAAGTGGTGGAGAGACACCGGTGAAAGACCAGCCTCATAGAAACCTGATGGGTCGCCATAGAGATCCAATTGGAATAGACCATGCAGAACAGTTAGACGAACATCTGAATTTTCGTATATGCACTTGCGTAGGAGAATATCGCCTTGAGGACCCCAGCCAGAGTTAGACTCTTTGATCTTCTCATCGGTTTTACACGTTTCATAATTCCGTGTAATTTCTTCAGCTAGCGGAACTGATAGGAACACGCCCGCACCACCGAAGGCTTGCGAGCCGTGACGATCCACGTTATTGATATCTTCTGACAGCACACCAATATAAAGCTGCTGGGTAGCGTCGTAATCATCGAATTTCTGAACGAGCTTATGCACGCTGGGGAAAAAGGTATCGTCGTCGCAAGAAACCAGCCATTTCTTATGCGGTCGATCGGGGTGGTTGTACAAGGTGGGGATCAGTGTCAAATAGCGGACAGCCATCTCCATGGTTGAGTCGGAGTGATACACGTCTACATCAATACCAGCATTCCGTAGCACTGTTCTTGCATGTGTGATCTGTTCCTCGGTTGCGTCCAACAGTAGAAGAATGAGTTTACCACCGTTGGAATGGCCCTTGCCGTCGGTCAACCAGTAAATCCACTCATTGACAGGGCTGGTCTTCTCGCCACTAAATCGCTTAAAGGTGGTTGAAACGCCAAACATGAAGTCGGACAAATTGCCTGTCGCAGGGTATGGAGATTCTGAAACGTAGACATTGAGTGGCTCGACGCACTTCTCATTTCCAAAATTAGGGTTTTGTAGGTCGATGGCCTTGAGAACGTTGCCTGGGAGGAACTCCTGGTCTAGCTTCGTGACAGATTTTCGATGGATCGGTTGGCGATTAATCTTCACATAACGCTTGAAGTACTGGAAGCCGTCCATCAACTCATATTTTCCCTTGAGCTGAGTCATGTAGTTCCCGTCAACGTGGCAATCCATTACATGATCTGAGACAGGTGCGATGTCCAGATCTCCGGCTTGTGGGGAATCGCCGAGCGGTTGCTGAGGAATGTGGCTTTCCTTGTTATGTGTTGCCGTCGCTTTAATAATCTTTGTGCCTACATTCTCAATCCGATCTGATTTCCATGTTACCCCCAGCAGTATGAGGAGCACAACCGCGAAAAGGACACATCTCGCGAACGGGTTCCGCATAGTGAATAATCTCTGATGTGGTGATGCCCGATTGGCTCCCATGATTCTTAGGGGAAAGGCTTGCAGAGAGGAAGTAATAGACTTCTCGACCGCAGCCACCTTAACCCAGTTACCTGGTACACAGGTTCTACTTTCCTGTCGTTGCTCGGTTCCCAATCTCCAATCCTATGCGGACCACGAGACTGATTTGAGGATTCTACTTCAGTACAGGCATGCGGCGTGACTGGTTGGGTTGCAACGAGGGCTCAGGTACCGGTATGATTCGTCGTCGTTTTCGTCTTCATCAAGTGACAGGGGAAAGGTTCGCGCTCCTGAGGTCTTGTAATAGGCGGGTAACGAACGAACACCTCGATGGTAAAGAGGTCAATGCGGAAAACCTGACAAACAAAGAACAGAAACAGAGTGCCCAAGCTGACTTCGCCGATGGCGTCAGGTATTGTAGATGGAAGAAGAGGGTTGGTGAACTGAACAGGACGAGAAGACAAAAGGGGGAGCGGTGCAATTCAAGGAAATTCAGCCAAAGAAAACACAGGAGGAATTTCTCTCGTCAGTGGCAGGGGACAACAGCGGGCCCTCTCTCATCAGATTGGCGGGAAGGTGTCAAGTACACTACTGGAATTAGGAATGAGTTTGACAAGTACTATACAGTACTATATAGCCAATACAAGGTGGCTGGATACTTACCGTGAACCTGGATTAGTGCCTCTGATAGCTGGGAAGTGGGATTTTTTGCCGGTTCTGATAGGGGTTTGAATAAATTTGTTGCAGGGGGGTTGTATTAGCCCGCCCGATAGTGGGTGGAGGGCGGGTGTGCAGACGACTCGCCAACCGTTCTCTCCCGTCATGACAACGCTAGTGGACAGGTACCTCCTGTGCACTAGGTACTGTTGCATACACTAGCAGCCAGCCTAGTAATTAAGTAGTGCAGATATCCACAAGGAAAAGGGGCCACAGTGTCTTCCTTCACTATCTACCCACTGTACCTATATAATACTGCAACGCCTTGGGTACCTACATGCCTAGGTACTATGTAATGCTTCACTGTTCTGCTATCTACTGTAAGTAGTGTACCCAGACAGGATCATACCTAAGACAATCAAGACCCAAGATTTAAATAGAGATGTTCGAGGGGGACGACTCGCTTCAGGACGGGATACTGTCTAACGTCAATCTATACCACCTCTCAGATAACTACGTAGAATTAGACTAAAAGACATGCACAGTCAACAATGACAGGACTGAATCACGTCTATACGCATACACCACCATCCCTACACTACATGTGCAGGACCTGCGCAGGGCTATGCAGGGAGAAGGTCTCGTTGTTTTCGTGAGAAGACAGTGGCAAGATAGCGCTGGACCGGGTGGCCTGCATCAACACGAGCTACCGTACATCTTGGGGCAGTACAAGTAGAAAATGACTGTAGAACTCGTCAGACTCCTCGTGGAGTGTATACGTATGGCCAACCTGAATTCAACTAGAGACCACAGATGTGTTATACAAGCCTACCTACAGAATAAGTAGAGCGATGAGGCAGAGCGAAGTGCTTGAAACGATACGATGAATTAGGCCAAGCCATTAGCCCAGCGCTTGGCCTTCTCGAACATGGCAAAATGGCATGAGAACTTTAACTTAGTCTTTAATCTTAATTTTCCTACGCTATTCTTGCCCTACAAGCAAGTACTGTAGATGCTGAAACCACAGCACGTGCTAACAAGTTTGACAGTTGTCTCAAAAGGTACACCAGGTGGTTGATTGGATTCTGGAAGATTTCCGAGGGTATTGCTAATTCTCTGTGAGTTTGAGGCGTTCCGCAGAGATTCTAACTACCTAATAACCAGACGGGAGTTATCCCGGTATACAGTATATACAATAGTATCTATCGGAAAGATTATGGGATCAGATCGGGTGACCTTTTCTTTTTCTGTTCCCCTACCAAAACAACCTGGTAACCTCCAGCAAGACGACCTAGAGATACAGGCGATAGATCGAAAATCAAGACGCATCAATATTCGGATCTGTTACCTATCTGTATGCTGTACACAACTTCGTTTTCTTTACCCCCCAGGGGAATTTGGTTTCGCATGGGCTTGGCTCTGCTCCCATTCGTTAGCCATATCACGTAATGCTTCGCAGACATACATAGTATGATGCACGAGTAATGGTCAACTCACCATCGAATAACAACAGCCTTTTTCATTTTAGCCAATGTTACTGAATTGTACCCAGTCAGTCGTGAGAAGGGTTACGCGTTCACTTGGGTAGCCCCCAGTCATACTTGCTTTACACCGTATGAGATCGACTAGAGGGCCCACAGGCGCCTATTAGTGCTTAGATTGTCTCTGAGCTGCAGAGATAGTGAATACTACGAAGCTAGTTTGCAGTGAGTGGCGTCTACGAATTTGGGCTTCCGGGGTGTGTACAGCATTATGTGCACTGTGTGCTTTGGAATACATAGCAATATTCCTCCAACAGTACTAGCGTATAGCTAATTGTGCGCATATGACATAATTATAATTGACGGTTTGGATACTCTGGTTATTGAAGCTGATAAAAGCAGACATACTGCAGCAAGAACCCAGCCAGGATGTTGGCATCGCCTTGTAGTGTACACTACTGTGCCTAATTCTTCGTTAAGCACTTTTAATACTACTCGGTAGGTAGTGGTGCTCAAGCTCCAAATTTGTAAATTCTTACAAGTGTCAGGGCGTGGGGATTGGCCATGATGACGTTAACTGCTATTTGATTCCTTTTTTGGTAGACAACCGCCGAATTTCCGAGACGGGATCACTTATCAAGAATCATGCAACCAAGCTGCAGTCTCCATAACGATCTGATCATGATATTATGCATATGCGTCATTGAGCCACAACTACACGAATACTGTTCGCAATCGCAATTCAGCTTACCCCATTGGCTGTGTCTTTAGACCAGTCTACTGTACATGCCCAGATTTGATTGCCCACGAGCAGAAGACTTGTGAGGGCTACGTGGCTCTTTCAAGGTGCAAGCAAACATTGCAGAGGTCAAATGTGCTGGGGGCATCTTCGAGATTCGCTATCGTCAGCCTATAAGTAGTGGTTCCTCATTTCAACAATTGTAGGTAGACGAAAAGAAGAGCAGCAAAAAAAGCAATCAGCCTATGAGCAAGGCCGGTTGTATTTAGTAAGTATCTGAATTCTAGTGCTATGCTGTACTCATGACGCTTACAGTATTGTACCTTAGGTGGATAAGTATGCTGTAGATAGGTAATTATCTTGTCTGATCTACTTCTATACCTACTGCACAGTACTATTTAAATCATTGCCTATTCAGTCTCTTGCAGTAAGTATGTTGATCTCGAAGTCGCCCGGCTATGGAGTCTTGCAGTGCTACCGAGACTTCTCAGTGGCTTGGCAAGATGCACCTCATCTGCGGTAGCTCCCTCGTCTAACCCAATTCACCACGCCTAATGATGATTAAAATAAAAAGGCTGAAATTACCAGGATGTTGGCGTGATAAAAAATTGAGTGGCTCTCCCGCTGTAATAAGGACGGACGTTATCAGGAGCTTAGTCTAACTGGGCAAATACAGATGATACTCATCGTTCCGGGTTGATACAACGTTGGGTATTAGGATGCTGTTTAGCTGCGACGCGATGTACCGTATGCTGTACACCGACAGCTGATTGAGTTGTGGATGTAGCTCGGAATCAAATGCTGCTTCGTACTTAGACTCGCTGCATGCATGGCAGTGTAGCCGCAGGCATAGCCGTCGAGTTCTGTCATTGCAGTCGCCAATTTCATGCCCGTTGGACGCAGACAATGTTTCGGCTATATCTGGAGATAGCGTGGAATAAACGACCGATGCATTTCCCCCAATAAGAGAGAGAACTGTGTTAGATAGGTAACTTAATACTGAACTTCGAGAGAGAATCGGGTTGAAGCTGAATTACTACAAGGTGAGCTGAGCATTTCGTCTCACGGCATAGCACAGCATAGGTACGATGTAATGGCAGACTACCGTACAGTAGGTACCGTACCTACCACACGTACGCATACGCGCAAGTGTCTGAGGCTCAGCGATCTGCATTCGACTTACTTTATAGTCTTTCGTGTCTATCTCGCCTGCGTGAGGTCGATCAACGGCAGGACGGTACCGATTCTCTCTTTTCGGCATCGGCCTACTGTGACTACAGTACCAAGTATAAAGGCACCGCCGACGAAGTCCCGGAAGATGGTGTCCGTTTTAGGAGCGAATTACCACACGCACTAATCCCTTCTTCTCGGGCCACCATATGATGGCGGATAGCGGACTAAGGGACGGTACGTGGAGCACACGTGCCCGATACACTTTCCTTCCCGTCTGGGAAGGTCAGCCAGGCTCGCCAGGCCATCAAATGGGTTGATGATCAACGACGCTGGTGTTTTGGATTTGAAACATCCGTACACACGTAATGGAGTGTCGGCATTGCTGTCAACGGCAGGCCACAGTGGACTTGGCGCTACTATAGTTATACTTGGACATTACCAAGGTACACAGCAAAAGATCCACTCTCCCTTCGACCATACACCTCCTCCAGGATCTGTATTGTGTGTACATAGTATAACAGTCGCAGGAATGATGCCGCGCCAACACAACCAATAGAGGTCCAACGGATAGGAGACCGAAATCAGAAAAGAAGGGTTGTCGTTCATCACAAACGGTCAGCACCTACTTTAGTATACTCCTATTTCGGCCATTCCACTCCACTGATCAGCGTTGGCTATAATCCACCAGATAATGAATGCCCTTGGCATCTGTGTCGGCTGGATTGGGAATTTCTTCGAGTAGATTACACGAGTGCTCCTGAATAGGCAAACAATTCGAAGAAGATCTCTGGCGATCAAAAGACTTATGAGCCTTCAGATGTTTGCTTGTCAATGGGATAGCTACTTCATTCTTCCGGCGCGGTACCCATGCTCCGAGATCCTGCTGTTGTAACCCGGTGCGTCGTGTACCTGCAGAGCTCCCGGCCGCCACCTATACCCCTCCAACCTCAAGGATACCTATCCTATGGCACCATTTTAACAAGGTTTCAGAGACTTAAGAGTCTTCGCAGGACATTGGCCCAGTCACTCGAAAAGACGCAGCTAAAAACAATCATCCACAACCACACAAAGTTAGCTCTGCGAACAGCATTCGCAAGTCCTAGAAATGGGGACTCGGCTAGAGGGCTTAACTCGTACAGGACACCAAAGGACTCTCTCGACATACCCAACATAGATTAACCTTCCAAATACTGCGCACAATCTCCAATAAGGCAATGACAGCTCCCACTCTCGAAAGCACCATGAGGTATTGGCTTATCTTCGTAATAATACACCTTATCCGCGTAATCCTGGGAGCTGCAACGCAGCCTTTATTGTTAGTTATTCCTTCCATGTTGGTTAATTGTTTGCTTTAGTTGGTGTTCGATTAGCGTAGACAATCAACTGTATATGACATACCCCCCCGGTTCACAGCCGCATGTGTGCGGCATGGGCTGTAGCACAGTAATGAGTGACTAAATTATTTCGCCTATATATTTATAGGCAGATCGCACGTAAGATATACTCGCCGCGACGCTGGTAATCTTACTCATGTCTCCCTCATATTGCCAGGGTAGATTCAAGGTGGCTGCCAGTAGAGACTCCGTGCTCAAACGTCCGAACGTCTTGCCGGCTCAGCATTATTCGTAGTAGTCTATGTATACTATATTCAACTCAGACTTATCAAAATCAGCCGATTTCTTTCAAGTCCAATCTCACACAATCATCTGCTCTCCTTCCATGATGACGAGTCACGGCCATCAATGCAGGTAAGATTACGAAAATAATACCGGGGCTCTGGGAAGGATGCGAGCCACAGCGGGAATAATTTGATGCTTGCGAGTGCCGGGTTCTACAGCTCTTGGCCGATGCTACCAGGTTTTGTGGTACAATTCCCTTGTTTGCGCATTTCGTTCCAGCAAGAGGAGGTGTTTATTCTAGTGGTCGAGATATACACAGCTTGACGCGGTCAACCAACCTTTGGCTATTAACATACGCGGTTTTATTTTTCCCTTGTCCATTTCCTTAGGGAAATGCTGATCCAATCACATCTTGAAGAGGAGTGAACCACATTTTAGCGATTGGAGCCTCAAAGACGTGATTTCAGGTCTGACGCGTCCGATACCTCTAACAGGGATTTCATCTTCTCGATCCACCGATGTACTTTGGTCTCATCGATGAAGTTCCCATCGAAGCTAACTCCCGCAGTTATGATACCATCCTCGCTCCAGGTGGCGACGAGGAACTCATGATCACGTATCCTCACCCCTGAGTATAAGGTCTCCACGCTGGCAATTACGCCGTCTCCAGGGTCTGCG
Source organism: Xylaria castorea (assembly GCA_022495115.1). NCBI lineage: Eukaryota > Fungi > Ascomycota > Sordariomycetes > Xylariales > Xylariaceae > Xylaria > Xylaria castorea. The sequence goes on along the minus strand of MU382638.1, from coordinate 640,503 downwards.
TCCAAGTCGAACCTGGCAGTAGACCAGTCCGCCTTACCAACACTACTAACTCCGCAAGTGGCTCTGTTCACAGCCCAGGCCGGGACTTGATATTCACCTTGTGGGGAGGGAACATTTTCTTTCAGGTGAGGGGGCAGGATCGAGCGCAGCCTCTCTATGCCGTCGATGTAATTCGACGCAACGAGTCGACCGGCCCCATTTATCCCCATGTAAGTCATCGCGTCGGTGACGCTCCGTAGCCGGTCTCGTTTCTGGTATCCGGCGAGTTGTCTGCCAGCTTGGCGGACGAGCAGCCGGAACCTGCCCTCTAGGTCCAGATGTGATGGTAGAAAAGGCAAGATAATGCCTTTAGAGAACGCCAGCATGACGCTGTCGAGGCCCTTGGCGCCAAAGAACGCCCGAGCGTTGAGGGGGAAGTGGCCTACGAATGGACGGCGTGCGTCGTCTGGCTCGTCCGGGTACTTCGCCTCGTAGAGCTCCATCATAACCATAGCGACCAGAGCAAAGCCACCGGCTCCGATACTGGCTTTAGTCTCCTTACACAGACGGTACAGACGCTGGCTTGCGGCCAGAGACAGCCGAAGCCTGACGAAGAAAGTATTCAGGGGAGGAGTCTGAGAGTAGTCTAAAGCTTGTGAATATTTTGGAGCGAATGGCTTCGCTTTAGATAATGGCGTAGCCCTGTGCAGCGGATTAGGGAATGCTGCGGGCATAGGCTTTTTCACATGACGCAGGATAATCGTAATCGCCCAGAACCACCTTATTCGGGCCTTTGTCGAGGCCACTGGAGTGTACAGATCCTCCTGTGCCGGAGGAAGACTTGCACGTATAGAGTCAGGTAAAATGGCCATTTCGATCCCCTGGCGGATCTTTTTCGTTGGCATATTAATAGTGCGTATGAAATCGGCCATCCAGTTCATACTAGACACTGCAACACTCAAAGTCAGCTGTAGCCATTTGGAGTATAGTCTGTGAGGGTTTCAGGAACTTCTGGACACTATCTTGGCCCAAAACAAGAAAATGGTTCCAAGAATCTCTTACAGCCGTCCACAATCTGATGGGCCATCACGAATATAAAGTGCATCTTCCGTCGTGCACTGCCCTCCCCCTCCATCGGCAACACAAACACTCGAGCCAGAGCTTCGCTCGGCTTGACAACGCGGGCTACATTCTGCGTGTGGACATAAAAATCAATCACGTCCGAAACGCCATCGACGGCTGAATCCAGGAATCGCAAAGCCGAGTCTGCATCTTGTATAGCAGCATCTGCCGTAGTAGGGATCCCCACCGAGAACCAAGGCTCGACCTCGAGCGTCCGTAGCTCGGCTTTGGCTCCCAGCAGGCAATGCCGCAGACGCAGCAGGGTAAATGCAAGCAAGATATGGCGCTGAAGTTCCTTGCCTGACAGTTGGGTTGACACGCCCGCGGTCAGGAGGGCATTGACGTCGGCTCTGCCGCCAAAGTAGCGGCCGTCGGCGTCGAATCTGAGCTCAACCAAGCCGCATGGTCTTGAGAACCCATTTTGATCTGGAATCCAGCCGTGATACCCCTTTCCGTATCGATCTAGCCAGTGCAACCGCCTCGGCTTGTCCATGCCTCTCAGAAAACGTGCCTAGTGGTAAAGCGCTCTCACGGTCGGCCCAAGTAATGCAATATTAATATTTCGCCTAGGAATAGAATCCCATATCATTGAATATCGAGTGCAAAGAAAACAATTTAGATCCATTACTGGGTGGTGAAACCCGGGCGCAAATAATTGCGAGCCAAACGACGCGGTTGGATATATAACTTTTGTGCTAGTATAAAAAGGGAGTACCCCTACTTTACTTAGCCGGCCTCGGGCGAAGGCCAGCAATTGACGTTCTGGACCCAGAGAATAGTTGAATGCTATACCAATTAGCGATCCAGAAAGATGGGCCAGACAGGGATAGAAGCGTGCTGATTCACGCCTTAGTATTGATGCCCTGCTATTAACCCCGTATGAGCAGTTCACCGGCGGTAATCGGTGATAACCGTGAAAGACAACAACCGCGTCTGTTGCGTTTTGAAATATTCCACCCGACAAGCTGATTTGATACCAGTTGGCTGATGTACGATAGTTCTTTTCGAGCTACCACTTTCTTGCTTCTACTGTCTGATTCTCCCTATGAAACTTTATACCCTGGTGGCTTTTCATTCCTAGGGTACTTATCTTTATTAATAGAATCGACGCTAGTCTATGAATACAAACGTGAGAGAGTGTGTTAGTAGGCTATTTCTTAAGGAAAATCTAGAATGAGCTGCAAGTAAACCGGTGGAATTGGTTGTCGAGTAAAGACAACGTGTGAAAACAACTCCATGTTTCTACCTCTAGTTAGTCGTAACCGAGATTTGATTATCCAGGTAAATATGGGTTATGTAAGTAATAGACATGTTAAAATATATGAGCCAACTAGCAAGCAGCGGTAAATAACAGGCCGCTGGAACGTGACTTAGTAATTGTTATTTGATCAAGAGCGCTCGCGTTAAGCTTATATTCGATACATGCGAGAGTCAAATTCAAGGTAATAGTTCCAAACTATGCTTAGCTCACGGATAAAAGTCCTGGGTTTCTGATTTTTACATTTATAAATAACGGCTAGATGCGCTTGAGTTGATAGAGGGTGACCCATTTTTAAAGTCAGGTCTGGTGGTTAACGAACCAGGATGAGATACATACATTCGGTAAACAATCACCGGGTGATAGCTGTTCAAGTTTAAATATTGCGCATATAAGGCTCCGAGATATTTGATAACGAGAGGCCAAACAATTCTATAGCATCAAAGTCCCATGGTACATGAATGTGAAGAAGAGAGTCTAAAAGTCTTCATCTGAGCTTGACCTTTATATTCTTGGATGACCCATTGACGACATGATGTCAAGTCACCCGTGAGTTGATCTGGTGTCGATACTAATTATTGCATTATATAAAACTACAAGAGATCACTATTTATAATAGTTCTCACCAGCAGAGCCATGATTCAGTGTGCATTGGGGAGGAGATATGACGGAAGCATAGCGTATAACCAGGCTATCCAAATTGAACACTTAAACAGATACCCCCTTCTCTCTGTGCGAGAACTAAGTTGGAACCTTTATGCGATGAGCATTGGTCGTCTGTGTAATAAAGTAATACGAGTATCTTGGACTATTGACATGGAGTCTTAGGCGTATTTCTATGATAATAAGAGTACTGTGTCGTAACGTGTTGATTTTGGGATATGTAGTCACTCAAGTATGTACTATTGTCGACTATGTTGATTTAAATTATATGGAAGCATCCGCAGCAACTTTGCGAGCTCCAAGCACGGCTTTTCCAACAACCGAGTCGTTCGGCTTCCCGAGCTCGCCGGTAATCCATTGTCCAATATCCGCCATGGCGTCGAGGTCGATGCCTGTATTCATACCCAAGCTTTCCATAAAGTAGACCATGTTTTCAGTCGATACATTTCCAGTAGCTCCAGGGCTGTAAGGGCAGCCACCAAGGCCACCAACCGAGCTGTCAAACGTCCTGATTCCTCGTTCCAGCGAGACAGCAGTGTTGACCAGGGCTTGTCCGTACGTATCATGGAAATGCATTGCTATATCCTCATTTCGGATTCCTGCGGAGGTGATGCACCGCAGCAACTCCTGGGTTCGCGGTGCCGTGCCCATTCCGGTCGTGTCGCCAAGGGAGATCTCATCGACTCCCATCTCGAGCAGCGAGGTGGCAATCTCGGCCACCTTGTGCGGGTTGACGTCGTATCCCTCAAAGGGACATCCTAGCACCACGGAAATATATGCACGAGCTCGGATCCCGCTCTGCTTTGCACCTTGAATAACGTCTCTGAATTTCTCCAGGGATGTTGCGATGTCGCAGTTGAGGTTCTTCTTCGAGAAGCTCTCGGTCGCAGCGGCAAACACGGCCAACTCCATCATAGGCTTTCCATTCTCGCCCTTAAATGCGTCAGCCTGTGTGAGATATGCGCCTTGATGCTTCTGCAGAATAGCGGTCGCATCCTCGACACCCCTGGCGTTCGGAGCGAGGAAGGAGTACGTAATAGGTGATGGCGAGGGTATGTTTCTTGTAAGTATATGTTCCATGATGTGGCTGGAATTATTCATCTGCGACAAGATGTTAGGAAACTGGACAGCTGCCTGTGTTGACTTCGCATCGAGCGGAAATACCGACCTGGGGCACCCATTTCGGAGACACAAACGACCCGGCTTCGATGACCGAGACGCCGGTCTTCGCCAATCTCTCGATCAGTTCAATTTTGGTCGCTACGGGTATAGCCTTCTTCTCGTTCTGCAATCCATCCCTAGGCCCGACTTCGACTATCCGCACATGATTGTCCGGCTGGGGTTGGCCCCGGATGTCTGAGGCTGTCGCAAAGCATCGTAGGGAGGAAGCAGCGCACAGTCGGCGCGCTCGCAGACGTGTTAGGAGAATCGAAGGACGTAGCGACGCCATCTTGGATTCATCTCGTTCGTTCGAGGTGCTGAAAGGGGGCGAAGAAGAGTCTAGAGGGAATCCTTCAATGCCCTAATCCTGGATCAGAACGACATAGGAGCTTTGGTTTGGCTGGGACGAGTTGAATTGAACTGCAAACGGGCGGGCATTCGCGGCTCAAAGCTCTCCACTGTCCCGAGCTTAGTACAGTGGCAATGAAGTCACTCTCGCAGCTGGTTGCAGCAGTTAGTTACCTGGAATTACCTAATGAGGTAGGTACTGTACTTACCTCGAGCTCTATGTTCTAGTCACGTGTGGCTGATCAAGTGGCGACTGTATAGGTATAGAACGGAACTAATTGCACGTATAAACATTGAATGTTTGATATATCACGGCTTGTACCATGTTCACGTTGATGTCCAAATACATACATAATAAAGAATCAGTCGCTTCATATACGAGTCAGAGATTCGAAGGACGGGCCAGCTTATCGAGGGAGTCGATGACGACATCTGGGAGTAAAACCTAGAACGTATGTATTGTTAGAGATGATAATCTAGCTGGGGTTTCGAGCTCAACAGACGACAAGATCCTTGTTGAGGCGTCACATCATGGCTGTGTCTGGGATTTGGATTACCAGCAATGGAAACGCCAGGGCCATAAGTGTCAGCAATCTTTGTAATGGGCCTGGAAGTAACAGCGCCTGATGATGAGCCAGCAGCACCAAAGCCAGGGACAAAGTTGTCGACGCTTTGCAATAGGCCCATTAGTAGCACCTAATGAGCCGGTAGAAAGTCGATTCAAAAAGAGTCCTGACTGGTTTGGCATTTTGTATACCAACTACGGTGCAGCAGTTACAATACAATGCCCTTGATCTCGAAATAACCAAAAGACAACCAAAAAATAGTAGTCAACGAGAACGACTTAATTGATATATAAGCAATCATCCATACTTATTACTTTTAATATTCTTTAGGGCATAACATATAACTGTTTGCCTTTTATAATTATGTAAACCCAGCCCAGGATACAATCAGCCAAAATATTCTCAGACGTTACAAGAGTCATAATTCCTTGTAGTCACTCCCGCTAGTATCTCAATGAGATAGTGCTGTGCAACGCGTGTATAATTTGGTTGTCTAAGTTAATTGGCCCAGCCTGCCAATCCTCACAACGCAAACTTACGTGTCAAGTATGCCATGTAGGGGCTCGCTTCTCCAGAAAGGCTTTCCTACCTTCTTTCGAGTCATCGACACTGGTGTGAACACTCATAACTCTGGCCGCCCATTGTGCAACATCATTGCGACTTCCCTGCATCGCAGCCTGGGTCCAGTACGCCCATTTGCCCATGGCTTGAGGCTGAGCCGGGAAATGGTTGACAAGCTTGTCGACAATCTCTGAGACCCTGTTCTCAAGTGCGGCCTCATCGGGAACAGTCTCTACTGCACCGGCGGGCAGTTCGTCGGCACGCACGGGCTCTCCCAGGGCAAACATTTTGTAAGTAAACGCATGGCCGAGTTTCATCGATAACATGACTGAAGGGGATGTGCAGGGCAGCCCGATAGACATCCCGGGAAGCTGAAACTGAGCTGAAGCAATTGCAACTGGTAGGTCTGTCGTCAGAGCGAGCTGTGCGCCGGCCGCGGAAGCTAGGCCGTGAATAACACCAACAACGGGAATCGGAGAACGGCGAATCAAGGACATAACACCCTTACACAGATGAAAGGTCTTGCCAAACTGTGTGTGGTCCTGTTCATCCATTTCCTTGAGATCATGCCCGGAGCTAAATACCGGCCCTTCGCTGCGCAGGACGAGCACCTTTGGTAAGCTGCCGCGACGCTTCTGCCAATCCTCGGAATTGATCAGCCAGCTGTACTGCCTTTGTAAGGCCCTAAACCCCGTCTTACCCGAGTTTTCGAGATCATTAAAAGCGCTCGGGCTGAATTCTGGGAGAAGTAGGGGTTCACGCTCGCCGGGCGGCGTGTTGTACTTGATCAGCTGCTCGCGGAGGTCCAGCAGCACTGGAACCGAGAGTGCGTTTCTCCTCGGTGCATTGTTGAGTGTAAGGTAGGCTGCTCTGGCCGGCAGCTTAGGGAAAGGCATAATGCATTAAGTTATAGTAGGTTTCTATAACGAACGAGCAATATGGACACACGTGATGGTGGTAAGGACCTGACGATAGGTGGTATGGGTTGATTTTAGCACAGCACAGCACAGTATGATGCAGATACTACAGTGCTCCAGGATGATAATCGTGTAGCGCCGTGCTAGGGCTTGTATTGGCAGGGGAAGCTTTTCAAAATCTACTTGCTGAACAGGGGCTGTTAAGTGGCAAGAATAATTCAAGACTGATCAACAGCTAATTCTCTACCCAAATTGTATAACAGCCTCGCGGATTAACAGTACTCTTGCTTTCTTAGTATTTAGCACGGCGCTACACGATTATCATCCTGGAGCACTGTAGGTACTGTAGGTGGCTTTTAACAGGGGTGTTCAGTGAACCCAACCCCGCCTAGGCCCGCTAAGCACGGCATCAAATATATCGACCTGTGGTTGGCTCATTCGGGCTTGCTTCGGCAATGGCCCCTACTGTACGGTCTACCTGCCACCTGCAACGTCAACACCTCCGTAGCTAGTTGGCTGAAGCTTGGCTATTGGCTTGTTGCTTGCCTCAACCTCAACAGCCCACACTACACCTTGGTCTACCTGCCTAGCTTTGACCGGGAGACCTCAAACGTCGCCTCCTGTTCCTTACCTCCGTCCTCCAACTGGGCCTTGACCTGATTCATCGCCAGCGACCGACGCCATGGATCCAAGAGAGTCTTCATCGTACTCTGTTGTGCCTAGGATTCGCTACAACACCGTTGCTGGTGTGAACGGGCCCCTAGTTATTCTCGACAATGTGAAATTCCCCCGATACAATGAAATCGTGACCCTCACACTTCCCGATGGAACTGAGCGGTCCGGCCAGGTCCTCGAAGCCCGAGGTAAGCTACCACTGCTGCTCTCCCGGAGCTCTCTATGCCAGTGCTAACCGGCGCCTCTCATGTCGATAGGCAGCCGTGCCATTGTCCAGGTATTCGAGGGCACACCCGGCATCGATGTCAAGAAGACGAAGGTCGAATTCAGTGGCGAGAGTCTGAAGCTCGGTGTGTCAGAAGATATGTTGGGCCGTATCTTCGATGGATCGGGCAGAGCTATCGACAAGGGACCTAAGGTCTTAGCTGAGGAATACCTCGATATCAACGGCAGTCCCATCAACCCTTATTCCAGAGTATGTCCCCGAACCCCGGAGGCTATCCTGCGCAACCCGAGTTAAGTAATGCCATAGGTTTACCCCGAAGAAATGATCTCAACTGGTATCTCCACCATCGACACCATGAACTCCATCGCCCGTGGACAGAAGATTCCCATCTTCTCCGCAGCCGGTTTGCCGCACAACGAAATCGCCGCTCAGATTTGTCGACAGGCTGGTTTGGTCAAGCAAAAAGGGGCTACGAACAAGGGTGTGCACGATGACCACGAGGAGAACTTCTCTATCGTCTTCGCTGCTATGGGTGTCAACTTGGAAACGGCACGATTCTTTACGCGCGATTTCGAAGAGAATGGCAGTTTGGAGCGTGTCACTCTCTTTCTCAACCTTGCGAACGATCCTACGTATGTCGCTGCTCTCTCCCCACTGACGTAACCATATACTAAATGTCATCCGCAGCATTGAACGTATTATTACTCCTCGTCTGGCTCTTACCACTGCCGAATACTACGCCTACCAACTCGAGAAGCACGTTCTGGTCATCCTTACTGATCTCTCTGCCTACTGCGACGCCCTTCGAGAAGTCTCGGCCGCCCGAGAGGAAGTGCCCGGTCGACGTGGTTACCCCGGTTACATGTACACAGATTTGTCCACCATTTACGAACGAGCTGGTCGTGTCGAGGGACGGAACGGTTCCATTACCCAGATTCCTATCCTAACCATGCCGAACGATGACATCACACATCCCATCCCCGATTTGACCGGGTACATTACCGAAGGCCAAATCTTTGTCGACCGCCAGCTGGATAACCGTGGCATTTATCCACCTATCAATGTCCTGCCCTCGCTCTCACGTCTGATGAAGTCGGCCATTGGTGAGGGCATGACGCGCGCGGATCATGGTGACGTATCCAATCAGCTCTATGCCAAATACGCCATCGGTCGTGACGCTGCGGCCATGAAGGCAGTCGTTGGTGAAGAGGCGCTGTCAGCCGAGGATAAGCTGTCCCTGGAATTCTTAGAAAAGTTTGAGCGACAGTTTGTCGCACAGGGTGCATATGAGACACGCTCCATCTATGATTCTTTGGACATTGCGTGGAGCTTGCTGCGCATCTATCCCAAGGAACTACTTAACCGCATCCCCGCCAAGGTTATCCAGGAATACTACCACCGCTCGACAGAGCGTAACAAAGGCAAGGGCAAGGACAAGGACAAGAATGACAAGGGTGTTCGGGACACTGACGGGGAACCCGAGGAAGAGAACCTGGTTGAGGTATAATGATGAACGGAGATGGACAATTACTAGCCAAGTGTGTACAGGTAGAAGCGACCGTGTCGTACATGGCGGGAGCAGGTCATTTTTTATTTTGAAGCATGATCCAAGGCACTGACTACTTCGCACAATGTGCTTGAGCGCATTTGAATTGCAAGAGGGCGTGAGACTTGGGTCTGTGGACCGAAGCTGCTTCAGCCTAGAGGAGACTGTGAAGTAATTCGGGCGTTCTAGCCTATTGTCACTGGTCTCCATCATCCCAGACTGGGCAAGATACTACTTGGAAGTGTACCTGTTACCTGTTTCCTACCTAGGTACTTTATCGATCTGGTAAGGTTTCTGTAGAAAATAGTATACCATTATAACCAGAGCGTGCGCTTATACTTTAGGTATGTTCTAATCCTATTTGATTTAAGTCCTTGTGTGAACAACTTGGACGAGAACGCTTGGGAATTTTTCCCTTGTTTCCCATTCCTCAAGTGGTAATGGTTTCGGTGTAATACACGGCGCGAAGGCCGGGGGCTGACAGGGCGGGTGCAGAAGAGAGCCAAACATACGTAACGGTCACAAAGTGAACCCCCCCCAGAGTTACACCTGACCCAGGTAGGTAACAGCTCAGACGTTTGTTCTGACATTTCAATGGTTTCTATCACTCAAATTTCACAGACTTGTCACCTGAGCTTAAACATTTTTCTTGGAATCCATTTGCTCGGGTAGCACAAGGCGCATCAGCTGAGCCGCGGTGATGATGTGATGTGATGGCTTGGTTCGGGAGCGGGGAAGGTAAGCAGGTATACCAGACTTGAACAGGTGCATAGTGCCATTAAGCGGGACATAATAAGATGCCTTCTATCCCCCCTCGAATCGGGGTTTACGCAGACATTTTGAGCTAGTATGATTTAAGACGTACTTATGTAGAATGGCTTGAAGGACTCGAGATCCCTTGAGGCGCGCTCAGCTCTCTCTCTCTCTCTCTAGTTAATACGAGACATTATAGCGACATGACGTGGCGCAAAGGTGGAAAGATGCCTCTCCTCACCCTACTTACCAGTGTCATGATCCTACAACGTCACCAGGTCGGCCGATGAGATCCAACCTTGCAACCAACCTCCTTGCGGATATGAATAGGTACCTATGAAGCGGTTTGCGTAGTTGTGCCCTTTCTGCTTCCGTATATAATTGTTTGGTGGTCGATTAGATGCTACACATGTTTGAGACACTTAGAACACCTACGCCTCGGTCCATGCGCATAGTCTGATCAGGTTCCTCCCGAGGTCTACGATGTGAACGCTTCGATGATGAAATACTGCAATCTGCGGATCGTGCGCTAGATTCTGACCTCACTAACCTAGATAGTGTTTATGAGCCCGAAGCCATGGATCAAGGACCTCCCTGGCCGGGTGACCTGGACAACTAATAGTTGGTCTGCATCCAACAGAGAATGACGACCTTCTAGATTCGGGACAGCTGCAATATTAATTCATCTACGACATGCAGGTAAACCTGGTTAACCTGGGTTGTCACCACTTACCGAGTTACCACAACAAATACAGTGCAGCAGGATGATAATCGTGTAGCGCCGTGCTAAATACTAAGAAAGCAAGAGTACTGTTAATCCGTAAGGCTGTTATACAATTTGGGTAGAGAATTAGCTGTTGATCAGTCTCGAAGAGTTCTTGCCATTTAACAGCCCCCGTCCAGCAAGTAGATTTAGAAAAGTCCTCACCAAAAATTCCCTGCCAGTACAAGCCCTAGCGCGGCGCTACACGATTATCATCCTGCTGGACTGTAGTTATACCCTTGCCCAAGTAAGTCCCTTTTTCCTCGCCCCATTCATTACCCCGACTTCTGCCCCCGACTTTCACCCCAACTTTTTCCCATGCCATCTATGCCAAGAAAGCGGAGTAGCTCAATACTTACTTGGTAGCAGACTGGTAGGTACGATACCTACCTTAAAGGTGAATAAACGCGTGAATGTAACGTGCTGCAGCCCGCTTGTACTAAATGCAACGCTAAAAAGTAAGATTAATAAATTCCCCAGATCGTTGCTCTGCTTGTTGATCCGACCCGCCATTGATTGTCCTATCATCCAGGTTTCCCAGCATAAGCCAGCCTGCCTTGGGCTAGGTACTCGTAGGTAAGTACAGTACTGTACGCTACGCAAAGAGACCAGGATCTGATGGCTTTCTGCATATAAAGGCGCTTTCTTCCCCAGAGCCATCCTCGCTCGTATTGATTGATATCCCGCCCCTCCCTTGTTTACTCCCAAAGCCGTGCTGAGATAGGCGGCCTGTTGTTGTTGTTAGAGCATCAGAATGCGTCTGAACACCACCCTGGCCGCATTGGGAGCCCTGTCGCTCCCAATTGCTTCCGCCGATTACGCCACGAACGGCCCTGACAAGAATGGCTTGTACTGGATCCACAGCGAGGGCCTCTCCGCTGCCTTCATCGCATATGGCGCCTCCATCTCTAGGTTGCTCATCAACGATCAATACGGCATTCAGAGAGACATAGTAGGTGGGTTTGACAACGCCAGCTACTATGGGATCGATAAGCAGCACCCTCACTTCGGTGGAGTGCCTGGTCGCTATGCGAACCGCATCCAGAATAGCAGTTTCGTAATTGACGGTGAGACTTATCACGTCGATCCGAACGAGAATCCCACCGCGGCGGCACCTTTGGGTGCCGATACCCTGCACGGTGGTCACGATGGTTGGGATTACAGAAACTTCACTGTTGTCTCTCACACGAGCGACAGCATTACATTCTCCATTGTCGATCCCGATGGGAAGGAGGGCTTCCCGGGCGAGGTTGTCTCCTACATCACTTACACTTTGAGAGATTACACGTGGGATTTTAAGATGGTGGCTCTCGCTACGACAAAAAAGACCCCAATCATGCTCAGTAGTCACACCTACTGGAACTTGGATGGGTTCGCCAACAACGAGACCAATACCGCCTTGAACCACACCTTATACTTGCCCTATAGCGGGCAGCGCGTGGGTGTCGACAACATCCTGATCCCGACCGGTGACATCCTTGCAAACAAACAGGGATCTGTCAATGATTTCTGGAGTACTCCCAAGCAGCTTGGCGCCTCCTTGAATGACCCGGAGGCTTTGAACAACTGCGGCTTGAACTGCACAGGCTATGGTAAGTTAGCGAAATTATTCGTGCCATTTTTACTATATTAACACGTATGACAGACAACTGCTGGCTCGTTAACCGCGAGGCCCCGTACAACTGGCGCAATGAAGGCAACTTCGTAGCACGCCTCCAGTCCCCATGGTCCGGCATTCAACTCGAGGTCTACACAGACCAGGACGCATTCCAGGTATACTCGTGCAACGGCCAGAACGGCACAATAACACTCAAGGAGACCCAAGGCCTCCACGATAACCCAGAATTCCCTCGCACCATCCCCAAATACGGCTGCCTCGTGATGGAAGTTGAGGACTGGATCGACGCGATCAACCATCCCGAATGGGGACGTGCAGACAAGCAGATCTTCGGGCCCGGCGGCGACCCCTACGTCCTCCAGGCCAGCTATGTCTTTTCCATCAACACCACTGCGACGTCTTAGTGTGACGATCGCGATGGAGGAAATGATAACCTGAGCTGTGGTATTGCCACCACGATGCCGACAAGTGCCTCGACGAGAGGTATTGCTCCTGCAACTTATTCGTTTGACATATCCTGTATGGCTATCATGATCGTAATATCACTAATTGGGCTTTGTTGATACCTTTACATAATCAAATTAATATTACTACAACACAATGCCATTTTGCGAATGAATGTGATTATGTCGGTCTCACCATTGTCACGCCATAGATCTTAAAACAATGAGCCAGTTCTAAGGTAGGCCACCTCGCGTTGTTTAACAATGCTTGGTATTGAACAATAGAGTTTATTGTTGTTACTAGACACTTACTTCTTGGGATTTACTGGGCGACATATCACAGCTTCTTTTGTTGTCATTTGCTTAAATATGCGTGAAGACTTGCGAATCTATACAGGCTTGGACATCATCATAATCCTTCGTTAAACAATTCAAAGCAAGAGCATCTAGAGCAGCAGTTTAGAAGAAAAACAACCCCCCACAGCCCTTCAAATTAGATACAAACGTCATGGCGTCTCTCAACAACCCCGCCGTTTTAGATTCATCAACGAAAGAGCTTTTATACGAACTTGACGATCTGACAGTGCCGTTCGAGGAGCTCGCCCAGGCCGCTCGACAATGCTACAACGAGCGGCTGAAGAGCGATGTACGAACTACGGCGCGCAACGAAACCCGAAGAAAGGAAAGAGCTGGTACGGAGTCTCAGCTGGGATATATCCAAGAACAGGCCGCCCATCTGAAGCAGCGACGAGAGGCTATCATCTCACGAATCCCACCTCACCAACTGACACACGCCCGCAGTTCCGCCGACTTGACCGAAGTTGAACTCGACGCGGCTTTGCTGGAGATTGAGGAGCAGAAGCTCGAGGGCCCCCTCATTATGATTAAACATGCATATAACGAAATAATAGACACACAAGTCGACATAAAGAGTGTTCGAGATCTCAACACGCGCTCTGAGCTCAAGGCAGCGCTTGACAAATTCCTGGGCGCTCTATCTGAGTTCGGGACTGCTTTCAGCCATCACGGCGCAGCGAGACGCGAAGTCATCAACCAAGAGCTTATGAATTTGGAAGCCCACTGTTCGGGATACGGTAGGTCGCCAATATCACCGCAGTCTCCGGGGCTACTCGATGACGATGAGGTTGATGATAGTTCCAGTAGTAGTGCCGACGCGACCACAATCGCATCTTCCTTCATGTCCGATCTGAATTTCGGCTCTCTCACGATCCCCGTCAGAGAAGAACTCGGCTCGGTCAGGCGTAGCATGGAGAGTGAGGATGCGAATGACGGCATGTTCCGCTTCGAGCGCAATCATCCGCCCACCCTGTCGCGCCTCGCAAATTGGCTAGGCCTCGACGATGCTGTAAGTGTCGCCTTGCTTCTGAACACACAGCCCATCCAACACGCCTTCCAAGCATATCGCGCAGCTCCTACACAGTCTTGCGCCGAGAATCCGCAACGGTTGAAGTTAATCCTGCCCCTTTTCACCTTCCCGCGCGAGACGCTACAGCTGTGGCAGGTCCACGTGAGCCAAAAGGTAGAGAAACGAGAAGAAGAAGAAGACCGTCTCGATGTCTCCGCTGCCTTATTCGCTAATCAGGTTGTCAGATTCCTCGAACGCTCGTGTGAGGAAGTTGTGTGGGAGAGGGTCTCGGGGGATATGGCCAACTTTGGAGATTATGAACTGACGCGTTCCAGATGGGCCATTGTACTGCAGATGTTTTGGTTTATGGAGAAGGCGTTTGCAAATGTGAATTAGCTCAGAAGGTGGCCTAAGGCTGCAGAACCTCTTGGTTGAATATAGTATCTGAAGCCAATTCTGAAGGCATACGCCGAATACTCTTAATATACAAAGTGAATAGTGACAGTATTGTTGAAGATGGGTAATATGGCTAGGAGCCACGGACCTACTACGTGAACTACTCAATATACAATGACTTAACACTAGCACTTTGGTCAAGGGAGTAAGGCGAATATTGTGACTTTGATTGAATCAACTCGTAGTGACATGAGATCAACGCATCAATTCACATCTGCTAAGTTCCACTATTGGGTCTCATATTGTAGCGATACCACGTTATGTCCTGGTGAATATCAATATAATCGAGTTTATGTTGCAGTCTTTGCGAGTTCTCAACGAACAACCGCCATCAACATCCCATCGTAGCCCTTCTCTCCCACAAACTGCATGACCACGCTGTCCACGCGATGATCCTTGCCCGCATTCTCAACGACCCGACGCGCCCCTTGGATTCTCTCCTCCTGCCTCTTCTCCGGGTCGACGAGGCTGCCTCCGCGGACGATGTTGTCGACATAGATGACGGCGCCGGGCTCGCAGAGGGCGATGACGCGGTCCATGTAGTTCCAGTTGTTCTGCTTGTCGGCGTCGATGTAGACGAAGCCCAGCCTCGGCTTAACACCGGCCTCGATCTCGCGCGCGAGCTGCGGCAGCGTCTCGAGCGCCGGGCCGAGCCGGATCGTGACGCGGTCCGCGACCCCCGCGTTCTCCAGGTTCTCCTGGGCCACGGCCTGGTGGTGCTCGTCGATCTCCAGCGACGTCACCTGCATGCCCGGGTTGACCGTGGCGAGCCAGATCGACGTGTACCCGCCCAGCGTGCCGAGCTCCAGCGCGTGCTTCACGTTCCTCGCCTTGCATTGCAGGGCGTACATCTTGGCGACGGTGGGAGCGGTCGCGATGTCGGGGAGCCCCTTATCACGCGAGTTTCGCAGGGCATCCAGAAGGACCTGGTAATTGCTCGTGGTGGGTGGATGGACATGTTCCTGTGTATAGGCATCCACAGCCGACCATGTCTGATTTTCGTGTTAATAACTGTTCCATTATATGTTATGTATAAGGAAGAAACTACAAAAAGGCATAAGGGATAGCTGGGAGAAGGGGGGGCGGACCTTGTTTTGGACATGGAACTTCCCGGTGAACGCTAGACCTTGTGTCGACATATTGATCTTGATCTTGAGAATTGGTATCTGAATGTGAGAATTCGCAGTCTTCCGTATGCTCGAGTCCAAGGAGCAGACGGAGCTCGTGGACCGTAAACTCTTTTATAGGCATTATAGAGAGCTGTTTCTGGATCCCCCTCACGTTATTGCTTGTGGACGTACGTTTCGTAGTTTGTGACGTGTATGTTGTGAATCTAATGCATTGGCTTCACCGCTTGATTACAATACTGTTCTAATCCGAACTCAAACTTTATACGTAGTAATTCGGTTGAAAAAGGCATTCCGCTTTGATTTCTTAAGCATCATAAGACCGAGTCTCACGGCACCGTTCGCCACGTTATCTCCGAGGCCTCGGCCGTAGACGAGCCCGGGAGGCATAGATGCGCGGCCTTCACGGAGATGAGTACGACATCTGTATTGGCAAAAGAGTACTGGGAGCAGACGTGACTCATTTACGACCGGCGAAGAATACTATGTTAGTTTCACAGAGGAATGATGTCTGTTCTCGCTACGATAAAGCCGGCTGAGTCACTTCCGTGATTGGTCAATAATCAAATCAAAACAATTGCGGGACGGACTACAGCAGCATAGCGCTTCCTTTCCGATTCCTACGACCGAGAAATCCGAGCTTTAGGCATCCACATTATTATCTGATCTTATGATTAGATTGATTAAATCGGATTCACACTATGTTGATGTGTTGTTATATTTCGCCCTTGACGTGTTATAGAGCCAGTAGACCTAGGCTCTAGCCTGGGCTACCTCGCAGTATGTTGGTTCATAGAGCTAATCGAGGGTCGACGATGACGCGTCACTTTATCCATCCCTCACCCATTAACCCAGATTCCATAGCTGACATCGCAGTAGAATCACAGATGCTCACTCATCTATCTTTCAAGCTGGTGACGTGATTCGCTTGTCTACTCATCATTCTCCTCTTTTTCTCGCAATGGATTTGGCAAAGGCGTTTTCTTATCCTCTCGCTCGGTATTTGGCTCTGTGGAGTTATTCCGGGCACCTGCTCCCATCCCGACGCTTCCTCGCTGCTCAGAGGGTCTCTTCACGTTCATCGCTATCAGTTGGCCAAGCTACTTAGCATGGATATACTTGAGGACTTTTTCGACGATCGACCTCCGAATTTTAGGTGAGCAAAGATATCAGGCTAGGCGTTCAACAGCTCATCACTAAGCCCACCCCCAAAGGGATTTGTCTTGGTCGGTGGTTGAAACTTTTCGCCCCCAGGCGTAGGCTTGACGATCGAAGGTACAGGCATCTTGTCCTACTTTGAACACTGCTTGTCCTGATCCTCAAATTTAACTTTGGCTTTCTAGATATAGCTCACAGTTGAAAGTAGTTGGAGCGCCTCGACTGGTTGATACGAGGCCTGTATAGGTTCCCGTGCCGGTTTTAGGGGGAAATGTAAATTTGTAGTAGGTTGGGGGAAGAAGTATTAGAAGTCCATATCTTGCCCCCATATGAGCTGAAAGACGCCGGTGATTCCATTGCTTAGAAGGTATTTGGTGTTATTTCTGCCTATGTTCCTAGGCTCCGAAGTATATTCTGTGATATGACCCGAGAATTCTTAAGTAGAGACCCTAATATCTCTAGTTCTTCCGAGCCCTTCTCTTGCATAATAATCCATGGGGTATACACCGGTCTTAGACCAGTCCTGCCTCTCATTCAAAGCCACGAGCGCTTCATAAGGCGTCAGCAGTGGTCGTGGAAACGCATAGCCCCAGTCAATGCTCAGTCTCGGACAGGCTACCTGTACCCAGCATTCTACGTCGCTCATCATGGCGAGCTTGCCCGGGAATATCTCACTCAGAAGCAAGTTGACCCAGGGAATGCCCATCGAGTTCAGTTTATCTTCAATTAGCGTCATGGTGTGCGGATTTCCCTGGCGACCAAGTGACCCGAGAATCAACCCCCACTTTTTTGCACCTTTCGCTGTCTGAATAGCGTCCTTTCGCAAGTTCTGCATTTCCTCGTGGCCATATGTCTCACGAGTTAACTTTCTAGAGTACGGATCATATCTATACGCCGGTATTTCTGGGTTGTGGATCATGATGCTTTCAAGATGAAATCGGCCATCTCCTAAATAGAGGATGAGATCGACGTTTTCTGTGTCTGGTAGGCGTGGTGAGGTGCATCCTAGGATTTCACCCTTTGACAACGGCGCAATCTGTGGTATCAGTACCTTGAAGCCAGCCTTTTCGAGTGCAGAGCGAGCGCCGTGGATTGTCGCATTGAACTGTATCGTGCCTACTATTGCGATAGTCTTCGGCGGGGCAAAATTGCGTTCCATTGTCGCTAGGAGATGCGCCGTATCAATACTAATATCGACGAAAACATAAAGCACCTTGATCTTCGTGACATCGACAGGTATCAGGCAGCTGTGCGCATAATGAACCAATAGATCGCAACCTAGCGCGCGTGCTGTATAGTCGTCAATGCAGCATGCTCCGTAAGTGACATCTCCCATGATAAGGGTCTCAATACCAGGACAGAATTGGGTGAGAATGTCGGATATCGTGGTGGCAAATAAGAGAAGGCCCTCAGGCATCTGCAGAGCGACTCTCTTTGCGCCAGATGAACGTATTCTGTGAATAGTTTTTGGGATTTCGAATGAATAGTTTGCCGGCAGCAAGGTGATCGCCTCCTTCAGTTCAGGATCATTCAGGATCTCAGGAGGTACCTGGTTTAGTAACCTGGGCGGCCGCCTTGCTTGCGAAACTGGCACTTTGTTAATTGTCAAACATCCCGGATAAAAAATAACAAAAAAGAAAGAAAAAGGTGCAGCCTCCGTCCGTACCTTGAATCGCACCGCCATCCCCATCTGCTTGTTCCGCTCCCGCATTTCTTGCTGCTGTCCGTCGCCCAACAAATCTCTTCCTGGGCTGCTTGATGGCGGGTTCAGGCGGGGGCGGGGCATGTGCCTCTTCGATGTCTGCAGCAATGCCCAGATCGGCTTGCGCACGATCTTCCTCCATGATGTTGCGGCTGCGTGGTATAACTCGGACCGGAAATGTTTACAATATGAATTCAAACAGGCTTTCGTGGTGGAATATGTAGAGGAACATGAGCGGATAGGAACCTTGGGAACCTAAGATCTGCAGACCCGTAGCAGCAATATCTTCGTTAGTTGAATATTCAAAATCCAGATATTCATGCGAGCGGGGACGAACCTTGAAGGGCGCGAGACAACCATTGTTATTCTCAACTATTGTTAGACATTATGAATAGCAATATTAAACAAAAGAATCTCTTCGGGCGTGATTTGATCTATCTGCGCTAATCTGTATGATTTAACTCAGATCGAGTGTTTACCTAAAGTGAATGACTAGAGCTAGTCTAAGGCATCAACAATAGGACCGTCAAGGACTTCAAAGGCTCGTTTGACTAACCCATTGTCTAGAAAGATACAATGCCTATGATATATAAGCCCTTAGTGTACAATGGAGATCAATGACTACCCTGTACACAAAGCAAAGCTTTGGTGCAGCACATCTAAGTCATTCAACGATATAAATGCTCTTCTCCCGTTCCGTAGTGCCGTCCTTTTTACACACCAGAGCTGAGCTGTATTATTACTTCTGTTCTACATCATGTGCACCTGTAACGCCTTCACATATCGTTCATGCCGATATGGCCATGCTAAGTTTGAACCGGTAGCCGTCTGTCTGGCCGCCCGCCTTGGCCTAAGGGCCAAGTGTCAAGAGCGCATAGTCAATGGTAATCCAGATATAGTGCGCGCATGGCCGGTTATTGACGGTATCTGCGATGTCTGTTGTCCCAACGAAGCCAAAGCGGAAGAAGAAGAGAAGAGAACAGCAGAGAAGACGAAAAAAGACGAAGAGGAAAGGGACAAGAAAGAACAGAAGGAAAGGGAGCGTAAAGTAGATAAGTCTTCTTTTCCTACTTTCACTCAACCCCCCTTAGAGATTTTCCCCTCAGCTTCAGACTTCGAAGTACCGGAGGAGTCAACAGGTTATTCTAGCTAAGTTATGATAGTACAAGACCGAAATTAGTATGGTATGTTCTTTATTTTGGGTTGGCTCTCTACTTGATGAATATGCACATAATCTTTCCTTCCCTATACATCGATGGCTTTTTATCGTCACTTTATGACCCAAAGTTATGTGCTGTTTTTGAAAGAACTAGTAAATTAATTGGTCGTCGTAAGCCCGTACGCTCTCTAGGTACGACTTAACTTGACTCCAGTCCTTACACACTGCATAATATCATTAGGATGAAATGCTGAATTGAGGTAACGTTTGAAAGAATAGCTTACCATGTTTCGAGTCCCAACCATCAGACCCCCCGTTGTGATCAGGGAACGTGGTTTCCAATCCCTCCAGCGCCATGTCGGCACTGCACATTAATGCCTGCCGCATATAGTCAAAACAGTGAATCATGTGCCAATGATGATCATCGGGAATTTCATGGCCGGATGTTAATCCTGAATATGTCTGCACGATAGCGAACTGGGTACCAAATTAGCGCCAGCTCAAGAGCTCATTATAGGCGGAAAGGACACATACAAGACAGTGCAGTTGGTGAGTTGCTGATGTCGTGAACACGGTCTTCTCTGGCCACATGATGGGTGTCGGTAGGTCGTGGTATTTATCGGTTTCATTCACCCAGACGAAACCCATCCCAGCTGAAGTTCGTTAATAAGCGCAACATATTGGCCTAGGCGTATTGTAAACCGAACTCACTGGGCATAAGCTTATTCCACTTGTCCAGGACCTCCTCGGAAAAGAAATCTGCGGTATTATTCGGCGCGTATGACTCGTCTCGTACGAATGTGGTGATTTTAGATGAGACTGGCGCTCGTTAGCTTTGAACTCTTCGGGAGCTTGCGCTGATGATCTCCTTACACTTTGGGCCGACACCTGTGAAATCTTGCCCGAATTGCCAAATGTTTGGGTCTTGCAAAACAGCCGGAGTCCCAGATGGCCTCCATTGATCTCGAACAAGCAATGCGACAATGATGAGTAATAATGAGGTATCGATTATCCATCTTGCGGATTTGAATGTTGCCAAAAGTCGATCTCGTTTTGTCCGTCGTATTGGGCCGTTGAGTTCCACGTCATGCCATTGCTTCCCGTCACTTATCAATGACTCAACCTCAGTGCTGGACCTCGAATCAGAATGATCCTCCATGTGTACACCGTCGTATTTCATCTTCAGTGAGTCCATAATGTTTTACGTAGGCAGTGCCAGCTGCCGACCAAGAGAAGGAAAAAAGAACTTAAAAAAGAATTATTAAATGATTAAAATAGAGACCGATGAAGGTAGAGAAATGAACGAGAAAGCGAAATAATCAAGAAGCCGCGCACATCGTCCCTTTTCACTCGCGCAATGGTTATCTTGTATGTACTAGAGTGATGTGATAAAACCGTAGATGTTTCGTCGTGGCGGAGAATCCTGGCCTCAAAGCGGGCCTGGACATCCCCTGCTCAGACATAGTCGAGACGTGACGATTGACTTTACAGCGCTTACTCAAATGATAATACTTGGACATAGTTGAGACAAATGTCAAAAACAAATCTTATGCTGTGAAATAATGTGTTAATATTATATCCCTCAGCGATAACGCGTGTTCATGATCCATGTGTTTTCGGATAAGTTGTCACCACAGTTCTCTCCGAGATGTGGTCGTCAGGAAGGTGTTGGAGACGCCTATGACCCTTGTAAAAAGCGACAGGGCTATGTGAGACAGGGGCAACTCGAACCGACCCAAGAAGCACAATAGTTCGGGCTTAGGAAAATCATTATGGAAATCATCGCCAAGTCGTATTTTCGGACATAAAGTTTTACTATCTAACTCGGAAACTAGCCGCATTTAGTAACCCCCCCACACACCCATAGTATTTGCTCCAATCCTAACCAAATTTGTATAGGACTAGCAGCAGGAGCTATAAATATAGTAAGAAGGTTAAAAAACAACAGTTTAGCTCTTAGTCGGTCGGTTGGTCGGGCGGTTGCAAATAAAAGTAATTTATAAGTATATTAAATTAGCAATGTTTGCCACTAAAATAAAGGTATTAATAGATTTAAATAAAAAAATATAACTATAAGTAGTTAATTTAATTAATTTATTTAAAAGCAGTTAATTTAATTAATTTGTTTAAAAGCAGTTAATTTAATTAATTTGTTTAAAAGCAGTTAATTTAATTAATTTGTTTAAAAGCAGTTAATTTAATTAAATCTAGCTATTTAACTTAGCTATAACATAACTACTTTAATTAAACATATTAACTGCTTTAAATAAAAAGGAGTTTAAAGCAGTTAATTTAATTAAATTTGTTGTTTTTAACTACTTTTAATTAAAAGCAGTTAATTTAATTAATTGTAGTTAGTTTAATTAATTGCAGTTAGTTTAATTAATTAAAGCTTATCCGATCTAGCTATAATATAGCTATAATATAGCTACTTTGTTTAAATTAACCTTTTTTAATCCAAAAGAGTTAAAAGCGATCTAAAGCAGTTAATTCGATTAAATTTAGCTAAAGCAATTAAAAACAGTTAATTTAATTAAAAGCAGTTAAAAACAACAAATATAGCTAAAACTACTATTTGCGCATTTTTATTATTTAATATAACGTTTATTAAAACCTATTTAATACAGCTTTTAAGCTATTTAATATAGCTATAGTATTTAGTACAGCTTTTAAGCTACTTAGTAGCTACTTAAACTATTTTTTATTGTTTAATAGCTTTATAAAGCTATTACTACTACTTTATAAAGTAGTAGTATTTTTATTGTTAATGTTAAAAGCTTTTAAACACGCTATTAATAGTATTATAGCTTTTAATACTACGCTTCGTTTATTAAATTTAATTTAGCTAGCAATAGTAGTAGTTAGGCTAGTTTTTATTACTTTTTAAGGTTTGCAGCACTTTTTTATAATGCTGTTTTATGCTAACTAAATATTTTAATGCTTTTAAAAAATACGCAATAGCTAAAAAAAACGCTAAAAGTATAAACTTAACGTAAAATAGTATTAGTTAGCTTATTACGTAAGTTATAAAACGTTTTTTGCTTTTATTTAATATTATTAACTATTAATAAAAGGTTTAGTTGTGTTAAATCTACTTAAAGCTACTAGTAATAATTAAAATTTTTTAGTTTTAAAGCTTTATTTAGTTATACTTAAGCTTTACAAGTATTATTAGCTTATAAAACAACAAACATATGCTTATAAAAAGCGTAGCAGTAAAACATACTTTATTAATAACTAAAACTACTTATATAACGTAATAAATTAGTTCTAAAGCGAAAAAAATGTTTTATAGCTTTAAACTAATCGTAAGCTTTTTTTAAAGTATATTAGCAAATTTTTAGTTTAACTGCCCTGTTTATAAACATAAGCTTTTTATATAAAACAAGCATTTGTTTTTTTTAATAGCTTTATAGTTGTTTAAATAAAGCTTTTTTTATATTAATAAGTATAACGGTTGCTTTATAAAGCTATAAACCACTAGTTTAAACGTTATAAAAATAAGTTTTTAGCTTAACATAAAAACTTTTAACTTTAAAAATGCTTTAAATGCTATAGTTGTAATACTTATAAATATAACAGTTAACTTATTATATATAATGTTGTTAATAAATAGTTTTTAAATAAGCTAATATATATAGCTAATTGTTAAATTTGCTAGTAAAGTTGTTTTAATAATAAAAAGCTTTAAGTTTTGTTTTATAATAAGCTATATAACATTAAAAAGTTAAAACTTTGTTAATATTGTAGTTAATACTAAATAATTTAAATAAATAACAATAATAGCGTTATTGTTTTTTTAAAGCAAATTTATTAGCTATAAGTAATATTAATAGCTTTAAAGCTTTAAACCTTTTGTTATTTATATAGTTTAACTTTTATTAACGTTTAACCAAATATTGCTTAATAGTTAAAAAAGTATAGCTTTTTAATAGTTTAAACTTTTGCTAGCAGTTTTATATATTAATACGTACGTTAGTTATAATGTGCTATATATAAAGTTATAGTTATATATTAAGCTAAATAGTTTTAACTATATTATAAATAGCTTTAGCTTTATTAGTAAAAACTATTAAAAGTAATAAAAAACGTAAAAAGGTTTAAAAATTGTTAAAATATTAAAAAGTTTATATATAAAAGTTTTTTTTTTTGTTTAAAAAAATACCGAAAGCTATATTAAAGTTTATATTAAAAAAAGTAGTACTAGCAACTTTAAAAAAAAAACATTAAAACAGTTAACTTTATACGTGCTATTTAACAATAATATTTTTGGTAACTTTTTTTATATTTTTTAGCACTAAAAAAGCGACTAAAAAAGTCGAAATATATAGCTATAACGGATTTTAACTTTATATTATACGTTATTTTGCTATAGCTAGCAAATAATTATAGCATAATTAATATATAAACCTTTTTTTTAACGCTTAATACGTTTTATATAGTTGTTAATGTTTTGCTTAATAAATACTATAGTTAAATTAATGCTTTTAATAATTTTATAAATTTTATAACAAAATATAAAATTATTAAAGCTAATAATAATAGTGCTAACTATTTTAAAAGTTATTAACTATTAACAATAAACTAAAGTTATATAAGTTAATAAATAGTTATAATAATAGTAGCTAATTTTAAAAGTTTATATATTAGCACTTTTATAAAGCTTAACAACATTTTTAAATTAGCATTTAAGCTTAACTAAAAAAGTTTTTTTATAAATAGTTTTATAAGCTAACGTAGCAAAGCTAGTAATATAATAAATAACGTAACGCGTATACTTGCCTTTTTTTTTATTAAATAAGCCGCTTATTTTAATAGCATAGCTTTTTTTAAGTACATAAGCTTTTTAAGCTTTAAAGCTTTCTTTAAAAATAAAAAAGTTTAACTTAATTAAAAGTATAAAAAGCATTATATAATTAATAGTAGTTAAAAGTAGTAATAAGTAGTAAATAGTAGTATTTAAATAGCTTTTTAAAGTTAAAATATTGCTATAACTGTTAAAAATCTGCTTTTAAGTATTTTTGCACGAAAAAATAAGCAATTAATAGCTTAAAATATAATAAAAATAAAAACAGCGTTAATTTAATAAAAATATTAACGCGCTAATGTTTTATTAATAATAAAAGTAATTAAAAATAAAAATGCAAAAAAGTAAACAATAGTAATAAAAGTAAATAAGTAAATAGTAATATAAATAAATGTTTATATATAAAATAATATTTGTATATAAAGTAGCTAATAATAGCTATAATAGTTATATAATTTAAGCAGCAGTATTATAATAAACTTAATAATATATAACGCTAAAAATTAATAAACTTAGTAATATATAGCGCTATAAATTAGTAATATTAGTAATATATAACGCTATATAGCGCTATAAAGCCCTATAAAGCTTTATAAAGCCCTATAGTAGTACTTTTTATAAACTAACCGTACAATTAAATCAATTTCTTTTTTTACTAAAGCTGTGCTAAAGTTTGCTTAAATACCCATATAAATCTAACTAAATCTAAAGCAAGTTAAAGCTTTAATAGGAGGGTTACTAAATGCGGCTAGTTTCCGAGTTAGATAGTAGAACTTCATGTCCGAAAATACGACTTAAATCATCGCATCTCAGCTACAAACACCAGCGACAAATGCAGCAGAACCGATCGACGCCGCAATAGTAGGTTAGGCACTCTGGAGTACCTAGGTATATGGCATTCTTGGGGCCGGGGAGACGGGATAAGCCTTAGCCTACGTGCAACATCAAAACCCAACACAGACCTCAAAACCATTCAAGATCTACATAGCTTGAGCTGAGTTGAAATGACTTGCAGTCAACTTCATTGTATCCATGCCTCCTATCTGCAATCAATGCTTCAACAGAAACAACAAGACATTGGTCCATGCTTTGTATATTGTGAATATAAAAGATTTTGCTGCACAAGTGGAGTTAGAATCTCTCTGCAGCTTGGCTAGCCTTTCTATGGTGAGTATTGGATACTCGCAACCCAAGAAGACTTTTTCCTTTGTAGAAAACTGTAGGGTGCATGTTTGCAACAACACGTGGAAACAACCGTTCCTTCCTTGTATACAGATACTGTACCTTCCTTGTATCAGCTTTCTAGAGAGTACATCGACGATTGTACCAGATATGCACTAAGCCAAACCGTTATTCCTCCCATTAATAGCTGTGGTTTAATAGTGAATGCCTACCTAATTTACTAACTGTATTTATTGCCACTTACACGAGTCTTAAGCAATCAGCATGGCTAAAGCTCGCCGATGAATACACTCCAATTACGCTAGCTGCGTCGTACTCTCTCTCGCTCTCTCTCTATAAGTTTCTATCTTGATTTATTGAGCCTGATACTTTTGCACACTACCAGATCATCAACTTGCAAGCTCAAACCCAGCCTTTACATTATATCCACTCGACTTTCCAGTCCCCTATTGTCATCAGCACATACATACATCAACTCTCATTGATACTTTATTCCAGTATCACCATTCTCTCTATCGGCGTGATGTCAGCAATGCAAGAACCACACGAGAAGCAGGCTTTAGACGGCTTGTCCGGACCAGTCGATACAATTACCCAACCCAAAGACGCCGCAAAGTGCTTCACGTGTTTCAGCAAGCTCCCACCAGAGATCAAACTTAGTGAGTAATTCTTGAAACGCCTCTTTTCTTATGTCATCAGCTTTCAAAATACAAGCTTTTTCCTTTTGGATCAAGGCACCGTATAGAAGCTTCTGAAACCCTCACAAATTTCCTCCGAACGGCTGTAACTGACTCCGAGAGTTCTAGTGATCTGGGAGCTAGCGATTCCTGCTCGCATAATCAACCTAGGGAATATAGAAAGGAGTCCGATGAACCCCTTCTTCAAACGTTGGTACCCAGCGCCCCCTGTTGCGCATGCCTGCCACGACAGTCGACAGCTGGCTCGGCGAACGGGTAGTATCAGCACTTTCGGAACGCCCATGCATGGCGCTAATATGCTTCGACCGTCAATTACCTGGTTTGATAGTCACCGCGATACTCTTCGCATATATGGCAGAACTGGTATAGAGTACATTCCTCGACCTGTCGAAAACATTCTCTTCTGCTGGCTGTCCCTACCATCAAACTATCGTGGAATGGAGACGAATTTCGCCGCATTACCGAAGCTGAGACGGGTTCAGTTTGAGGTAGACTGGCGATTTGTGCCATCCAAGATATGGAAAACCTGGGAATTCGCACAAGGTCGTGAGCGGGTTGCCGGCATTCTTCTGGATATCGATGATGAGGCCGCGGTGCGGAGGTTTGGCAATACACTACGAAATCGTTCTAAATGGCAGCATTCATACTGGTTCAAGGAGATCGGTTACCTCCGTGACGAGAAGTTCCGTCGATACGAAACTGAAGAGGGAGAAGATTGGAAAGTTGCCCAGAAGCAACTGCAAGAGAAATGGATTGAGGATCACAAAGCGGATATAGGATCGGCTACTGACCATCCCAAACCGAAGAGCCACTACGCGAAAATGCCAGAGTTCAGTCGAGTTCTAACCCTGGTTCCATTTCCGGAGAATGGTATGAAGATGGATTAGTATGGTGTGAGAAGGAACGTTTCCTGCTTTTCGACATCACGAGGAAGCCAGAACCACGAGTTCTGGGTACCAAAAGATATGACAACAATTTCTACGTTGAACTTCTCATACAATTCACCGAACGTCTACCACGTGGTGTTAAAGTTAATCGCCGACAACCGCTTGAGGGTTCGACTTAGAACAAAGCAGCGCAAGGATTACGCTACTTAACGGGTTGGCTAATGTTTAACGCGTGAGCTGCTGTGTTGCAAGATACCCCTTCAAAATAGCATAGTAAATAATCAACCCAGATAGCAAAGATGAACGGAGGGCTCTGCTTATAACGCATAGTTATCCAGGCATAGAACATGTATTGAAGCAGGGTAACTAGTGAAGGCAGGAGTCCAGCCAATAATAGGGGGATATATTGTACGTACTTATAGCAAGTGATGTGCGAGAGGAGGTCTGATTTTCGGAGATTTTGGCCACCTCAGCCAACTTAGCCATTACCACTCCTTTGCAAAACACCATAGCAATTATCGTCGATTTTTACC
Organism: Xylaria castorea; assembly: GCA_022495115.1. Lineage (NCBI taxonomy): Eukaryota > Fungi > Ascomycota > Sordariomycetes > Xylariales > Xylariaceae > Xylaria > Xylaria castorea. The sequence continues at coordinate 612,829 of MU382638.1, read as the reverse complement.
GTTATTTACCTAGTTGACCTACTTGTGTTCTATTTGATCAATTGATTCCCTAATACATTTAGTAGCTGCTGCTAACCTTGGATGCGTATTGCTAGAATTCCTCCCTGGTTGGGGTGCCGGGTACAGACATCTCCCTTGGCCCGATTCAGGATTCATTGCCATTTCTATACCTTCAACCTCACAGAGATGACAAGTGTGTGACCTCTACTCAAGCTTTTGCCATTTTTTATTCTCCGTATCCAATCTATAAGTATTTGAAATACTCTTAGCCTGTCAAGAAGCGATTCCCTTGTAAGGTGCTACCATAATTGATTTGATATCCCATCCCATTCTATTTTCCGCATTAGGATATAGCAAAAAGTTTCTCAGCTTTGATGGCTAACCAGGAGCGTGATACCTTCAGAAGTCATGGGTTTTTAGAATATGCCAAGTTCTTGGTCCTTTGGCTTGGGACTTTATGATTCCGAGCAGTTCGTCGTATTCGTCAACTGCTCTGCTTCGAAACAACAGGTGTGGTCAACACAATACCTAACACTAATTGAACCCGAAAGATCATCGGATTAGACAAGAGTCGAAGCCGAATACGAGTGAAAGCTTGGCTAAGGTTACTAATTAGAAATGGCGGAAACACTTCGTTGTGGGTTTCGGGGCATCAATATTTAATCTGTTACAGCTCATGAATCCTTTTACTATGAGTTGGTCAAGTTTTCCAACATAAGTCAAGCATACGTCTAAACCTGCTGCACCTGTATAAACGACAAGCGAGTAGTTCGGGTTCTCAACGACGACTGATTCTCGGCTCTCCTATATATTGGGCCTGGTTTACTTTTTACAGGGAACGCCACTGACTCTAGCTTTAAGCATCATGCCTTTGGTTGTTCTGCCCGCGCAGATCTGCGACATTGAGGCGGTATACAATATCTATTTCAACGCATTCGAGCACCAGCCGGTCTTGCGAATTCTTTTCCCAGGGGGTGTAGACCGCAAAGCGCACACCGAGGGAATAACGCATCTGTGGAATAGCGACGCAAACGGCTACCCTGTCAAGTGCGTCGATACGGATACCGGCGAAATTATCGGAATGGCCTGCTGGGATATCTTTTGGAAGCCAGGTGACGAAAGCATATGGCCAAAACCTGAAGGGGCTGTGTGGCGTGAGTAATCCCCTGTCGCCCTCTTCCTATAACAGCTACGATGAAAACCTTCTTGTCTTTGCGTGCCCAATGCTTTGGAGGCTCTGCACGAGCGTCAAAATACCTATGTGCTGTTCTTCGGAAGAAAGGAACTCGCTAACTTTTATCATCCAAAAGTCGATGGCAAGGATAGGGAGACAGCTGACAGAATTCTGGTGCCGATCTGGAACATGCACGAGAAACTCTTTGGAGATCACAGGCATATCTGTGAGTTGAACCATGTTGGTGTGAGAAGTCTAAATTGACGAGTTTCTAGACCTTCCTACAATAGCGGTACATCCCGACCACCAACGACGAGGAGCTGGACGCTTGTTGATGCAGTGGGGTATCGATGTGGCCGAAAAGACTGGACTATCGATATATCTTGAATCAACCGGACCGGGAAACTCGCTCTATGAGGCCATGGGGTTTGAACGGCTCACTCATGTTCAAATAATTCACAAAGCTGCAGTTACTGGTGACTCAGAGGATGCCGAGATTCCATTAATGGTGAAAATGCCGAGGGAAGCCAAAGGAATGACTTTCAAAAAATGGGCAGAAAAGGGATATCCCGAGGCGTATGAATAGCTGAGCACTGGCCATAATATCAGCACTCGATCTAAAGATGGAATGTGAGGAAGACTTATCCCTCGAAGGGGGGCTGCTCTCGTCCGACAAGCTAGAACAGTCTAGAACCCGTCAGACCAGAACAGCCTAGGACGATCTTCAATAGGAAAATCTCCGAGGGTTTGAATACAAAAAATTCCCTACTAGAGCTCACTAGTTTAGAGTTGCTGAACCAACACTGAATCAACACCGGACAAGCACTAAGCTTTGACACCAACTCGAGATGGGTCCCGGCAGAAGAATCGATGCGGAGAGCTACACCTAGTAGATTGCTCAAGTTATACCCCACCATTGCCAACTCTAAACCAATTGTGTACCGTCTTTGAAGATTGATATGAAATCGGCAAGTTTTAACACGAGCCATATCTCTAGGTCCGCTCAAGTGAATCTCTTTCTGAAGAACGCACTGCCAACAAAGACTAGTTTTTGGTTCGCTTCCGTCGGGCTAGCATGAGCAGCAGGGAAGGCATTTGCATACGGCCAAAAGCATATAGAAAAATCCGCATTATCGTCTCGACCCAGTCCTCTTGGAAAGAGTGAGGAAGCATCAACTACCACAGGGTAATCGATGACGAGTTGGCGTCCCCCGTCATTGTGGGGCAAGCGCACAAGAGAAGGTTAATGCGTCCGGTCAGATCTCTCAAGAGATGCATTGGTGGCTTTTGCCGAAACACAGTTCTGGGAGCTGGTAAACTTGGCTGACAGGTTGGATGGGTTGGTGACCGCTTATGAGGGGGGCCGGGTGTTATGCCGACAGCTACGTCAACTGGACGCGACAAGAGAGATCTGGGTGCTCAGGGCTAGCAATGAGGCGTATGATATGATATCCAAGACCGAGAATTTCTGTTGAAACCGTGATAATCCTCGCTCACCTGATCCAACTAAGGGGTGATTCCGGCGAGAAGATTAACGGCATACTGTAGTGAAATGCTCAAGTGCTCGGACTGTATGTAGCCAACATTGTGCCCTTCCCATATACTCTCGGGAGCGCTACGCAACACTAGAAGGCAGCATCATCTCCAGTCGGTAGCAGCAAGCTGGTTCCAACCCATCTCCTGACAGACAAACAAGACAAGCATCGCCAGTACGACCCATCATGACCGGAGTACGAGTTCCAGCGACACAGTGCTGACGAGCGACCCCAGGCCAGGGGTTCTTCCCAAATTGACTCATAGCACAGGCCCTCACGCGCACCCGGCGACTGGAGTGTCCAACACCACCCTTCCACCACCAGAAGACCGCTCATCCGACCCTACTTTTCAGCAGGGATGGGGTCGCAAGTACAACGAGCAGTATATAAGGTAGATCTAGACGACTATAAACGCAAGACTGAAACCACGGGAGAAATTAGGGTTAAGTTCCGAAACACCGTTCCCACTGGCCAATCTGCAGCCAGAACCAGCTGGCCCATCTCACACGACGATCCCCACGCGGCATACACGTTAGGTCGCCTTGACCTTGAGTAGCGACGTGTCGCGCGGATTGGAAAGACTAGCCAGGGGGTCTGAAGACATTCCTTTCGGAAAACGGGAATCGGAGGACTGTAGGGGAGGCCAGGTCAGGTGCGAGGTATGTGAATGCGAGCCCTTCCTTACGAGAAGGAGAACTAGCGAAAGACATTCAACCTGAGCAGGTTCCTAGAGAGATAAATCGTGGAGAAACTCGTATCTCGATACAGAATCAGTGACCAAATTTCCTCAGGTAACACAGTAAAATTGGCGAAAATGGTGGTTGCAAGCGGTAGTAGCATATGGAAAAGAAGACCAAAGGGCGAAAGTAAATAACAGCTCAAGGTGAAGCGCGTAAATACTTGAGACAAAGTGGGCAGCCTACCACGCGTCGCTATTTGGTTGCTATGACCACTTAACCAAAAAGGAGCCGCCTTTGGCTACGCTTGAGCACCTGTCAACAGCTGTAATGGACGGGCACTGCTACGCACCCATGGCGTCACTTTCACATCCTTTCTAGACCCTTACCTTACGGCTGCTACAGACTAGGTGCATTTGTAATGCATCTTTGAGCGCATGAAAAGTTAATTTCTGCTCTACTGTTGAATAGAGCTGATGCGCATCTGGGGTTGAACCATAGCTTCTTTATGGGGATGTTCTTGCTTAGAAAACAGTCAGATACTTCTCATGATGGATGCTAAACGAGCTGAGGAGCAAGAAGAGACGCTTGTCTCTGCCCTCGAAAGAAATGGTACAAAAGCATTCCACCCGACAGCTGATGCGCAGTCTCGTGTAGATGGCCAGAAAGAATTTGGAGCTCTTATATCGAGGTAGGCAGACGCGATCAATTCATCGTCTTCTTTCTATATCTAGTTTCTGAACTCCTCGAAGGACAGGTACTTTAGCGTTAATGTCTGCGTTGAACTCTTTGATAAAGCCGGGTCGCATACCAGACTGGCTTCGTGTCCGCTTCATGGATATTCTTATGTTGTTGCCCCAAAGGTCTGACGGCGTTCGAGCAACCCTAGAGTTCGTCTTTTCGGTTCATCCGTCAAGCACAGCCAGCGTATCAGAGGCTGCCACCCCTCAAAAACAAGGCGCCAATATTACCATGGAAGCACTGAAAATGGCATCAACTCTTCTATCCGTCCCTCCTACTTCTGTAAAACCTGAAGTCTGGTTTCCTGGCATTGCACCTCAGCTCCTTACTCTCCTGGACGGTAATAATGGCCCTGATCTTGCCAAAGTCGCTGCGTATGTTATAGGTTTCGGTGTTTTGGGCAGGAAGCAATTTGGCGCTCCTGGTATGACGAATATACGATCTTTCGCATGCTCTACCTGCTAATGTTGACCTTCTGCTAAGCAACTCCCGGGTGGAGAGCATTCGCTGAGCCGATGTTGGCTGGCATCAATCCATCCTTATCTTCTCAGGAGACTCCAGCTGAGCCTTTGGTTTTCAGTGCTGGTCTTGACGAAGTAGTCGACCTTCGGAAACGCACGATTCTAGTTCGGGCTGATGCACTCCGTGTTGCATTAAAGCGCTTATCTTCCTTACTAAATTCACATCCTAACCCAGGTCTGACCAAGAGATTGCTCAGCCCACTACTTCTGCCTCTATGGGCTCTGTCATCCTGGCAGTCCCCAACTGCTCACGTAAAAGAGCGATATTGCCAACCAGCACTAGCCCTCGTTGAGATCTACTTGAGGCTTGCTGGATCCGCGGATAGGTTCCTGGAAATCACTGACAACCTTCTATTCTCTGGATTCTCTGACAGCCATGAGCCGCTATGGTCTTATGAGCAGGCCGGCAACTCTGGCATCCAAATAAGACGATTACATGGCGATGGAGGTTCGATGCTAGCGCCACTTGATCTAGACGTCATAGATTCAAAGATACCAGCCCTTATTGAACTTATAACCCGGACAGCATCTGATTCAGACTTATCGACACTGTTTTTGAAGCTTTTCGAGGCCTCACTCGGCTGGAAGGGAGACGCAGAAATTATACAAGTGGTAGATGATGTTAATGATGGCGATCCGGTAACAAAGTTGATTCGGGCCAGAATGCTCCAGGAAATGATGGAACAACTTCCAGACAGACTGATATCAAATTCCAAGCAGTTACTTGAGCTTGTTGGCAAGGTACTCGGCGAATTTGGTACTGAGTACGCAAATGACGATGCAGTCCCTGTGGCTCTGAGTTTGCTCAACCTGGTCGTCACTGTACCGAGTTTTCAGCGAAAGGATGTGCCTGAAAGTACGTTAAAGTCTATCGAAGATTCGCTCTCGAAGATCAGTCTGGCTCGGGGGGTTGATACCTCGCAAACCGCATATAATCTGTCACAGCTTCTGAAATACCGAGATGAATTAGAAGATCCAACAGACCGGCCGGCTGCGCCAACAGACCGACAAATTGAAGATCGAAAGACATACAATTTAGCACTCTCATATATCACTCAAGCTGATTCACCACCTCCCGTTCGCTCCGAGGGTTTGAACCTGTTGGGTACTCTTATCAAATCGAACAGCGCCATTCTTGATATCCCGGCTACGTTAGTGCTACTATCGTCCCTTCTTAGTGATGACGATGAATATATTAGCCTGCAGGTGATAAAGGTATTTGTACAATTGTCGGAAAGACACCCACGCTCTACTATCCGAGAAGTGTTAGATCAGTACGTGGACGCGTCAGAGAAGCAAAACACAGATACACGCCTGCGATTTGGTGAGGCATTACTACAGCTCATGCAGAGACTTGGCGAAACCTTCGCAGGTGATATTGCTGCGTCGGTTGGTGAGGCCCTTCTCGCACTTGCAGGGCGTCGTGCCCACCGGCCCAAGACCGAAGAACAACAGGCTCATACTGAGCGAATCGCTGCGCGAAAATTAAAAGCTAAAGCTAAACTTGCAGATCGCTCGCATACACCCTTTTCGCTTAAGAATGAGGATGATGAGGATGATGTGGATATGGATTTGGAAGAGCAGACACCCGAGGAACGAACCCGCAACGCACTTCTCGCGCGCATCGTATCTGGTTGGGAGAGCAAGCGTGGTAGCGAGGACATGCGAATCCGAGCTTCCGCACTCTCACTTTTCGCTTCTGGTCTCGAAACGAATATTCGTTCATTCACTCCATCGCTCATAGATGCTGCCTTAGCACTAAGTCTTGACGTACTCATGCTGGAAGCCGGTGTGCTAGAAGCGGGGATCTTGCGGCGTGCAGCGGTTTCATTCGTACTGACGTTCGTGTATGCACTGGGAAAAGCTCGAGAGCGCGGGAGTCACTTCGACTTTGGCTCAGGTCCAGGTAGTGGGAAGGGAGCTGGGCTGAGCTTTGGTGCAGGATTCACGACGAAGGAAGAGGACATCGTACGCATCCTGGGATACGTCGAGCAGACGGACGAGGATGGGCTCGTCCGTCAACATGCGCAAGATGCGCTGGAGAGTCTTGAGAACCTTCGTCTCGTGCAGCTTGTACCGCGCCAACAGGGCCAAGACGCTACACCGTCGGCTGTGAGAATTGCAGGATTAGACATGACCAGGCCGAGCCTGCCGGTGTTGGATGCAGATGAAGGACGACGCGCGAGGCCGAGAATTGAAGAGATTGAGTGATCATACAGGGACGACAAGAGTATCCTCGCTAAACCTACATAAGAGACTCTCGTTGTTACGGAGAACTGAGCACCGTGTATTTGTTCGTTAGACGGCTCTTTTATTAGATACCGGTTCATGAACCGGTCTCACTAACTACGGAAGTTCGAGAAACCATGTTTGCTACTATACTTGCGATACCGGTTGGGTATATGGTTGTGAAAAGTCTATATGCACCATCGTGGGCCAAGCGTATCGAAAGTAGAATATCCCATCTCAAAGTCCTATTTTACCGCATCTTCTATACCCTTTCATTGACGACATCTTTCTTGCCAGACCTTCGCGGTCGTATTGTGGAGCACACCGGAATTGCTCACCAGGGACAATGCTGCACATTGTCGGCGATATACCCTCCGGAATAAATAAGTCTAGTTGCGTCTCGTGGTCTTGGGATTTGAGGCACCTGATATTTCAAGACTCTTTCGCGTCCGATTCCATGCCTCCTCTAAAGTACCGAACTCTACACTCGCCGAGTAGCAAAAATGCAGGCATACTTATTTACCACTTGAGTATTGAACAACTAAGGAAATTCTCGTATATACTTAAATACTGTAAGCTTGGAACTTGGGCAATCGGATTCAAAAAATGAGAAGAAAACTAACTTTGCTTGGTATGACTACTTTGTTAGCTAATTCATATAGGCACTTATCTAAACATAGCAGAGGGCACCGGGTAAAACCGGAGGGCTTCCTGCTTTCCTTTGGTCAAACCCTCGCAGAGTGCATATTAATTTCCCTTTTAGGCAAGCTGAGAACCTTAGGTACATTGGGGAATCGGACCGGAGACCTGGACTGGACTCCATCGTGCCGCGTCAAGCTTCCCGGAGAGGATTGGGGGTCTTTTAGGTATCCGGACTGCGGCCTATTCTCAAGACCACTTCCAACCCAAACTACTGTCGCAAACTATTTCGGCGTGGTAACTCTGCCATTTTGACTTTCGCTTAATTAATCAAACAAGAGTCAGAGCTTACGGGCTAGTTCGGATCGCGACTTCGACGGGACTTGGCAGACCTCACTCAGCACCTCAACCCGCCGAGCGATTAGCGATTAACGATTAGCGATCGCAGATCGTCGTACCGAGCGCCGGGCTGTGTAAGTGCGTCGCGCCCGCGGTCACTGCACTGTACAGTACTACCTACTACACTAGTGTGAGACACTTTGGTGCGAGACCGTGGGACTTGTCTTGCGTCACTACCACTTACTACCTTACTTACTGCTTCTACTATTCTACTTACACTGGCTCTACGGAGCAACATTGTCTGTACTCGACCTACGGTAGACACGACGACGTCGTCCCAAACCCCCTCCGCCATCACCACTCCACTTACATTCGCGTGCCGGAAGCATATCTGCCTAGCATCCATGGACGATATCCGTCGCCCCGTCGTCACGCCGTTTCGATAATTTTGCGCTTAATCTGGGGACACTGAGGTGCGGAGGGTTCGTGCAGAGGTAGTGTATAATAATGAGCTTACGCCGTGGTGCACATAAGAGGTGGTCCCTCAGAGACACTTATGGTCAGTTTACAAGCATGTCTTTTCGTTGTGATATATGTCTCTACAAGTGTGCTGCTGCTGACTATATGTGTTGCTCCGCGGCCAGGCTTCATCGCCTCCTTCTGCGAAGCCCAGGCTCAGGTCCAACCACGAACCCACGCGACAGCCATCAATACTACAGGGCATGGCTGGCAACCCTCAATCCGAAACTTTCATAACCAACCGCACGCACAGCACAGGTCGAAAGATAAAGATCATGATCGGGATGGTACTGGTACGACCCCATCACCGACCAAATCTCAATCCTCCCAATCTTCCCGATCTTCCCCGCAAGCCACGCGTCGTGGATTTCACACGTACTTCGTGACACACCTGCCCTCGTCCTCGCTACACCCAGACTCGCGTGCTCCGCCCGGTCCTCACCACAACCTGCCCAGGTCGGCAGCAGCGCCTCACAGCGCCGGCACGGGAGCTGCTCCAGTTACCCCACCGCATATGCCCTCGAATCGCGATCTTACTGTTGTTCGCATTCCTCTTCGGAGCGCTAAACACCATTTTGGTGCTACGGACTCTCGGGGCTCGCGGCCATACAATGAGGACACCAACCAGGCTGGGACTATTGATATGCCGGCCTTTGCCAAACGCGCCCCCATTAGTCTAGTCAGGAGCGCGATGAAGAAGAGCGGGGAAGGGACCTCGGCTGACAGCCCATACGGCGACCCCCAGATTTTCTACTTTGGGGTTTTTGATGGCCATGGTGGCACACAGTGCAGCGACTTCTTGCGGAACGAACTCCATGGGTATATCGAAGAGGCCGCTGTTGAGTTCGGTCTGCAAAGCAACTTACGCAGAAAAAACGGTTCCAAGCCCACTTCGAGTTCGAAAGAGAATACACCACTTCCGTTGTTGACCGACGTCACGGCAGGTGATCGACGAAAACTGGATAACCTGGACGTAAAGGGGTCCGAGGAAATGAAGGCTGAAGCTGATATCCCTCAAATAGATAAGCATGGTGCAATCAATGAAGTCGAACACGCGGACCCCGTTGAAGGTGAACCTCCAACTCCTGCTAAGCTCTCTCAAGACCGAGCATTGCAGTTGCAGAAGGAACTTGTGCATGAGTACAAAAGCACCATAGGTGGATATTTCCGCCGCTTCAAGCCACCACATTTTAACGTGTCCCGGCATGGAGACGTCACATCCGATGTACCTATAAGCATCGAGTCTGTCCTCACATACGCATTTCTTCGTGCGGATTTGGATTTCGTTGCGGCTCAAGCTCGAAAGCCGGATCCCGACGACCCTTATGTTACTGATGCGGCCGTTAATACAGACGAGATTCTTGGGAAGCCGTATCACCTTCCACCCTCTGGACACGGAATTGGTGGGCGCACCCGATTTAAAGGTGGCTCGACCGCATCTGTGGCGTTAATATCTACGCCTACCCCAGCGCCTTTCTGGCATCCCGCCGCATCGTCAACCCTACTTATAGGACACGTAGGCGACACTCGAGTTTTGCTATGTGAGACCACCACTGGTCTAGCCAAGCCTCTAACCTGGGATCATCACCCTAGTTCGCCTAGCGAATCTCACCGCCTTCGACGTTTCGCGACCTCGTTCGTGACAGATTCGTTTGGCGAGGAGCGTATTCAGGGACTTGCCAACAGCCGTGCCTTCGGAGACATAGGGTCGAAACGCCTAGGCGTGTCTGCGGAACCCGAGATCACACGCATAGACCTTGGACCGGCGCAGTACAGTTTCTTGGTCCTCATGTCGGACGGTATCTCGGGGACGCTGAGCGATCAGGAAGTTGTCGACGTCGTGAAAGAGGCCAAGACGCCCGAGCAGGCCTCCAAGGACGTCGTGGCGTTCGCCACCGAGGTCAGCAACGATGGCGACAACGCAACCTGTCTCGTCGTGAGACTAGGCGGGTGGGAGCGCCGGAGCGAGGGTGGCCTCGGTAGTCTCGGGACTAAGGAGATACGGGATTACAGGCGGAACGAAGCCCTCGATCCTCGGCGGGGAAGACGGTAGCGTCGAGATGAATGTGACTACCTTGTTGAGAATACATACGTACACTATCTGTCCCAGACCGAGTACTCACTCCGGAGACTGTTACTCGAGCGACTGTACGCATTGTTTCGTATATGAGGCCCTAGGTAGTGCGCGTTGCTCTATGACTTGTCGAGCGCTGGCTGTGTCATAACAAGTAGAAATAAATACAATCATGCGACCATCTTTCACTTCAGTTGGGGCTCAGGTGCAACAAAGTGATAGAAGTATGACATGTGCCTAGGGGTCTTGCTGATGCTGCAAAGTGACGTGTACCTGAGATCTTAATTGGTGTTATTGATCCGTAAAAGGGGTAAAATACTACAGGATATTGGTGAACCGTTGACTCCGATATTCGGCTCAATCCAAGGGCCTTTGTATGTAATCAAATTGGACTTTGATTTCCTAACCGTGTATACTACCCGCTACAACAAGATTTCCCAGGCCGAAGAGTCGGTCGGCAGGTTATAGAGTCGAGGCGCATATGTCAATTGTTGAACTGCAGGCGTCAATGCTGAAGCGGTGTCATATCCGCTGCGACAGGAAGATTATGCAGCATCATCACTGATTACCTACCCGTAGGTACGGTTACTTGATATTAACTTTCGTTTTTGGTTACCTAGTCTAACGTGTCCATGGTGGTGGTGGTGCATTACTCTTAACATATAGTCCGTGTAACGTTAATCATACCATAGGTACTACTATAACTAAGGTAAGCTCTATGCATTCATGACATCGTATCTAGGGACGACTCTATATCAGAAGCAAGACTCAAACAAAAGCCACTGCGAGAGAAAAAAGGTCGTAGGGAGACGCGCGGGTTAGGGTAAAGATGGTGACAACGCTTGCTTTCTTGCTTTCTTGCTTGTTTCAGGAACATTTCATATTATTGAAACCCGCTATAAGCAAATCCCAACCCCCCCAACCATTCCGCCATGCCCTTTCTTTCCCTTGTTGGGAACATCCTGAACGCCGAGAAAATGTGCTTGCTTGTTTGTTTGTCTCCGTCATTGCCTCTCTCTCGCTCTCCCTATACACGTTCATGTTGACTCCACTACCGTCTTCTCGTCCGACGGACAGGAGCCTCGGTCGTTCAAATCATGGCGCCTTTCTATTATAGAGTTGAAAGGAAAGATTATAAGAAGAAAGTCGTGACCCCGTGAACCGAACTACTACCGTGATATACCGATGGAATCCAAACGCCTGCAAGACGCCATCTCAAAATCCCTTGCGATCTGCATCTTGTCCGGGTCCGGGAAGAACCATCCCTGTGCCTTGTCGACCAGGTCCTGCTTCGTGCGCATCTCGGTATCGCAGCGGCGTCGTAGCACGCGGACGAACCCCACCTCGGCCTCCTTGTCTAGCTGCCGCAGCCTGTGATCTTGCCATCCGGCGATGTCATTCGGATCTACGAAGTAGTCCACCCGTAGTTTTGGCGTCGTGCGGTGATATGTCTGTGGTGCAAGTGGGCTATCGAAGACCATGTTCGGTACGGCCGGTTGCGATTCTCCGAAGCCGGAGAATAGGGACGTGAGGAGAGGGAATACAAACAGGACCAGGATCGGTAAGAAGCTGACCAGTGTATCCCAACCCGATTGCGGCTGCTGCTGTCCCGGCTGCCCATCGGCGCGCGGTCTCCTCCTCGGGGCTCCTCCGCCAAACTGATGTACTCGGAATCCCCTATTTCCGCCCACATTAAAGACGAATTGTGGTCCCGTATCGAAGCCTACATGCGCCTGTGCATTAGTTCCCTGCGTGAAAGTTTTAGGCAGTAGCTGGGCATGTTGACTCACCGCCGCCGCCGCCGAAAGGCCCGCCAAAGCCACCCCCAAAGAACCTCGCGAACATCTCCTCGGGACTGATCTCGTCATCGAACATGCCGCCACCTCTACCGAACCCGGGGGCTCCCCCACCAGCCGCGCGCCCGCCGAATCCGCCGAAGGGGTTCTGGGCCTGGGCGCGCGCGCTCTCGAAACGGGATTCGGGGTCGGTGCCGAAGCGGTCGTAGCGGTCGCGCTTCTCCTTGTCGCCGAGGACGGAGAAGGCCTTGGAGACCATCTTGAAAGCCTCGTCGGCGTGCTCGTGGCCGTTCTTGTCCGGGTGGGTCAGCAGGGACTGCTTGCGGTAGGCCTTCTTGACGTCCGAGTCGGTGCACGACGACCGCACGGCCTCGAGGTCCAGGATCTCGTAGAAGGCCGTCACCTTGCACTGCCGGATGCGCTGCACCGCCGCCCGCTGCTCCGGCGTGGCCTTGCGCTCCTGGTTGCCCTGGTTGTGCTCCCGCGAGCGCGCCCCCGCGCTGCCGGCGTCATTGCCGGAGGCTTTGGCGCTGGACATGGTGCGATGGGGTCGATCGCTGGCTCGCTTCGCTTTTCCCTCTGGGTGGATGCGGCGCAGCTGGGTTATTGATTATATAGTTCGTTTTTCAAAAGGTACTGTGAACTGGGGGGTTGGACGAAGTTGAAGCGGCTGATGGGATCAAGTTGTTTGTTATTGTTGATTCGAGGCGTGCATCAATAGCGACAGTCGATGACTAAATAGGGAAGCCAGGGGGACGAGCTGAATATCTGGGCTTAATTGAGAGTTCGGTGGATCGGACGGGACTGCAGGCGAGAGAGCTATGGATTTGGAGTCGGGTTCGTAAAAGGATCCAGTTCGTGTTTTCTTCCGAGGAATTGAAAGCAGGAAAAGAAGTTGAGGCGGCGAGGCTACTAATGATGGAGGGATGGCGATGATCTATTTTGGCTTCATTGTGTTTGCTGCCACCACAATCTCGTCGATGATGTCCATGCTATTGTTTCTCCAAAAACGTGGCTCCTACGGCCTGTGGCTGGTCTCTGCCCACTAGGTAAGGTACCTAGGTACCTATCAATTGTCAGCTGTGGCTCGCGCGATCGGTACCCAAGATTGAAGGTACCTAGCCTGTAACATCCGGAAAGTAGCCGCGCTAGACAAGGATCATGTTCAAGCTCCACCGAGAAATGACGATTGAATCATCATTCCCTGAAGAACCACTTCCATCTTTCACGTGCGAACTCATTCACGCGACAATTTTCTATTTGCGTAGTTGGGACCTAATAAAGTGTAGTTGTTCAATGCTGCATTGCAAAAAAAGTAAAATATAGGTATTCAATCCTGTCTCGATTATCGCTCCAATAATACCATTGACGACAAGGTTTTGCCAATAACTATCGCAAAGCTACTTCGCATTCACCCACTCTCCCGCTCATTCGTTTGCGACATCAGCGACAGTACCATGGCAACACCTGAGCCCCCAAAGTCAATCAAAGCAACACTAGAAGCCTGGGGTAGTGAGTGAAATTGAACCTCGTTCTTCCAAACCCAAACTGACTTTACTTTGCCAGATTCCTCCCTTGCGCCAGCCGGGCTCGCAACTCTAGTAGCCCCCCTCCACCTACGTCCTGCCCAACCCCTCCCCTTATTATTTGTGCCGGTCCTTTTCTTTTCCAGCTATGCGAACCTGCAAGGCTTCAAGATCGACAGCGCGGGCGTGACGATGGCGGCGAGCGGAGCATACGCGCTACTGGCGTCGCGGCGAAAGCCCGTCGGCGGGTTCCGGGGCAAATTCTTCTCTGTGAGAGGCGTGGTGCGAGGCTCTGCTATTGGACTCGGTGTCGTGAACGCGGTGGCTGCTGGCTGGGTGTATGCCACGGGAAATCGCGGGAAGGAAAAGGAGTATCGAGAGAATAACCCCCGGTGGGCCGAGTAGGCAGGATGCTACTCTAAATGCAAACAAAAAAATTGAAACGTTCGGGCTTGTGCTCTATAGTCGTGGGAGGCTTCAAATCACGTGTAAGATCATAACCCGAGCCGCGGCTCCTTGCATACTACAGTGCATAACACGAGCGTAGGACTGCATTTGGGACCAGCACCCCAGCTTCATAAATGATGTGATTAGAGTGGTTCATACGGAAACGTATTTGGTCTAGCTCTTGATTGCTCACCCATAAACTAAATTCAAGAAAATTCCATCATGTCCCAAGGGTGTACACATAGCTCAACGTATATCATTATCTGCCATAACTAGATGGGTGACAACCACTCTTAAACTCCAAGAGACCCTTCAGCGCTTGATGGTCTCTGTACCCTAACCGTACGCCGCCAGAGGCAAAATCAAAATCCAGCTCCCTCTATCCGAATGGCTCCAAACAGAAGCAAAATCACGCCAGATGCTGTCTATCCTCGTCGTTTATTTTCCAGGTTGTGTCTCCTGGAACGGCCCGTTCCAAAGTTCTTCCAAACATGTAACCATGCTCTAAGTCTAATATATGACTTGTTCTATCCCTTTTTGTTGAACAAGACTGGTAGTACAAATGCTGATTTCTCGTCTGCTCCAAATGGGCGATGTGTGAATGCGACTATCCGTTATAAGGAAAGGCGATAGTTCTTTTGTGGACTAAGATGACTTGGGACGAGACTCTGGGACCCGGAATTTACCCAAAGAGGACATGGCGAAAAATAACAGGACCACAGCAACAACGAACCGGAAGAACCGGTTGATGGTCCTGGGTGAACCCACATCCCGTGGCTGACACAAGAGGCTCGCAAGTTTTAATTCAGAGAGATATTTGATGTCTGTCTCCCGTACCTTGGGTTCCGCGAAGGAGGTGTATTCGTCGATAATGCGTTGTAGGTTCCATTGGTTGGCCTTACGGAGTACGCCGACGACGCATCCAGTTCGATGCTTGCCGTGGTTACAGTGAATTAGCAGTGGATAATTCTCAGGTCGGGAGACCACTGCATGTATAGAACGCATCATCCCAATTGGGATCTCCATTTTTTTGGTGCCAGACACTGCAACAGCCTCAGTCAGTTATGTGTGTGATGTGTGATTGTTTCACAATTGTAGGGAAATCCTGAGACATGATTTCGACCCGAAAACAATCGTCGACCCTAAAGGTAACTAAAATCAGAGAAAATGGCGCCGAGAATTACTTACTGTCGAATATCTTGTGCGTAATCTGGTTGACTTCAATAAACTCTTGATAGTCATCTGGAAGCTCTTTCTTCACCAATGTTACAATGGTCTTAAGCTTTAGGTTTTGCATGAAGGGGTAATCCTGTGCTTGCGGGTAACCACTTCTGTACAGACCCTCAGATACCATTGCGAAATTGATGGGTGGAGTAGGAGGTGTTGACACTGGACGACCGAGCATCAGGCGTTTCGCGCAAGTTTGTGATTCCCGCAACACAATCTTTGGCAGCGAGGATCGGCGGGAAGTTATCTCAAGCGATTGCAAGGTGTTATGATCATCACGCTCGGATTTTGCGGATTTCGGACCAGCCACGTAGGGCTGGTCTGAGGCGAGGTTGAAACTGCCCATCTTTTGAAGTTGTAATGGCAATCGTATGTGGCCGAGTCGATCTAGCTTGTACGAGAGGTAATCCAAGCAGCTCTCTGAGTCTTCTTGCAACAGTTGATAGTCCAGGGTCGGAAGCCTCGGGGCAATAAGCTCCAAAGAGAGTGTAAAGAAGAACGCAATAGGAAGCCCGATCCAAATATGATGATATGAAGAGCGCACGATGTTGATCGGCAAGGTTGGTGATGAGTTGACCGTATGGTGATGGACTGGGAAAACAGATGGTTGTCTAGCTGGCTGCGCTGTGGTCACAGCAAATCCATCATAGAGACACGCATACTGACTAGATCTTCAGATATCGTGTTTATTGTTCCGGTTGGTCAGGGGAAGGTGTATGCAGGGGGTTAGGCCAGCTGGAGATGAGGTGGTAGGTGGATTCACCATTGATGGTAGGAGAAGATGAACAGACAGAGGAGGAAGCCCCAGATTCTCCTTGTTTATGAGATTGGACCCCGTGCATATGTTTGTTGCTTGAATGATTAGCGTGTTGAACTTAAAATCCACCTGGTCCACGCCAGCCTCGGACTCCCAGCCTACCTACCTGTAAACTCACCGGCCGCGTCGGGGAAGGGTTTACACTAACTACTAGGTACATGTAGAGCCTCCCGGCCCTGGTACCCCTGCCAGGTTATTGGTCTGTGCGGCATTGCATATCCAATCCCTGTTAGTTAATGCCACAGCAACACTACCTAACCGCCTCGACAGGCTACCGTACACAGGTTAAAGTACAGGCATGGACCATTATATACAGTAGATGCACTACATGTAGACAACTACATGTAGACAAACATTGTACTGTATTTCTTAATTCTTTTTTGAGCGCCTAATAAACCAGATCATTATCAGAGCAGGTAAAGATACATATCTTAGAGATGCTAAGCACACAGTATGTAGAAGATCTTAGAGATACGTACTTGCGAATATTTTTACTTTGGTACGTATAAGCTTGGTAACAAAGTACCTAGAAGAAAATTTACTGTAGGTCCACATCTTGATAGTAATAGTACTTGCGAGCCAACCTTGAAGCAATATACTTAAACAGACAGGAATTATGACGCCAGTTCAAATGCTACCTAAGCAAAACGAACTTGTTTAGTGTTTCGTACACTACCATGGCACTGTACCTTCATAGACCGGAATTCTGGCGCTTGGAGTACCGCTAGCACTCAATCAAGTTCTTATCAATTACTGTGCCTATTTATTGTGCTCAGATATAAACATAGGGGGGGTTTTTAAGCCTCCAGAGTTTATTGCACATTTATGTCATCTGAACAGTGGCACTGAGATATGTAGCATTCATTGCTTCGGTCCCGCGTTTATATGCTGTGGGAGAGATGAATTTGGAGTGGGTGGTCAGATCTCTATTCCCAACCACCACAAAAATAGGGTAAGTAAAGTAGCCTGAGTCTATTTAGCTCGATTCAGGTCGCGGCCAGCCACATTGATACCTATTCTGGAACACATACGCGACAGACATATGCCTACCTAATTTGGGTCTGTGGAGCGGCGACAAACAGATTTACTCCGCGTCGACCAAAATCCAACCTGAGATATCTAGGGGGAAAATAAATCAATCACTATCTAGTCTAGTAGGTATAATATCTCACCAAACGCCGTAGCCGGTCTTGTCCCTGGGCCCGCCTCTCTATAAGTTTTGTACAGCACATATCCATATGTATCCATTTACAAGGATGCAGTAATCTCCATCCTTCCCCGTCCACCTGATCTCGCTCCCATTGGTCTCGCGGGAATTCCAGCTAGTGTCTCGTGCACTAACGCCGCCACATCTTGAGCACACCCGAAAGACAGACTCCAGCCAGCGCCTCCGTGGCCGTACGAATGAACAATTCTGCTTCCTGCTCTGCGAAGCTCCCGCTCTACCCTGACGTTAGATCCTCTGAACGGCCGCAGCCCTTGGGCCAATGGGTAGTCCGGGTCGAGGCGGGCGTCTTTTAATCCAGGCAAGAACTTATCACATCGTTCTCGCATCCTGCGAATTATCGGGCTTTCTAACGTCAGATTCAGGTCCCATTCGTGCGGCTCGGTAATCCCGCCTATGAGCAGGATGTTGTCATTCCGAGGCACCAGGAAGACGATTTCGTTAGACGAGTGGGCCGCGTCTGCCGTAATCGTCAGGGCGGCATTCAATTTGGGAAAGACCGTGCCGTCATTGATGACTCGAATAAGACCTCCCCTGATAGGGTAGACGGTCTTGTCACCTGCCAGCGTATAGCTTTGGAGTCCAGCACAATTGACAATAACGTCTGCGTTGAATTTGGCTCGCAGTGAGTCTTCAATGTTGACGAGATCATCTTCGATAGCTCCAGTCACAAGTTTTGCCCCCTTGCTTTCAACAAGCGAAGTCAACCAGTGCATAGCCTTGTCAGTATCGATGACGGGGGCCATCAGTTCGTAGGCGTCAACAGCACCGTAAGATGGGTCGATTCCTCTGTCCTCGATGATGTCAGATCCCTTGTAAAATCCTCTTACGCCGCTTGCCATAATCTCAGCCATCTTCGAACGCTGCCGAGGATCCTTCTCGACTTCCTCGGGGAAGAAGAAATCTGATGGCATCATACGCACGCCTGATTCTTGGCTCAGAGCTGGAATGGAAGCAATGGCGTCCCAGATGTGGTAAGCTGTCATACACCACTTCTTTGAATGTGCTAGAGAGATGGCATCTGTGTGCTGGCCGCACACCGCCGGTGGGAATTCCCAAAGCGCACCGGCTATCTGTGAGGTTAACCGTTGCTCGTCACTAGCCCACGCTTTGCTCAGTATCGTGACACGGTAGCCACGATCCAACAGAACCCACGATCTACCGAGGATGCACAGTCAGTATACACTTCGTTAGAGTCCATCATCTTATGAGTCGTCTCGCAATAATTCCAGTAACAGTGCACGCAAAAGAAGCTTCGGGATGATTTAGAGGTGGAATTTCGAACTTACGATATGAGGCCAGTGACACCCCCTCCTATAACCAGAACATGCGGAGATTCGCTTGATGGCTGCCTAAGAGGTTGCCTCAGAGGTGTGATATCTCTTGCAAAAGTGAGAGGCATATTTGCTGTCCGTCAAGATGCTGATTTAATAAGTGAAGAGGACGTGCGTAGGAGATATATGATGAGCTTGGAAAGACAGTATTGCTAAACTAGATATTGCAGTGTTTACATCATGGGAAGAAGTCCTGAAGTGGCGGACATTGCGCTTATTATATACATAAAATGGGCATGCAGGTTCGTCCTAATAATATCTAGTGTTGAGTACCTACTGATTCTAGGTACATTCCCGAGACCGAACCCCTTAGAGAAAGGCAGCTGTTCTTTTACCTGTAACGAAGTCCTTCTTCGTTGTACGAAAGTACCATCTGTCACGAGGACATTCCGCCTGTGTCAATTTTCTGCGTCCTTGACTCAGCTTGCGGCTGATCCCATCTTGGTAGCCTAAGCCGCTGGGTAAGCATAATGGAATTAGAAACTAGTCAGTTGCTGACAAGTCCGGCACTAACTGGACCTTTCGACACACGGTTTTGGATCACAACTCTACTTACATGCTTAATGAAATAGGAAATCTCCGCCAATAACGACAACCCTAGTGACTCACAAGACGTCTAATCGATAATCATTATGAAGTGAACTGGTATCATGTCTAACTGTGTGTACGCTGTTCGGTGTTTAGAACCAACAAATTTTCTTCAAACCACCATTATGGGCTTTCAACCATCACCCGAAGCAAACAATCAGGAGTATGCGCCATTCAACATCTTGTCTCTCAAGGTATCATTTTCCAGCCAATGGTTGTGGACCCGAGAGACCGGGACCCGTCACGGCTTATTGCCAACTTTCCCCAACCACGGCTTGCTTCGATCTCGGCTCTACCGCCAATACATCAACCTTATGTCCTGGTTATCATGCCCAGTGATCAACTATGTAACAGCCTCAGACAGCTAATGTAGTGCTTTTGCCCGGTCATCGTTTCCACCCTGCATTTCCACTGACCGCAAGTCTGTCCCTCAGGACACCTGATGACTTTTATTGTATAGTATATGCATATATCCTTTGCCCTTACATATACTTACACAACTTTCGACCCAATAAAGTTGTCATACGTCCATCCCGATGCTCGTCCTGATGTCGAATCGTCAAATACTAGCTTAATTATGATCCGAAGGTGCTTGATTATTCATGATTTATCAACACAAACAAGGCCGACCTCGAGACACTCTTGCAACACATGATTCGAACGTTAGCAATCTAGTGTGACATTGTCTTGCAGTGGTGCAACATAGTCCAGTTGAGCGCTTCCCCAGGGGGCATTCTAGCAAGTTACACAAGCCGGGAGAAGCAGTGAATTAGACCGAACCGATCAGCCTAAATGGGCAACATGAGGCGAAATCTGTATGAGCAAGCTGTCAAATCACTATCTTGACCTCTCTCTCCTGCATGCCGATCAATGGTGCTGACTGCTCATTGTCCCCATCCCGCTCATTCGCCTTCGCCCGCTCATTCGAGCCTGTCGCAGTACCTCCCGCTTATACCCACGCCCCGACCGAAACAGTCGATATCAAAACTAATACTACCACAGTTACTATTTATCGCTACTGTATATCTTAACACAGTATGGATCCAGTCCGGGTACAATCTGGATATTTGTGATGACTAGTTAGGTTGGCTCTTACGTATTATTAGATATTAGAATAGGAATAGGCTGACTGGCAGAGAGAGATCCATGATATCCGCCAATACCCCTGCCTAATCTACCGAGTTTACTTATGAAAGGTACCAGTCAGTCTCACAGCACACGGCTCCCATCATACCGTACCTTGTATATCTAGGGTACGTGTTATTCGAACTCTAATAACCACTATACCCGCTCCTCGAAGCCAACACTCCGCGCCGAGGAACGTCGGTGTGAGGTGAGATCGCACCACGTCTCCCTTGTTACCTACCTTATGATATGGTCTTGGCATTGCCGTGCTTCGGGGTCCATACACACGTGGCATCCGCAACTGTGAATGCGGCCTAGCTTTCTCGACTCCGAGCTATAAGGTAGCTCACAGTCCTTTTTACCAAACCCAGAACGCGAGAAATACTGCCCAGTCATTCATTCCAGGGAGTGTGAAACTCAAGGTGTGAGACAAAATGGCCCCCAACTGCTTTATTAAGAGCTTTTCAGTGCCACATGATTATATGGGGAGTTAGTATCCCTTCAATACACTATTCTACAGGACCTGCCGGAGTGGCTGTGCCTCGGGTGGGGTATTATTCGGCCCGTCGGGTGGGATTACGAATAGTCCTTAGTGAGTGAGGTTCGGTGAGGCTCTCTTCGAACTTACGATTTCCTGTTTTTTCTCATAGGGCGACGAATGAGATGAATGAGACGAATAGGGATGAATAGGTCTCATACATACCTCATGGGGTCCCCAAGGGCTTCAATTCTTTTTTCTTCGCCATGACAAAGTTACACAGAACTGCTTAGTTCTATTATTAGAGGGAAAATGAGCACGTTACAACCCCGTATAGCATTACTTGATTGATAGGTACTTAATTCTTGTTCTACGGTTTCAGTTGAATTTGTTATGTATCCTAACTACTTCGTCGCAAGATTAATCGTTCTAGATCATTCGTCACTTACCTGAATATTATTGTCCCGGGGTTCTCAAGAATCTTCGCCTGCTGGGTATCCATCATCACCGGGTCGGCAGAGCTCTATAACAAGACTGAGCTCCGGTTGTTCGTCGTTGACCCAATCGCCTGGCTGCAGGCCTTTTGAGAGGAATATAAACCTTTTGATCTTGGCAAACCCCGTTTCTATCTCATGATGCCGTAAGAGGCTATGGACACATCGGGTGAAAGGGTTTCCAAGTACGTCGGAGATAAATTCCTCGTGCCCGGACTGGAACTCTACAGAGCCCGGCCGAGTGAAGCCCCTCCCAACCCGCCGGAAGAGCCACTCGATCTGATTACGTGTAACTGTGTTGATAATGCTCTTCGTTCCTACAAACCGCAAAGTCTTTAAGTCTCCACCCGCTGCGAGGTAGGTGTCAACAATCATTTCACGCAGGCGCATAGGCGTTAGTCTGTTAGCTCCGATGTTCTCACTGAGAGTCAAGAAAACTGCTGTTGTAATGTAAGCATTCAATGAGGTTGACACAGCACACAAGTTACTGATCATGTTCGTCTCAGTTTCGACGCTGAAGCCGGCCCAGGCGGGGTCCAGAGACCCCGTAGGGTTGGCGTACGGCTCTATGAATTCCAGATCTGCACGGTCAACATGGAGATCGAAGCGAAGTAGACCGTAATCTAGAATAGTTCGGCGAGAGGCGGTCGCTGGGGCGTTCAACATTTTTCCTAAGTCTTTGTTCTAATAATCCCCTTTCTTTACTTGAGCTTATTTACCTTTCAAGGAGCTCTTCGGTTGAGAGATGAAAGGAAATGTCTGAGTCGAAAAAAGCCATAAGCATTTTATACAGAACCCGAATCATCTCAGAGTTATGAACACTACGTTTATTTCAAAACACAGGATCTGATGCCATATCAGTCTACCTATTCGGCCGAAGGCGACATTGTGAGTGCTCTTGTGATACATTAAGGCTGCTTCGAGGATAGTACTACTAACAACAACAATGGCTGAGCGCATATTACATTATCAAGTGTACAAGACCACTACATTGAACCAAATCAGATCGAGTACGTCCGTTTAATATGCTCCCACCACAATGCTTGCCATCCAATGTGCTCTTAGTCTTTCTTCGCTTACCCATTGGTTAGCAAGCTTGACTCGAGGCGCACACAAGCCGTTGTTCAAAATCGCGCCCAGGAAGTACGGTCTCGGCCCGGTTAACCCCAGAACGAATTCTTCCCATCTAAGTTAATGAATGCAACTCCGCGGACCTCTTCCACGTTTCATGCTTGTCAACCTCGACCTACAATAGTTGATGATGACGTACCTACGGCATCACCGCTGCATATAATCCTACCGGCTATATAAATGCGGTCAGCCATCACCGTTTATCTTACCATGCATGAGCTCTGTGCAAGGATGAGCTTTTATGACACGTACGACCCCCGACATTCTTTGGTCAGCAGAATCGGCAGCTTGCGAGGTGCCGGTGTACTTCGGGCAGAGCTGAGTAAGTAAGTGAAACCCGTCTAGTGGGCCTAAAGCCTATCTATATATATGTATCTCCGGTCGGACATAGGAAATAGCAACAAGTAAGTGCACAGTATATATAATAGGTATGCTGTATCGATTAGAGACGTGCGAAGTCCGGGACAGTGAAGCTATTTTGGGTTCCCATACGACCTACAACCATGCTTGACAGCTTTTCCATGCCGAATTCCGAAGAACTGCCGTAATAGGGCTGATGCAGGTGATAGGTACATTGACCTGTCATTACCGAAAAGGGAACCCGATGATCTCATTTTGTGGCTTGTCGACACTGGCCTAGAACCCCCTCCACCCCACCCACTTCCACCCTATCCTTTGGACTGCTGACTCGGTACCGTGGCTTTCTTTAATCCCTGTAGGAGTTGTAAGAAGGTACGAAGAACAGTGTTTATAAGGACCCTTCACGAAGACTGCATCTCCTCTACAACACCAAGTGTCCACTTACTCCCACTACAGAGTCTTTAAAAGTCTCGTCTGTTTCCACTTCACTACCTAATTATCAAGAAAGGGGGGGGAATTCACTTCTTTCCTACGGGGGTTATCAAGCCTATATACAACTTACAAGATATTCTAAGGTAGAATTTGCAAGTTAATCTATATAGGTACTACTGGCATCTATAGTACCTGTTATACGTAATTTAGTGGACTTTTAGCTGCGGGATTGTGGCGTAGGCAGTGATGAGGCCTCAAAAATCCATTTTCTGGAACATATAACACTGTATCACCCATTATTGTAATAGAAGTTCCTGATGCCAGAGTAGAATGCAACTGACGTATTTAGCAACAGATAAGCTGCATTACTTTCTTAATTTAAACCTTATGAATAACTGGACAAGATATATCATTTATTCACTACCCAGTCTACACTACAGCAATACTTACATTAAATGCTACTTCTATTCGGTTGCGACGGCACCCTGTCGTTGCGTCACCTACCTAGCCTTGGACCTGTCACCCCACCTGCTCTTTTCTGCCCCTCCCCCTCCAATTAAACCCGTCTATTTCAATTAAGCTACCCCGCCATCCTCCATGAGCGTCGCATCAGAACCTAAACCACCACGCTCCTATTCTTTATGCGCCGCCGCCTCAACAAAGTCAGCCTGCTCTGCTCACGTCATTCATTCTTCGTGTCAAGAATATTTCTTAACAGCAATAGCCCCAAAGTCTACCCTTCACTGCAATAAACCGAAATCGAGACCGAGATCCTTGCACAACTAAGCAACATGGGTCTACCTAGGCTCGGGTTCGGCAGCACTCTGCTAATTCTAGGGCTGATCCTGGTCTTGATGCCCACCAAGGCTGCAGCCTTCGGCGCCGGCAATATTCCTTCTATTGCCCAGGTTGAAGGTCACAATTGGCGCCATGGGGATATTGAGGATATGCTGAAGTAAGCTGCGCGGCCGACCTCCACATCCGCTGAGTCCATCATTCATCGCCTAACTACTCTCCATAGGACCATCGCTTTTTTGCATGGCAAGAAGTGGACAACACTGCTTGTCCAGCGCACATATTTTGGTAACTGGCTGCGAGACTACTCACAGGCCGTTGATGTCGGTAGTCTGAAGGGCGTGAATGCCGAGACCATTCGGATTCTTGTTTGGGTTCTCTCGTTCCTTGCAAATGGCTATGCAACGGAGGAGTTCGAGGTCACCGCCGAACGACTCGGCGTCTACAGGCCAGAAGAGCACATAGATAACCCACTTGGCTATGCGGATGGCCAGGATGCCAGAGAATTTGACCCCCGTCTCCGCGGACCTGTCAGGCCCGAGGAGACCGAGATCGACCCGCACACCGGCATGAAGAACTACATTGCGAATGAACGAGGTAACTGGGCGACGAGCACAGGTTATCTCAGGTTCAGCATTGGGCGTAGTATTCATTTCGGCAGGTTGTATACCAGTGGGACTCGTGGTCAAGGAAAAGAAGAAGATCTTTGTGAGGCATTGCGGTGTCTTGGGCAAGCGCTTCACTGCATGGAGGACTTTAGCGCCCACAGTAATTACTGTGAATTGGCCCTGCGCGAACTAGGTCATCACAATGTTTTCCCTCATTGCGGTACTAACACTGAGATCAACTTACATGGCCGCCGGGTTTATCCTCTCGTGACGGGAACTTTCGGCGGCGTTGATTTTTTGCATTCCGTCTTAGGTGAAGCCAACGACCATTTCACCCAGTCGGAGGTCGATCAACTAGATATTGCCCTGAAGAACTCAGAAAACAGCAGCGGGCCTGGTGGTAGTGGTGGTAGCCGAGGACTTGGTAGTAGCCTTTTCGGTGGAAGCAGCGGAGCCTCTGATTTCATTTCCCTAGTTGGTTCGCTACCCGGTATAGGAGGCGGTATGGCGTCAGAAGCAAAGGATTTGAAGCGCATGGCACAAGAGCAGGAGCGAAGAAATGAGCAAAGCAGCGGTTACTCTGGTACGAGGTCAAACGCCAACGTTGTTCCGGGTATGAGTGAAAATTTCGACCCAGTCAAGGTTTCCAGGCAGATCTATCCCATTCTGGAATTCCGCGATAAAATCGTCAAATCGATCAACAGAGGGATTGCTAAGATTCCCGGACTGGAGAGCCTGCTAGAAAAGATTAGCGAGACGTTGACTGCATTTGTTTTAGGCCTCCTAGCACCTTTCATCCGACCTATTATCAACTCGATTACGAAAGCGCTCAAGGATGGTTCCTCGGGCGTCATCACCGCCAGCGCGCATTCACAACTAGAGCCGTGGACGAACCCTCATTGCACGGACCCAACCCACTCCATGCTCTCCAAAGATCATTTTACTAACGTTCTCAACTCATGTGCTGGCCAGGTTGCCTCCACGGTTCTCCAATATGTTGTTCCGTTAGTTATCTCCAGATCCAACATAAGCTTTGTACTGACTATTTTGTAGACGAATTCTGTACGCTTGGGAGAACACAGGGGTACCTGTCGAAGAAGTTGTCAATGATGTCACGAGGGCATTCCATCACCCAGCTATTCGAGAGGAGCGTGTTGAGATTCAGCGAGACATGTTTAAAACTGTCCGGCAGTGGGTGGATGGGTACCCACGTCGGCATGAACTTGATCGCATCCTGGGATCAGAGTCAGTTCGCGCCGGAAAGAACCACGTGCAGCATAAAGATGGCTCCAAGGGCCATTCACATGGCGGCGGCATCTTTGATGGCGGAATAATGGAGCAGCTTGGCCACGGACGACCAAAAGGGTCACTATGGGATCAATGCGCATCCAGAGACTTAGATGCGATGGGCGCTGGGCCTAGCGGTCACCCATCCTCGGGCTATTCCGAACGACCTAGCTCGGGATACGGTGGACCATCGCCATCTCACTATCAGTCTGGAGGACATTCAGGACACCAAAAACCCATTCCCCAAGGCGAAGCTTCAAGTTACTACACTGGATCTGACCAAAACCGCGGTCATACGAGCCAGGAATACGGTGGTCATTCAAGCGAGGGGTATGGCAGTCGTCCAAACGACGGTTATGCCGGTTATCCGGGTGGTGGTTACCCTAGTCAGGGATACGGTGGTCATCCGCATCAAGAATATGGTGGTCATTCACACCAAGGATACGGCGGGCCGCCTCCACCACAGCAAGGGGGCTACCCTCCATATGGGCAGCAGCAATGGGGAGGGGGTCAGGGCAATCCCCCATATCCATACTAGATGGATTATGTAACGAACTGGCGACAGGGTGGCGTTAACGGATTATAACATAAAGGATATGATACCACGCATACAAGGTATCGAGAAGACAGGAAGAATTGAGTTCTAAGTGCCACGTATATTAAATGACAGTTCAAACTGCTATTTGAGTCGCAATATGACCCGTTCTATCCAATTAATAAATTGGCAGCAATAGTTCAAAGGCACCGAACAACACCTCAAAATAGTAGTGTATAGGTATAGATGTATCGAGCTATTTGGCTCATCCTTAACATTTTCCATTCTTGAACACACGGCCTTCGCTTCGCTTGCGACTTGGTAAATGAAATTCACACTCACTCACCCCTAAATTTTCTTACTGACACACCAAATAAAGCAAAAAAGACGCTCGCTTCCTTTGAGATGTCTTTACGACGATCCCGATAGTTTTCTAATGGAGGATGGTGCTGCGGGGGGAGGCATTAGACTTAACCTCGTCATTATAGGCATGTTGATCGGTCAACATCTTGATTCGACATTGCTTGAAATATGCGTTCGACAACGCCATATCTCAAGTCTAAGATAGTGTTGTGGGTAGTCTTAGGAATGGTAAAGCTGCTATAGTTAATGAAGTCGCCGCGTTGCTCCGGTCTCCAACAGTTGTTGAACCAAGCTGGTGCGGTTGTGGTACCAATCATGCCGTCCGATTCCGCAAAGAAGACATCGACCTGGAGCGGCGAAACGGCGCCCGAGTTGCCATTGCATAGCTCTCTCTCAGCCTGGGCTAACGACGGCACGAGGGTGTCATAGTCATTCCAGATACCCCAACACCCTGGGTTTTCGTCACGTTTCAGCAGCAGAATGGCATCTTTTCCGAGGCCTCGTAAGTCTTCATCCTGGAATTTGGATATAAGTTCGGGGAGTATCCTTTCCTCTAAGGCTACCTCGTCTGGATCAGCGCCGGGTGCGAGGAAGTCGGATTTGTGACCTAGCGACGGCACGGATCCGACAAGGTCGCTGAACTGGAAAGCAAGGCCGAGGCCGCCTTGAAAGAACTGGACTACACGGTCATAGTTACCGACGAGGGCGTTAGGCAAGAAGCCTAGGAGCTTAAGGGCCGAGACGGCTGAATGAGAGGGGTGAACCCAAGGGGTGCAGAGGGCGACATAGGGATGGGTTGGGTGAAGAAGATGGCGTAGGTGGAGGAGCACGTTCATAGCGTAAACGGACCCAGCACTGTAGCCAAAAATAGAGACCTGCTTAATGCCCAGGTGCTGCAATAGAGCCTGCACGATGTCGAGCCAGACGCGGACCCGGTCGGCTGGTTCCACGTCGGTGGTGCCACCGAAGCCGGGCCGGTCAGGACTAATGACGCGCACGCCATAGCGCCGGGCAAGTCTATCCTTGGTCGTGGGCACATAACGGCTAATTACGGCGCTCCTCATTAGTAATCAAAACGTTAGGAAAACGCCTAGCCTTGGGGCTTCTTTATCATTGCTTGCTTCTCTTGCTCTTTCTTACCTTCCAAATAGAGGGCCACAGAACAGTAGGACACGCTCATCATTCCGATGGCCAAAATCCGCGTAGGTCACTTTGAACTCTGATGGTCGGCTGGCGTTGGGAGGTAGCGTGAAACTCTGATGAAAACGCTCATCGTCCAGGTACCGCGATACTGTGACGTCTGTGTTGTTGTTATTGCTCGGCATATTGACACTGATTGTAGACTAGTTAAGAGGAACGGGGGAAGGTGACTGGCGCGAAACTATGTAACCCAAAGTTGAAAAGGTGGGGGTGAACACTCACCTGGTATTATATCCTCAATCCTGCCAAGTTGCTGGATTGAACAAACCTACGAGATAATCTCATGCCCATGTACTCAATAAATCTATATAGGCTCTAGTCTCTAAGTCACAGTCCTGTCGTTACACAACGCGTTCGGCAGCCTAGATTTGAACTACGTACTTGGGATAATATGTATAATCGTATGATATTATTTTACGGTATCCACTGCGCCGACATCTTCTTTCCCAACACGTACTATACGACGTGAATCCTTTCGCAGCTGACATGAGATCTCTATGACCAAGATCAAGAACTAGACGTGTTCAGCACCCTATCCTAGAAGTTACTCAACTCCGCTCTCTAACCGTAACAACGCCATATTCTCCTGCCAGCGCAGCCACGCCATACCTTGCATGAGACTATCCGTAAGGTCATCCAGCTTTTTGTCTATTGTTAGAGGCTTCCCCTCCGTGCTGTCTTCCTCGGTCACGCGTTTTGACCTGCTGCGCTTGGCGCCCTTCGATGCATCCCTGTAAGCATCCAGCATGTGACCCGCCTCGACAGTGCCCGGCTGGATGATGAGATCTCCCTGACCGAGCCAGTGGTTCAAGAGTTCGATCTTCAGCTTCTTTGTCTCGGTGCTGGTTTTCCGGCCGCTGGTCTGCTTTTCCTTTGACTTGGTGGTGGTCGACGCATCTACTTCACCTTCCTCAGGCTCCCTGTTTGGCGCTGCACGTCCCCTGCTTGGATCCTCTGCGTGGAGGAACAACCGCCCTACGCTTTCGGGTCGTACAGAAAATACCTCCCCTTTCCAAACCCCGACGTCGCGCAACGTCCGCAGCGAAGCATGGAGCATCGCCTCCAGCGTGTTCACGCGCAGCGTCCATTCTTGGATGGCCGGCGCCCCACTGCTACGCCACCGCTGTCGCTCGATCAAGATGTGGGTTGGGAGCGGCTTGGACCGCAACACCGTCTCCCGGAGAAAGGCGTTGGCCGTCTTTGCGAGCGCCGCTGGGGCGAATACCTCGGTAGTCGTGTCCACATCAAGCGCGTCCAAGTCGCCATTTTGAGCGGAAGCACCGGTCGGGTTCTCGAGAAGCGAGAGACGTTGCCAGGCGTGAAGTTTGATGGTTGGCGGACTGGTGCCAAGAAATGAAGGTGGGGGGTTTACGCCGCTGTCCTTCTTCTTTGACTTTGGGCTTGCTTTGCGAGAGACTGAAACTGACGAGGAGACGGGAGCTAATAAGCTGAAGGCTAGGTTTCTGATGCCGAGATCGATACTCAGGACTACGGGCCCGGCCCGAGACTTTGACGGCAGCGGTAGCGGTGAGCTGCCGATGGCCGCAGTCAGACGCGCGATGAGCTCTTCTTTCCGCCCGCCCACAGGTAGGCCGCAGAGGAAAGAGAGACGCTTGAGCTGATCGGCCCGTAGGGATCGCGGTATCACGCCGAGACTGTTCGCTGCCATTATGGCGTGACTTCAGAAACCCTTGATGATACTCTGTGCGTCTCGAGCAGCGCCGAAAGCCACACCGTAGTTCCTTATTCACACAACTAATCCATATTGAGCCTAGTAAAATGTCTGGTGGGATTTGAAGTGATGCTGTATCAGTGTTTCTGTCGTATTCTTCCCATTTTCTCTGAGTGGTATAATGCAGACCCTAGTGGCGTTTATAAGACTATATCTTTTACACGCAAGGTAGAGGTAGGTAAGTATACCCATGCACGTGCGAAGCTGCCCGTTTCCAATCTTGAACCCCTGGGATAGGTTTTACCATGACGTAATGTTCCCAAAGGGGATTTGAGCCACGCCGCTTGAAGCCTGAGGCAAGCCCGGAGCTAGCCCCCGCCTTTGCATAAGTGCTTTTGCATCATTCTAAACTGTAATGAACGGAAATGCATTTTCATTACTTGCGACCGACAACCTTACCTTACTCGGCCTTGGCTAGTCTGGCCAGGGTAAGTGAATGGCTACGGTTAAATCGCTTGTTTACATCTTGCATATTATTTCATACTAGCTTACGTCCTTATTACTACCTATTAGCCTTTCTAACGCATAAACGCATGCACATTAAACCAGTAGCTTAGCCAGACGATCTGCCGCTTGCTTATCCCCCCACTCGACAATCCCCGGATTCCTGCTCTCTTCCATCTTGCACGCCACAAACGCCTCCATAGCCTCCCTCTGCGACTCGGAAAGAAGCTCCAGCCTGATCTGGTAGTCCTCGTTTTCGTTCGACCCAAAGTAGCTCTCGTCTAGGAACTTCCACCAAATGAGATCAAAGGCCCAGCTCTTCCTGGCAGCGTAGTTGCGCATCCACGTCCGTTTCTCCCAGCTCTCGCGCATGCGCTGAGAGAGCGGTACTTCCGTCTTTCCACCGCCGGCTAGCGACATGCGGCCGACTTTCTCGGCGATGTCTGCATCCGTCATCTTCTTCTCCTCGGCTTCCAGCATGCGCAGAAAGGTCCGGAGTCGAGGCTCGTAAGCCTCCATCCACACGCGGTACCCGCCGGTCCAGTACTCGGGTTCTTCCAGGAGCAGCCACCAAGGGGGATCGAAGCTGAACTGCGCGGGAGCGGCGTAAGCGAACTCCCAGTCGATGACGCCGACGACCCGGAGGTCCTTGTCGAGAAGGATGTTAGTCGGCCTAAAGTCCTCGGAAAACAACGTGAAACCGCCGTCAGACTCTGGCTCTGGCGCGAGGCGCCTCTCAGCAGCGAGCTTCCGGAAGAGCTGGCGAACAACGTATTTTTCGCGGGCGTCGTCCTCGTCTTCTACGGCATCGTTGTGTTGGAACGCCAGCTGGGTTATGTGCATATCGGCGAGGGCCCTGTACCACTCGTCCGCAGAGGCGTAGGTTTGAGATGGCAGGATGCTTGCTGGTGCGTTAGTGTGTACGATGAGGTCATTCATATTCGCGATTAAGGGACGCCCCTCGACGGAAGTAGAAATCCCGCCCTCTTTCTCGACGAGCGAGCCGATTCGAGGAAACTTCAGGAAGGATAACTGAAGCAGTATATTAGCTGCCTGGGAGTACAAAAACTCGAGTTTCTCCTCGCCGATATCTGGGTCCAAGATAGGGCGCTCATTAGCCGCGCGTTTTGGGTCAAGAAGCTCCCTGGTCATGCTCTGGTGGTGCTCGATGTAGTCCATGATGATGAACGGGCCCAGGCCAATAGGATTGTCGGCTGTAGTCCCGTAATAATAGACGTGCGGGACCGGGATAGTGGTGTTGGCGGCAACATATCGCATTGTGGCGACCTCATAGCGAACTTTCTCGTCAGGAAACGGAACGATGCCTACTCCAGTCATTATCTTAGAACAATAATTCTTATAGCTCACGGTGTACCTCTGATTGGAACCCTCATAACAGCCGATGAGCCGTCCTTGTATTCGAGGCGGTAGACGACGTTATACCCGCCCTTGATCGCTTGATGCATTAGCTCTGCTTGGCCCTCCTTGTACTTTAGGATGAGATTGGCGACAGCTCGGTACGTCTCCTTTGTGCGAATTGAGATGTCCCACTCGTCAGTCGCCTCGTCGAGTTTCTCCCAAACTAAGTCGTCCTTATCCATATAAGAGAACCTCGGCTTGGGAGGCATTGATCCGGATTGACACTCATTATTTCCTGGCAGCTAGCTGTGTAGAACGGCTGGTACCATGCTCGGGTATCGCCGATGATAAAGCTTCCTCGAGTATCGTCCTTTAGTCCAGGATTATAGAGTTGTCGCGGTCGCTTTGCGCTCTCTGTTCCATGGTTGTCTGTCATGATGGTGCCTCGGGTGCCCCGCTTCCTTACCCCAGTCTGTTAGTTTGATCGGCAGGGTCCACTACCTCACTCACTAAGGTTAACTAGTTACTTTGTCCTCATGCAAAGATGATTATTTCCGATGCCCACTTACCGTACATAGTTTCTCACGAATGAGACCGGTCGCCGTTCCGTGACCCTGGATTCCAAATCAAATACTCTTTATTCGGTATTTCAGATTTTACACCGCGGCATCTCGTGCTCTCCTAGACCACTGTATACTATACTGTACGGCATCACCGATGCGACTTGCATGTCAAACTTGTCAAATACTAATCATACCGACCAACCAGCGGCGACCATTCTGTCGTGATCCCTCTACGGCAAGGTGAAGGATGAGAGAGAAGCGCAGCGAAAGGCAATACACTTACTAATCGCCCTTGCTCTTATCAATCAACTATATACACTAGCTGCAGCGCATTAGACGACGTCAAACCCCGCTTAGTCGCTCACAGTTGGCTCCGACGCCCCTCCCCCACTAATACATAATAATACCATCCTCTTCTCCCCCTCAGCTTCCTGAGCACATCATATAAATGCAAGTGTTGGCGTTTCTCAGCAGACTCTCCGCTGCATCTGCCTCTGCCTCTGCCTCTGCATCTGCATCTGCATCTGCATCTGCATCCGCACCTACTACCGTTACTGTTACCAGCATCGCCAAGTTCCATTTTTCAAAGACGGCCGCCTCGCGATTAACATCACTCTCGAGACAATTCTCCTCCTCTTCCCGCATCATGGCTCCCATTTCCAAGGAGACCGACCTCCTCGTCATTGGTGGTGGTAGCGGTGGTCTTGGTGCTGCCCGCATGGCCAGCGGCAAGTTTGGTACCAAGGCCATGATTGTCGAGTCTAACAGGCTGGGAGGCACATGCGTGAACGTCGGGTAAGTTCCCCATATGCGACCAAGACAGGGAATTGCGAAGCAAACAGGCCACTGATATATGTACCACCAAAAATAGTTGCGTACCGAAAAAGATCACCTTCAACGCCGCTGCCGTCGCCGAGGCCCTACATGAGAGCAAGGCCTACGGGTTCCACGTCCAGGAGACGGCACCCTTCGAGTGGTCCTCCTTCAAGGAGAAGCGAGACGCCTTCATAAAGCGTCTAAACGGCATCTATGAGCGCAACCTGGCCAATGACAAGATCGAGAACGTGCACGGCCGCGCGAAGCTGCTGTCGAAGAATGAGGTTGAGATCACCAGTGATGATGGGTCTAAGTCAACGGTGCGCGCGGGCCGGATCCTGCTCGCCGTCGGTGGGCGTCCCGCGAGCTTTCCGGACATCCCTGGATCTGAGCACGGTATCAACAGTGACGGCTTCTTCGATATCGCGACTTTGCCCAAGAAGGTCGCCCTCGTCGGTGCCGGCTACATCGCCGTCGAGTTCGCCGGCATGTTCAACGCCCTCGGCGTCGAGACCCATCTCTTCATCCGCCACAAGACCTTCCTGCGCCACTTCGACCCCATGATCCAGGAAGGCGTGACTGCCGAGTACGAGCGCTTGGGCGTACACCTACACAAGGAGTCATCGCAATCGCGCATCGACAAGGACCCCTCCACTGGCAAGCTGACAGTACACTACAAGGATGGCAACGGCGAGGGCCAGCTGTCCGACGTCGATCACCTCATCTGGGCTGTGGGCCGCGTGCCCGAGACGGACCACTTGGGCCTCGAGAGCGCGGGTGTCAAGATCAACGAGAAGGGCTACGTTATCGTCGACGACTTCCAGAACACATCGGTCGACAACATCTTCGCGCTGGGTGACGTGTGCGGCAACGTCGAGCTGACCCCCGTCGCCATCGCCGCGGGCCGCCGGCTCGCCGAGCGCCTGTACGGGCCGCCCGCCATCTTCGCCAACGCGCGCCTCGACTACTCCAACATCCCGAGTGTCGTCTTCGCACACCCCGAGGTCGGCTCCATCGGGCTGACGGAGCCCGAGGCCGTCGAGAAGTACGGCCGCGACAACCTCAAGGTCTACACCACCAACTTCACCAACTTGTATTATGCCATGATGGACCCGACCGAGAAGGCCCCGACCAAGTACAAGCTCGTCTGCGCCGGCCCCGAGGAGAAGGTCGTCGGCCTGCACATCATGGGCCTGGGATCCGGCGAGATGCTGCAGGGCTTCGGCGTGGCGATGAAGATGGGCGCTACTAAGAAGGACTTCGATTCGTGCGTTGCCATCCACCCCACAAGCGCCGAGGAGCTGGTCACGCTTCGGTAGATGGACGAGACGAGGGAAAGGCAGGGGTCGTGGCGTATGAAAGTGGCAGGTTGAATGTCTACGAGAAATATGTAGGATTGACAACGATGTTATGACCTACGGCTCCAGGGATTGAGGCACGCTGCTCGCCGCACATAAACTCGATTGGGATAGGTAGATGAAAGTAAACTTTCCGGATAAAGCGAGCAAGCCAATCTGACAGCATTTACAAAATCTAGACCGGGCCATAGATAGGGGGGGCGATAGAGGACGAAATAAAAGAAACAAACACTTTACAAGCAGCATTACAAGTAATTGAAGAACTAGTGAAAATTTTTGTTTCTGATTAACTCGGGTGATTTATATATTGTGGTTTACTATTGAGACATTATGGTTTTTGACACATTCACATTATTTCCTTTCCATACATGGGACTTCCGTTCTCTCGTATCAACCCGGGGCCGGACCTCGCGAAGTGTGGCTATAGCCAGCACCCCTATAATGAAGAAAGAACAACCGATCTATCCCTCTGACGCCTTGCAAGTGCTGTTCTTTTTCCCGCAATCCCATGAATGCTAATACTTTGCTGACGAGACCAACCCCCCCGCTTTGTGTCCAGGATTCAAAACATATATGCAACGTTTTCGTGGTTAGGGAATGGTAATTTGTTTCTAGACTGCTCAGACCTATCTGTCGAGGAATTCGTGTATTGCTCTGAGATGGCGAGTGCTGGACGTAGTGGTGAAGCGCCCACAGTCTGTGGTGGTGTACAAGCCTGACAGCAACAATTTGCTGATGAGCGGCGTATACTACGATGAAAATTATTCCAAGGCGCTTGATTTGCAGTTGAAAAGTACAAACTAGGCCTAGTGATTACGCACAACTAGATACTGTGCATCCGTCGTCGGAGTGGGAGAAACAAAGCAAGACTCGCCTAGAATGCAGGCTTGTTTCCACCGTTGAGCCGATAGGTGGCAGTGCTCGTGGTTCCATTGGGGCTTAGTATCGATGGCCCTTGTCGCTCATCTCCGGCGGACGTGATAGACGACATAGAGTTGAGGGAGACTGTTGACGCACTATTCATCGTGTTGGTTCGGGATAAGTTCAATCCTCCCATTGAAATCAGGGCATCAGCCCGCTCAAAAACATTCCCAGAGAAGACGCTCGCAAAGGATCCACTCTGTGGTGTTGATGGAACTGTAGCTTGAATTGCCGGGCCCAGGGCAGCACTTTGAGGCGTCATTGGTAGTTGCACCTGTGTACTGGTTGAGCTTGATGAGAAATGGCTCGGTGAATAGTGGTGGTGCGCCGTATCCGAGAAATGCCCAGCCTGTCGAAAGAGGATTCCCCAAGGTGACGCCATGATAAGATTGCTTGTTTCCTTGATACTAATTTGGATAGGTCGAAGCCGGCTCTTAACTTCCACAGATAGGTTGACCTGGTCCATGGTTTGCTTCAATTTGTTTCCGAATTCAGCCCAAGAGTCGATAAAGCTTTTACAAAGGCTCCAGAACATGGCATCCGTCCTGATTCCTGGTTCTTTAAGCTTGATCATAGACATCCGCTTCTTGAGAATTTCAGTTTCTTTGATAGCAGTTCCACACTTGGCAATCAACGCTTTCCAGGCGTGGATTACGATATCTGGTGATCGTAGGAGTTCCGCGTTGCGCTTACCATTGCTGAACTGAACGTTCAGACCTGGCAGTGTACGCGTGAGTAACTCCGTAGATTTCTGTAGACACAAAAATATTTTTTCAAACTGACGCTCTTCCGCTGGGAAGTCGGCTGCATACCGTGGATCTGTGCTCGAAGAAGCAAAAGACTCGCCGGACCGGGGTGTAACAGCCATGATCTGGGCAGTTCGGTTATTGCCGGAAAACGAGGACAGTGAAGCATCGGTTGCTACCCTAAGATTGCTTGGATTATGAACGAATGTACCAATGCGGGATCTTGACCCGAGGCCAGGACGTCCAGCGGTTGGAGTGGCGGAATTTTCACGCGAGTGTGGCTTGATCGTGTTGTCTATTCCCGCCCATCGACCACTGTAACTGGGAACGTATCCGGCGGCCCCTCTCGAAGCCTCGTGCGCGGAAACACGAAGCTCCATAATGCTGTTATAAAGCAATAGCATCATCGTGCGGATATATCGAGGTTCGCCATTGTCGACAATGGTGTCCATATTATCCATCAGGAGGGAGCAAATGTGGCTATACGCTTTGATCAAAGTGACAACTGCCCTTTGCACATTTTCATTCTCGCGCGGTGCATAGCCTCCGCTATCGAGAGCAATCTCGTGTTTCTGGATTTCCTGCTCCAACTCTTCAACATGAACGTTTGTATTGTAAAAGACGATTTCAAGACTCGAGCGTTTCGCCGTACCATCGTTTGTTAACGGAGTAAAGAGCTGTATCATGGGGTGAATTTGGAAGATTGCGTAAAGGATACCCTTTGCGGACTCCAGGATTGGGTCGAAGATCGTGGACTCCCGGCGCTGTTCGGGTAGCACAGAGAGCCGGCGGACATAGTTAGGTCGTTGGAGAAGAGGCTCGGCACCTGCTGGACTACCTGGACTGGACGTGGAGACGTTTGAGTTCAGAGTTCCGGTCATAGACGAGCCATGACTGAGGCCGCGATAGTGGCTAAACCGATTATTCGCCTGTCCTTCCTCTAGCGTTCCCAATTCACTTGGCTTTCTGGACATGATCCCCATCCGCCTATTCCGCTCAGATGGGCGGTCTACTCGACTCGCCTGTAACACCGTTTCGCTGTTGGATCGTACGCGTTCGTTAGGATTACCAATCGTAAGTGGCATGACGCCTGGCCGCCTAATAGCTGTGTTTTGCTGTGAGAGACCACGGGCATGTGATCTGTTTGGTATTGGAGGCGGTCGAGGCACAGCAGGTGAACGAATGTCCACAACATCATTGCCATTGACTCGAATTGGAAAGCGTCCACTAGTAACTCGTCTGATCGGAATCCGTGGTGTTTCGATGTTCTCACTGAGATCATCCCCGCCATTTTCAGCATTATTTTCCCTTTCATATAGGCTCTGAGCATATTGTCTTAGGTACTTCTTGATATGCGCTGTGACTGCTACCTCGGCCACCTCCCGCTCCTTCAGGAAACCCTCATTTGGTGGGCTGCTTGTTTGGACGTGTAGGACTTCTTTGGGTGGGAACATGATGTTGTTGCCATCCAGCTTCAATACTTGTAAGGAACCCATGTCTGCCAGGCAGAGCGGGAGCTCTTCTATTTGGTTCTTTTGCACAGCAAGCACTTTGAGACAAGTTAGTCTTGCAATCTCTCTAGGAAGGACACGAATCCTATTGCGGCCTAAATCTAGGATCTCGAGCGAGTTGAGGTCACATAGCTGCAGAAATTTCATCAGTAAGGGATTGCCTTTATCTTCGTCCTTGCCTTGCTCCATCAGCAGGCGGATGCAGGAATACTAACCGCAAGTGGGAATTTCTCGATACGATTGTTCCTCACATTTAGATACCGTAGAGAAGTGCACTCCGAAAACCTCGCCGGGAAGGAGGTTAGCTTGTTATGAGAAAGAGCTAACCTGTACAACAGCAGAGCAGAGTAGAGTCAGCAAGCCAGCATTTTGAGCTCCAGTGTGCGAAGGGTAACCAACCGCTCCAGTTCATTTTTTATTATGTCCACCACCTCGTCCGGCAAGTATTGTATGTTCAGTCGACTAAGATCGATGGTGACGCCGGGTTTTAATTCGTTGCTCACACCGCTCGCTTCGGCTGCTTGACTCTCATTGTCCTGCAGAGCGGCTTTCATGGCCTCCCGAGCGAGATTGATAACCTGGGCCGAAGACATGGGAGCGGATGCGGACAGCGTTGCGCCAAAGACGCCAGAAGGCACATTGTACTTCTCGGGAATAGGCGGTGGCGGGTGAGGAGGCATGTTGAAAGTCGGAAGAGGAATTCGCCTTATCCCACGGCCTGGATTTGTCGGTAAGCCTCTCGACGCGGACGAGTAAGGATGCACGACAGCTGCGGCCATGCTGGCCGAGGCAGTATTCATGGCGTGATCGTCGAGACCGGCCGTAGGGGATAGGGTGGTAGGCGGTAGTCGGTAGTCTGGGCGGTGGGCGGTGGACTTTGGGCTTAAGGCGAGACAAAGAGTCGAGACGATCGTTTCAGGGTTCTGCTGGCGGGCCGCTCGGAATACGCGGATCTCCAATTCCTATGCCAGAGGAGCATCGGCCCAATTGAAGCTTCGGGGGCTGACAGGTGAGCCGAGCATTCGATCTTCTCGTCGCCAGGCGCAGAAAGAGAACAGACACGGTCGATAGAAATATAGAAATGCGACACGACGAAGGAAGAAACAAACAGTTGGGAAAGCAGAAACAGGCGGATGACCCGATAGGACTGGCTTCGAATACCACGCAGCAGTACAGCACGACACGACACGACACGACACACAAGTGGCGGCAGCAGGATGTGGTAAATGGATGCGAGTGTTTCAACGACAGGTCTTGGCGTCCCCGACGGCCAAGCTGCGGATGCGAGGCCGAAACTACGCAGCGCTGGGATGAGCGGTGATGTCGTATTGTACGGTGTACCTAATCTCAATGTATGTATGTATGTCGGCTGCGATCGCCGCTCCTCTGCAGCTGCTGGGAATTGCTTTTTGGCGTAGGATAGGCGGCATGTGAGGCGTCAGGTACGATTTCTAACAAGGGAGCCCCCATCCGAGGGAGAACTTCTTTGCCATCGCTCTCTTTTTTTGGATGCGTGTGGATGAGAAGAGTAAGTATATGTAAGGAGGTACCTACCAGTGTGAGGTACAGTACCTGTAGTCACTGCTAGTTACTGCTTAAACTAGCTGCTACAGTACCAGGGCTATAGTTCATCAGGGGGAGGGTGTGCGGCAATAGTTAGGTACCGTACTGCTATATACAAGTAAAACCATGGAACTGTAGAGCGGAAAGGGGATGCGTCAGTGACAACCTTGCTTGCAGAGAGCAAACCAGGGCATGGGGCACCACTTTATCGCTAGCTCCCCCAAGGTGCCTCTCACTTAATTGTAGCGTCGTTGCAATGACCTCTCCGCTGAAGCTGAGGTACCTAAGCAACGTGGTATCGTACATGTACATACATGTAAGTAGGTATTCCAAGGTTCACTAGGTAGAATAGATGCTACCTACCAACATACTGTAGCGCGCCACCCATACTACAGTGGTACAAGTAGTTATCTTCTCTCTCACTGTGATTGCGATCGATGAAATGGAAGACTGCACAACGGTGGTGGTCATGCAGATAATATTGGACGGTTGTATCACCATCGTCCGTAGAATCCTGTTTTGCCGTCAGTTTTGTTTTTTCAGCCCCTCCTCTTGTCTACCTACCTACCTATCAAGAACCTCTCCTCTACGCCTGAGCCACGCCTGGAAGCTGAGAGCGCCAATGTGAAGCAAGTTGGAATAGATTGGCTCAAAGGGAGCCAGCCATAGGCAGGTACCCGTTGGGGGGTAAGCATATAAATAAATAAAGTAGACGCACGAACCAACATATCACCTTTTAGCGTGCGCTTCGGTCCACGCTAGTGCTAACGGGCGTATTCTACCACGCGACAGCGGAGAAAGGAGATGTATCTTTTTTATGATCTACGTACTTACCTGAGTCTAGAAGCTGGATCGGCAAGCCTCGATGAGCAGGTATTTACTTACTTAGGTAGTCTTGCTATGTTAAGGCTGTAAATTCAGCAACGAGGAGGCATCAAGTTATCGGGATGATATTCTGCCTGCCAACACCCAGCATTTTTCAACAGTGACCATTGTACCTATTCCGGCTTACCGCAGGGGAGCGTTAGAAGTTGTACTACGTGCATAGCTTCGCAGAGCGACTTTCCAATAGCAGCTTCTACCACGCTTCTGGGCAATCCAATTGCTTCGGACATCACGCCGAGTTGCCGACGCGATCAAATTAATTACCTATCTGAGCCTAGAGGAACCAAGGGGGCTCGCGCTGCAAAGTATCGGCGTCAGCATCAAAACTATACGACCGAATTTTAACTTACTGAGCAAGAAGTACCTAACATATGCCAATCGTTCTGATAGGCAACTATCAGGCAGTGCGATGGGAGGTACCTAATGCTAAACAACAAGCTTAATTCAGCAGTACCGGTTGAATTGGCAAGGTGTTTTTTTTTGCTCATTGGTTCCTCGATGACCGATAGAGCAAAAAAGGCCGTTAGCCAAGATCTATAAGATACCCACGTAATATTAAAAATGCCCAGTTTAGTGAGGTCGAACTCAATCATCCTCCCCGATCTCGAATTCACTTTGCGTCGCCAATTCAACAAGACCAGCTTTCGTCCGTTTCAACGAGAGATCATCCAGGCTGCCCTGGATGGACACGATGTAGTAAGTAACACTTATTATTATCTTGGCTACTGTACTACAGGCTGCCTCATAGCTTGAATCATGTCTCGGAAGCCTTCTACACTTCCGAAACACTCACAGATCAGGCTCAAGACGGCGACAACTGACTCCGGGTATTGCAGTTTGTTCAAGCGGCAACCTCATTCGGAAAAAGCCTATGCTTTCAACTCCCTGCTGTGGTTGATCATGGAAGTGAGTATTTTCAGATAATAGCTTGGTGACCCTCAGAGCTGACTTTGGCAGTCACAATTGTTGTATCACCATTGTTGAGTTTGATGATGAACCAAGTGGAGGCTTTGCGAGCTGCCGGCATTGATGCCAGCTCGCTTAACAGTAACACACCTCTCCTAGAAAGAGATCATATTCTCGCCGACTTGAAAACCGGACACCCACGTACTCGACTCCTCTATGTTACCCCCGAGCTCTGTGCAACGGATCGCTTTCGAGATCGGCTGCAAATTGTGTATGACCAACGGGAACTAGCTCGCATTGCCATCGACGAGGCACATTGCATCTCGGAATGGGGACATGACTTCCGAAGAGACTTCAAGCGGCTGTCCTGGTTTCGCGAATCTTTTCCTGAAGTGCCCATCATGTGTCTCACGGCCACGGCCAACGATCAAGTCCGAAATGATGTCTTGCATACTCTGTGTCTTGATACAGAGCCGGACCGCCTCAAATCATTCACCATGACATCCTACCGCCCCAATCTCCATTTCGAGATTAGGTTTACACGCGACGAAGATGATCGTCGATTGGAAGATTTCCTAAAATGGATTCGCAGTGTGTATGAGCGCAGAACCCAGGAACCGCGGAAAACCGAACTAGCTGCTCTTGGGGAGAGGCCAGATAATGTGCCTGGTGTCATCTATACAATATCTCGCGACGAATGTGAGAATCTCGCGGCTCAGCTTCGCCAAGAGGGCATTGGTGCACAGCCCTTTCACGCAAAGCTATCCAAGGAAGTCAAAGAACAGACCCTAGCGAAATGGGTATCTAATGAGCCTAACTTTGACGTAATTGTGGCCACGACAGCTTTCGGCATGGGCATTGACAAGGATAACGTGCGCTTCGTCGTCCACTGGAGAGTGCCCAAGTCGTTCGAAGGATATTACCAAGAAGCAGGGCGAGCCGGGCGGGATGGGAACGCTTCTTACTGCTTTCTGTACTACAGTCGTGAGGACAGAGACCGAGTCTGTAACCTCATTATACGCGATCGCGATTCTAAGAGCTCGAACTGGGAGGCTCGGGCCTCGAGCCTGAAAACACTGGCTGAGTATTGCGAAAACGTAACAACCTGTCGTCACAAGCTGATATGCGACTACTTTGGAGAGAGAGACACCCCGGCGTGCGATTATGCATGCGACTACCACAAGGATCAAGCAGAGCTCCAACGCCGATTCCTGCGTGGACTGGCCAGTGAGGAGTGGGTCAGCACCCAGCGCGAGGAAGGTCTCTTGGACGCAAACTGGGATGAGTGATGAGAGTCTACTAGGAAGTTGGGTGAATCACGGGTCTGCACAGGGTAGGTATGTTCTTTCTGGTACCAGTCATGTGTTCAGGTTGTGTTACGGATGTCCTCGAATTAGGCAAGTCGCTGCAAGTCGTTCGGGGCTATAATATGCAGGTGGTGCTTATAATTGAACCGTCTTCCAATCGGCCATCTTTAAACGACCCCGCAATATGCCACGAGCTCCAAGTCTTTGAGCTTCATCTTCCAATAGTTCTTACTATGCACCAGCGAGTGGCTTCCAAGCTCCCATCGTTTGTTTCATCCACCCAACCCAGCTGTTTCATTGTTGGACCTCCCCTTCCAAGCAAGTCTGATTCCGCACCTGTTTAGCGATTTAAGCGAAACACCCGCTTTCATTGCGGCAATCCAAATGTCCGACCCCGCCGTAGCCATTCCGGTGGTTCCTCCACCTCCTCCGGCATCGAGCTCCGACGGTGACCGGAGATTCTCGACGATAGCATCGCCGCCAAGCGACCATGGCGCCTCTTCTTCAGCCATGGCCTCAGTCGGCAGCTCGTCGTCTCTGCCCCCGAGATCTCCACCCTCCCTGCCCTCTTCCACCTCCAAAGCCCCACCGTCGGTCTCCGGGTCGCGGTTCACCGCGACTTCGCCGCCGACTACGGTCAGTGGCGCGCCGGGACTACCTGCCTCGGTCCACGGCGCTGGCGGCCCGCGACCCGGCGGCGGCACGAGCACCGCAACCATGCCCCTGAACCCTAACCTGCCCCCCCGCGACTCGCAGCTGCACGTGGCCGAGGCGCGCG
This sequence comes from Xylaria castorea, assembly GCA_022495115.1. Classification (NCBI taxonomy): domain Eukaryota; kingdom Fungi; phylum Ascomycota; class Sordariomycetes; order Xylariales; family Xylariaceae; genus Xylaria; species Xylaria castorea. The sequence goes on along the minus strand of MU382638.1, from coordinate 569,724 downwards.
CGGCGCTCGTGGCGTCCATGTCGAACATGCTCGACAGCGAGCTGCAGTCGCGCGCGGCGGTCTTGCACGCCAATGCCACCGTGCTCTCGCGGCAGGAGCAGGACGTCGCCAGGGCGACCGAGGCGCTGCGCAAGGAGACCGACAAGCTCGCCAAGGTGGCCAAGGACGCCGGGCGCAAGATCAAGGAGCTCGGCAACGTCCAGAACTGGGCCGAGGTGCTCGAGCGGGACTTCATGGTCCTGGAGGAGACGATGAGGCTGGTGAGGGGCGGCGGCGGCGCGGACAGCGACGATGACGATAGCTGTAGCGACTGCTCGGGGAGTTACTGGTCCGGGAGCGAGAGCGAGGGCGATGGCGGTGAGGGCGAGAGGGGTGGCACCAGGCTGGAAAGTTCGAAAGGCAGCCGCAAGGGCAGTGTGAGTGAGCTACGTGAGCGAGAAGGGGACAGGGAAGAAAAGGGTGCTGCTCCTGGGAAAGAGGAGAAGGGGAAAGGGCTGGTGGGGATCACTCTGGACAGCGACAGTTCTACGGTAGGTGGCGGAAGTACCACTTCGAATGCATCTCTGCTTGTTAGTTCAGTGTCGAATTCACCAAGTTCCACCAACGCTACTATCTCGCTTGACGAAGCCATCTTAGAAAGTCTAGCAGAGGCTTTAGCGACGGACATGCGCGTAGGGCTCATATCGACAGAGCACAACGCAGTATGATTACGAACACTACACCCAGAGGGAGAGTGTGATTTCCGACACTACGGATGAAATTGTATCGGATATAATTGGATGATCTTTTTGACCTACTCTACAATAGGGGCTCCTGAGCCGGGGGACCACGGATAAACGAAGGCGGGATATGACTACACTAACTTGTTGAATGAGTCCATGACATTACGAATTGCACAACATGATACCAAATTTGGGTTGGTATATCGCCGTTTTTAATTTTCGATTTCTGTTTAATTTGTTTCTCAGATAGCTAGGTTAGATATATTCACGACGTGTGGCATGTATAGTGAAAAGCCCCCTAGCTCGAGAGTTATTAGTCTCTCTCGACATTCTCATCCTGAACCCGATAGTAGTTGCGCCTATAATATGCTAATTTGACCCAGCGTTGAACTCGACATCTAATTACAAGAAATAAGGCAGAACGACAAACCGCTTCTTCTTATACTTGTCGCCGAACTGCTTGCGGTAGGCCTTCTCCTTACCCAAGGCCCAGATGTACATGAAGTACGAGCCGATTGTGATAAATACAACAAGAGCCGGAGAACGTGTAACGAGGATGATACCGGCCCAGGCGACAATCTCAAACATGTAGTTTGGACATGTCACAAGATTGAAGCCCAGTCCTGTGGGGATCTTACGGGCCGTCTCGCCGGGCTTACGCAGAGTCGAGAGATACCAGTGAACGTTGGCGTTGCAAAGCTCGCCGACGACGTACAGAGCAAGACCGAAGACGTCAGAGGGTACGGAAAGGAAGGGTTCCGCGCGCGCCGACAGGGAAAAGGGAGCGTAGATCTCAAGCGCACCCAGTAGACCGGCGAATACCCAGTAGAAGAACGAGTTTCGCACGATGAAAGCCGCCGGCATCGTGTTGGCACTGAACTTGTGGACGAACAGAACCTCGAGCTCCCGCTTCAAGAAGTGGACCATGATCATGACGAAGGCAGCTTGCTGCACCGATGTGAGCTCGCCCGAGGCCGCCGCAGGATTGGGGACGGGCACGATGTTTTTGATGTACGGGTATACGGCGGGATACAGGTGGTTGCGAACCCCGACGAAGAGGAGGTGGAAGACCAGGGGACCGAAGTATTCGCAGAGGTATACGAGTTTCCATGAGATCTGCGGGCCTATAATTTCCAAGTCACATCAGCTCAATGCGCAAGCAACACGGCTAGTCTACACCATTGTGTGAATCATACCAAGGTCTTTAACTATAATCTCCTTATTCTTGGAAACAGGCTCCAGTTCCCGTATGACGGCATTGCGGTCTTTGAAGGTCTTCTTAGAGACTGGATCGAAGATGCCAATTCGGTTGAAGTCGGACGTCTTAGTGGCTGAGGCGATTTGCTTCTTCGTGAACTCGACCGTAGCATCATCTGGAAGCTCAATGGTGGGGGGTAGGCCCTTTAGACCCTGCCGGGACCGATTGGTGACTTTGAGAGTGAACCCCATGGTGCTCTTGTCGAATATACCGTGCAAGTGAGTGAAAGGAGATGGCGCAAACCGTGGATAGGCCGGCCTTCAGCTTAACCTTTCATCACACAAAAAAAGTTAAGGTGAAAAGATGCGGGGCGAACCGTCGATAGCAGCCTCAAGGGTTGCAGGACGCGACTTCTTTTTTTGGCTTTTTGAAATTTGTTGAGTATCAAATAAGCTATTCTTGATGGTCAGGGCTGGATTGCAGATCCGGCGTTATCATTGGTCTATATTAGACCACCTACTCCTGCCACCCTTTCTGGCTGGATATGCCACCCTTTCCCCACCTGCACATGTAATGTACAATTAACCAGCCAGTCAAGTTTCCAAGCTAGGTACCCTGTATGGCCTTCCGCTGCCCCAAGTTATCTGTGTTCTATGTTCAGCTTCTGTGTAGCTTAATTAGGTACCTAGTCTATATAGCTGTGTAGCTGTGTAGCTGTATAGCTGTATAGCTATATGTATAGTTGCGTAGCACTGCAATATTTACTGCACTTGTAGTAAATACTTTGGCCTATATATAATTATATATATAATTGTAGCATATACATATACTTTGTATTTAAGTTACGTAGAAATATATAGTAATTATAAACCTTAGCTGTAATTTTAGTAATATATAGGGCGAGATCTATACAAGTGGAGTAAATGTGACCGTAAAGGGTTAGAGGGTGGCATAAGCAGCCAGAAAAGGTGGCAGGAGTAGGTGGTCTAGGTCTATATTGCCTCCACTCCGCCTATCGGGCTCTCTGCATCTCTTATGCAGTGTGGTTACAGTACGCAAAAACACATGCATTAACGGCATCATGTTTGTACAAATTTATTGCTAGTACAGTATGTGACTTGAATATGTAATATAGAGAGAACTAATCAAAGATCACAAAAGCTTCGAATCTTTGGTTTAATGCATCGTATTGGCCTTAATGAAGTAAGAAGAATTGTATTCTCCTTTTTCTGTTTTTGGCCAATTATATGAGACATCCTATCTCAGAATGGATAACTGAAATATACTGGCTGTTGTGCATATAACGCCCAGGATATTGCTATCTACATGTACTTAATCGGAGTTATTGAGTAATCGGGCCTTGATGCCACGAACCTTAATGGACCCATCCGCGGACCGCGGGCAGTCGGAGGTAGCTTCACCCCACCCATATCACGTACCTGGGTATGACAAGAACCCAGCAATCTTCAGCTATGCAAAGGAACGAACGTCACTCAAATCATAGCTAGCTCCTCATGGGTTCTCAGAAAATTGATCGGTAGTGATTATCCAAGGAAAGACCAGTTGCAGCAGTATGCCGCCGCCGAACACACCCGAGGAGGGCTTGGTCTCAATCACAACCCTCGCCCTTCGCCCTCTTGTCCAAGGGGAGTCGGCATCACCCACCGTCGATCTTAGGGCGCTCGAATACGAGGGCGAAATCGACGAGAACCTAATATGCCCGATATGTCGCTTGCCACTAGTGTCTCCGACCATTACGAATTGTGACCATGTCTTCTGCCAGAAATGTATCGTTCAGGCCCATAGCCTAAACCCCGTTTGCCCAGTCGACCGTCTGCCACTCAAACTTGTCGACGAGACGCGGACCGCTCCTAAAATCATCCATAATCAGCTCGACAATCTACTCGTGCGATGTCCAAATCAACCCCACGGCTGTAGTCTTGTGGTGGCTAGGTCTCTTGTTGAGAACCACGTCACTCGCTACTGCGACAAGACCCTCGTGCCTTGCCCACATCCCTCCTGTGATAAAACGGTGGCCCGCAGAGACTCTGGGAAGGGATGCCTGCATTATAATGTCAAATGCGAGTACTGCGAGCATGCATATGAGAAAGCCGATCTAGAAGACCATCAGGACAAGCAGTGTACGAACAGAAAGAAGAGATGTGAGCTGTGTGAAACCGAATATGCACGTCACAAGCAAGATGAACACGTGAAGGAATGTCCAGAAGCAGAAACACCATGCAAGTTTGCGTCGTTCGGTTGTGCATCTCTGGTAAAGCGCAAAAGTCTTAACGAGCATGCGCGACTATGCGAATATAGGGTGGTTGGACCCGTCGGAGAACAAATGGCAGAGCTTCGAGCTGAGCTTAAGGTCCTCCAAGAGAAAGACCAACTCAAGGAACGGCGGATCAAATTCCTTGAAAATAAGGGGTTCTCCGTGCCCACGGCAAATACGTCAGAGGGAATGGCGGATATCAGCCTACCAGAGAACACAGCACCTACAGATCCAGCTCCCTACGAATCCCGAGATCAGTATTTCTTATCGCTATTCGAGACAGTGGAAGCCAAAGTCGAGCGTCTATCATCTGCCCTTAATGAAGTTGAAGGCCGGCATTCTGTGATGCTATTCAACGAAACGCTACCAATCAAAGACCAGCTCACCGAGATTCGTAGTACACTAGGGGTTCTTGGAATGCATGTTCGCTGGTTGATGAATTTCAGATTACAAGAAAGAGGAAGAGTTGGGACGAACGCCCCAAATATGAGTGGCTCCTTAGCTGGAACCCCAGACAATACTAACGACCCAACCCTATCTCGGCATCTCAGTGATACTATACGAGAGCATCCACCACGATTATAGAGCCGGAACCCCAATCTTATATCCCTAATGTCTAGAAACTCCTAATCGGACACCGCTGGATTTCTGGAGACAGTACGACTTCAATCAAGGACCCTGGCTTTTACGTTGTCGATTGTCGACCTCGATTGAACGATGGAAGCATTGTCCAAGATCAAACTGACGAGAATGGCATCTACCAGTAGCCTGATAATTGGTTTAGTATGAGTCGTCCAACTCAGATACACTGCTACCTACTGCACGGTCCTTATGTTAGTTGAACGCTACCTAGGCTGTTAGCATAGTGTACGAGCCTTACCGCTTGTCTTTACGCATGCTAAGAATTTTCCCTTAACTCGAAGAGACTATTCGCAAGAAGAAGCTAAAAGCCTAGCTCTCATGAGAGGCTTAGCGCTGCGCACCCTTCTCATGTCGTAAGCCAATATCCCTTGCGCATCATGACTCGTTATCTTGTCTCCATTCGCAGCCCCTTTCAACAACTGAATCTAACATTCGTCAAGCGAGAACGCCAATGCTGAATAAGATCGTTATTTAAAGTTAGCTGAGACCTAGCAGCGCTGGATCCTGTACACTTGTCCCGTTGGTGTCAAAATGTCAAAGGTCGGAAAGAATTAAGATAAGACGCGCCGAGGCGCCATGGGACTGGTATCTCGTTTGTGCAGGAAATCGCTCTGACAGGGCGGTTGCATCTAACGGTCGGATCTCAACAGTGTTTTTGACGCCAGGGCGCTCTAGTTGAACCTGATAGTGTAGAGAAGAATTCTCTAGTGAATGATGCTGACCCTGATGGAAATCGCCTCGTCTACGAGCCAAAAGTTTCACGGAAGGTTTGGTGTTTCCTTCAGGCAGAGATGGAGAATCATAAATACTTATTGTAAAAGGATGATGCTTAGTCCTAAGTAGTGATTAAACAATATCGATTGTCCCCAAATGAGGGACTACGCATATGCACTTTCATGTTACAAAATATATTAAAGATGCTGGCGAGTCCTGCGATAACGCATATCCCGGGTTCTATTGCGAATAATAGTTATGTTGTCCAGTGCTAGAGCTGTTCTTTCGCGTAACTCATATCTACATAGAGGAAGTTATTTCGGTATGATGGACGTAGAAGCGCTGTTATGCCTTTTTAACTTTACGGTGCATTTATCATTCCGTTGAGGGAATATGAACTATTTCTTCCGTGTCGCTTGTAACGGTTGCATACAAGTTGGAGAAACGATTAGTGCGATTTTCATAAAACTTTTGTTAGCGAACGCAATAATTCAATCTTGCAAGGAAAAGAAGTTATTTGAAGACAACACCATGGGCATCATATGTATCTGTCTTGCAAAGTATTGCCGAAGATTCGGAGGTCAATAGGAGTAGGAGCAGCAGTAGCGCTAACTAGGCACATAAACAGGCAGGCTACCATACTTTTATTGTTAGAGGTGAATTAATCAATAAGATGGCAGCACGGGGCAGTTCCATATCGCTCGCTGTGAAGTGACGTAGGGGATATAGCATAATTGTCCGGATGGGAGTCTTAAACTTCAAGATCCTAACCCTAAGGGAAGCAATAGTTATTTGTTGCGGATTTGACAGGCTTTTCGGATTTGTAGGGTGCATGCCTTGTTTCTTTTCACTCTCCCATGCAGACTGTCGTCCATTAAGTAAGCTGGATGGCACTGATGGCTACTCCGAAACTAGTCGCTCTTCCAGCATCATTGAAACCACTCCGTCTCCTCTGGGTCTACCAAAGGACCCTGCCAGGACAGGAATTTAGGTCTACTGTTCTTCGTCAAGCGTTGTGGCGTCCACTCGTTTTGACCTAACGTTTTGTGACTACACCATTCGCCACCCCGCACGAACAAGATTGCCGCGTCAGGCTTCTCGCCCACGAGCTGTGACTCGCCAGGTTGGTCGATGATGAAGCAGCCCCATCGGTACACTAGGATGCCGTGAGTCAGTTGTTGCTATTCATAGCGTAATTGATGGGGTTTCTTGTAATTTCTCAACATGTTCGTGGCCTAGAAAGGATGTTTTGATATTCTGAAAGTCAGGCGGACAAGAGAACGAGTCCGAGAATTACTCACAAACGTCGAAACTCTTCAAGTTTTTCCCGACAAGCAACTGCCAGCTTCCCGTGTCCGGTCCGTACAGCGCCTCTTCGCACAGCAGGGTGTCATACAAGAGCCCCATGCTTAACCCAGGACGAGGTAAATCAACCTGGAAGTACGCAACAGGACATCCAGTGTCGCTCTCGAAGCTCTTGACTACATCGAGATGCCTTATAGGCGGAGACGTGCCAAACGTCGGGCTTAGCCGACGCCACGAGGCCTCTGGTCGCAGGAACGCATCTCGAAATGCGGGAGGCGAGTCCGCGGCCCACGGCAAACGTCGGAATGGCAGCGTGTGATCGCCATCGAGCGTCAGGACCCAGTAGCGGGCGCGCTCGGCCGCCGTGAAGCAATCGGCCGAGTTGAAGAGACCCCTAAACTTGGCCTGCAAAAGCGGGTTGATATCCGGCCCGGAAGTACCGGCAGCAGACTCGGAGTAGGATTTCACTCGCGAGTTTGAAGCACTGTATAAGACGACATCTTGGATCACACCCCGAAAGCGTCTGCTCACGCGCTGTGCAAGGAGCGTGGACTGGAGGTCAATTGCGCTTAGGAAGCTCAGTATCAGAATCAGAGTCTCGTTTGGGAGGTCTTGTAGTACCGCCATGGCGTACATATAGCTGTTACGCGACGCAATTCGAAGCCCAGTGCCACGAAATCACCTTCGTGATCTCATGTTATCCCATCGTAGACTTGTTCTTATTGTTGTCGAGAAGAATATGTGAAGTCATGCCAGTGGAGTAAAAAGGTGGGGGATGAAGCAGCGGGAGTATGTTCTTATCAACCGGTTAAATCTAACCGATTTTGATGCCGTCAGCAACCCCTTTGGGCACACGACCCAAGTTTCACACTCGGATCAAAAGTCGAGCCGATTAAATGCCATACACGTGCCGTAATGACCTTGATGGTTTTCACACGGCAGACAGCGCATTGATCATTTTGACTGAATGGCTAAACGCAGCAGCCGGAGACGCTTCAGCCCCTTTTTGGGGGGCCTTGTTTATGTTCAAGATCAACATCAATGGGCCGTGGTTATAACGAAATAGTATAGCCCTATGTTCCAGGCAGGCTGCCTACCATGGGATTGAGAAAGAGAAGGCTATCTCGCCGTCAAGAGCAAAAAAAAGAAGATAGGAGAAATTATAGCAACTCACCATGCTATAAAAACACTTAGCTACACTAATTTTCCTTGCGAATAACTTCATCGTATGTTTCGTAGTTATTCTCTGAATAAGTTTCGCAAATATAATCGATCTTGGGCCCAGAGACTTGGAATTTTAACGCCTATTCAGCCGAACAAGTATTAATTTAACACAGGCCATAGAACCTTAGGCAGACGAGACTTTCAGAAAGATACTCGGCAGAACCGTCTGTAAGTACAGCGGTGTTGAGTGCCAATACGCTAAAACATGTTGGCAATCTAATTTGGCCTTCATCTGATTATATTTATGTTTCCAGCAACATGGGAGAGGTGTTTCTGTACGGTTACCCTTCCAATTAGTAACGTGCCCAGAATTATTCACGGTACTGCTATCATTTTAGACGTAAAATTTATGAAGAATGTGTGGTTCTAGCTAAGGCTCCAAGGTGCGGGTTAGGCATACCTAGTTCTATTGTTGAAGTAGTGATATAATAACCAACTCTCCAAGGCAAAGTCTTCGGAAATTGTGGCGTACTAAGCGTGAGTTGTAAATGCATTCAGTTGAGTGCTTATACATACAAGAAAAAAGAGCAGCTAGGATGCCATGGGCTGGGCACATAACCACTGGAGAAATGTAGATGTCACAAGGATGACCCGAGGGATTAGGACTGCCTCAGGTACCTGAAACCCTTCGGGTCAGGACTCCAATATTATGTATATAATCATATGAGCGGCAAGGCTGGTTCCCGTAACCTTCCGTACCCGTTCAGCTGGGCTTCGCTCCCGCGTTTGCCTGATCGGCTAAACTTGCTCCCGTATAGATCCGATCGAATGAGACAGGCTATACGAGAGCAAGGGCTAGGAACGAAAGCGAGGCTTTCGCAGATAGAGACGAAGGTCGCCGCCTAGCTCAAGGAGAAGGACTAAACCTTCGTGGCCTCCTTGGCGCCCTAAATAATTATTACAATATAAACACTCTTCTAAGCCCTTATTACAGTAGAGGCGTAAAAGACGATTAGTCAACTATTGCTACGTTTACAAATCCTCGTATAAATAAAACTACTTGTCACACTGTCTTAGGGCAAAGTCATGAATAAAGTCATACGACGCCTTTCGGCTCCCCTGCAGCGTCCCGAAACAGATTTTATTTATATAGGAGATCAGATCGGGCAAGGGTATACGAGGCTCCAGGCGATCAGGAGACTGAAGGAGGCTGAAGACCCGGCATAACGATATTCACATGGGCTTTGTCTCAATAGCGTGAGACGAAGCTCGTGCCTTGTTACACCCCTTTCGGTCCTCCAAGGCTCCAGCTCTAGGCAAATATTGTCCGGTAGATCATAGTAAATGCATGTTCTTGACAGTAAGAAAAATTGAGTATACAAAGAGACCTCGAAAAGCGCTCATTGCCATCAGAAAGATGTCAGCTGCCTACTACGTACTACACATGTTGTACCATACCTACACCAGGGGTACTACCAGATATCAAGGTCGATATGGCAAAGTGTACTTGAGGAGAGCGACCCTTTGAAATAAAGGTAACTGAGAAGAGACTCCTGGGACAAACGTTCTGTGATGGGAAGAATTTGACCACTTGCGAAAAGAATATATAGCATACAATTCATAGTAAATACTGTAAGTTCACCACAATATATACTCACCTTATTCCTTGTTAGGTAAGTAGTCTATACTATCTACATATAATTGGTATCTATACCTAGTACGGTGAACTGGTGTGCCAAGAAATGGGCGTGCTTAGTGGGAAACCCCGGCATTTGGATACAACGTTCCGATTCGTCAGTTTAGACAGCCCTAATGCTGTAGTGAGCGGGGCGCTTGGGCATCCCGTGGCAGGGCGCCTTAGTGTTGATTTTATACATGTGTACCTACCTAGGTACTTACCTACTTACCTAGGTCGGTATGAAATACGTTTAAGCACACATTCTAAGTATATGTCGAGAGTTTAGAAGTCGTAAAAAGCGGCCCGACTGACCAAAACGGAACTCCGTCAATCTTGGACAGACAAACGACTAAAATACGTGATGTATGAGTGTCTGTGACAAAGGCGGTCACTAATGTGAAAACCTACGAGACTTAGAGGCCTTGAGTACCTACTGCCTACAGTAAGGCAGAGTATCTTAGGTACGGTATTTACCACTATCCAAGACAAGGAACTTAGGCATACCTACATCCAATCGATACCTGGATAGGTGACACAGATTCCCGGCTCTTGCTCCGTTGGGTTGCTATCATTTCAAAGTGGTTCGTGCCTTAAATTGTTTAAAAGTGCAAGAAGGCCGTAGTATTGCCATTTTCACTTCTCTCCCCGCCATCATCTGTTCATCAACTGCCCCGTGAGAAAAGATCAAGATTTCAACATGGAGGGAACCTGCAATACCTGCGGAAAGGTTTCATCGCAACTGAAAAGATGTGCCAAGTGCACTACCACACCGTACTGTTCTCGAGACTGCCAAAAGGCCGACTGGAAGACGCACAAGAAGATCTGCAGCAAACAGGCACATGAGCGGCCAGAGACTGGAACAGGACCTTCAGCTGCCACCGTCCTCTCTCCGCCAAAAGGACTAGAGAAGCTAATCACTAAGCCCTTTACGCGTCTCGACAACAATACTTATCTTCATGATCGCCCGGAGGAAGACGTCTATCGGTACGTACGAACGTGTCCCTTGCCGAACTCTGAATACTGATCTTGTCACAGTAAGTATTAGCAGGAACCCTGGTTGTTTGTGTGAGATCAATAGCATAACCCCGTCTCTTGTTACTCCACGATACTGAACTCAACGATTTGATGCCGTCATTATGCTAACCTATAACAGGTGTGTTGATCGATGCCTATCGCCTGCGAATCGAGGACGAGTACAAGTTTGAAGGAAATGCGGCTACAGACAGCATCTATGGCGGCGCTGAATCCAGTCTCCCCGGCTTTCAGAAGTTTTTGAGACTGGCCGCCTCTCGGCCTGGTTTGCTTCCTTCCTGGTGGAATGGCGAAAAGCAGAACGCCTGTGAGATGTTTGGTATGGACTCATCGCAATGGCAAGACCTCCGCTGTGCCGTCGAGAAGAGCGACGTCATTGAGCATTACGGGGACCCACGATTCCCAATGCAGCTGCGGATGCTGGGTGAGACGGTCATAGGTCGTGGGTTCGGCGGGAACGACGGGACACAGATGAGGAAGATGATGGCCATGATGGAAAACGGCGGTATGGGTAACGCTACTCAAGCGGTGACGCTGGATGCTTTGACTGGAAACACCTCGAGTCTTCACGCATGATTATGAGTCCATGGACTACTAAAGCGCCGCGAATTGGGATTAACGACCTGGGGTGGCTGAGAGGCTTCTTGAAAAGCGACCGAAACACCTGACTAGACCAAGAGGCCGAAAGAGCCTCGGGCATAGCTTCGCGTTCGTTGAAGTGTCATCCGTTACGGATAATGTATCTAAGTTCTCTGAAGACGGACTTCTCAGTAGAATGTATTCATTCGCTTTAGAATCCACCGCCCACGATAGCGATGGTGAGTTATAGCTTCTAGATATTCTGTCAGCGGTCGTCTGACGTAGGCGATTAATCGATAAGGCCGAGCTTGACAGACCAAACGACTTGGAGGCAGGATAGTGAACAATGGTCTCTTCATCATTGACCAGAAAGTAATTTGCGGACTTTGGGTCGTGGAGGATCCTTTGCAATCACGTTATGATATGCTGCCTCGATCATCGTAATGTATGATGATACCCATCTGTTATGGAACAGAACTGTAGCACTATTATAGCACTACTAAAAATAGAACATAGTCAAGTCGGGCGCTTGGCCTATTATATACGTACCGTGACACTCGTTGGCGGCTCGTCAAATCCCACCTTGAGGCAGGTCAGGCTGAACGTCATTCTCAACCTACGATGGCACTACGCTAAAAACTCTGATTTCCTCTCACTCCTTGCATGGCCGTCCGGTAAATACCTACTCAATATGTCGAGCTGAAACTACTATACGATCGGTATCTTGGACGCAGCCGAGGATAGCTACAACCAACCGAGCCAACCAAGCAGGACCCCGCAATAGGTATGTGCAGTACACTGCTAGGCAGTGATGTCCACTCAGCCCCAACAAGGGTTGTAGTGACAACCCACCTGGGACGTATGATCTGCAGTAAATGTATGAATCCTAATTACATCATATGTATCATTGGGGGCTGATCCTACCAAGGGTTGATTGAAATGTTGCCCTTAGAATGGAAGTGATCTGGAGACTTTTCACAAGTGTTCACATTGCAGTATCTTTGCATGGCTGACTCTCCATAACTCGAAATTTATCGTGCATTTCTGCCACTTGTCGATTATCTGAACCAGCATCAATATATCCATGGCCAATCTTGACGATATCATCTCTGGAGCGCCGGCTACAGCACCGCCCCCTGGAGTGACCCCAAATTTGGATGATCCTGTATCAAAGGGCCCGTCTTTCGTGATACTGGGGATATTCGTCTCTTTATCGCTTCTTTCTGTGTTGATCAGGAGTTTCGTTCGCCTTCGCCTTACTAGGAGCTGGGGTTGGGATGACTGTAAGTCTAATGCGAGTCTATGAGTTCCTATTACTGATACAAGTCCTCTTTAGATGCTTGCATTTTGGCTGCTGTATGGTTCATAATCTCTCTGGATGATGGAGCTCATCGTTTATGTAGATTGGAACATTGGCCTATGCGATACTATATAGCGAAGGTTTGTATTCAGAACAGTGAGCTAGGGCAGTTAGATCTGATATACTGCGATAGTCACCACGAAAAATCCCGCAAAACATGAATGGGATATTACCGTTTCGTCGTTCCCTGGTGCAATCGAAACCCTAGTACGTATTGCTCGCATCTGAAAGAACACTGTTGCTTACTTTATCCAGTTATTATCAGTGAACGGTCTCGCTTACCAAATCACAATCTTCTTCACCAAGCTCTCTATTCTTTTGCTTTATCTACGAATCTTCAGCGTCCATGATACCTTTGCCCTCATTACAATCATCAGTATTGTCATTATAACCCTTTTCTATATTTCACTGGTCGGTATCGGGATCGGCTTCCTCGCCGCCTGCAACGACCTAGTGAAGCTTACAGGGTCTCAGTTTTGTATCAACTACAATGGGCCGGTGTTGTTATTGAACGCTAGTTTCAATGTCATTACCGATCTCTGGCTTCTTGTGCTACCATTCCCACTCCTCGTGAAGCTGCGACTACAGCGTCGACAAAAGTTGGGCCTCATTGCTGTTTTTGCCGCTGGCGCAGGGTAAGTAGTGATCAATAATTCTCGTTGGCGCGTTGATGTCCCCCTGCTAACTCGATTCTTTTCAGAGCCTGTGCTGCTAGTCTAGCACGACTAATAGAACTCGCTGTCAACTATGGAAAACCAGACTCCACTTGGAGCCAAAGTACAGTTATCGAATTTAGGTCAATCTTCCCGCAACGCTCTTTATCACTTTGTGGTACTAAGAAATATTTAGCATCGCCGAAATCAATATCGGTATTATCGTCGCTTGTGTTTCTACTTTCCCCGCCTTTTTTGGCCAAGTGAGAGACTGGTTAAGGCCTACTGGTAGTTCGAAACTGAGTCAGACCAAGTGTCCAGAGTCAGACGTTGGCCAGACTGCATGAAGGGCAAGACAGCAGGCTAGACTCAGGAGGGTCTTGTCTATGAAACAGTACTGCTCTAATAATCCATGAGCAATTGTCAAGCTTTATTGACCAGATATATACCATCGGGTGATGCGAACCTTATTTACCGCATTTTGGAGTACATTTGACCCTAAAGACTATGGATATTAACTGAAGGAATAACCCCTATTTGGTCGAAGACGCGATCGGGATTATCGTAGGGCGCTCACAACGTCTAGATACCGTACATTGAAGTAGGTAGAGTGGACGAGCCGCATTAAGAAGCTGAACCTTTTGCCTACATATAGAAATAGGAGAAGTCGTACACTTCTATGGATACAAGTCAATGAACATAAGGGGGTACTCTATAGGTCAAACTAGAGGGCTATAGGAAACCAAGTAGTATATATATACCTAGACAGGGGAGTAGAGCGTACCGGCCTTCCTTATTTCAACAGGTCCCTATTCAAAGGGGCAATGCACCCAAAGCTGTACTGGATGACTTGAATGGATGAGAAATCGTTGATTGAAAGAAACGCAATAATATTTCATTTAGTAAATTAACGATAACTAGTTAGAAAGCAAAGAGTGTGTAAGTGAGAGGCTAGATTCCGTGTGCCCCCTAATTTTATGCAAATCTGCCCCTAATTGGCCAGACGTTGATTGTGTTCCTATCAACAGGTTTCCTCAAGTCAGAACCTACCTTAATATCCTGGCAGCACCCAGTGACAATCAATAACAAATTTGACAGTTCTAGCTTCTGGGGACAACAGACGACGTTTCCTCTTGATACGATTATTGGGATAGGTATAGATTTGCGCGGTTGGCAATAAGGGTTCAATAAGGGTGTCTGCTGAGATAGCCTCTTGCTTTTCTTTTTCATTCAACTTTTTTTTTAGCGGTGACACGGTTATAAAGCAGCACCCACATGTTTTCCGTCAAGCGATCAGCATTCATCTTGCGGTCCTATTACCTATCCAATGTGCCGCGAAACCAAGAACGTTAGTATTTTCATGATTCGCGAATATCGATCAAATACTCTTTCACGCCTCTCCTCATCTCCCGTACCAGCATCTCGGCAAACATCGAACCTCTGCCCCTCGCGACTCTCCAAGAATCCGTTGACGCGCAGCACGAACATAGAAACATGCGGCATAAGCACGTAAGGTCCACAAAGACAGAGCTTGGCCAAATAATCATCGAGGGGTGCCACATTCGGATCCGCGGTTTTGCTTTGTTTTCGCACATACTGACGGAACTCCGTGGAGAGCCGCAGCTCGTACAGGTACGTGTCTACGTCCTGCCAGTCTGGAAAACATGCGGCGCAGCTGCGGTCCGAGACGAGACAGCGATTGCGGTATAGTCGGAACGCTTCCGTTAGCTGATGGTTCTTTAGCAACGCCTGCGTTTCGGCTTCGCTGGACAATCGAAGAGACTTCCCTAGATCTGTGACGTTTGTCACTTTAGTGGTGTCGGTATTAGGCATATTGCTATGTCTTTCGCCTTTCGTTTATAACGATCGGTTTGATTTCGGTGTGGTGGTAGTGATGGTGGTGGTATCTAGATAGACCTTCACCTACTTCTGTTTCGTCTCGGTTTCGATTAAAATAACTTGCTGGCTCCTTTGTGCCTTATAAAGCGGAGCAGGGTTGGAGCAGTGGAACAACCGATTTGTTTCTCGTTCCATTGTCCAGGCCGGCCACGATTGTCTTGGGTTGGTAGAGGCGTCTGGCAGCCGGACACCTAATATCGTTACAACTTATAACTGCGAAATTTCCCTAGGCCTGGCGTGCAAAGGGCAGCATGGGAGCTGCGCGTAGACATGACGCGGTGAAGGTGTGAAGACCTAAGATCCCATGCTATAATGACCGAGTGGACCATTGCGCAAAGTGACTGAGAAAGCCACATTCAGATGATCGTTGTTCGGACAGACAATGATTGAAGTTGTGTTATATTTGGGGTATTCATGCATTAAACCTGAGCAAAGGAGAGACGTGAAGTGAAGTATCTAACAAATACTCTTAGTATTTCTAGCTGTACGCAGCGAGTAGTGACATCGCAGGTGAAGAGACAAAGGGTCTTCGTCTCGTCAAGTATCCTTACAAGCCTAATTCATCTCTCTCGCAGGTGGTTCTTTATCACTCCCTTCTAGGGATGCAACCACTGCACCATGTGCTCCGCTATCTCGAGTATGTGGTTAAAGAAATTAGAGTCGGCTAGGGCCATGAAATGGCAATGAAGAGCAGACAAATAGGAAAGCCAGTCCAGTCGGGACAACGCCAGGTGCCGACTTACAAGGTACATCGGCACAAAAACGTACAACACTTCCAATATACACATAGAAAAAGAACATCTTCTAAACCTCATAGTGGCCTCGTCCAAAAGACAGTCATATGCTTTCGGTAACTCCTCCACAATGGCGAAATCGCAATCGAATCTACCTGGTGCCGCCGAAGGCGCTGATACGAGCACCTGAGGATCTGTGAAGTAGGTTATGCTTGCTTATAACACCGGGCTCCTGTGGAGCCACATCGCCGTCACTTCTATCGGCTAGATCATCCTCATCATCCTCAACGATTTTGGTTGGGATTTCGGTCGAAACATGGTATTGCTGACTTGATCGTTCTGGGGTCGTCATTGTCGAAGCATATGACATAGAAGTACTGCTACGGTTGGGAATCAGATCCGGCGTAGGAGGGACACTGGAGAACCGCCTAAAGGGTTGGAGCCGGCTGTCATCTCCGCCTTCTGAAGCGGTAGAATTGTCGTGGCCGTCTTCACTATGAGCGGCCGAGATGTTGCTGGTGCGGCGCGATACCCTGGGACGCTCGCCTTCAGCATCGTGAGCAAGCTGCAGACCTTCCACGGCAGCCTGACACTGCTCAGCAATATTTCTAATAATGTGAGCAATAGCATCAGTCTTATCCTTCAGATGGCGGTCTGCCACGTCCTTAAAGCTGGCAGCGGAGACGCGCTTGGCTTGGTTACGGGTAGGGGTGGTAAGGCGACCTTGAAAGATGTCAGCATTTGTTCTAACATGACGCAGGTGCAACAACTTACCGTTCGAGTTGACCTCTTCCTCTTCGTCCTCGTCAAACTCTTCTCCCAGCTCGCTCATAAAATCATCTCCAGTTGTGAGGGAGCGAACTAGGTGTTCCATATGATGGGACTGTCCTCCAATCAAGCTGCGGAGATGTAGCACCACACGCCGGGCTTCGTCTCGTTGTCGGACCATGGTTGCATTTGTCTGCTGTAATGCGGCCAACTCCTTCTTATTGCGCTTACGCTCGCGCTCGAGCTCCTCTGCTATTTCTTGTTGGAGAACAAGTGCTTCAAGAGCATCGTCACGCTGCTTCTCAGTACCAGTCAAACGGACAGTGAGACGAGCATTATCATCCTTTTGCTGATCCACAACACCAACCAGTCGACGATTCTCTCGCTTTTGGGTCTCGATCTTAGTTTTGAGATCTTGTGTTTCCTTTGTGAGTTGCTCGGCAAATGCTTGGAATTTGAGGAACTGTTGGGGAGAGTTAGCAGACTTGAAGAGATATAATAATATTACAACTGACCTGTTGCTTCCAGTTATCAAGTTCTTCGACCAAGTAATTGTTTCTCTTGGCAACCTTGGCGAGCTCCGTGTCCATACGACCCTTCAGATTAATGAAGTCTTGCCATGCTTCCATAGCATCTCGCGAGTACTGGTTGCGTTCTCTCACAATTTCGTTGAGATGTCTCATAGACACCTTCGTCATTAGAGGCTTTTTCACAGAACCACCGAAAACCGCCTTCAGCCCAGTATTGCGTCCCTAGACACAAATTAGTATTAAAACCAAGCATATATGATTTATAAGGATGAACCATACCATCTTTTCGCACACATGGTCCATCACGGCCATAATAGCATCTTGGTTCCACCACTCGGGATCCTGAATCGATTCAACTTCGCCACGCATGACAATGATTTGACCAGCGGGAACAAGCTTCCCACCACCATAGGCAGATCGCAGGTGCTGTGGGACCCCAGAAGGAGTAACATCGCCGTTTAACGCTTGAGTCAGCCGAGTAACAAACTTGTTGCGTTGGCCAGGATTCAGAGCAGTAGGCGGGCTTGATGTGAGAACGAAGTTACGATCAAGATCCACAACAAGCGCGTCTGTGGGCGCAGTGAAAAGAGTACGGCACTCGGCTGTGATGCCTAGGATATACGGACCCGGTTCTTGGGCAAGGTCCTTTGCATGGCGAGCATGCACAACGGGCACGTACAAGCCACTCCACTCGTAAACTCGAACACAGAATCGAACAGTTTCAGCCGCGGCAGTCAGCATCGCAGGGTAATGACTGACAAAGATGATGCGTCGTGTAGGGGACATTGCCGCCTCGATTACGCCCACAATGTTGGGAACAGACAGACAACTCCAGAGTGGCCACATAGCAAAATTCTGGAAGCCAGTGGGCGACGAGGGAAATTGGTAGCATAGCGCATAATCTTTCATATCAATGCGAACCAAGTCGTTTAGCCGAGGCGCAGGGAAGCTGAGAATTCGAGACACCTCTTCGGCATGGAAGAGGTTCGTCGCTTTATTCCAGTGAATCCACATTCCTCGGAGGTAGTCTCCCAGGAGATTGTAGAGGGGATACCGGGAGAGAAAAGACAAGCAGTAAGGAATCCAGTACGTTTCATCGGGGTTGTCGTAGAAATCGGTCTCGGTGCGCTTCCGCAGGTCTCGAATCGTTTCGGCTCGCTTCTCGTCGGCGCGTGACCACACTCGCAGACAAATCCCGTATAGAGTGTGTGACGAATCTTGCTGAAGAACGAAGGAGTGGTGGACGCAGTGAGGCTGGCTACGGCCAGTACAAATTTCGACATCATGAGGAAAGCAAGCCTACAGAAAAGTCAATATCGCAACGAGTGATGGGCAGTATGGGGCTTCACGTACGCGCATAGCAGCATGCAGAGCTCTAGCAATATCGTTGTCCTGTTCCAGGCGCGGGCTGCTACCAAGAATCTCTGGTAGCCAGAACTGACCGACAGCACCCTTCATATGTCCAATCTTACCCTGGGTTGGCGCAGGAGCTTTCACCCACTGCGAGGGTTCGCGGCCGACACCACACACCATGTAGGCATGGGTAAGTGTCTTGGGCGTCCGTTGTTGTGGCTTGCCATTGAGCGTACCGGGTATGGGCTGGGTGATGCGCGAGTGAAGAGAAGACGTCCGGCTGGGTATGATGAGGTTACTATCGGCCTGATCACGGGTGGCTGGACGAGCCTCACGGTCGCTGGTACGCGGCCGCGTAAACGAAGAGTGTGTGTTAAGTGATGGCGCCATGGTTACTGCAATCGTATATATTCCTGCGTTCTTGGGTGGGTGAATATCTCTTCACACAAAAACCGCAAAGGCTTTGACGGCACCAGCCGTAAGCTGAAGAGAAGCCGTGTGCGTCGGGGTAAAATGGTCCAGTGAGGTCGGAGCAGAAGATGAACTTCCAAGTTGGACTCGGATGCCAACTACTTAGTTACGGCCGTCTTCTTCGGGCGTAAACTAACGAAGCGAGACTCAGAATATGGCCGGGATGACCAGTCGAGCTGTCGTCGTATACTACAACCCGCGGGGAAGAAGCTTCAGACTTGCTGGAGCTACTCTCAGACGTCCAGGAAAAGGAAAAAACAAAATAAGTCAAAAGGGGGGCGAACGGAGCGGAAGAGAGAGATCACACTGGTACACTAGATAGTTGGAAGTGGACAACAAAAGGGACAGGACGGGGCCGGGGGAAAGACTAAGGGTAAGGTACACGGCGAGGATGTTCGATGAGGGAGTGTGCGCCGAGTCCAATCAAGCACACTGTTCTCCACGGAAATGGGACACGAGCGTGGGTGAACAAGCCCTCTTGTTTGTGTGTACCGGAGGGTAATGAAGATACGTAGTGTGCTATCTGCACTGTGGAAGCTGAACCTGAGCAGTCTACTCTCGTCTACCTCCTTCAATAAGAAGGGAACCAAGAGAATGGTGATGATGGCGCACGGTGGCCAGTCAGTGGCGCGCGAAGACCGCGCAGCAGTAGCACGTTCACCGTTTAGGGTAGTCTAGCATTCACCCATGCCAGAGCCCATGTTCCCTTCTCTTACATTAGCGTGGAATACGCACGCAAGGGCCGAGAAGGGTTTGGCTTGTTAGCCGGGGTTGCACCAGGGGAAGGGTTGCGATATGCTCTGTGCTCAAGCTAACGTCGCATGGAGATGGATAGCGGATGGAACCCAAAGCTCGAATGGGAATTGGACATTGGGGTATCCGGTACTGCAGTCTTGCTAAGCGGGGCATATTGCCTGTTACCACCATTAGGTACCGCGGCAGCAGTGACTGCAGGAGTTGCAGAAACCATCACTAACGCAGCATGCCATGACCGCAGCAGATTTCAAGTCACTCCCACACTTTTGAGCACTAAGGCTCAGGTACTGGTGGCCCGGCAGCGCTAATGCAGGGCGCTGTAAATCCCTGCGCACGAGAAATTTCGGAAAGCCCCGTCATATCTCACGTCCTGACCAATGAACTCACAGTCTCGTATATTGCACCCCACCGTGGAAAGCTTTCTGGTATCTGGTTCCGGGATAGCGAAGGGAAAGGGGTTCGAGCCATATATCAATTACTGTATCAATTGTCGAGCAAAGCAAAGCTTGGGGATTTCCTGACTACTACTAAGTTAGTTATGTGCTAGTAGTATGCACATCACCTACGGTCCTGCTATAAGATCTTTAAGTTGCCGCCGTTGCTTTTTCTGAAGCAACGGTTTTTGCCAAGTACTTACAAGTAAGTCACTACTGTATATGTCTATTTTCTATACAATTTGCTACTCGAAGGAAAAGGGTTAAGGCGATAACCCCACTGTGTCCACTTTGCACGTCAAAGGCAACAACCGTAAAGGTGTAGATAGGGAAGAGAACATTCAACTGGCATATGGTAGCAGGTATCGAGATACCTATTTTAGAAATTAGCACTATAATGAATAGTAGTCCAGCTATAGCCATTGTCTGTTGACATAATTATATCAGTACTTTTGTGTAATAACATAGTGCTATAGCGTTAAAATGCCCTGCATGTATAGTACTACGTAGCTTGGGAATATCCAGAGGTATACTTGAGCGTGGTGAGAATCCGGCTGCTCGGGCTTAAAAGACGGCCTTCGCATTTCATAAAGCTGACCTATTTTTTGTAGCTATCACATTTACATATAAGCCCGACCCTCACAATCATGACTAATCACGCGTGCTTCTGCAGAAGTGCTAAGGTACCATATCGGTCGAAGCCGTCAAATGTATTGTATGATGTGCTATTTGAGGAAGGCGGAGGCCATGACTAACCCGTGTAGCCATAGTCAGTCTATCGTCTTAAGTTGTAGCTCATTCTATCACAAGTAGGCATGCATAAATGACCTTGCATATAGAAACTCACGTACTGTTCGTTCTCCTATTTATTTTGATGCGACATGTGATATGGTGATCATTTGTGCTTTGATTCTTTTAAGTTCATTTAACGCTATCGACATTTCATGATACACTGCAGATTCTTCATATAGGTACCTAGGCCATCCCCCATCGACGCAGCTACTCTAGAATATGTAATCCGCTTAGTAAACCTACGCTTCAACGGCTTCGAAGATGTTTAAGAGTGTCCCAAGCCATCCACTGCTCTATTGGCAGAACACAATGGCTCGATATCAACATCTTTGGCGCAAAACTGTCGTATTGAGTACAATATTCAGGACCACCATGTCTCATCACAGAATCTTCACTATACGCGACCCAGTTCTTCGGTTTTAATGGTACATAGTAGAATTCAAGATCTCAGCACATCGTGTCTGAGAGGGGGCGATAAACGTGGACACGCCCAGGCAAATAGAACTCAGCCCAAAGGACCCACTGCTTCCATTGTGTCGGCAACGTTCCACTTGTCGCATCTATACTATGCTTTGCTTTCTGCATTACCTATTTTCTGTTTCCACTCTGCTGCCCCTCGCAATACAGACAAACCCCAACCCGGGTTTGTGTCCGTTGCGCGATTGCAGATGCAGGCCGGTGGAGCCGAGACTACTGTATAAGTGATATGTACGTATAGCAGAAGTCTCCAATAAGAGGGGTCATTCATGCCACCAATCCAGGGTGACCGTTCTGATAACAAACAGATGGCTTAATATGACAAGCCTCCCATGTCATTTTTTACCTGCCTTTCGCTTACAGTACCATGTGGGCTGATTTAGAAGCAATTGTGACCGAATACTTCGTACCTACCTACCTACTTTCGCTAATACTTACTAATTACCCGGTTTTCGTCAGATCATGGGTAGGTCTGTTTATTGATGATAGCCAATACAAGAGCAACTACAGTAGTATATGTTTACTATTTAGGTTCAAACGCGTGCTGATCGAGTTTCAACATGTCGTGGCTACCGAAACACGAAGTCGATTCAATGATGGGTGCCGATCAAACACCTATTACCTAGCCACCTTGTACACTACTGTACTGTAGGGATTTACGATACATCAATTGTGACCGGCCGTGTCCATATCATATGTTTCCCCTTTTAATTTCTAATGATATTGCTCTGCAAGCCCCAGGGGGCCAGTACTTAGTTAGTATTGGTGCTCCGACAACATCATCATTGGTGATAGATATCTCATGCAATGGAACGCGCCATAATCGGTAGTTACAGTAGTGCTGGCTATTAACTTTCTGTCTGCGTCCTTACCCCTCACCACGTGACTTCTTATTTGTTAGGTTTATCCCTGGAAATAAGGCGCGACGACGCAAGGCACAGCAAAAACCCGCATCTGTCGATCGATCAGATCTTCACGCTACAGTCTAGTCTAGCAGGTCTAGCAGTGGGTTCAAGCTCTAAAGTCGCCAGCCACTGTGGGCTCGCATATTCTGAGCATGGCCTAATTGGCTGGTTTTGTTATGGCTAACTCCGTCAGGTGGCTGGGCACTTTAGGTCTAAGGAGTGCAGGTGGAGTCAAGGGATGCTTCAATTTTCGACTTTACTTCTGAACCTGAGGATATATTCGCAGCCAGAAATGATCAAGGTCATAGTTTTCACATTCTTTATCGAAGAGATGCCAGTAACCAGTTGATTGTATAATTATACATATCGCGTTGCTCCTGTCCCATCGCTCAATTAGCT
Organism: Xylaria castorea; assembly: GCA_022495115.1. Lineage (NCBI taxonomy): Eukaryota > Fungi > Ascomycota > Sordariomycetes > Xylariales > Xylariaceae > Xylaria > Xylaria castorea. The sequence goes on along the minus strand of MU382638.1, from coordinate 546,884 downwards.
TGTACTGCTGCATTACTAGAATCTCAACGCCAACCCATGAACTATAAATCATCGTCTTATCTAGCCTCCCCTATTGTTACCTGTCGACTGTCACGCAGTAACTCGCTTGGTTTCGCACTAAGTACTATGGACGAGCCCTCCCGACAACGGCGTGGCACACTATGTTCAACTAACGCATTCTCTGGTCAAAGCTAAATCGAGGCTATAGACTTAGAGAGAACCTTGCGGAAGACGGACGGGGCACATCGTGCTCGATCGTGTAGCTAGATGAACCGGACAACAAATAGAACGGACAAGCCGGAATGTGGTCGGCGACTGCAAACTTGTCTTTTGAGGCTGGGCTGAGGGACTGGCCAATGGGGAGAGGGGACGCTAAGAGGTTTCAACCATTAGTTATACACTACAGTAGCTGCATCCCAAGCTGAACAGAGGCGGAGTCTAACTCCACATACCAGTACGCGACATCAAACCCCCGGGAAATAGAAAATGCAGAACATCGTTCTAAAAGAAGATAGTGATGACGCATACAAACAAATACTACGTCGTAACGTATTTGAACAAGACAAGACCCAAGTGGGCGGGAGAGCGAGGCTAGGAGGTTCATGCTAACTGTGCTATATTATACTACAATATTAGCAAAGTGCTATTGCAGTCTAATATGCACGTGTGTTACTTCCGAAGGTTGTAGGTAAAGGGAAAGATAGAATGAATGCGGCTATCTATTGCTCACTCCGGACTACTGTTCTAGATCTAGGTACATATATAGAAGCGCATAGGTCGTATGAATTAAAAGCTACTCGGGATCAGGATTATGCCCGCATGGTTTAACTTATCTAAGCTTACGACCCATTTTGTCACAGATAGATGGAGGGATGAATGGTTCATCGTTAAGATGCAAGAGCAAGCAGGCAGGATACAGCCAAAAGGATAGTACAGAGGGACGGCCTGGAGACAAGGCAGAATGTCAACACTGCAACAGACTTACCTAGAAAACTGTACTAAGATGGGGTAGGATAGTGCAGAGTATAGTGTCCCGAGAGGTGGCCTTGGTTTCGATTTGTAATACGGAGGATAGTTGATCATAATGTACTAACTAGGTACTGGGAGTTCAAAGCTAAGACGGAGATGTTATCATAGTGAGTTTATTCCGTAGCAAATACCTATCACGATGACTTCACATCTAATCGAAGGCATTTATAAGTTTCTTTAAAAATCGGGTACTCTTGTGGGAGTTATTTCACTTAGAGTACGTATTACTTCAGCGTTGATGGAGACTGAGGCTTAAAAAGTGAATAGTGATCACGAAAAAACAATCTTAGAATTGGCTTAAAAACGCTTTAAACAGATATTTACAGCTTTGATGTGTAACCAGATATTTCTGAACAGTTCCTCCTTCACTCACAGGGCCACTGAATCTACATAATGCTGAATGTCCTACCAGTTGAAGGTTCGGCATCGTTCACATAGTCTGACACGACAACTCGCGCATAAGTATATATAAGGAGATATTTGATGATTGCACCCTATACAAAAGAACGAGCCAGGTATCCGCCACCCAATTGTGTGATGACAATGGTGCAAAGAACTGAGTGCCAGGAGCTTTGCTCGGATAATTTGGGTCTGGATAGGCTGGCCGTCGGCTACCTGACTGTGGGTGTTGAGTACCTGAGGGTTGACTGTATGGGGGTTGACTGTATGGGGGTTGACTGTATGGGGGTTGACTGTAGGGAGGTTGACTGTATGGGGGTTGACTGCCTGAGGGTTGAATATTCGGGGGATGACTGCTTGATGGTTGATTGCTTGGTGGTTGACTGCCTGGGAATTGAATGCTTGGGTTTCGACTGCCTCGGTTCCGACTCTTCGGGCTCCGGCTATCGTGGTATCGACTGTCCTGGATCTGTAATCTATGTGGGTTCTGGGATCATCGGCTATGAATATATCTTCCGGACCCTCTCCCGCACGCAATCGCGCCGTGTGCCTAGGCCGTCGGTTTCTACGTCTTGGACGTGCCACTGCGGCTGGACGTGCCGCTGCAGCTAGACGTGCCGCTATGACTAGACGTGTCACTACGGCTAGACGTTTCTCGCAGTTGCCAAAGCAGCTCCGATAGTCTCTTCCGCAGTTATAACAAAATTCAGCACCACATCTGCAACTGCGAGAACAAGGTACGGTTAGCCATTACCAACCGCTTAATTTTCCTTAGTTGGGCACGAGTCTGGCCTACTTGATGTGGGAACATCCACCTTTTTTCTCGATTACATGTCCACAGGCCTTACATTGTTGCCATCCTTGTTTGCGAACAAGTCTTAGAGTTTGCTCGAGGCCCTCATCTACTGGACACTCCCCATCATGTGCGACTCCTCTGCATTTCCCACAAGTATTGCAGCCGCATTTTGGGCAATTGCCAATTCCGTTGATGATTCGTCTCCATCGGATACGAGTACCGCAATCGGGCTGAGGGCAGAAGATAGGGCTCCGGTCTTGGTACTCAGCTAGTTTTTCTTGATATCTCTGAAGTAGCTCGGGATCTAGCATCGCCTCATACCAATCTAATGAAATAGGCGCGCAACAGCTTGCTGGAAAGCGGCTGTCGGTGATTGCTGTCTGAAGGAGTTGCTCAAGGCATTCTAAACACCAAATATGGCCGCATGGCGATACTGCAGTTAAATGTATGGCGTCTTTCGCCATGCAAATACCGCAATATCCCCTGTCGTCTTCCAATGCAGCCAGTGGGCTCTGGTTTGGGTCACCCCTATCGTCGGCTGGCTCTTCGAGGTCAGTACCTGAAGGTGCATCATCCGGCTGGGGATCCATTGGCTATATATCTGTTGTATATTCGGTACTTCAATTCGGGATCATTTATCCAAATTGGGAAGAGCTCTACTGCATTTAAGCCCTATTTTACTCCCATCCGCAATAGACCGTTTTCTCAATATACTTGGCTGGCTTGCTGTTCTCCGAGAGATCGTGGTTATCAGCGGCGAGGTGAAATAGCCGGGCTTGAATTTTTGTCGTTTTCCCAACAGGAGATACTGGCTGTAAGAAAACAAGGGGAAATTTGAAAAAAAAAAGTTATACAGACGAGTTCGAGGGCGCAAAGTTAAATTACTGAAATGAGTGTTGACGTATGACGACAATCGCTGTTTGGTATAATCTTCTCACAGCGGTCAGTACTCCAAATGAATGAGATGACGAACGGGGAAGCGCGTCGATGTACGAATTGACTATGGTAAGAGAGAAGGATGTGTTGAAAGCGATGGATTTACCTACAAGTTGAAAACAGATCATGCCATAGGGTGTGTTCATATGACAGCTGGCGATGGAATAAATTCACTATGAAGAAGCTCTTTGCAGCGTGCCAACCTGCGAACTAACGTATTTGCAATAATATTATTGCCGAGGGCGCCTTTAAGGTAGGAACCACTATCGAAGCTTCATTGGAAGGAACAACACTCATTATTAAGGATTGGCAGATGAAAGATGGCGATTGCCTTAGGTATATCGAGGAGATATTGAACTCAAATCTCGTCGTCGTTGCCTTACCTCGAGGCTGGATCAGCTTACACAAATATTGCAGCAGGTACCTTATGTCTTAGAGACTTTGCTGCTTGAGCCTTCAACAGATTTCTTGGATCCATGCCCACATTAAAACCAATCGTTCACGACTCAATGGCTTCAAATTGTGAATCGACTGCGACACATGCTGTGTAAAGCCCATTTCGAACATCGGAGCCTCAGCCGACGAATCAACACTATTGCTACTTCCATTGAGCACATACTGTCGCTTCCACATCCCTATAAGTGCCTGCCAAGAATGTTTTGATCCAGGATCAGCGGCCAGTGCTGCCTCAAGCAGCTCCATCCATGTTGGCGCAGAAACAATATCGAATTGGGTACTCCCTAGCTCCTCCGAAACCCAATCAAGCATCTGACGCCACGAGGGTGATTGATGAGGGTTAAGGACGTGATATACGGGAATTTCGAGACAGTAGGACTGAGTAGCGATACTGTCATTGCAATGGGGCAATACAATCTCGATGATTGATCTTGCGGCTATATCAACAGGCAACCAATTAAGGGAGTTCCCCGGAAGATTGGGGAGACAGGATATCACTTTCGCCGTTGAAAGCAATAATGGATAAGCTTCGCTGGTATTCCAAACACCAGACTCATTGCCACAAAGCTGTCCAACGCGGATGATCGAGACTCTTGGGGTTTCACGTGACCCTTTCGAGGCCGGTTCAGTCTTTCGAGAGTACGCAGCAGCGCATATTTGCTCTGCTACCCATTTCGATTTCGAATATCCCAGGGCCGATGCATCTCTGGGTTCTGATGAGACCTTCTCCGGTATTGTACTGGAAGCGGTGTTGCAGACCGCTGCGGTTGAGCTGATGAAGAAAAATTCGGCGCCACTGACGTCTGCAATGTGGATCAAATTCCGTGTGTTTGCAAGCTGACTTTCAAAATGTTTGAGTCCAAGATTGAAGTTGACAGTCCAAGCTGAATGAATGATGTGGGTAGCTTCGTCGGTAATCCATAAACGATCCTTGTCTGACAGGCCGAGGCAAGGTGCAGACAAGTCACAAGGCAGGCAAACGATGTTCTGAAAAGCCCCTGAGCACTTCAATTCTTTCTCACTGCGTAATCTTCGCTCAACGAGTGCCTTGCCTATACGTTCTTCTGCTGCGAAACGCGTCTTTCCGCGCACTGGAACACTCAGAGTCAGTATCGCCCTTTCGAACGCTATTTACGAAGGCTTCGAAAGCTTGTAGACGCAATCGCGGGCCAAAGATGAAAAATTCGTCAAATGGGCCGAAAAGAGAAGTTGCCCTGACAATTACTTACAAAGACAGTACATTTTTGACACCCGCGGATCGTCGATGAGCCGATCTAGTATATGGGCACCAAGCATCCCTGATGCCCCAGTCAAAACCACAACGACATCTTTCCTTGAAGTCCTAACCCCAGAAATGCCCAAGTTGGAGAATTTTTGAACCAGTTGTCTCATAAGCAACACTGATTTCTCCTCACGACCATGAGTTCGACAATCGCCGCCTTCGCGAATTCTCCTCAAAGTATTTGCCAGCTCAAGAATCGTTCCATTATCATATATAATAGTTTGAGGTAATGATTGGGCTTGCGAGGGGAAGAGGGCGTCCTGTATCTGCTTCGTAACATGTACGCAATCGATCGAATCGACGCCCTGTGTGTAGACATCTTCCTCGGGGTTAACTTGGCGGCCCAAGACTTCTCTGAACAGTCCAGAGATGAATGACACGAGCTCGTTGTCAGATATGTGAGCCCTCCTTAGTGGTCCTCTTGGGCTAGTGTAAACTTTGTCAATAGTCTCGGCATAACGACTCTCGGCCTGGCGTCGGAGAAGTGTGCCTTTACTACTTCTTGGTAGCGCATCTTCCCCTTCCTCTATTCGAACCATGACTATCGCCGGCCGTGATAATCGGGAATGTTGTGGCGATAGAAAATTCAATTTCTGTATGTTTGGCCATACTTTCTCAAGACCTTGGTCGTTAGATAGGTACCGACAGCTAGTGAACAGCAACGCTCCGGGGTAGCTTCTGCCCGCTCCGAACACAAGCACGTCCCGCAGCAATGCGTGGGAAGATCGGAGCTCATCTTCGATCGGTGAAGGGTCGAACTTTTTGCCACTAGCAAGTATAATAAGCGCATCTTTCCGCCCGTGGTATCGCCAAGTGTTAGAGACCCATGGATGTGGTTCGAACAAATCCGCCGTAGCATAAGATCCATCTTCGCGATTTGTTTTCAGCCGAAGTGGCCAACTGGGCTTCACGACTAGTTCGAACAGACCATCCTCCTGGGGCTCAAAATCCAGTAACTTGGGGTCGTCGACCGCTCTTAAATACTGCCACCTGCTATCGTTGCTGTATTGGCGATGGGAAGACATCAGAAAGCCGCACTCCGCACTACCCATACGCGAGAGGAGCTTGACACCCGACTTGACCAGCTTGTCCCCTATGACGGGGAGAATAGGGGCGCCTCCCACTCCGACGAGATCCATCGACTTGAGTATCTCCACTCCAGAGCCCCTTTCGGCTTCGGTTAACATCTGCAGTACGTATGGTACAGAAGAGAAGTATTTGACAGGAACCACTCCACTTCTTCTACGGGCGAGACCGACGGCCAGCTCAATGTTGTTACTCGTTATCGGGATCTCGCCCTCAGGGAAGAACCAGACCATCGCGCCGCTTGTCCAGGCTCGAAGTGCGTCTGCGATGCCACCGTGGTAGAACGGCGTTGTCGTGAATGTGGCCATTGGATTAGCGTCAGTGAAGACTGGCAAACAGCCTACAGCGCCCCATTCCGTTTGAAATATGGGTTTTGGTAGGCCAGAAGAAGTACCAGAAGTATGTTGGAGAAATGCAACGCTTGAAGCAGGCCCCTTCTCAGTGCTTGACGACGTCTCATTGGCTTTTAACTCTTTGTCATGATAATTAGGAATCTTGTTGATGTGAATGTCTTTCTGGATCTGAGATAATTGACCTCTATGAGCGGCGTCCACAAGTATAACTCGAATACCGACTTCCTGGCAAAGATGCTCGATGGCGTGAATATCCAACTGCGGACTGCATAGTAAGTTAATTCTGTATGAGTCCATAATTATTCAGTTACTAGGATTACGTCTTACGCGAGGAAAAGCGCCTTGTGTCCTAGACGCAGAAGACCTAGCCACGAGAGGACGAGATCAAGGCTGCTGTAGCAAAACAAGCCCACCGGGATCGAACCCGAGTCTTGTTTAGTTTCTAGGAGAGTCTGCCTAAGTTGAGCAGCAGCAGTTCGTGACAATTCATCAAGCTCCGCGAAGCTTACAAGATCTGGTTCTACTTCATAAGTTTAGCGATTGCGAGCAGCAAGAGGCCTCGAGCACATGCCATGTCTAGTTAAATCTTGCCGTCTACTGGCAAATCCTAAGGCTAGCGAATTGGGAATATTTCTCGCCTGGCCTTCAATCAGGCCTAGAACGGTTTGAAATGAGCGAGATACTTGATTATCATGCTTTCTCAATAATGCCGCTTCTCCAAGGGTACATGTAAAGTAGTTGTGATCTAATTCGCTCATTGTGATATCGAAGTAATGAGTTTGATTTCGAAATAGTGGAATGTCCAGCCGTAATCGAGGAGTCGAGTAGCAGAGTTCTGCGACTATTATTGAAGTCAATTCATTATGCGGTAATACCTACATAGTGTTGATGCGTGATACATCATGAGGTCATGACCTGCGAAGTATGCATCATAATGCAAACAGATGCGAGCGAGCAGCTTTCACCTTTTCTAGGTCGGCATCAATAGTGCTGATAACCAAAGTGCTAATTAGTAATTAAAGTTAGAATGGGCTTAAGTACCGCTAAGAATATGATATATACAACTCAACAAGTAAACATCTTAGTGGTGCTCACATTAATCCTACTCCAACGCCGTCCTTGCCACAAAGCTAACAGTATAGTCAGGGGCCAATATACATGATAGAGAACGAGAGCCGGGAAAGGATCCCATGTTTCAAAGCTCCCCTCCTTCCACGTAACCAAATGCCTTAGGAGGATCAAGATCGACTTTAAGAATTCTCTGCGGCGTATCCGCCTTGCGCCTAGACGCAAAAGTGGTTGGAAAACAAGCGAGACCATATCGTGCCCAATCCAATATCGAGGTTGGATGGCCACAGGCGGCGTAACTAAGGTCTCTCTGCCTGTTGATCTCTGTTCATAGACTGCCTTGGTATTGATCGAACCATTTTCGGGTCTTTTAATTGCGGATAGATACGCCTGGACCATATCTCGCATCTCTGGGCCCTGTTGCGCAAACAAAACTACGGCCGTGTGTGCCCGGGGATTGCACTCGATCGCATATACCCTCCTTCTAAGCCCTTTCCCCTTTTCTCTCACAAGTTTGGGATTCACCATGAAGTCAAAACTCAGATGCCCCGTCATGTTGCTCGCGCTCGGGGAGCGCTCAAGAAACCCAATAGTGAAATCGCACATCTCGCGCCAGAGGGAATCATCTCGCGAAAGTGGTGCGTAATGCATGAGCATTTCAGCGCTTGGACATGCAACAAAGCACTTCAACTTTCCACGCACGACGAGAGCATGTGTGCAGTACTCCTCACCTCCTGGAATAAACTGCTGCAAAATCCAGGGAGTTGAAGTTGAGATGTAAAGCCGTGACACATGCTCCCAGGTCCTGAGATGGGAAGAGAGTGGTAGAAGCGTCATATCCCCTCTGTTGATATCGTCCATTCCGACGGGCTTGAGGATGTATTTCCTCCTGGGGTACAGTAGCGCTGAAGCGGAGAGGACGCGCAAGACCTCGTTTCTGGATATGACCTCGTGAGTGTCGGGGATTGAGAGCCCACGTTCCGCGCACGCGCGCATGAATGTGTTTTTCTCATGCAGCATTGAAGTAGTAGCCACGTCAAACTGTATGCATGTGCATGATGTCTGCTGTTCAATGGCCTCCTTAGCTTGCGCATCCTCTATCGCGCTGGCGATGCCTGAGCACGACACCCAAAGATCGATCTTTTCATCCTTGATTATCTGCACCAGGAGTTCGGTGTATGCCCTGGTGTGAGTTGGGCTATACGGTCTCGGCAGGCTATAAAAACCGGATAAGCTTTTCGAGAACCGGCCTGAACAAGGGATAATGTAATCTTCAAAGTCGGCGCCTATAACGCGATGCCCAGATAGATGGAACGCGCGAGCTAATGTGAGCCCTTTTGCCATCCCGACTCCTGTGACTAGGATGATTCGCGAAGTATCATTTTGAATAGTATGTTGCGGCGACCCGAATCTTGACGTGATAGCATGTTTCAGCGTAACGAAGCATACGACAATGAGGGATATCTGAGAGATGAAGAGACTTAAAAACACTAAGCTGAAGCATCTGACTCCGTCATTGCGGATGGCCATTGTCCCTATCGATATGCATGCTAGATCAATGGCAAGGACAGATGTGGGAGTGGCAAAGCAACAGTTGTGCTCGCGCGGACTACAGGTGTGACATCGCAGTCTCAAGCTTCAAGTTTACATCGTGCCAACGCACTGTCATAAACAGGGAGATCGGAGAGTTGAACAAGCGGAAATAAACAGCGGCGTCCAGGAATTGTGGTTAATACCGACTCTGGAGACATCAGTTTCATTCTCATGAATCATGGTTGCCATGGATGATGTGTGCTCCGGGGGCATGCATCGACGACATCACTACTGTCGGCGAGGAGTTTTAATATTCGCCGAATGTGACAAGTGTACTGTGATGAATCATTTACGGTACCTGGAATGGGACTGTGATGATGTATACATGAGATTCGCAAATAGCCACTGGGATTAAGTTTTGAAAATGTTAAAAGTGGTACTTACCACTGCACTTGTGGATGCTAGCGCTCGGAGGAGATTAAATCTGGCTATACGGGTGAAATATAGACGCAATGAGCTTGGAAACTTGTGGCGCACAGAATGCGAGGTCCGTGGTGAACCAGGACTTAGTATAAGACCTTGTCTTTTCCGAAAACCCAGCTAGACATTTTCCCCGAGCCTATAAGATGTCTTCAGTATGTGGAACTGGCGATTTATGCGCGGACAAGTCTCTATTTGATTGTGTAATTTTACGTGTGCTAATCTTTTGAGACATCTGCGTTCCGCACAAATGCCTACGCTTGAGCCTTGATTCCATTACCCAAATTGTTGACAGGGCCTCTGGGGGTATCACCGTCAAGCCCATTAACGAGACTCTTGTGAGAAAATTTGCTCTTTGTGTTTCCATCCTGAGTACCGATGAGCTTTTTGACGCCCGCTGTCTCCAAGGTGTTGTTGATACTCATATTCTCAGTTGCCAAATCTGCGTACCCTGTGTCACTACTATCTACATATGCCTCGATTCCCACGCCCTCGCGAGGATACGCCTTGACTAGCAACTTATGCTTGTGCAGAGCGTCTTTCAACTCATGTGAATGGGCGTCGTTGATAAAAGTGCAAGATCCCAGTGGGTTTGGGACAGGTAGACGTAGTAGTCCGTCCCGCGTCTTCAAGATGGCGGCGGTCCCTTTCTCGAGAACCTGCTCGTCGAATTGTGGGTGATCGATAGAGAGGCCGGCCCTTGAAAATAGGGTAAGAAGGCGGCGGTGTTCATCATCTGAAAGCAGACCACGTTGATACGCGAGCGTGGCAGAATACGCCATATCAATGGAGATAGCGTGGCCATGCCTTAGAGGCGTCTCGGGTACTAGCTCATGTAGTGGTGACCATCTATGAACAGAAAAGAGTTAGAGGCGTATTTTTCGTAGGTATGCATCTTTAGAGACCTACGTATGGCCATAGGCAATGACTCGATCAAGCCCAATCTCGTGGAGACTCGGAGATTCAAGTTTAAGCATCTCGTAAATGCCTTCACGGTTAATCTTAATCAAGGTCAGCAGATAGTAAAACAGTTGGAATAGGGAGGAAACTGACGATGTCTGCAGCTTTGCGAACCTCTGTCGGAGATCCCTCATTGCGTCCAAATTTAGTTTCGATCAACTGTTCGCAATATTTGTCCAATAGATTAAACACCTCCAAATGAGCGCACGAAGAGATCTTGATCAGTTCCGCAAACCCATTGCGGACTTGGGAGATAGGAAGGGTCCGCAGAAAACTGAAGTCGAGAAAGGTATGTAATGGAGCGTGGTATGCTCCTAGCCGGTTTTTATAGCGGCTGTAATTCACAGCCACCTTGATGCTGACGCTCGCGTCAATTAGACCAATAACCGTAGTTGGGACCCTGATGAAGTTTGTATTGCGACGGTAGGCAGCACAGGCGAACCTGATAGTCGATGTCAGTATTCGTGCCCGACACTTAATAGCCGCAAGACTCACCCCGCCACATCAGTAACTAAACCCCCTCCAATAACAAGCTTCGTGTATAGAAATATGTTAGTCGAGACACCTAAGTCTCACATCATAGAATTTGCTGGATCATACGAAACGGAGAGAGTGAGGGACCAGACACGCGGGGTTTCTACACGCACCACAGGTTCCTATTTTACCAAGGGTCAGCATCCAAAACTATGGGCGGCGACAGAGAGAAAACACTTGCCTTTCGGATGATACCAAAGTCCGTCATCGAGTCGCAAATGCTCAGAAACGTGTCGACAGTCTTCGCCTTCTCTCCAATAGAAGTCTGATGGACTTTTAAGGCTAAATCGAAGGTTCTAAAGTATTCTTCTATTTTCTGGCCATATAGGGCGTAGACATTCTTGTCTGTTACGGCAAGAACTCTGCCCCATTTCTTGTAGCAGTTGGCCAGGTCGGGATTGGCGATATCGAAGACACCATCCACGAAGGCGAAGTCATATTCAATCTTCTCATAACCTTCGACATGGAAGCCGGTTTTGGTCTCACGGACATTTGCTTTGAGATCCGACATGGTAATGAATCAAAAGAAGGGGCTCGGCCTCAGATTTAACGGCCTATTAGCAAATGGGATAGAGAGCCCTGCTGACCAAGGTGCAATGGGAGGAAGATGGCTTCAACTTGTCAAGCGGGACAACATTCAAGTTTTGTCGGCCAGCCGCCGCAGAGAGAAACTAACTTTGTAAGATGATGCCGTCATGATCGGTTCACCAACGCCATGATGTCTTCCGAGACGTTGGCGCCACGACTACCAAGAGAGTGCCTAATTGGCTTATTCCGAAGTCAATTGTCAATTGGACCTGATGATCTGTCCCTGATCTGTAAATGAGACTTTATGGCGTAACGGAACGGTCCTGGATATTGAGATATTCCAGCCCACCTACTACCACCCTGTTGGGCTGTTCGTGCCACTCTCCCCACTTCATTCAAAGATCCCCAAGTATAAACATAGAAGTGCAATCGACCGTATAGTATATTGTACTGCCAGCTTAGCGCTTTGTAGTGCTATTGAATACTTACCTTTCTATGTTTTGGCCTATTTTATATATGGGCATTACTAGTACCTGCTGCTTAACATAGCTAATAAACAATACGATAGCTATGACTTCTATATAACGTTAATCATGGTATAGCAAACTAGTATAGGAGTATAATTTCTTTTGGGCGCAAGTACTTATGCTAGCTAAATGTACAGTGTTCTACCTATAGACTAGTTTTATAAGGTAGCATAGTAAGTACTTAGAAGAAACTCTTTTAGGTGTAGGGAGGGCGGCATGAATAGCCATGAAGGGTGGCAGGATTAGGTGGGCTAGAATATTCGATCAGAAGACGTCACTAACTGACTGAACGGGGTTGAAGGATCGAGGAAGTATCTGCCCATATCAATATTGAAGGGACGAGTCATTTCTCTCTTTCACGCGGTAGAAAACATAGCGGTTTGAGACACGGATCTAGCCGACAATTGAAGGAATCATAGACTCATTTGCCACGTGAAAACTCACACAGATCGACATTTTGGACTAAGTTTATTGAAGTGCCATGACCTGGGATACCCCTATCCTTGCTCTCTTCTCTATCATACCAAGAGACAATGACGCGAAAACAATTGGGCTGGTCTAGCGGCGGGGTTCAGGGGTAGCGTATCCTATGATGCCACATGACGTTCAAGCACCGATTGAGCCAAATTTAGGAGTCTAACGGATCGGAACACTACGACACCCACCCCAGAATGTTTTCGATTTGAATGATATTGTTCATTCGTATCATACAGGCTGTCTTCGCTTGTCAACCGAGAAGTTCCTAACCCTGAACGTGGCCACATTATATAGGCCTTTTGAGTTATGGGGGCTTCACTGGGAGAGTCCTTCCAAGGCGTGGCGTATCAGCCGCAAGAAGATGTGTATGTCAGTATGACCACACAATCTCATTGACTGTCAGCTGCATTTCTAATGGAAAGTTCTGGTAGTTCGACGATGGCCGCGAGCTCGAGCTCCTGCAATTTGTCATGGATCGTCCCGATATAGATCAACTCAAAGGGAACCCGCAGAAAGTTCTTGACGCAATTGACGAGTTCGGCCGCACCCGAAAGTATTTGATGAACGTTGGCGAGTACAAGTCTAAGACCGTCGTAGACTTGATCAAAGCCCGAAAACCTCAGGTGATGGTCGAACTCGGCGGATATGTTGGCTACTCGGCGATTGCCTTTGCCACGGCGCTGCGGGAGGCAGGAGGCACTGTATATTACAGCTTAGAGAAAAACCCTGAGTTTGGGAAAGTCGTCACGAAACTTGTCGACCTGGCTGGGCTGGGCAATATTGTTACGGTTGTTGTCGGTTCAAGCTCCGACTCGCTTAGGCAATTGCACGCAGATGGTGCTTTGCCACATATTGATCTACTATTTCTTGATCACTACAAACCGTTATACACAGATGACCTGAAGATCTGCGAAGAGCTTGGATTAATCAAGGTTGACACTATACTAGCCGCAGATAATGGTGAGTTGAATACGATTCTGTTCGCTCCATCAGCTTATTCATAGTTCCTAGTCATCAAGCCAGGCAACCCACCATATCTTGAATATGTCAGAAGCTCTGTCAGGAAGAAGAGAGAAAGCGCCGCATTGATAACCGGGTCTGGCCTGAGAGGCAATCCAAACTTGTTATACGAGAGTCGGCTTGTCGAAGGCTGGGAGCCTAGTGGTGTACCTGTATGTTTACATCTCTTTTGCCTCTAACCTGAACTAATTTTCAGCAGGATGCGATTGAAGTGACGAGGTGTGTAGCTATTCAGAACGCTGCAACGTAGTCGAGGAAACCTGTATCTAGAGCTATTTGAGGTCCATCATCTACGAAGTAACTCGGGGTCGGCTTAAGGTAACGGTGATACACATACATGAGGACAGCCTGGCGGGCTATAAGGGTGTTGTTAGGGTCGGGATAGCGCTGATGGCATACACAATAATACATGAACTGGGAAGGTGAATGGAGATAAGTTGGAACTGACAAGACATTCATATACCGTTATACCACTAGCAGGCAGGTGTCAGGTGCTCGACATTTTGTCTCGGTAGTATGTTTTTGTGATACGAGGAACATGATAGCAGTCAGCATCCAAATAGAGATCGAGATGTAACCACAGCACAAACGATAAATCGAAGACGAACCCAGATGCGCCGAGTGTATTCGTATTTCCATAAACTAGTTTCGACCTCTGGAGACGTTCGGCGCTATCCACCATGACCTTGGGAAACTCATTCCCCATTTGGTCATCAAGTTTTTGAGCTCGTCTTTTCTGCCGGGTACGACATTGATGAAAATCCGATCGCCGCCGCTCATACAAGGCTCCGAATGCACGGCACCCTTCTCCTGGCCAATATGGAAGAACGCGCACTCGCCGATAGTGGCTTGCACTGCCCCCATAGGTTTCAATTGAGTGAGAAGCCGCTCTCGAACGGCATCGGATGTAGCAGCGCATGCAATACAGCGAATGGAAGTGCAGTCGTGGTCTGTCGTTAGGCTTTTCCTCGTAGCCCGCTGCGTCTTGCGTGCCTCGGCTTGGTACTCAGGAGGGATGAACATGGTCGAGGGGCCCAGCAACGTGGTACAAAGCTTCCAGTCCGTCTGTAAATCCAATATCCTGTCGCCGTCGCCTTCGCGCGGTATCGCTCGAAGTCCTCCGCCGCTGGCACTGAAAAACACGTCGTCCGTGTGCCACCGTGGCTTGTCGAATTCACTCGTCGCCTTTGTAGCGCGAATCGTCAACCAGTAGTGGTCGAGCTCATGTTCTCTGAGGACTTCGTTGACGAATTCTAGGAATGGTATCAATCGCGTGAGCAGAGAGCCCGACAATGCGGCAGAGGACCATTCGTGAAAATTCGGCGGTAAATCTCCGCTATCTGTGAGGAGGGGGCCGGAGTAGCTCCAGAAAGCATTATTCGTAACGTGTAAATCATAATCCGTTATAAGCGAAGACTTTACATCGCGTCGGTAGTCAAGAAATTCGAAGCTTGAACTTGCTGAGACTTGTTCTACCCTCATGGCTTGTTGAGTGATCAGACTGGCCCTCGGTGTATCCAGGAATTATTCACCTGTTTAACTATTAAGCTACTCAGTTCCATCAACAACTCGAACAAAGAAAAGTTGCGTGTTGCACAGGCATCGGTCTTCGAGGCTCACGGGAGTAGTTGCTGTTGCCTATATTAACGTTGACGAGGTTAAATTCAGTCACCTGATAGCTCGTCTGGTAATGATTGGTTTGTCTTGGTTTCTTGGCAAGCGATCTTTGTGATCTTGGACGAATCCTCGGTCAGCGGGTCCTGTTTTCATCGGGACCCGGTCTATGTGTTTCAATAGCGTGACCCGAAGTGCCGTGACTAGGCACCAATAAGGGCAAGTTCATACTATAAATAAAACAAATACCTAGACTAGCTATTTACACATTAAATGCGCCGCATGAAATGAGGGGATCGGCGGGGGCGACAGTCGGGAAGTGGTTCTATGGCAAAAGCAACGGCATGATTGGTTGGCGGCGTCAGAGGCCTGAGAGAGACCCAAGTTCGTTAAGTCTCGGGAACATGAAGCAATCCACGGCATGCCATGCTCCTCCCCGCTTGGAAAATCGAAAACCCGGTTGAACAACAACAGAATCGAGATTGGACGTCGTTGTACACCTCATCTCAGCTGAGGGCGTCCAAGCGGGAAGCAACAACAGGAACGGATGAATACAAGTGGTGTCCATGATCATTACAGTACGTGGTCGTGGGTGTAATCAGTTAGTGATTATGCGGCTTAGGATAATCATCTACAAGGAATAAGAGATGTTACCAATGAATAGTGGCTATTTTTGTCACGGAACGCTACGGAACAACTCCCGGAGACCAGGGGTATTAGGTACGGGTCCTTGACCCGTGCATATATATACTTACAGTGTAATCTCAACATCTCTGCCATGTAGATAAGGGCTTTCTTTCTTGTATAATAACAATAGTCTTCTGGAACTACCGGCAGCGATAATTGTGACAGTTTGGCTAGCCAGAATGAGCTCTATGAGTACGTTGGCCCAAGACGATCAACGGACAATAGAGGGAAGAATGGTCTTAACAAACAAGTGAGTGTAACGAAAAGTAAGACAGCCATAGATGGACATTGAGGTGAAATGGCTTGGAAAACAATCAGATACCTTCTCGCCAATACTGGGTTATTATACGTCTCCTATCGCTATTCTCCCAGCTACATGAATGTATTCCCATCCTCTACACGATTTTAACTTCTATTCATGTTCATTGCCTCCTTGCAAAACCCCAGCAACTGGCGCTATCTGCTGCTTTTGACAGTTTCTTTTCTGCGACCTGTAGAACCCATCCGCTTCGCTTTAGAAACATTGATTATTGCCCTTTGCCAGCCATCTCCTTGAAACTACAGCGTGAAGGTGAACTGAAGAGACTCAGACACTTATATACAAGAAAATATTCTCAACCCAACTACATGAGGCGCCATCCTGTGCATATATAGCCCGCAGGGTTAACGCAACACGTTACAAGAGCAGCGAGACAGAGAATTACGTTAACATCTATTGCAAATGTCAGAGAGTCTTTGCATATTATCGATAACATGAATCACATTGTGTACAGCTCCCGTCGCAAGCTGTAAGCAAGGCTCAACCAGGCATTGATACATCCCAACAAGATGAAGGGCGCAGCCTCTCTTCTCTCCAAAACCTTCACAGGCCTGCGGGGAGCTTTCTTAGATCATGTGTCGCCCGCACGCAACGAAGTGAAATTTGGCGAGAACAAGCAACAGCTATGCGGCGTTGCCGACATGCTGCAGAACGATTTGGATTCCCGGCATGAGTACGAACAGCTGGCTTCCGACACAGACGACAATAACCATATTTCGCAATCTCCTAGAAAGAAAACCAAGAGGCCGAGGTTCGATGCGTGGGTTGATCAGCTCACAACTGCGATCGAAGATTCATTCGCTGCTCAGGCGGTGTTCGTTAGTACTCTGCAGTAGAGGAATACAACGGAGGAGATACCAAGCCGTCACAGCTTCGCACAGGGATTACTATTCAAGATCGCTAGTTTCATCAGTTTTAAGTGTCGCTTCGCTTTTCATTTGGAGATTTAACCCCTGAGACTATTCAGCAGCAGGCTTTAGAACACCATGAGTGGCTCGGTATCGGGCGTGCGTGCTGCATGGCGATTCACTCCAGAGGAAGCCGAGTCCCTGTACCAACATGGCCACCCCCATCCCAAGCATTTCCAGGACAAGGAATACAGATTGTTTCAGCGGTTTCTATTGTTCAATAATTGGCGTCATTCAACTCTTTCCTAGTTACCACCCCAGATTGCGTGACGGTGGCTAAACAGCTGTCATAATATATCCCATTCTTGAGACCAGCCCTACACTGTACAACAAGCCGCTAAAAGGGGGTTGAAAAGAACCTTCTTGATTACGATCACAGATATCTGTACCTTGCCACTATCAATGGGATCTGTTATAGACAGATTCTGCAATTATATTTGAGTGTATACGCTTAGTGACCGGGCCTCCATAGTCCCAACGCCGGTAGAATATTATGTAAAGGAAATGACTGGAGGCCAAAAACTTGACATAATATGGCTCGAATCAAACTTCGTGCTCTTCTGTCATGCTGTGGCCACCAAACCCAGATGAAAAGTTGCTCAACCAGTTTCAAAATTTGATTTCCATGTAAAGGGCCACGCTAGCTTGATATATTGCCAAACTTAGGCATGCAAACATCTTGTATGACTGTGCCATAGTCCTGTCCGCTAATACAATTCGCGGCCGAAGTCGAAGAGTGTGCTTTTCGGGTCATGAATTCAAACAAGAGGAGGGTGCACAGGAAGTTGCCAGACAAACAACACTGGCCTCGCTCTTCCCGTAGGTACCGCTACATGCGATAACATAACAAAATGGGCCATTCAATAAGGAACGAGATCAGCATTCACCATGCCTCGGGATATCTAGAATTCGCCTCAGCCCCCCGAATATGTGGTGTCATCATTGGCGGTAATTGAATAGAACAGATTTTACACGTAGGAGGTGAAGAGGATGACGGCAGGTCCCCATCCCTTTCACTCGTCGACGTGCCTGTATGAAACAGCATAGCGAATGGCAAGGTTACATAAGGCACGAAATGACTATGTAGGAATATCTATAAATGCTAGCCTCAGTGTAGGGGAATGAGGCACTTTTATAGGCCGCCGCCGGGACCTTTGAACCTAATAGGAGGCATGCTATATATAGAATATTTCGGGTACAATTTTAGTTCAAAGAATCCACAGTAGTGAGGCTTCTGTATTGTCAAACCTTAAATAAGCACTTGATTTCTATGCGGACCATTGCGTACCTACGTATACGTATGAGTAACTTAGGTATTTAAGTAGTGATTTACATGATTCGGACTCTTTATCCAACGAAGGTTCGAAAGAGCCGAAGCTACAGCCATGTTGGCTTTTACCAGACGAGATATTATTCCCTTGCTGTATTAGATGATGCGATTATGAGGAATCAAGAGGCAACCACAGCATCACAACTTTCAGCATATTTCTCTACTGTTTATGTCTTGAAATTATCAGCTCACTAGCGTAGAGAAAAGCGGTTATTGAGGCAAGAAGGAATGGTTGCAGACGACATCTTCATCGTATATCACATACACTAATCGCATGCTTAGCGCGATTCAACAATTCGCAAACTATCGGAGACTCGTAGCAATATGCTAAATTTGATCTATATCTGGTTTTATGATGCTTTTAAACTTTATCCCGACACTACTGTATCTGTATAGGGCTTAGACGAAGTATACATCCCGAATCCGCTATTTGCGCACGTAATGAAGTCCAAAAGATTCAGAGCCAGCCTACGGCGAAGTTTATGCACTATCAAAGAGAGATATTCGAGAAACTTTATTCTATTTTCGGCCCCGAGTTAATTAGGTTTCTGCTCTTGGGAGCTAGGTGGTAGGGATCCGACTGGCGAAGGTAAGGTAAGAGAGGAAATAGCAGCTAGTGGTTGAAGCATGAAAGCGGAACTGGCAGTAGAGTCCCGTCGCGTCGAATGCCCCAGCTCTATAACCGGCACCTGTCTCTTCTTCTGTCTCTTCCGTGCCCAATATATAAAGCAAAATGCAGCCAGTGCTACGGTGCTGATGGGCACGACGACCATAGCAACAACACGTAAATCGGGTTTCGGTCCAGCTGGTTCCTGAACAGCCCAAGTCTGTAAGATTGGAGTTCTTACAGGGTTACCCCCTTCACTGGTTGTTGAGTTTGGCGTTAAGGATGGATTCGTGGACACTGTTCCATTTGGCCGCTGGGGTCTGATTATATCTCTGATGGTTATGTTGTATGTACTGTTCCTCAACGTCCCGGCTCGGCGAAGTCCGCTTCTATCCGCACAAGGATCATACTGGCAGCAGCCGTGGAAATCTATATTGCTTTCCGAGCATACGTACTGTAACACTGGGGTCAGCAATCGTCATCTTAGGCGGGCTGCCTTAGTATCTTGTGAGCGTGGAAAGCTCATAAGAAGATGTGACTCCAGCAACGGATGAAATTCCATAAGCCCGATCTCCATCAGAAAGACAAGAGAATGGCATCCGCAAATACTTGCCAACTTGCTGCCCGATAGACAGGACGATTGCGGCTTGGGATCCGGCACCATGTTGGATTTTCGTTACTTATTGTCCGAACAAGAGAGGCGAAGTTGTGAGCAAGTGCTGAATGTATTTCCTAAGGTCGGTTTCTGGAACAATCGGTACCGGAAAAGGAGTTCACGGGAAGAAGGTATTTGCAAATGTAAAGCTGCCTTTATAATATAGGAGCTATAATTGACTAAAAAGTCTTGATCTAATTAAATTCGGCCTTGAAACGTGATGCTCAAGGATGTAATGATATCGGATGCTTCTATACAGCCGTGCTCGCCCATCCTTATACTAGGGTATCGAAAGGAGAAGAGTTCTAGGCGGCTAGTAGTCAATATACGTAAGGTCAATACTATGGCTTAGTACGAGAATAAATCGATCCATGCCTATCTTACGAGCGAGAACAACACGTGGCAGACGCCAACTCTTTTGTACTCTATCAGTCGCCTACATTATAAAGTTTCTGGACGTTTCAATATAAGTCACATGAGAGCTTGCGACATTCGCTAGGATATCAACGAAGTAATACTACTGCAAACTAAACGACATAGCTATTGTGTCTGCCAGAAATTGCAGAGAAGCTGTACTTCATCTCACCCTCGATCTCGGTTCAAACTGAACACTGCCAAGTCAAGCGAAAGTCGCTAATGCACAACTCTCGTAGGTAACAAGTCACGGAATTGACTGAACCCTTACTTCAACAAGTTCTTGGACGGGAGGGAGAACAGGTTTGAGGAAACGGAGAACTGGGTGGTTGGTCTTTGGAAGCCTGTATCCATTATGCTACTCTTATCATAAAACCTTCCTTTAAGTAAGTAAGGACAACCAGATTGAGGTTGCTCGAAACAAAATAATCTGATGAATCATTTCCAAGATCACCGCAGTCTCCGACTTTGGAACCCCAGAACCGACAGATCACGCGAGAACAGGGACAGAACAGTGACTCAGAAGCGAACCATACACGACAGCGCAAGCTAGACTACAGCAGGTGGGCGTGCGCGCATCTGCTGACGACCGAGCCGTGTCATCTTTAGATTGTCAGATATGCAGACGGAGCCCGACCAATAGGGGCTCCCCACCTCGTCCCAGAATGCGGGATTCCCTGTCTCTCAGCGATGCAATGCAAGTAACCCATGAGGCTGCAAGAGCCTGCTTGTTCGCACTACATAGACTAACCTAGACTAGTACAACACGCAGAATAGTAACATTAAGTAAGTGGGCGAATGCGGACAGGTGTAGCTGGGTGTGCAGCTGTCTGCAACGCTGACCCGACGGATATGATCATGAGCGGAGCCGCCCTCCTAACAAACGGCTGGGGCGAATTGAGGGCGTCGCCGAGGAATATGACATACGAGGCGTGTGAAACGTTGGACCTTTCTTCCCGTGATCCTTGTGTGAATGTGAATGAGGGGGAACTGATGCATCATATAAAGAGCAGGCTGAGTCTTACGCTGTGTGGTGCCAATTCAGAACTCTTATTTGATCTTTCGTCCGTTTTGTCGTATACTATCGTGTCTGCAAATTGCGTGCCTATCTGTTTTCACCAAGCGGTTTGTTATTAGTAGTGCGCCATCATTTTGCGAAGCTGAAGAATCGTTATGTCGCCTGCCCGTTCACAGCTCAATCCGCCGCGGCAATCTGCCTCGGTCAAAATGCCAATATTAAAGGAATCGCAACAATCGCGAACTTCCTCATCTTCACCACTAACATCGTTATCATCGAACACCAAAACGGGGAGTGCCCACACACCTCTTGCTCATGACCCTCAAAGTTCTCGGCGACGAGGAGATCAACCCTTAGCACAGCTTAGCCGCCTACAATGTGAAGACACCAAGCGCCTCAGGCGGATATTGTCCACAGAATCACAACGTCGCGCTCGCCATCCTGGGTCGAGATCGAGTACCCAGCAACAAGCACTTCCGGCACTTAGAACGATAGACATATTGAACAATCCACGGCTACAACAGGTTACAGGCCTTCTACCCAGGAAGGTTAATACCTGGAGCGATAGGGAGTTACCTCCCGACGAGTTATATAGATTGGCATGGGCCATGACCCTACCTGAACCGTTTCCTTCAAAAAGACCACAAGGGGAACTTTTAACCCCAAGAGCTTTCAATGTAAAGAAGTTATGAATTATTAGCGAAGAAGAAAAAACTCCACTCAAAATTTGTTGATCACTACATACCGCGGAAAAGACAGTTTTCGAAAAAAGAACATCATAACTCAATTATTCTATCTCATGACAGAGGTCGTTTCTTTTATCAACCTTGTCCCCCATACGCCAAAAGCATGATGCTATGCAATACCTTATGTAACGGAGCGGACGATTCATAGGGAAGGTGCCCAATGATGACTATGTACAAGGAAAGGAAAGGTTTTCAATACAAACACATGAAAAACATAAGGCAACGTTATGAGAGGGCGACTTAATGTACCATCGACTTGCCGATCTCACTCGCCCAGTCTTTCGCGCGTTCAAACCCGTTCGTTTGGAACTGATAGTCGAACAGGGCTTGGCGCACCTCCTCTGGCGAGTTCAAAACGAATGGGCCATACTGTACAACTTTTTGGTCAAGAATTTGTCCGGCGATCAACACGAATCGCGCGTTCGAGGTTGCATTTTCGGGCACCTCAACATTGACAACGTCGCCGTCGGCCTCGAACACGCAGTTGTGGTACTGCTCGACGGTCCGTTTTGCGTCGCCGGACCCGAAGACAGCCGAACCCTCAAGTTGATATGAAAACGCATTCCAGCCCTCGGGCAAAGGCTGGGCGAGCTTTCCGCCAGGCTTAATGTCGACGTCCAAAATCCAGACGGGTGTGTAAGCGAGGTCCTTGACGCTATCGACGCCTCCTGACTGTCCTGAGATAACCTTGACGTGCACCTTATCGTCGATGTCAACTTGCGGAATCTCCTTGGCCCGCAGATCCCGGTATCGCGGTTCGCATTTCTTGAGATTGGCGGGCAAATCGACCCATAGCTGCAAACCGACATTGGCGCTGCCATCGGGGTTTTGCCGTGGCATTTCTGCATGCATGATGCCCCGTCCAGCGGTCATGAATTGTAGGTCGCCAGCCTCGATAGTGCCTGCGTTTCCGGCGAAGTCCTCGTGGTCAACGCCGCCAGTAAGTAGGTACGTTATACTGAGAATTCACGCGTGTCAGTGGATGTCTCTCTTGTTAGGGATTATGATTTATGATGAGGGCTTACGTTTCTTGCCCGCGATGGGGATGGTCCGGGAAGCCTGCGCCTGGCTTGATGCTGAAGTGGTCGAGCATCAAGAAAGGCGAGAAGTTGCGCAATTGTGGTGTCCCTATAGATCGACGGACGCGAGCACCAGCGCCCTCGGCTTGCTCGACAGCAAGGAAGACCTTGCGAATTGCACGTGGGACAGACATCTTGGTCGCGACGAGCTGTTCGGACGGGTCGTAGAACGGGGAGTTGGAGGTGGCCGTAGTAGAAGACTCGACGTCACTAGCACTAGAGTTCAAAATGGTGGTGCCTGTCAGGATATCGTTCAATTGCTTCGTGATCCTAGTAATATTGGCTGCTACTAAGTCGACGATTTGATCTCTATAAACAACGATAGACACAACAGCGACGAGAATGGAGATGGAGAGCGAAATGAAGCGCATTGGGAAAGCATGGACGGATGCGACTCAAGCCTTATAACTAATGACGATAGTAACGCAAAGACACGGCGGATCTAAATAAGGTAGGGTATATACGAGTAGTAAGATCTAAGAAGTGGACATAGGCACATCGTCATCACCATGCTAGTGTTACTCAGCAGTAGGGTATGTTTCAGGCCAGGTGGTGTTGAAAATTGACAAAGGTGGGTGAGTAATAGGGACTTTGGTGAGAGTTCGCGAGATGGCTGTTGATTTGATATTTTGATAGTACAATGGCTGGACTGGCATTTTCTAGCTTGTGATGGACGATTTGTGATCTTGTACAAATCAACCGGGAGGAGCTCGAGGACCCCGCCATCCCACCTCTAGCGGGTCCCGCCGCCTGCCTGGCTGCAGCTAGCAGAGTACGTACCCTCTTAGCGGCCTCCGGTTTGGGCATTTACCGGAACTTACCAACACCTTACATCAGCATCCCGCCCAGTAATGAGTGTCATATGCTGCCCGCAATATCGCCGTAATTAGTGGACACCTAAATTGGGCTAGCGCCACCGATGCTGCTAGCTAGCTCTGAATTGATGAAGTCAGTGCTGACTGATTACCTCTCAACGGGCTTAATTGGCGTAGCCAAAATGCTTCCATATTCTCTTGCCAACCTAACCTCCTAACCTTAGGTAGGTGAGCTCTTGGTCCCAATCAAGTACAGTATTGGGTATTTTGCCCCGAGCCCTACTTCAAAGAATTTGTCAAGTGCCGGCCAACAACACCAGACAACCAGATAATATATGCCTGATATGAGCCACATCATAATCTCATTAGAGAGTTACTTGCCTTTCAATTTACGCGTATAGTAACAGCCCGCCTTGCATATACAATATTAATATATCATCCACTATCAACTCTTTCCTCCAATCGACGAACGTCGTTGCATAGTGCTTATAATTCAAATGTCATCTCATCTATTGGCTCTAAGCCTCATAATTCCTTTCTCTCAACCGCATCCTAAGACCCTTGAATTAGTCTCTACAGCGTCGCTTGCCGCTGAATTGTTTCATCTCCATTGCTACCTGCCCCGAACGATGCAATCTGTAGGAACATTAGGTCTAGGCCTGTCGCCTAGTTTGACTGCTACCTGATCGAAAATCTTTGGTCGATACCTATCTGAGTCCTAACAGGATCACAAATATGGGTTTGGACCAGAACAGGCATCTCTCCTATGAAGGTCAGGGTTGCATACAGAGAGCCAAGTTGCCAGATTCTCTACCTTCCGACAAAAGCTCCAACCATATTAACCGTTTTAGAAGGACTCTAATTTCCCATACTATGACAATAGCTACCCCAGCAAACAACACAGCTTTCAGACGCCACATGCCGAGCACACCACAACACCACGGTACTACAACCGAATCTTCATCTGGGGACTCCATCTTTGAGGCGGGTACAGTCGCATACCTTGACATTGCCTCTACGAAGTCATCTTCGGTGAGTGAACGACTGCCACCACCCGTCATTACCGACATCAGCTTGAAGTAGTTGATGTGATGGGCGGGTGTAGACATGTTGAAGAAAACGGACTCCTCTCCGGTCGGGTTCGAGAGTGTGTTGTGGCACACACGTCGGCATAGCCAAGCAGTTTCCCTCCTTGGCATCTATGTGCTTTCCATTGGGCGCGTGGAATTAGATAGCACTCTTGGTCACCAGGAACGTCTCGTAGTGCACTACAAACTGGGTAGGTATCAATCCGACTTTTTTTTTGCAATGTCCGACTGGTCATGCAGCAACTACACTTCCCATTGGAGGCAAATATTGCTCGATAGAGGTAATTTCAAGGGGTCAGAGTAAGACAAATAAGTGCTCACTCTCGTGCCAATGAGGAGGTGCTCTGGATGTACTAGCCGGTACTGTGAATTAGGCAGCACCGATGCAGTTGTCTAACCAAAACAATGAGTCTATTGCACTGGTGGGCAACCTCTTTCCCTGTAAAAGAAGGATATGCCATCAGGGCAAAATGCCAAGCACCTGACACCTACTTACTGATGGTATAATGGTACGTGAGCGTCTTGTCAGTTCCAACTATAAACATGTGCATGGATGACAACAGTCAGTTATACCTACCTGTATGAGACCCATCGTCCATGATGCGGTACTTGATCGGCCCCAGTTCAAGGACCTCGCCGGTATTTGCCGGGAGGAAGTTGGTGGCTTGATGGAGCATCCTCATCTCTAAGTGAGAAGATATTTTGGAAGATCCGTATAAAAAGCTTTTCAGATAAATAAAAATCGCCGAATGCCTCCTGCTCAGAGAAAACTGACTTTCTTTATAGTCATCATCTGTTACTTCGACTCTCCAAGCACAATATCGCAAGTCTGCAGTTTGGCTATAGAAAGAGGTATAGCATTAGCTCAGTTCAAATCAGCAAACATCAGCTTGCATCGAACTCCTGAGTTAATTTACGCCTGCTCATGTCTCAACTACAACTTAAACCAGCAAACTAGGATCGCCCTTAAAAGCCTATTGCCAGGCCATGCCAAAGACATACCAAGTTGGCGGAAGTGTGATAATATTTAGGTATGCGTATATTGAAACGTATGCCTTATAGGTGCTTTTATTTAGTGCAAGATGAAAGAGAGTAAAATAATAGAGAAACGTCCCTAACGTTTTTCGAGTCTGCTATTTTCAAGAGACATATAATCGTGATGTTCTAACCCATGTCGGGTTTACATCGCCTCTCTATAGGCCTCAAAAACCGGGACACTAGAAATGAGTCTGGTTCATGACCGAGGTAAAGGGGATCTAGATGACCGCTCTGAGTGTGAACGTCAAAGGAGATATATGTCCTTGTCAGAGCAGAGTTCCTTTAGTGGTTATATCTCTACTAGCAAGATTCTCAAGCATATACGAGGTAGGTGTACCCAGTACCTCAAGATCTAAAATGAGAATAATACTAGGAACTTGATTGTGGTTATGTATACCGGCGTCGTATTGCTGGAGGGTTGTGACTTGTAGCTGTTGTGTGCGTATATATCTACAGTGCGTGATAGATCCATGTTTTCTTTTCATATCAGTCTTAAGCTTGTTTTGAAACGCTGTAAAATCGTACGCCGAGACCAAAGACGATAATGCTGCATCGTATATCAATTAATTGCATTTTGACATTATGTACTGTCGCAGCTCATCCCTTCTAAGGCTGAAGTAGTACAACGCCTCGCCGCAAATGCATCACGTATTTATGTTCATGACACACTCTTGAATTGAATTTAAAGGATCCTAAACATCGAGGGAATTACTTAAGACCACAAATTAATAAAACTAGGTTGCCTATCTTACCTCGTAACAAGTGTTTACAGAGCTAAGCTATAACCAAGGGGAGCTTATTGGTATAACAAGCCTACTTTCCATCTCCGGTGCTGCCGAATTGGTAATGATATAAACTAGGATTAATGCAACGCGATCTAAGTATGTAGTTCATGTTCATCTCAGAAAGTCTGCATCCTAGTCGAGATGAATTGTTGTTAGAAGGCTAGGTAGCCTATCTTTCGTATTTCTATTAGTGTTTAAGATTTTCGTAGTGTTTATAAAATATGATGTTGAACACATATAGTGCATCCAGTATAATGAGTGTTGCACATATATCAGATCCCGCCTTGCGCTCTATGAATCTCATGCCATCACCAGCTAT
Organism: Xylaria castorea; assembly: GCA_022495115.1. NCBI lineage: Eukaryota > Fungi > Ascomycota > Sordariomycetes > Xylariales > Xylariaceae > Xylaria > Xylaria castorea. Next base: position 519,998 of record MU382638.1, on the reverse strand, counting down.
GAATGTTGTTGAATTTAGGGCAACCGAGGTGGAAATAGTTACCTGCACGTCGATTGTATATAGACATGAATATTTGCCTGTAGTCTCCCACTCACGACAAATTACATGGAGAATTCTTCAATCTCATTATTTTTAATTTCATATGATATTGAAGGCTAGTTTGCCTATTTAACTCTCATTACTATGCGTTTTGTAGCTGTGCAGCTGAAACCTTACACAACGGCTACTAGTAGAAAATAATGTTTCTAGGCCTGGACTTCTATCATTCAAACATCAAAAATCTACTGCAGCTTGTTGAAACATGGATTGTTGTCTCACCTCCGGGTCCCTGAGCAGAAAGTTACCATTCGGGCGAGACCATTCAGTTTGCAGTATGTTAACTTTACTTTAACCTCATCGTAACCTGACCACTGAGTAGTTATTCAGAGCAACAATACGTATCTGGGGACAAGTTGCGTAGAGAAGATACGAGATGGCTTGAAGGGAATGGATAATTCTATTCCGATATGAGAGATATGTGGTATGTAATTTAACTACAGGGGATGATATCATTTTCATGAACATTCCGTCTGGCGCCCCATAGTCTTTGAATGAAAGGTGCCTAAGATTAGTCGTGACCACATATTTGCCTAGAACGTTGATGGCGAGAAAAGAAAATAAAAAGAGAGAAAAAGAAGGAAAAAAAGGAAAGAATATGTGTTAATAGTATGGGCCTGATATTAGGTATTGATACCTCATATGCCTAGAATTCAAATTACTGCCCAACATACGTGGTGAAGGTCTCGAGTTCGGTTGTGTATTTTGAGGCTTCCGGGTTCTTCGCGATACAGTTCTTCACTTGAAAAGCATCGAGGTATTTGCAGTACCTACCTAAACAAAAGCTACCTCAGAAGACAGATAAGCTCGATGTCATGAGGTAGCCAAGTACGTGGGTAACAAGCATTGGGTCTAATGTTGGCCAGCTGACATCATACCCAAGCGGCATGTGATGATGACACCCGCCACGCAAGGCTGGCACCTGTCTGTCACGCAAGAGGCTAACCTTATCTAGTCTGGCATGGGTACTATGTACACCTCCTCCAGGATCTGTATTGTTAGTAGGGTTCGAAAACCAGGGTTTAAACAGGGGATTAACCAAACTTTGAGACTTGTAAAATTGCTAGTTACCTACCAAATCCAAGGTATCTAACCGGGGCATAGACCAGGGCTCTGGTTGAGTTGAAAATAATTGCTGGGGGTTTTGGGTGAGGTCCGGGAGCCCATGTACGAATCGATGCCTAAAACGGTAGATTATGGGGCTTCCATACCCTACTAACAATACAGATCCTGGAGGAGGTGTAGGTGCTCGCCCTAATAATACGGTCCTGTTATAACTACCAATTGCGCTGAGGCACGCGCGAGTGACTAGGTCATACAGTAATAAGCTACAGTGCTAATTTTGCCCACCACACTAACCAAGGATGTCCTTACCTCGCTTGTCATTGTGCAGGTACCGCATCCCTCTGGATTGGACACTTCAGTGTGAATATTAGACTGCACAATAAGCTAATCTGTCCCTCCTGGCTGCCAGACCCCTTAAGCTTGTTCCTAGTTAGGAGCTTTCTGCGTCCCGAGCTTGCGCTTCCAATCCCGTTTCTGCGATGGCAATAGTTGCTCTCACCATCCTCTAAGTCAAACACTGACCCCCCCATCAAATCACTGTTGCAACCGCCTCGAAAATGAACGGCCACTTTGCTGCGGTTGGCGATGCGCCCACCAAGGCGCAATACGGGCATGGCGTCCAAGTCGTTGACGAGGACAAGGAGTTCAAGTTCGCCGTCCTCCCGTAGCTTCTTCGTCTGATCTCCGGCTGACCTTGCATGCGACAACCTGCAGCTCCAACTTGGGTTCGTACTTAGTAGCCACCGACGTTGCCGAGTCCGGCTTCAACTACCACCTTATATCCGTCTTCGGCTCGCAGTCGACCGGAAAGTCCACTCTGCTCAATAACCTTTTTGGAACCGAATTTAATGTCATGTCCGAGACGGAGCGCCGTCAGACCACCAAGGGAATATGGATGTCCAAGAACAAGACCACCACCATGACGGATAACATCCTCGTCATGGATGTCGAAGGTACCGACGGACGCGAACGCGGCGAGGACCAAGACTTTGAGAGAAAGAGCGCACTGTTCGCCCTAGCGACGAGCGAGGTCCTGATCGTCAATATCTGGGAACACCAGGTCGGTTTATATCAAGGTGCTAATATGGGTTTATTAAAGACCGTCTTCGAGGTCAATTTGCAGTTATTTCTCAAAGACAAACAGTGCGTTCTGAGTGAAAAGGATGGGATGCAGGTCCGGGCGCTGACATCTCCTTCAGGTCTACTCCGAGGTCCCTGTTATTCTTCGTAATTCGCGATCACATTGGCAACACACCAATGGCCAACCTTCGAAATACCTTGATCCAGGATCTTACAAAAATTTGGTCATCCATATCGAAGCCACAGGGTCTAGAAAATTCACGCATTGAGGATTACTTCGACTTCGCTTTCGCTGCGCTACCACACAAGATTCTACAACCTGAGAAATTCGTAGACGAGGTGAAAAATTTGGGCAAACGGTTTATTGCTGGCAACCGCAGCGCCAAAACTCAATCAGGACATGGCGAACGAGAACTTGAAGGCGGGGTCTTCCTACCTGAGTATCATCGAAGAATTCCGGCCGATGGATTCTCTATATACGCCGAAGGCGTCTGGGACCAGATTGTCAACAACAAAGACCTCGATCTGCCTACGCAACAGGAACTTCTGGCTCAATTCCGTTGTGATGAGATCTCCCGAGAAGTCCTAATCCTATTTGACACCACAATCGGGCCGCTTGAGGAACAACAAGCCGAAGCTTCTCGCATTGGCAAGCCGCTTGTTCTGGCAGATCTCGGTGAGACCGGAAAACAAATTAGGGAGAAATGTGTCAAGGCGTTTGAAATACAGGCTGGCAGATACCACAAAGCCGTTTACGCACGAAAACGCGCAGAGCTTGAAGGCAAGATTGATCAGCGACTAAAGACTCTTTATCAGGGGCAGCTCACGGCAGCGCATAAATCTGGTGTAGCCTCCTTTAGCGACGCTGTCTCCGGTGATGTGAAAGTTGGCCAAAAATCAGGAGCCACTTATGAATTTGCAGAGATTGTCGCCACGGAAAAAGCGAAGTGTCTGGATCAGTTCAAGACCGAGGTCCAAAATTTGACTATTCCAGGCATTGCGTGGACCAACTTTAACTCACAACTTGTTCTTTTTGAAAAGGAACTCGACGAAGTCAGCTCTCGCTTGCGAAAGGAAGAAATGCGCAGACTTGCTACACGTGTTGAGCGATGGGTCAAATCGCGACTTGGCGATGCTGTGGGTGTTGAATTCAACAAACTTGGGTCGGGAAGAGGTGGATCAGGTGCCCCGGAGGAAGGGGAGAAGCCACCCACGGAAAAGGATCTATGGGATCGCATTTGGAATGTATTCGCCTCCATTGTTAAGGAAGCCGAAAGCCGCTTTACCGATCGGGCGAAAAGCTTTGAGGCAAGCGAAGCTGAAGTCGAGGTCGGACTTTGGCGTCTCAGACGTAAGAGCTGGGTTGCCTTGAGAGAAAAGATTGATGAAGAGGTCATGGAGGGAAACATTCTGCTTAAGCTCCGCGAGAATTTCGAGGATAAGTTCAGATACGACGAAGCTGGAGTCCCGCGGATATGGCGGCCTGCAGATGATATCGAGGGCATATATACCCGGGCAAGAGAGTCGACTCTCACTCTTATTCCCCTCCTTTCTAGGTTCCGACTCTCCACCACCTATGCTCCGCCGGAGCTACCCACCTTCATCGGCCACCAGCCTGCTGAGGCGGAAGCCGAAGATGAGGACGACTTGACCCCGATCGGCGGTGTTGATGAGGAGGATGGGAAGAGCCTCGAGGAAGAAATGACAATTTTGAGTGAAGGCAAACGGCAGGATTTGGTCGTCCGGTTTAAGAAGACGGCTGATGGTGTATACGTCGAGGCTAAACGAAGTGCCATTGGTGGAGTCGCCCAGGTGCCATTATATTTCTACGGAATATTGTTGGCTCTAGGATGGAACGAGCTCGTGACCGGTAAGTTGGAGTCGCTTAACCAAGCATGCATTATTTGGTTTACTGACATTGTCTAGTCTTACGCAACCCCATGCTCTTCCTGCTTCTTATTATCCTAGCTGGTGGAACTTACGTCGCATACAACCTAAATCTGCTGGGCCCGATGATGCAGATGAGCGGTGCGGCTTGGAACCAGGCTATCGAAATTGGAAAGCAGCGGCTCCGGGAGTTCTTGGAAAACAATGAGACGGCTCGCCAGGCCATCTCCATGCCGTCTCGGGACAGCGACTCGATTAGCCGTGAGTGATTCCCGGACTTTCCCCCCCTGTTTTGGCCATTTCAAGAGTATACAGCCTCTTTTCCGAGCCAAAGTTGTATCTTGCACGCTTTTCAAGGACATATAAAATAGCGCTCAAACTATAAATAACTAACTCTCTATTGTTGCAGTGGACACCTTGGATAGCCGTGGCAAGAAGGCTCGCCGGGCGGCGGATGATGACGATATCTAATTAGAGCACGAGCATACGCATGATGGGTTCAAATTTGCATACGAGGGTACGATGCAGGATATAGTAAAAGTATGTCATGTTTATGTCAGGGACGACCGCTTGAATTCTAGACCGTCCGTTTGCCAAACCGTTACCGCTGTGTCCCAACGCCATGATCATGCAAAATAATTACTGTGTACAAATCAGAAAGCCTCCAACCCAGCTGGAGTGCCAAACCATGTCCCAAGCTCGTCAGTATCCTTTCCTCTATCGCCGCTGGCGGCGAAGAAATCGGTTAAGCGGCTCGTGGACTCGTCGTCATCGGCCGGCCATTCTATCTTGATACCGCCTTTCGTCTCTAGCATATCCTTCGCCGTGCCCCAACTAAACCTACATTCGGGGCCCCAGCCGAATACGGGGTGCATATTCCGTTTCAGCCAGGCTATACATCGCGCATCGGAGGGATACCCGGACCCCCAGGATAGAACCTGCTCCCCGTCGTCTCCTCCCTCACCACCACCACCACCACCACCTCGCTCCCTAGCGCTCCGCGCCCAGTCGTCGTAGAGGACCTCGAGAGCGGCGTCACGCGTGACCTTGGCGCAGACGCTGGCGGCGCTGACGCAGGGGTACAGACTGTCGGCCTTCTTGGCGACGGTGATCTTGACGGTGGGGAAGATGCGCTCGAGGCGCCGCTGGTAGGCGGCGGGCTGGCCGATGGTGTCGACGTAGATCTCGCGGATGTTGACGCTGCGGGCCAAGACGCCCTGGATCAGCTCGGCCGTGGCGTCCATGGCCTGCGCGTTGAGGTTGTACGTGGTACCGCCGGGGCGCATCATGTTCGCCCCAATGTCGCGCGCCGACAGGCTCGAGATGGCCCAGCCGCACTCGCCGTGCAGGTCCGTGCCGGCCGTGCAGAGCGTCTCCATGAGGCTGGACCGCACAGCGGGCGTCAGGACCTTGGAGTCGTCGAAGTGGTGGGTTGTTTTTAGGAGAGGTTCGGATTGCGACATGGGTAGGTAGAAGACGCCATAGACCATGGGGCCGAGCACGGGTCCGCGACCGGCCTCATCGACGCCCAGCACGCAAGGCACGCCGCTCGACGGGTCGGATTCGCTGGCGTTCAGGGACGGCGGCACGGGCGAGAAGTGCGTGTAAGTCTCACCGCGCAGGGTCTCGTCGCGGTGGATGGAGGGTGGTACGAATACGTCGGCGACGGGAGTCTCCATCTCGAGGGCTACATTGCCCTCGTCCATCTGTATGTCTTCCATGGTCGTCTTGGACTTGGATCTGTGCTGTGCTGTGTCTCTAGCTTGGTGGGGTGTTTGAGTCGGTAACGGAGGTCGGTTCTTTTTATTAGATGGTTCATTCAATAGACTCTATTGTGGCCAATTGGAAACACAATTTCTCAATTATATATCCTTCAATTACTTAGATTGGAGAGCTTCGCCGATGCCTTTGTTTGTACTGAACAATGCATGCTACATGTAGCATTAACTAATTGGTAGGTGTTGACTTACAGTGCTGCGAGGTTAGGTGTGTTATGCCTAGGTACCTAGTAATTGCTGGGTCCTCAGGCTGCTGAGGCGACCGCGTGCCCCCAAAATCTAAGGCGCGTCTTCGGTCAGAGCTGCCAAGCACGGAAAGAGCGCCCCACCGCCGGTTGTAGGGCCAATTAACAGCCCCAAAAGGGAGTAAAGTAAACATATTGAGCCGACCGAATTGTATCACCTGTTGACTCTTCCCCCTCATTCACCTGTTTTTTGCGACTATAAGTCAGGGCCGACTGCGCCCTTGTTAATTTTGAGACATTTGCCCAAGCCTAATTCCTGAATATTCAAGGCTCAGGTGCTGACTTTCTAACGGACAAGGTCATTTCAGCATTTGGCGCAAGGAAGTGTGATCGACCGTGAGCAACCATGGCGCCTCGCATTTCAACGCAGCGCCGCCAAACCCAGTCGCAAAATGAACACGTTTATGCCCCTGGCAAGGTTGGAAGGTATTTTAACTCTATGCGCCAATCTGATCCGCAACAGATGTTGACAGCGTGGCTTAGGAAAACCGGCATTACAATACCGGACAATGGCCGACGCGACGAGCATGGCTTCGAAGACATGGAGGACCTATTCTCCTCACCCGACAGGGAACTGCAAGCTGAGACTAACGGTCGGGTTGCGTTCTCGGACGACGAGCAGGACGAGCAGGACATGGATATTGACGATGGTATGTGGTGAATCGCAATGGCTTGAATATGTGATATGGATAGTTGTTCGTCCGGACTAACCAGCTTGGCTTCGTTGTTTAGGTTCCGACCTTGGTCCAGCAACAATACGGAAGCTCCAACAAGGCGGGCGCCCGTCTCTTCCACGTGCGCGGTCACCCATCAAGACAAACCTAAATTCACCTGCGCGCCAGAACCCCCACGTACCACCTACATCTTCACCGACCAGGGGGACAATTGTCCCCACCCGTGAACGGAGTCCCAAGCCCGAGGTGACGCGCAGATTAGACTTCTCAAAGAGCTCACAGAACAAGACAATGTTAACCAACGGACATGCCAAGGTAAATGGCGCCACTGGCCGTCACAAAAACCCGACCGTCGGCCGCGAAGGCCTCTCTAAGGCCGCTCGTTCTCAGGAGCAGCCTACCCCTCCCATTTTTTCTGAAGACGAGGAAGAAGAAGATGACCAATTGGAATTGCTCGATGCTGGCACCGTTGACATAGATGACGTTGAGGAAGAATCCCCTGAAGAGCCAGAACAAGAAGTAGAAGACGAGGCACCTGTCGCCCAGGAGTTAAAATCGACAAACAAGTCAAAGCCTCCCGGGCGCAGAGGTCGCAAACCCAAAGCACCTATCGAAAAGGAGAACGACGAACCAGCAGAGTCCCCGTCAGTCAATACGTCCGTGGAAATTGTAGATGATGAAGAACCCGCAAGGAAGAGAAAGGGACGACCAAAGGCTGCTGCCAGGCCAAAAGAGCCAACCCCTCCCGCCGATCCTACACCTCCATCCAAGTCTTCGAAACGTGGGAGACCGGCAAGGGCCTCTCCAGAGAATGCCGAAGAAGAGGGTGCTGAGTCAAGAGGCGCTAAGCGCCCAAAGACCTCGGCAAAGGTTGACAAAGCGGAGCAGAGCGCTTCATCCAAACCGGCGCCAACAAAGGAAAAGAGCAAACCGGGGCGAAAGCGGAAGTCCTCCGGCGTCGGCGTTGATTCACCAATGATTCAACGAGGGCCACCTCTCCCCAAGAGTCGCGGGCTGGTGACATTGCGGCGCGAAGAGACCAATGCCATGAGGACGACACGGTCTGGTCGGGCTTCATTCAAGCCACTGGAATGGTGGAAGGGCGATCATGTCGAATACGACGAAGACCAAGAGAGAATTTTCGAAGATGCTGGCAAGCGACACTTCAAGATGCCCACCGTGAAGGGTGTCGTACGCACAGAAGAGAGCTATGAGGCGGTGTCGAAACGTCGCGGTCGCCCAACTGGACGAAAGCCGGGGCGGCAACCATCAGCTATTGCAGAAGAAGAGGAGATAGAACGCGAGGATTGGGAATACGAGCCTGGTCGCGTGACTGGCGATGTGGTCTGCTGGGAGCCGGAGCATGAATTTGAACCGCCGGGCGAAGATGATGAAGTTGAGATCACCCCCGAGGAATTGGCCATCTCGGAAAACGCGATCCAACTTAGGGACATCAAGGACGCGACATTCAAGTTCGCCAAGACGCTTACGCTCCCGTTCTTCGGCTCCGGTATCGTGGATCTACCCCCAGGGGCCGAGAAGAGGCCCAAGAACGCCCGGAAGAACCATATGGTCTTCTTCGTGCACACCGGTAACGTCCGGGTGACCATTGCCCAGAGCGAGTTTACTATCGCCAAGGGCGGCATGTTCTTCGTCCCAAGAGGTTCGTCAGCATTTTCTTTGGTTGCCTGGTCTATTTGCACGGAGTTGGGGTAGAGAGAAAGCTAACGAGGAACATATAGGAAACCACTACCAGATTCAGAACGAGACGGATAGGTCTGCGCGCATTTTCTTCGCGCAGGGCTGCGAGATGTTCGTCCAGCCCAGCTCTGAGGGCGAGGAATGAGATCCGTGATGATTTGTGTTGGGCTTCATTCGTTCTGGTTTGTACAAATCCACTTTGAAAGAGGTATATGTCCAGGAAAATGTACTTGACTTACCGCAAACCCTCATGTCTGTGGTTGTTCATGCGAGCTGGATCATGATGTATATCAAACCGCAAAACTAATGCGAGAGCGTATCATTTTTATCTGTGGACGGCCAATACACAGATACATAATGATAGCGTCAAGTCAGGACGGACACACCAGGATACCTGTCCTGTTTTTTTCATTCACATCGACACGTCCGGCGTTCAGGGCGATGGGATAGGATTGTTCGGGATGAGCGACCGGCAAAATTTTTTTTGCTCTGTTTGGTCCTGGTGTTGATGACGATAGATACCACTCACGGAATGGTAGGTGATGGGGGGACGTGAGTGAATGAATGTTGGTTTGGCCTCTCTCTCCCTCTTCGTACCGGCCTACCTAGTTACAAGGCTTGTCGACTTTCTCTGGATGAGCGCTGTAACCTTTAGGTAGTTGTTTGTATTTTTGCTCGGCTCGGCTCGACTGGCTCACGCATACTTGATACCAAACAAACAAGCTAGAACTTGTTCTCTTTTGCACGCCGTTTTCACGTTGATTAATTATGTATGCTATCGCTTGTCGTGCAAAGGGGTATGATTCTCACAATGTTAAACCATGAAAGAAAAAAAAGGCGTGAATAAAGAGAAGTAGTGGGAATGAGTTCTTTTCTGCCCCTATAATCATATAGCAAACGTCCCCATCAGGCATCCATGTCTCAGTAGCCAGAAGGATCATGCATGTAGATATTATCTAGCAGTGCAGTGCCAACTAGCACATAAACCATATTAGAGCAGTGCTCATTATTTTCGACAGATGTTAATGATACGTAAAAAGATCCTCGAGACAGGAAAACGAAAATAGATAAGCCCAGAAGCGGGACATATAATTATATTGAGATGGGTATCCGATTTTGCCTTGCGTACCTTCAATTACCACACCACGCCACATCACATCGTGCCCTTTTTTCATGACTGTCGCTCTGTATCTATTTAATACACTATACAATACGCCCGTACTATCAATAGAGAACCTTAATATTGCGTAGAAAGCACCTTCTTCAAGTGTCCCATCTCCAGCTCATACACCGAGATCTTGCCCTGCGCGCCATCGATCTTACCGACGAGATACTGGACGCGATTACGCGTGCCCGAGGGCTGGTTGGGCAGGGAGCCCAGAAGGACGAGTTCCTTCTCGGCCTTCTCGATATTGGCGCCCTCGATCTTGACGAGCTCCTTAAGCCGCGCGAGCTCCATCTTGGCCGAGAGGACCTTGTCAGCCGCGAGCTGGCGGAACGCGGCCTGGTAGACGGGTTTGCCGGCGACGATGCTGCGGGGCCGGCCCGCGCCCGAGCGTACGGTGATGAGCTCTGCGTTCGCGAGCCCCTCGAGCGCCGACTCGCCGTCGGGCGCCGTGAGGGACGAGGAGAAGGTGTCGGAGAGCAGTACCTCGTTATACCGCAGCGTGTCGCTCTTGGAGAGCAGGTTCACGAGATACCAGGCTTGTTCCATGGACCACTTGTGCTCGCCGTCTCCGGTTGCCTTGCCGGGCAGGAGGAACATCTTCAGGATCTCGGACGCCGACTGCTCTGTGATCTCGGCGACTGCTTGCTTAGGGGACTGCCCGGCCTTGATGCGGCGGGCAAGGTACTCGAGGTCTGTGAGACGTCCACCAAGTGTGCCGATGCAGTCGTCCAGCCCTACTAGATCCGGCGCGTTGGCGATCTTTTCGTTTTCTTCGAGATTACGATCACCCGCATTGTCTGTCTTTTCTCGGTCCTGCGTCCCGGCGGCGACGTGGCCCAGAATGAACCACTTCGCTATATCTGGCTCCAGATCGCCCAGTGCGACTTGGCGGAAGACACGATCCGGGAGTGATTTGGATAAGACTTTAGTATATGACGAGTCATTTGCGAGAAAAACGACATGAGCAACGTCGGACTGCACGAGCGCCGCAGCCCAGTTGGCGATTTTCTCATATATGATGGAGTTTTCTTCGCTCTTGTATACAAAGTTGTCAATTACAACTACAGCTCTCTTCTCAGGGTGGGCCTCCAAGTAAGCGTCTGGCGGAATAGAGGCGTCCGAGTCGCCTTTGGATCGGGTTTCTAGGTTGAGAGTTCTGAGGGCTGTGGCTGCGGTGTTTAGAATTTTCTGCAGTTGCGAGTCTAGTGTCTCCGAGAAGCCTGCCTTCACTCCGGTGGTACTCTGGATGCCGAGGTCGATCATACTACTCATGCTATTTGCCCACGAAAAGATGGGGCGATAGCCAACCTCTGAAGCCATCTTCTTAATAATCGCCGATTCGCCTCGAGCTTCAATCATCTGCTTGCAGTCAATCACTAGGACATTCTGTCTATCCTTTAGAGCCTGCTCTAAAACGAGCTCTTTCTTCCCCGATCCACGAGGTCCCTGGACCACAATAAATGTTTCGGCTGATTCCATTAGCCATGCTTGGATCTGCTCGATTAAATCCTTTCGATGAGACCAAACCGCATTTAAGCCTGCCTGTTCATCCCCGCCTCGCCTGAAAGCAAATATGTCCGATGTCTGTTTTCGAAGCCATCGGTACAACCCGTTATTACTCAGGCGGTATTTGCGCGAGACGTGTGTCTTGACAAAGAATGAGCGGATAGGGTCAAAAATAACGACGGTGAGACCAGTGAGCAAAGCCACGATGACAGGAATGACAATGCGTGGGTGGTTTGTGATCCAGTCCCAGATCCTGTGAGGTTTGGTGCGTCGCTCATAAGACATGCGGAACTTGGTACCGAATTTCCCTCCGCCTAGCTCTTCCGGCACGACAAATCCATGCAGACAGTTTCGAGCCATGACTGCATCTCTCACAAACCGAAAATCGACATAGGCGTACTTGGGCACTGCTTTCGAGTCCCAAGGCTGGGAAGAGATCTCTGAAATGGAACCATATCGACGGAACATGCTATAAAGGGTCTCCTGCGAGAGCTCGACCGCTTCCTCTCCGGGATTTTTAGGAACAAACTCGACGCGCAGTCTATTTTTGGGGAACCTCTGCAAGTCTTCGAGCCAAGGAACGCCTTTCACCAATCCGGCTTGCACGCCACGAAAGGGACTGAAGAACGGCTTAATGGGTTTCTCAGCCAGGAATTTGGAGATCCTGCTTTCTATGTCTCTTGGCGCTACATCAGCGGGATGAGTGAATTTGACGAAGGCACCGCCATCCTTAAGCCGAGGGACAATCTCGGTCACTTTTACAGGAATGTCGTCAGACACGGCGCGTTTGATCATTTTGATGGGGTCCATGAAGCCCACACTCGCGGTTTCAAACCGTCTCATGAGCCCGGGCAAGTCGTTTTCGGGACGATGCCATGACAAACGCAGAAGACCAGAAAGTTTCAGTGGGAATAAATCTATCATCGCCAAGGCGTCAGTCAGCAACACAAAGTGACGATCTCGAAAGTGCTCCAGCGCCTACTGTCAAACCAGAGAACCGACTCGTTAGGAGCCAATTCTATGTGGCCATCCTTGTCAAGGTCCTTAGCTATAGTGCTCTCCCAAGCTCGCCGAGTTAGGTGTGTTTGTGTTTGCGTCGTCCATCTCGGTTGTAACCTAGGTGTGAAGTATGCTCGGCTCAAGGCAGTTGGAGCTCTCCGGCCAGGCAAGGACCGGAACCCGGTTCCGAATTGTCTTGTGACGGGCATAAGCATTGTCTGCGGTGCATATAGTTATGCCCTATGCGGAACCTGGAGGTGATTCGGACGAAGAGAGGGCTGGGTCTTACGACCTGAACCGAACTAGAATATGTCACATGCACCTAAGTAGATTCGTGTTCTGCACCTGCCCGTACACACAATTCACAGCTGGAATATGCGCGAAATGCTGATGATATCATAGGTCCGAATTGCCAAGGCCCGAGTCCGGGACGGATGTAACTAGTTTACTTACCCACCAACCTAATTCTAAGATACTTAATGTTGGTAGATGCAGCATACCTTAGGTACCTGAGTTGATAGGTTGGCGTGAGCCACAAGTAAGAAAGCCACGGGAACCGAGCCACAATATCCGACAAAGAAAGCACTTAGGTATTATCGGCGACAAGAGGAGCGCGAAAGCGTCGAAAGAGTGTAACTTAATTGAGAGGCATAAGCAAGTCTAGTTGCCGTCTTCTTACAACAAAGCCTCTCCCAATAGTCGATAAGCAAAAGTTCCCAATCCATCAGTCCATCATTAATACAGGTTGCCAGGGGTCAGCGCTCCGAACCCTCTACCATTGGTCCAAAGTCTCGGTACAGCATCATCATCACACCACCTTACTGCGACATACCATACATACCTACAAAAGCAGCATCGCGCTGAGGAACGAGACAGCATACGCATACCAACGTACCCCGCGCCCATAATCCCCGCACGAACAGTACCTCACCTCACCCAGCTCTTGTTTCCATCACGCAATCCCAGCTGTATTCCCAGTGCCAAAGAACAGACTCGACAACTCTGCCAACTAAAGACGTAAAACCAACCCAAAGTCACAATAACCCCCGACCAAAGAAGAGCAAAGATGGGTTGGTTATGGTCGTCCGGGGCCGCGCCGAAAGGCAACGTCGTAGTCATAAGCAGCAGCAGCAGCAGCAGCAGCAGCAGCACCGAGACACAGCCCGCGCCGCCCCCCGAACCTACATACAGCGATCCCGAGATAGCCAAATTCATGGCGCAGTTACAAGCAGAATTCGGCGGCAGCAACAGCACCACCACCACCAAACCTCCAACCCCAACAACCGCCGAGCCAAAAGCAGAGACGAGCCAAAGCACACCCTCACCATCCTCATCCTCATGGTGGCCGTCCCGAGGCGCCAGCTCCTCCCCACAACCAACCCAAACCAGCATACCCTCTGCCTCTACCTCTACCTCTCCATCCACGATATCATCCCAGACAAGCGCGCAAGCGCCGCCGGCCCGTCTAGATCCCCTCTCCGAGTCCCTGCTGCCGACGACCATGTCCTGCCGGCAGGCCTTCGACCACGCCTACCACTGCAACAGTCTGGGCGGCCAGTGGACCGCCGTCTACCGCGCCGGCACCATGCGCTCCTGCAGCGAGCAGTGGGACGACTTCTGGTTCTGCATGCGCACGCGCGCCTACTCGGGCGCCGTCAAGGAGGACGCCATCAAGGACTACTACCGCCAGAAGGAGCTCAGGAAGTACGGCTCGGGCCAGCCGAACAGCACCGACATCTGGGAGCCGCGCACAGAAAGGCTCCCCGCCGGCTCGGCCTTTCAGGAACGTTACGAGAAGCCTGATATCAGCGACGAGGAGTGGTATCGCTTGGAGATCGAGCACCAGAGGATGGTCCAGCGTATGCTAAAGGAGGAAGAGCAGAGGACCGCATCATAGTATTTTTGATTACCTTGTACATTGTAGGGAAAGTCAAATCACACATCACATTCAGAGGACAATGCTATTTTTATCAGAATTATTTTTCATTTGATCAGGGATGAATCCATGCTAAGGTACATCCATGCAAGTCGTGAAATCGCAACTTTTGTGCCTGTATCATTACCGCATAAAAATCTAGGCAGAACCGCATTACCCATACCGCCATTCGTGATGCCGTGGACACCAGATAACGCCGTAGAAAATCAAAAAAGTCGTAAGAGGGCTGTAGAAACTTAGTCGACCTCCTCAACGGTCGGGCCGTCATCACCACCAGCACCGGGAGCGCCACCAGGAGCGCCGGGGAAGCCGCCGGGACCACCGCCGGGCATGCCACCGGGCATACCGGGCATACCACCGGGACCGCCAGCACCACCGTAGAACTTCATCATGATGGGGTTGGCGATGCCCTCAAGCTCCTTCTGCTTCTCTTCGTACTCCTCACGGGTAGCCTGCTGGTTCTCATCGAGCCAGGATACGACGGAGTCGATCTCGGTCTTGAGCTTCTCCTTATCGCCAGCGTCGAGCTTCTCGTCGACCTTTGAGTCGCCGAGAGTGTTGCGGAGAGAGTATGCGTAAGATTCAAGGCCGTTCTTGGCGCTGATACGGCGACCCTCAGCCTCATCCTCCTCCTTGTACTTCTCGGCCTCGGCCAACATACGCTCAATCTCTTCCTTGGACAGACGGCCCTTGTCGTTGGTAATTGTAATCTTGTTGGACTTGCCGGTGCCCTTCTCGACGGCAGAAACGTTCATGATTCCGTTGGCATCGAGATCGAAAGTGACCTCAATCTGAGGTACACCACGAGGAGCAGGAGGAATACCGGTAAGCTCGAACTTGCCAAGCAAGTTGTTGTCCTTAGTACGTTGACGCTCGCCCTCGTAGACCTGAATAAGGACACCAGGCTGGTTATCGGAGAAGGTAGAGAAGACCTCAGACTTCTTGGTAGGGATGGTGGTGTTACGGGGGATGAGCTTGGTCATCATGCCGCCAGCGGTCTCGATACCGAGAGAAAGAGCGGCAACATCGAGAAGCAGGATCTCGTTGGTAGACTTAGAGCTGGTATCACCAGACAGGATAGCAGCCTGGACGGCAGCACCGTAGGCAACAGCCTCATCGGGGTTGATGGACTTGTTGGGCTCCTTACCGTTGAAGTAGTCGGTAATGAGCTTCTGGACACGGGGGATACGGGTGGAACCACCGACGAGGACAATCTCGTGGACCTGAGACTTGTCAATCTTGGCATCAGCCAAGACTCGGTCAACGGGCTGGATGGTAGATCGGAAGAGGTCCTGGCAGAGCTCCTCGAATCTAGCACGGGTGATTGATGTGTAGAAGTCAATACCCTCAAATAGAGAGTCAATCTCGATAGAAGTCTGAGCAGACGATGACAGAGTACGCTTGGCACGCTCGCAAGCAGTACGAAGACGACGGAGGGCACGGGCGTTAGTAGAAAGGTCCTTCTTGTGCTTGCGCTTGAACTCAGTAACGAAGTGGGTAACGAGGCGGTTGTCGAAGTCCTCACCACCCAAATGAGTGTCACCAGCAGTAGACTTGACCTCGAAGATACCCTCCTCAATGGTCAGGAGAGAAACATCGAAGGTACCACCACCAAGATCGAAAATGAGAACGTTGCGCTCGCCCTCGACCTTCTTGTCAAGACCATAAGCGATAGCAGCGGCTGTGGGCTCGTTGATGATACGGAGGACGTTCAGGCCAGCAATGAGACCGGCGTCCTTGGTAGCCTGACGCTGGGCGTCGTTGAAGTAGGCAGGGACAGTGATGACAGCGTTGTTGACAGTGCCACCCAGGTACGCTTCGGCGGTCTCACGCATCTTGATGAGGACCATGGAGGAGATCTCCTCGGGTGTGAAGGTCTTGGTCTCACCCTTGTACTCGACCTCGACGATAGGCTTGCTGCCCTTGTCGATAATCTTGAAGGGGAAGTGCTTCATGTCAGCCTGAACCTCAGCGTCGGCGAACTTGCGACCAATTAGACGCTTGGCGTCGAATACTGTATTGGCGGGGTTCATGGCGACCTGGTTCTTTGCGGCATCTCCGATCAGACGTTCTGTGTCGGTGAAGGCAACGAACGAGGGTGTTGTGCGGTTACCCTGGTCATTGGCAATGATCTCAATGCGGTCGTCTCGGTAGACACCCACGCACGAGTAGGTCGTACCCAAGTCAATACCTACGGCAGCGACCATTGTGGGCAATCTTGTGATGAAATACGATGGAGAAAACGGACAGAAGAGTAAAGATGAAGAAGATGTGAAAAGCGCGTGTTAGATCTTCTGATCGTGGGTTTGGGGGGTATCTAGAAAGGGTTGAGGAAGTTGTGATGCAAAGAAGGAGTGAGAGTCCTGAAGGGTTGAGAGCTCAAAGCCTTAAATCATCTGTGGTCGAGGTACTTAGGTGGACCCGCACCATGTTCAGAAGCTTCTGGAATGAACTTGGGGGGGCGCAACGCACTTTCCCGCCTTTTCCAGCACCATCCATTGAAAACCACAGCAGGAAATTCGTCACTGTAAGTTTTGCATGGATAGACTTCATCGGTAGACTTTTCTTAGTTCGATTTACTGCCATTGATGCCCTACTCATCTGTTAATCTGCCACTTTCTACGATTCTATAATGAAGCTGTGGTGGGGCATAATGAGGTCACTACTGGAACCCCGCCATGGAGAAATTAGTTAGGAAGACCCAGAAGTCACTGCTGCGTAAGGCTTTTTTTCCTCACCCCAATGCCTTAGCCATGCCTTGCACCAAGGTTTGTTAGGTAGATAGCGAGGATAGGTACCTAATGACCCAATCTTTCGGGCAGAAAATTTTGGCAGCCTGGTAACTGCAAGGCAACCCACCCTGGATGCAGAAAACTTCCAAAGCTTGCCAAGCCCCGCCTGAAAATCTTGAAATACCTAGGTTGGCATAGTAGCAGTAGTAACTACATAGAGTAGCCGCCTCTGGTTGGCTTGTACCCACATGCGCAGGTAACTAGGTACTTCGGTACTTGTGCTTTGGTCTTACCTACCTATGTATGTACTTACTCACGTTTCGATTGAATATCGGGGTTGGTATGTCGCACTTGACATAGAGTACAATTCTCCTTGGGTGACCCAGCTTGACGTTTTCGGAAATAATTTTATTTACATAAGCCTGATCTACAGTTTCTTGTTCTGTCAACTCATAATTTTTTTGGCAAAATCTGAACCAAACCTAAACTTGCATCAATTGCCACTAGGTCTATAACAGAATTTGTTTTAGTTCCATAGCCCCATGCAAACGTCGGGCCACAAAAAGATGGATAGAATATTCTAGGATCAACGTGAGGAAACTGGGCTGAGACTGATTGTTTCTTTGTTATTAAGGTTACATGATTTGCTGGAAACAGTGATCACTTTGCGATCGAACCAAGTGGGAAATACTATAATCATTCAATGTTATTCGGAATATACGAGAAGCTACACGAAGCCGCAAGCCACATCTACTATGTGGTCTAGCAGAAATGCTCGACTTTCTCAGGTTTGTCATCTCGTGTTCCCAGATCGTTCTTGAGATTTCTTCCAAACAGCTCGGTGAGCACCTCGAAACAGATTTTGGTGATGGCAGGGTCGTAACGGCCCTTGCTCAGCTCGTCGCGGATGAAGGCGTGTTGCGCCCATGCAAACTCGTAGAAGCTGAACACGACGCCTGCCTCCCGCATCTTCTGTTTGATCAGATCACGTCCTTCGTCGGGAACGTGTGTATCCTTGATCCCGAAGATCATCGCAACTTCTCCCTTGATCTCTGTGAGCTTGTCGATTGTGTGGTTGCTGTTCGGTGGGGCCTGTGTAGACATGTTTTTCTCGGTAAACGGGCCCAAACTACGGCTGTGTATGTCTGTGCCAAAGTATGAGACGCAGGCGTTGATTCGGGGATCGAGCTGTAGCAGTTACAGTGTTAGCAAGGCTAACGAGACGGGCGAAGTATGTAAGCATCGTTGGTATTCCACGAACACCTAAGCCGTAGGAGTGGAAGCCTTACACTAGCACGTAAAGAAAGGTGGCCGCCCAGGCACATGCCAGTGGCGCCTATCAGTCCTGTGCATGTTGGTAGGCTGAGTAGGTAATCAACCGTCTTGCTGGAGTCTACGTCGTATGATTGGAGCGTCTGTCAGTGCATATCAGTAACTGGTAAGCAGGCTCTTCAGGGGTGGCTTAGACGCAGTCGGCCTCACCTTGGTAATCTTCCACTCATTTCCCTTGTCTGTGCCAGGCTGCACAAAATTAGCTATCAGTAAGTGTCATGTGGAACGAACTATCTACTCAATTGCGAGAATATGTAACACAATTAAGTCTGGTTTGGGGGTCGTACCACGTCGTACGCCAACGCCTCAGGGCCGGTAAAGTCATGATAGGACGAGGGTGCTGCCACAATGTAGCCTTGCCCGGCAATCTGGCGAGCAAACCGCTCCACCGGCCCGGTCACTTATTGTCGTCCCGTTAGTAAATGGGAAATCATGAGGCAGAATGAAACGCGCGTCACAATGGCTTAGCACGAGCGCACCTTGGTAGATCTCGCTGAATAGTACAACGCCAGGGAAACGACTGTGTCATTTCGCATCAGTGACTAGATTTTGCGAATCTCTCGTGAGGAAGAGCACTTACGCGTTTGGGTATCGAGGAACGGTAGGGTGGTAGACGAAGATTCCTATGCTACGAGTTAGCGCTACTCTTAGGTTAAGTTAAACGGACACGGCGTACTCATAGAAGTCTCCTTCCCATCTACATTCGTCTGAACATCGATATGGCTTTCGTTGAGCAGCATCTTGAATCACTAATTACTTCGTTTCTGGCGCGGTGTAGCTCAATCTACGATATTAACTAAGTATGAAAACAAAAGTTCGAGTTGGCCTTTCATTAAGTTGATGGGTAATTCAACATTTTTACCCTTTTTAACCCCGCCATTGTCGTATGATTTACACATATTGTATGAGGGGTCGAGGGGGACAAAATATGGGGCTGAGTGAGCTATCCTTACTTGTGAGAACCTCGATGAACAGCAAAAGCAGTACCGAGGTATTCTTTTCCTCGCCCTCCAGTCCTCTAAAAAGAGTTTTTCTAATCTATTATCAATTTTTTCTGCTTTTATTCCTTCATAGTGCAGATACCTCCGCCCACAATTGTTCTATGGCCAAAAGTTCTGTTCCACTAGAATAGGAGATGTGCTATGAAACATCACGAGGCGCGAAATGTAGAAATTGGAATATTCCATGTTTATTAGGGTGACGTGATCTGCATTTTCCACCACTTAACATCAATCACTCAGACTGGGCTCAGTCTGACCTCAGCTTAAAGCGGCATTGCTCAAGTGACCTTCCAATTACGATGCTGGACGGTAAATCATATCCAGAGGGTAGCTATATTATGCCACCGTTACATTAATTCGCCTGTTCCTATATATTGACCTATAGTACGGCCTGATATGTCCTCGCTGCATTAACATATAGTAATAGGCCCTCATAGATGAGGCACCCGAGTGCTCTGCAATATCAAATTCGCAATGCTCAAGAACCCTTCGCCCAGAATGAAACCCTGAGACGATCGTGAGTAGGGTATAAAGTAAAATTTCAGACAGTGTAAGTCACTTACAGATGCCAACACGATAAGGGGTGTGTCGTCCCTTCCAAGACGGACCCTCCAATACCAATTCATCAACCCGCCAATGGTCCTCGCTAGAGTAAACGACGGCACGTTGTACATACCTAGTATATCAATCAGTCCAGCGAAATTCAAGCAACGGGTAGAGTCGCTTCACTTACCAACCGCAACGGCAATGCCTCCAGGGATGTATGCATGCCACTTCTTCCCTATAGCTTTCGTCCTTAGGATCGTAAAGACGGCAAATATGACGGCGGCACCCATTGCAAATTCCCTCGCCATGTACGGCAATCCCTTACCCGTGACAAGTCTCGCGGTGAATATCCACACGAACGCGGTAGGGACCTGGAATAAATCACCCGGGACCTCATACACGGCTGTATAAAGTCGATATATCCATGCGCTGACTACGGCCCCGACAGTAGCACCGATGATCTGGCCCCAGAACTGGGCCTTAGGAGCTGCACCCAGTAAATGCCCCGTTTTGAGATCTTGCATTAGGTCTCCGGCTTGCAGAGCGCCAGCCTCAGAGACTGCACCGGCGATGAGATTGATGAGTACGCTGGCTTTATTGGTTTGAGGGATGATGAGCGCGAAGAAAAGCTGAGCGATCTTGCTGATGCCCGATACTGGATTCAAGTCTGTCTCGCCCAGTGCCCGTACCCCCATGATGCTAAGTAGCATGGCCATGAAAACCGCAATTATGGTGCCATATAGGGGCACCAGCTCTCCAAAAGTGATGTGAATGCTGGCTATGCAGAAAAGTACTGAAAGGACCAGGCCGATACTGACGACTTTGGTGCCCACAAGCTGCTCTGGAGGGGCATCATCATGGTCCCAGACTTTTCGGCCTCCTTGTTCTTCGCCTACGTTCGATAGACCGCTTAAGCCTTCCACAGTAGAGGTCGATGGCCGACTAGTGATAGTTTCGTCGCGGGCAACGGCAGTATAACCCGTAGGGTGACGTTGAAAAAGACCCCGTAGGCCACCGCGGCTGTATTTCTGCTTGAGCGTGAGAAAAAAGGCCGGTCCATGTTCAATCATGGGGCGCAACGCAATATGACCGAGACTAATCACCGCATCTGACAACATGATGGCCAGCGATGTCCAGACAATCCATCCCTTGCTCCCAGTCTCCCAGTCGTTGATTGGACCGGGTGCCCAGCCTCGCGTCTTTGCCAATGGCGATAAGACCCCCCATCCGATTATCGCGCCTAGGAGCATGTGTATCGTCGTCGCCGGACCCATAATAATACCCTGGCCAACGTACGCAAAACTGGGGTTCAGAGTCCACAGCCAAGTTTCGGCCGCGACTGTACCAAATATAGGAAGGTTACGCAGAACGGGAAAGAAGAATGTAGATAGAGTATATATGCCCGAAATACCAAATGTAATCAACAACAGCCTAATGTTGGCCGCCCAGCTCTGCTTCTTTGCGGAGGCGGTACGATCCTCGTCGTCACCCACATCTTCGGCTTCGAAAAGGGGCTGGTTTTCCAGCGCCAGGCTTCCAAATGTCGCAGCTTTCGACGAGTCTAAAGCTCCGGTACTCTGGGTGTTTCCTTTGCCGTGGAGAACTCCAATTAGCACGGCTGTGCTAAAGCCGCTTGGAAATTTCAACTGCTCTTTTATGATGACTTGCCGCCGCCTATGATGAAATGTGAGCAGGGCTGTCACGATAATAGAACAAGTATTAACTTACAAAGGGACAGCGAAGACGACGCCAAAATAGCAGAGGCCGAGAGACCAGATGATGAGCTTTCCCATACTAAGATGAATGGGACCCTGTTCAGAGGGTTTCAACAAGTATTCCATGGCGGGCAACTATAACCAGCGAGTTAGTCCGTTAATTATTCTTAAATGACACATTTAAGCCTTCGTAAATTTCAGCTATCTTTATAGGTATCCCTCTTATTCTATGATCAATCCATAATAAGTAGACTCACCACACCAACAAAGCCGCAACCCAGCGGCATGATGGCCATGCCACCGGCAACAGACTGCACTAGCACGTTCTCGACAGGCGTGAACGGGAAGCTCAAGTGGCGCGAGAGCGTACGAAAGATGCCGAAGCCCAGCAGACTCGCAGGCATGGTCATCATGCTGACCCAGCCGGTCTGCAGGCCGAAGTACATATTGGAGAAGACGATGACGAGGCCGACAAGCAAGCCGGCCGCCACGCCGCGAAAGGTGAAGTGACGGCCCTCGGGGAGGAACTTGACGGGCGGACCATCTTCCCCAGAGGACGTTGGTGACCTCATTTCCTCAGCTTCAACTTCGGTATCGGCTTCCGGTCGAGGCTCTATTATGTTCATTCCTCTATCGGGCGCCATGGTGATTGCGGCGGTATCACGCGAAGGCGAAGGGACGGCGTACCATATAAAATAGAGACTAAGGAAACGAATTCAATTCGGTTCGGTTCAATCCGACATTTACGCTTTCATCGTGAGATATCTAAGGATATGGAGGAATGAAGGTAGAAGAATAGATTCCCGATTGGTCATCTGGGTACTTGATCTGGCTTGAGAAGACCCACATTTCATCCTCAAATGGTATAGGCTACAGACTATCTACTGTACTAACACCCAGCCCCCAGCAATATTAATCAGCATCAACATCAGATAGAACCTCCCCAAGTATGAAGCGTCTGTGTAGTCTGTCTAGATATTTCCTAGATCGCTTCCAGGATATATACAGTAATAAAAACGCAGTGCTCTTGTATAGATGGGAACCTTGTACCTAACTTTAGCCATAAGAGCATAGTACAGTCGTCTCCTACCTGTTCTCCATCAATCTCACAACACACTCACCCGCCACCTACGCCTCCTCCAATAATCCGCCCAGATACCCACCCAAAGCTCCCCGTGATACTTTTCCACATAGCAAGATACTTCTCCCTGCCACCTCCCTTCCCATCATAGTCGAATTCGCGCCGAAACCGGCTGATGCTCTCCATCTCGCGTCTTCAAACACCAACAAATATCCCCATGAGCTCTCAGCCCCGAACGTAAACGCAATGTACGTAGTTGGGGACGGCATGAGAGCCAAAAAGCGATGATCCAAATTAATCTCAAAATTCAAACTGCATCGGAGTTAGTTGTCGGTCGCGCCCTATCATTACGTACGAACCCCTCCCGAGACGTCAAGGCTTGGCCTAGGATTTCCAAGACTAGTCTTGAGTGTGTGCTACCTAGTGTCTTACATCGCACTATGCTACACATTATGGAAAACTCATACATGTATCGAAGCTATCAAACAACGAACCGGCTGGGCTAGAGAATCATCAACCTGGTCCTGAAAGGCGAATCGAGAAAGAACATCATCCGCTCCAATTGATACACATCCAGCCAGCCCTCTTGGCAAGACTAGCCGATACCGCCATTAATACAGCCTGAGTTGAGGCAGGCCGATACCTACCCATCCTACCTACCATATCCGAGGGAAAATGTGTAAGCAGGTATAATATACAATGCCACCATCTCACTGCCTGGTTACTTAGATGGATCTGAAACGGCATTCCACGCATTTCGCAAAGCACCAATAATTCATAGTGCCAGCGGACCGCTCTTCATGACATATCCCATGACCTTCCAAATTAGAACCCAAATGAATCAAGCAAAGAGTTCGCATCAGGTTCCTGGAATGCAGTCGCCGGCGGCTTGGCGGCTTGACCGCCGGTCTTCATATCGGTGGGGACGGCCGGGGCAAACGGGATGTCCTGGACGATGAGCGAGCTGCGGCGGCGGAGCAGCTTCGTGGGGTCGACGTCGCCACCGAAGCCTTGCGCCAGCGTGGGGAGACGGAGGAATTCCCAATTGCGGACTATAAGACCCCCAAGTCAATCCAGGGGTTCAGAGAGAAGTAGAACAAGGTGTGATGTAGCTAACGGTAGTACATATATATATATATAGACTTGCACTTACCGAGGTCAAGGCCGAGCAGATCACAACCCATGCGGTCGTAGAGCCCTGCATTGTGGATGACAAAATCCCATTCGACCCGCGGTGTGACTTTCGATGCGCCGCGGAGGGTCAACAAACTCTGCTGCCGCAATTGCGAATACAAAATGATCAGGGCTGGGTCGTCGGTAAGGAACAACTTTGCCTTGAGATCGGGCGACGCCGGCGTATCCAGGAGTGTAAAGACAGGAGTCTGGTCACAGTCAGTTTCTGGAACGCAGATGGTTGCAGAGGAGGGGTCGATTTACTATCAAAGCTCGGACAGCCATATCCCTCCTTTTCAGCATCCAGAATGCCCACGAAGCAAGCCATCGGTTCCCTTCCTGTGAGGCTACAGCCAATACTTCGTTTTCTAATAGCCTTTTGAGAACGATGCCCGTATCGCCCTCGTAGACTCGGGCGATAGCGATAGCAAGTTGTAGATCCTTGATCTGATTCAGACAGACATTGACTGCATCCTGCAAGTGACCTGCCAAAAGGAAGAAAGCGGCTGCATATTCTGTTTTTGGTATTAGCAAACCTGACTGATATGACAATGACTAAACACACCAAAGCGACGTTTGCTGAGCAGAGCATAAGCATTTTTCAGCGCCGTCGTCTTCCATTTGGGGTCCTCAAAGTTATTTGCCAAGAGTCGTTGTGTTGCACCTTGCTCCCTATTCCAGGTGGCCATGCGCCAGAGGCCTTGAAGGACAGCTTTCTTCTTTAGGGCAAAGTAGAACAAACTACAATCAACGGGGTTCTTCATCTCGCTTTTTGTGTACTCGTTGCGTGCGATGATCTCGAATTGCGTTCTCTGCAAGTATCTTTAGTTTCCTAACAATAGATACGGCAAGAATGACAACTTACCACTGCATTGGCATCAGATAGCCACATGAACATGCCACTCTCCCGAGCATTCTCCCATGTCATAGTTGCGTGATAATTGCGGGAGACGAAATCCAAGAGAATGTCCTGGCTAGTGGAATGATATGCCCAATTGATTTCTCTCCATGAAATATGGATTTCGCTGATCCTACCTTTCCGCAAAGCCTGCTGACGGAAGAAAACCATAAACCTAGCTCCATTTTCATCAAGAGACCGCCGTTGCTTCTCTACAACACCAGCACATTCGATGATATCGACTAATTGGATTTGTTCCTGGCCAGAGAGTTGCGGCAGGGGTATGCTCTGAAGTCTCTCGCACATGCTCACTGCAAGTTTCTCTGTAAAAGTTTCATCATTATCGTCAAACGACATCTGACGCGTGATATGTGACGCATCCTTGGCGTTAATGCCAGCGGCAGACTATACTCTTAGCCATGATTTCGAGGGAATTCATAGTTTCTAGTGGTTACTTACAAATCTATCCATATAAAATTCACCCAAGTCAAGGCCAAGATAGGCGTCGATTGCGTCGCCCTCGACATGATACTTTAAAGTATGATTCAAAGCGAGGAGTATTCGTTTCACGAGTGGGTGCTTTCCTGCCAGGATGCACTGGCTGAGGAACTGCGGATGAAATACTGGCAGTGGTCCGTTCAACTGTTGTACCATCTGAAATAGATCTCGGGTTGTGGGTTTGTGGTGTGTTCGCACATTGGTAATGAGTGCGCTCGTTTCATCGAAGTTCCTGCCATACAAGAACAACTGGTTACCGGCGCCTATTATGAGGTTCCCATTGCTTAACCACGTTGAGTCTCCAATAGGGTGTGGCGTAAACTCCCTGATGCTGATTTCTCGAATCGGGGCCCAGGCCGGACCTTTATTTAGATAGTCGAAGCGCATCTGTGAAAGCAATATAACCCGGTATGGAAAGCCTACCGCAAGTATAGACTGCATGTCAGGCGTAGAAGTCCAGTCGAGGTCTTGAACCGTATTATGACTTTCAAAGTCTTGTTCATATTCCAATCGTGCACCTCGAATGTCCCATATCGTCAACGCCGACCGGTTCTGGTTCACAAGAGCGGCCTTCTTCATCGTGCTTCCGCTAACCAGAGCAGGTTCTGACACCCCGGTCTCCATCGACGACGTAGAAAGCCATTCAACCCGACCTTGGGCAGCATCAACCCTAGCCGTCCAAAACTCGACGCGCCCACTGTGGGTATAGGACACTGCAACATCACGGGCAAACACATCTAGAAATCCAGATATGACAGGCTTTGAGCCAGCAGGATCTGCAGGTAGAACGTATGCAAGATCCCCGGCACCCTCTAGTTCGAAAGTACAGAATTCTCGAAGGGGCTTCTCATATCCATTCCTTTTTGCCCCATCCGCATTGCTAGAATCCAGGGGCAGACGTATCTCCCACACTATGCCGCGCTGTTCCGATGTGACAGTCGCTACATGGGCCACGGAAATGTCCTTGGCGTTTTGCCGGGGAAGAACCAGAATACAGAGCGGCTTGCCTCGAATGTTGTACTTGCAGTCCCCGAGCAGCTTATGAATAGGGGTTCTGCAATCCCATATTGAGAGGGTATCATGGTGAAGAAAAACAACAAATCGGCCACCCCTTAGTAGGCATATTCTATGGATATGTCGATCTTCTGATATGATGTTGTGTTTAAGCAGTCTGCTTCGTTGATGATTCCAGACAACAGTCTCGCCCTTCTCGGTCCGCGACACTATAGCACGCCCACTAAAGTTTCTTACGATCTTCTTGATCGCGCCAGAATGTCCAGACCATGTAGCTCGGTGACTTAATCGGCTAGATCGTGATGTTGGGTCTAGCAGGTCTGCAATATTGCTCTCGAATACCTCAATGTGCCCATCAAAGTGGTGAAAAAGGATGTGGAGATGCCCTGAACACTTGTTGCAATAGCTCAATATCTCAACATGCGGTGTTGTGATAGAGTGGTCAAGAAACTCAAAGTCCTTCGACTTGACGAATGCGACATTGTCAATATTATTGGCTCCCCTTGGATTGCTACTGACGTTCTCTAGTGCCCAAGCAGACATGCTTCCCCTGCCGTCAAAGACAACACATATTTCCGTGTCTCTGTTGGCAATAGATAACAGGTACTGGAGGGCCACATCCTCTTTCTCTTGGCCGTCTCCTTGCTCTTGAACCACCTTTTCCGTCGCATTCGCGAGGTCTCGTTGGTTGATTATAAATGCCCACCTCACATCCTGTTTGCTACTGCTAGGGTCTTGCGGGATTGCCTGCCGAAGATCAAGCTTCCCCCAGAGCTGGAGTGCGTTGCCGCAAGTGGCATCTGCGCTAGTCCATACGCGCAGTGCAGTATCGACACAGAAACTATACAACACGTTCTCGATTGTCTGGTCGACGTGGAATGGTTTACGCCACTGTATGCTCGTAACGGCTTGGGGGTGCGGTAGGTATCCATAGTCGAAATGGACCTCCTCCGAGCCGAAATTCAACCTCCGCCATATCTTGACTAGACGGTCGTGGTAGCCGACAGACGCGATGTAGGATGAGTCGTATGAAAGGAGTGCAGATCTAGCCGGAGTCGCCAGTTCTTGTTTCCAGTGACAGGTAGGAGGCGTTGACGCCGTGTCGTAAAGCCAAAGGGAGGATCGTCCGATGAGAAGCTCCTCGCCACTACCCCAGGAGAGCGTAGCCGGTGTCGGGCCAGTTTCGATGTCGAAGGTAGCCTGTAACGCCCACTGCAGACGACCAACCGGGTTAGCTGCACCGTAGAGCTACGTTTTGGCTTGAACGGCTGACCTTGAGGGAATCGTGTGTGTGGCCCATCGGTCGGTATATCCTCACAGTCCCGTCTGTACATGCTGCTATCTTCCCCGAGACCTCGTCAAAGGCGACAGCCTCAAGCCTGCGACTGTCATCATCGTAGATGGTGTGCAGGACCGTGCCGGGCCCCGAGAGGATTGAGAGGGCATTGCCAGTGATATACACAACAATTCGTTGGCTGTCCCAGTACCCAGTCGCGATAGCTTGAAGACTAGCTTCTGGCTTGCCTGGAAGGACCCCCTTCATACTATTGGCACGATTTTTTCATGTATGACATTGCTAAGCGATCGGGTTGATGATAACGACGGAGATCGGAAGTATCGGAGGGAGAGGCGCGTTTTGCGACACGGATTCTGACCAGGCAATAGGCGATGTAGGTCTCGGTAGGTTTCGCGCAAAGGTCAGTGTCGGGTAGCTAGCTCGTTTCGCGGTTCCTATTCCGTACGATCGTCGCAAGGAAAAGAAAAGCCCTGTATATTAGTTTGCAAACGCCAATCAGTTATTTGAATACATGATCCGGGGTAAGCATCGTTAAGCATAAAGTCTAAGTAGGTATTGGAAGCCGACATAGCCAGGTCCAAGATGCAAGGCAAGCCCGACTGATGACCC
Organism: Xylaria castorea; assembly: GCA_022495115.1. Classification (NCBI taxonomy): domain Eukaryota; kingdom Fungi; phylum Ascomycota; class Sordariomycetes; order Xylariales; family Xylariaceae; genus Xylaria; species Xylaria castorea. The sequence goes on along the minus strand of MU382638.1, from coordinate 491,967 downwards.
GTGTCAGTATTAATCTCCCTCATTGGAGCTGTTTGAGAGCTGCAATATGACGTGAGGTATGCGGCTAAGGAAATTACCTATAACTAACTATAGGTACTTATATACCTTTGCAGCACGGTTCACAGAGGTCTAATGTACAAAACTATCTCTGCGTACATACATAACCTACATGTACTTAGTTCAAAAATCAATTCAAAAATCAATTCAAGCTTCATTATAATATTATTCATATATCATTAGCCATTGCACCGCCTTTTTGAAGTTTGCCACTGCACCAAAATATATACATTAACGGGCTACAGATTTATCCAAACCGAGCCAGATTCACCGTTTAGGCCGCCCAAGAAACTCGCAGGTTCTTGGGATTCTTCGCGCGCTCGGAGCGGCCAACTCGGGCTCCAAATTCCGACCTTCCCATCGCCGAATCTCGGGCCTGCCAACGCGCGTGGCTGGGAACAGGTGCCAGGGGCGTCGTAGTCCAATTCTGCCTTGTAGCAGCAAAAGACCCAAGCAGAAGTTGGGGTCGCCCGGGTGTCGGTGCGTACGCCTCGTTTTGCGCTTGGCTCACCCTGCTGTCTGCTTCTGCCGCCACTGCCGCTGCTCTCCAAGTATGTAGAAACCCTCGGGCCTGTTGTTCGACAGCTTGCTGTCGAGCACCCTCAACTACCTGGCCCACGTTTCTGTAGGTTCCGTCAGGTAGCTCGACGGGGACGAGCTTGTCCGCTGTTCGGCCATACCATGTTTCAAATATTTGCCGTAGTAATCTTCGTTCCTTCTTTTCTAGTGCGTTGGCAGCCATCTCTGGTCGGTTCGCATTTTGAAGGGAACCAAGATTCCAATTCTTCAGCATTCGGGACTTTGCTTTGATTTCCCAATGCTCCTCTGCCTCCGCCTTTAGGTCTCTATGTAATGCCGCCTTGTCCTGCCACTGGTCCATAGCTTTCTGCTTGAGCATAGTATCGCCTGTAGCTGCCGTTTCGATCCGCTTCTGGGCTCGGCGTCGCCATATGGTGAAGGCTTGCGATGTCTGCCGCCATTCACGATCCCCAAGGGCTTCCCCCAAGGCCACGTTCATGACTTCGAAGCGCCCATAGCTCGGCTCGAGTTTGTTACGCCACTGTTGAATGCAGCGCTCTCCCATACCCCTCTTCACTGTGCGGCGTGTCTCTAGATGTGCTTCCCTGAGTTGTTGCTTTCGTCTCTGCTTGGTCCTTTGCTGCCATGCAGAAAGCGTACTTCGAGTTCTGTAGTAATAATTGGCGCGCTCTCCATAGCTCTCATTAAGCTGATGGGTTTGAGAAGCCTCCTGTGCTCTTTCTCGCCAAGCTAATAAAGCTTGTGTGGTCCTCAAGTAGTAATTGGTACGTTCCGCGTAAAGCCCTAGCAGTTTCTCCCGCTGGTTGGCTTGTTCAATCTTCCCCCTCAAGACAGGGAGCGCTTTCGTAGTTTTATAATAATATTCAGCTCGTTCAGCATAGTGTTCGAGAACCTTTTCACAACGGTGGGCCTCTCGGCCAGTCTTCTTCCTCCATTTAGGAATTAGTTCTGCTGCTCTTCGATAGGATTTGCTCTCTTCAAACTCGATCTCGCACTCCATAGCCTGCTGTGGCCGAGAAGCAGCTTGTTCGCGCCAGATTGATATCGATTGCGTAACCCGTTGATTCCGCATCTCTTCTCCGAACTCCTTGACTTTCACGATATTTTCACCTGTATATGTCTCCCAGGCACCAAAATATCTCATGCGCAATATGTGTCTCCGAGCTAACATGGTTTGCTCGTCTAGTTGATTATCATCAGAAGTATCAGCATCTTGAGCAGGTTTATTAACGAGTACAGGTTCAACTGGAGGAGCTGGAGAAGTATGCGCCTCAGCATTTACACCTGCAGGGGAAACAGGAGATGGTGGTACTGTAGTAACAGGAATAACGGTAGAGGGTCGCGCAGCTGAGGAAGTAGACTGTTTTATAGGAAGTTTCCTAGTTTGAAGCTCTGTAGAAATAGCCACGGAAGACAATGGTCGTTGAGACGGGGGCCGTGGTCGAGAAGGAATCGGTACAGCGGAGATAGGTTTTGTGAAAGCTGGGGCTGGTAACTCAGGCTGCTTGATATCAGGAGAAACTGCTTGGCTGGCGGGGGAGTCAACAGAGTTGCCGGCTTTGCTGGCCAGTGCCTTTCTCATGTCATCCATGACCGAGCGATTTCGGGCGAAACCGAAAGCCCTTGCTTTTAAGCTCATTTCGTAGGCCTTGGCAGCAACTTCAGCTTTGACGCCCTCTTCCTCGACTCTATTTGACCATGAGGTAAAAGCCCGTGACAGCACTAGGTTCCTATGGGCTCTCTGTGCAAGATGAGCTAATTGAGGATTTTCCTTAAAATCGTCATTGTCATACTCTTGCCTGGCCCGCTGATTAGCCAACAGTCTAGCGTCTCGACTTTTCCTGTATTCGTCTTGGAGTGATTGCCGCCACTTCATCAGGGCCTTCTTCGTTGACAAAATCTCGTGTGCCCGGATCGCAATTCTCTCCGTACGTTTTGAGTATGCATTTGGGTGGGCGTTATCAGGTGTCGCATGTGCTGTCTCGGCAGCGGCAGCGGCAGCCCTCCAGATATGGAATTGATCCTCAAGTACTTCTCTCAACTCTGCCTCGCGTGTTGCGTCCGATTGTGCGCACAGATATTTAACATAGTGGGCCGTGTCATGCCATTGGCGAAGAGTAGCCACAGCCAGGAACTGGGCGTGGTGCCGCTTCCGAAAGGCCACCGCCTTGTCAGCGAGATGTCTCTCTTGAGCTACGTCGAGTGATTCTGTCGAGATGTCCGGCGCATAATCGGAGCCGGACTTGTAATCAGTAGATTCAGCTTCACCGGCATAGGCAGTAGACGTGTATTCGTCGTCAACATTGCGGGGGTTGTCGGCATCACTACCAATATGATCTTGACGATATTCGTGTTCACTCCCCGAGGCTTGCGGTTCTTCAATGGCCAAGGTTATATTCATTCGCGCCATTACGGCCTTGAACTTGTCCATCAAGGATTTCTGGCCCTTAACTCCGCCCACCATAAAAACCAACTTGCTAATGTGACGTTCGCTCGGGTCAAGGCCATATTCGGCGAGGATCTCATCGTAGGCAAGAAAAAGAGCATGTGTTGGGAGGCGAGAGGATGGCGTGAGCTCTTCGGCGAGGATGGTCTCGGCTCGGACAACTATCTCGTACACGACCTTGATGTCTGCCAGAGAGTACAAGCGTTAGAAGAAACGTTCAGTAAGAACAGAAAGCCGGGGTCTAGCCGTAACTAACCTTCATCGGAGTAGTCATTGCGGTCAATGCCAACAATATGAGCCATGTCGGACGAGCCGATAGTCGAAAAGGCACCGTCATGGCGATTCGGCTGGGGTGGAAATCGGGCTTCGAGAGCCTCCTCATCAGAGAATTCGTACGCATGACCGGCGGGTTGCTCCTGTTCCGGAAATCCATCCATGTCAATGGAAGTGATGTCGCATGGGAAGTTAAGGTTCGAGCTTCGTGTTATAGAGCATCCCCAAGAGCTGTTGTTGGTAAGTGTGAGGAACTGCTGCGGGTTCTAATCGCAAGCAGAGCCGGTCGTCATAAACAAGGGCGGAAGGCGCATTGTGAAGTTTCAATGCCTTGCGTAAACTAGTCCTTTAGCAACCGCGTCGAGTCAATCTAAGATCTCGTAAGAAGTGCAAGCCGTGTAATCGATCAGCCAACTCAAAAAAATCCAATAAGTTAGTGAGCTCGTAATAGAACACAATCCGCCATTCAGCTAGAGAGAGAAGATGGGTCTTGAACTTGAGGCGCGTCTGCGTCGCGGTTTAATCCGCCAGGTCCCACAATTTAGACTAGTATAGCAACCTTTCTATTCAGGTTATTGGAACCATTGCATACTGTATACAGGCTGGGACCCGCTTTCCTATCATCATGCAGCAATCATTAACACCCAAAATTGTTTAATTGATTGCATTGCAGATGTACCTTCAACATCCCGCTCTTAATGTTGGAAAAGGCTGAGGTCATTAGCAATTCCTACCTAGCTTCAATCGCCGAATCATGAAAAGCTCGACGGCAGCGACTTACTACTCCATTCCAATTACTTCATACCAGTCACTATAAATAAGCACGTGTTTGAGATGCAGCCGCGCACACGCCTAATTCAAAAGTTCGCTACCGCAGCCTCACAGTGCTCAACAGAGGTATACTTTTACCATCGCTCGCCAATCATGCTTGGGAACGTAGACGACTAATTACAGCAACCCACCTACAGGCTGCAGTATACGGGAAATGCATCGTTGTTGATTACAACTCGGTTCATAAGGACAAATGTGCCAATGAGTTTATGAAACTAAAGGATTGTTACTTAGTAAGTAGTTAACAAGTCTATGATCTGATGTGCAAGACGCTGATAATCTGCATAGAAACATGCGAAGAAAACACGATGATAGTATTGTATTCATGTTATCAAGTAGCACATCTTAGCCGAATGTTTTGGAATGCATAGTAGTCTCACGGAAAAGAGCATAAACACGTGCTCCCAAGCTCATTGGGCACGGCGAATCTTGGGTCCGAAACCAACATCTTTGCGTTCTAGGGGAAATACATGATGTCAACTATACGGGAGAAGCTGGCCACCCATCTGCATTCAAACCACTGTCTTTTTCAAGGACAAAACTCCGTAGTATCCGGCCAGATCTCACGAGAATAGTTACTCTATAGCTTTAGCAGTCGAAGCAAGAAGGTCGCCTTCTGAACTTCTTGCTGCTCTTCCATAATAATACCCTCCTCTTTTCCGTTGGGAATTTCGCCTTGCACCTGTGTAATCTCATGTTTGTCCAGCGGTCTCCGTAGGACCTTCACAAACGCCTGTTCCTGGCTCTTGAACACCTTTAACAAACCAATGTCTTCGGGGTCCGACAGAACCTTATACTCCATCTTCACGTCATCCGTGGGCTGGAGGCCGGCCTTCTTTCGCAGACGCTGCACACGATTGATAATCTCCCGTGCGACACCTTCTTCCGCCAGTTCTGGGTAGATGGCAGCGTCGAGAATGGTGAGAACGTCATCGTCTGTGTTAGGTTCGAGGGTTTGCGAATCGCCTTGCTTGAGCTCGCGTTTGACTCTCAGATCACCTTCCTCGAGTTTTATGCCATCGACCACGATCAACTTCGTTTTAGTGTATTCCTTCACCTCGTCGCTGGTGACATTTGGTAGTGCTTTCTTGACCCTTGCCAGATCCTTTCTGAGCTTCTTGCCGAGAACCGGCCAGTCAGCTGCCACCGAATATTGCACATTATATTTCGCTTCGTCTGATGTCAACACCAGGTCTCTAACATTCATTTCTTCTGTGATGTAGGTTTCGAGAGATTTGACATCAGCCAAGTATTCCGGGTCTGAATGGATCACCACTAATGTCTTAAGAGGTGTCTTGAGGCCGATGGTTCGGCGCTCCCGAGATACTCTGGCAAGCTCGATAACCTTTTGCATACGGGCAACGCGGCGCTCAATCTCGGAATCGAAAAGCTCCTGTCGCACAACAGGGTAAGGAAGGAAGTGGACACTTCGAGGATCCTCACCCTGTAGATCCTTGGGGATGTGAGGCAGCAGTTTCGAGTAGATCGTCTCTGTGATGAATGGTGTAAAGGGTGCTAGGCCCTTGCACAAAGTGAAAAGAATCTCAAATAGTGTGTTTAGCGCGTGGATAGTATCATCAAGGCCATATTCACCCTTGAGTCGTTTCCGGTTGAATCGAATATACCAATTTGTTGTGTTGTCGATAAGCCCCAATAACCTTGGGACGACTGTGTACAGGCGGTAGCTTACCATCTCCTCGTTGACAAATTGCAACAGACTCTGACAACTAGCAAGGATCCAGCGGTCCATGACATTTGTGTTAGAGCTTTCCATCTTGGGATCGAAGATATAATCCTTGTCTTCGACCTTTTTGAGTAGAGCAACTTGACCCTCAAAGAACTTGTAACTATTCCAGAGGGGCAAAAGAACTTTTTGGACCACCTCTTTAACTCCAGATTCCTTGAAACGCAAAGGCTCGGCGCGGACAACTGGCGAGTTAATCATGTAGAGCCGGAGTGCATCTGAACCATACTTCTCCATGACGATGCCCGGGTCAGGATAGTTCTTTAGTCGCTTGGACATCTTCTTTCCGTCCTCTGCCAAGACAATGCCATTGACCACACAGTTCTTGAAAGGCGAGACACCAAAGAGATGTGTTCCTAGTACCAGTAACGTGTAAAACCATCCTCGAGTTTGACTATCGTACTGAGTCAGCTACTTCAATCAACCAAAGTGGGATGCCATAGGGACTTACTCTAAACCTTCGGCAATAAAGTCTCCCGGGAAACCATCCGCAAATTTATCCTTATTCTCAAAGGGATAATGCTGGCTAGCATATGGCATACTGCCTGATTCGAACCAGCAGTCGAAAACCTCTTCCACGCGTCGAAGTACGCCTTTTCCGGTTTTGCTGGGGATGGTAATATGATCTACCTTGTCTCGGTGAAGGTCTGTCAATTCACCTTCATATCCACTGAGCTCCTTCAGCTCCTCGACAGAGCCAATGCACACCCTCTCACTCAAATCATCGCTAACCCACAGTGGGATAGGGGTACCCCAGTATCGGTTTCTGGACACATTCCAATCGCGCGCATTTGCGATCCAGTTGCCAAATCTGTTTTCTTTAACAAAGCTTGGTGTCCAGTGCATTCCTTCGATATTCTTCAACATTTGTGGAACGATCTCGGTGATACGGATGAACCAAGACGGGACAGCGCGGTAGATGAGTGGCGTGTCAGTACGCGGACACATAGGATATGAATGCCTCAATTGCGAGTCGACCACTAGGCGTCCCTTTTCCTTCAGGTTTTTGATGATAGACCTGTCAGCGTCTTTGATATACATTCCAGCAAAGTCCCGAACTCTGTCGTTGTAGATTCCGAGGTCATTGATAGGATCGGGAGGCGCCCGAGTCTTGTCGATGACGCCATTCTCGACGGCAACACTATAATCATCTTCACCGTAGGCAGGGGCTTGGTGGACAATGCCGGTACCAGAATCGTCGGTAACGTATGTTGCGTTCACGACCTTGAATGCAACATCCTTGAACTCCTCGTAGAAGTAATCAAAAAGTGGCTCGTATTTCCAGCCTTTCATCTCTTTTCCTTTTATTTTTGACACCACCTTGAACTTCGCCTTCTTAGGATCCTTGTAGAGTGTTGTCAATAGTTTTTCTAAGAGGATGTAGTTGTTCCCGGATTTCTCGTCGAGAATCTTGACATATTCGAACTCGGGGTGTGTTGCAAGCGCAAGATTGGTAGGCAGGGTCCATGGAGTTGTCGTCCAAGCTAGAAGATGGGTCTTTGGGTCGGATACCAAAGGAAAGCTGATGACAACAGCCGGGTCGGTCACGTCCTGGTAATTTTGATTCGCCTCAAAATTACTTAAGCCAGTAGTCATTCCTGTCGAATACGGCATAACTCTATGTCCTTGGTAGACCATGCCCTTGTCGAATAACTGCTTGAAGATCCACCAATTGGACTCCATGAAACTGGAATCCATCGTCTTGGTTAATGTCAGCACGCGATCTCGTATATCAAATCAATAACGAGCGAATCCATGAACCAACCTTGTAATCATTATCGAAATCAATCCACCGACCAAGTCTCTCAATGGTGTGGCGCCATTCCTCACGGTATCGCATGACGATGGAGCGGCATTCGTGGTTGTAGTTAGCCAGGCCAAACTTTTCGACGGCCTCCTTGCCGGAAAGGCCGAACTTCTTGTCGATTTCGTGCTCGATAGGGATTCCATGTGTATCCCAGCCGAACCGTCTCTCGACATGGTGGCCCTTCATCGACCAGTATCTGGGGATGATGTCCTTGATGGTGGAAGCGAGGAGATGGCCGTAATGCGGCAGACCCGTGGCAAATGGGGGACCATCATAGAAAGTGTATCGAGGGTTGTCTTTAGACAACTCGACCTAGATATTACAGGCGCATCAGCAAACACCAAGTCACGCAGTGACAAAGCCTTAAGATATATAAGTTTCAACACTAACCTGACGCTCAAAGGCTTTAATCTCCCGCCATTTTTCAATGACGGCGACCTCGGCCTTGGGAAAGTCGATGGACATTGCGAAATATGTCACCACGAGATGTCGAGATGTCAAGATCAACTAAGCAAGCGACTCCCCGCGAAGTTAAGTTGCCAGGGCAGGAAGTCAGATGCCGTTATGAGTCGATATACAGCTCTGCAGTTTGAGTCACAACCCAAAAGAAGTCATGCGAAAGCGAACAAATCCGACCGCGGGGCACTTTTTGCCAGAGGCACTAATCGCGGGGTCCGACCTTGCGCCTACGCTCAGCAACAAATCATAATTTTTGAAACACCCCGCGTGTTGCCTAATCAGGATTAACCCTAGCCCATACCGTATTGCCTAGCAACCTTGATATTTGGGGGTACCTACCTGGTCGGCTCTATTCTGGCAATTTACTTTATCTATTCGTTCTGGAAAGCGGCACAACTCTAGTCTATGGTAGTTTATTAACCTCCGGTATTGAATTGTTAATTCCCTCAAATGATACATCAATGTAAGGTAGCTAAGTTGCCTACACGTCGTACTCTAAGATGCAGCTTATTGAACCTTGTAGGTATCATCCTAGTCTAAACAACCGCCAAGCCAGGAAAGGCAGGCAGGCAGGACCCGTCCTGGCTCGTGGCAACGTGCTAGGGGCCGGGTTGGGGTCGGGCTTACAGCTGAGCAAAGAAAATACCTAGGTAAGGGAAATAGTCCCCTGAGTTGGCCGTAAATAAACATTGCGACCAATGGGCCCGAGCAACCCTTGGCAACTACCCAGGTTCCCAGTATCAGTCAATAAGGAGTCGAAGCTCGGGTAGTCGATTGCAACCTCAGAAGTGATAGGTGACTTTCTTTATGATGTGTTAGGATCCTCGAATACTCTAGGAAACCAGTTCTTCTTTATCTGTAGTCTGGGGCCATGACGTGCAGCATTTAAGGGAGCCCTCATTGAGTATTTCACCTTTAAGTACCTTCTTACCTACCTAGCAATGACAATCGGCTGTCAAACGAGAATCAAAAACAGGACCGACCCGTTAACTCCTTGGCCGTTCGCGAACTTGCTTGCACTGCACACCTTGGCCGACGCTTGTCGCATATAGGTCCGCTGGCAACCCGAGAATCCAAACCGTGGGACAACAAGGAACCATGGCATTCCTCTTTGGGAGGGGCAGGACTCGGACAAACACCATCGACCTGTCTAAACAAGCCAAGGACCATGTTCTCAGGCTGGACGGCCCCGGTGGCCCTGCGAAGGTGACTAATACCACAATGTCAGACTTTGGTTGTACCTTGACATCGAGCACTGACGGTACCATTTGCGTGACCAGGCCGAGGAATTGGCCAAAGTTCTGAACCAGATGAAGCTGGCCTTACAGGGAATGCCAGGTACGAAGACATGTAAACAAGGTCAACAATCTAAAACCTAGGCACTAACAGTTGTGACCACGGGCAGAGTACGAGAGTACACCTGAACAGGTGTATTTACTAGTCACCGGTCTAATAGAAGAGGACCTCTTGTTCTTACTAGCCCAAAACCTGCACCGCCTCCCCTTCGAAGCCCGCAAAGATACCCAAGTCATTTTCTCATACGTCTTACGATTCCGGCTCCCGACAGCGTCACCGAAAACAGATCCCGTCGCATTAAGCTACGTGGTCAATAACCGGCCCGAGGTACTGCTGGAGCTGTGTCGGGGCTACGAACACAAAGAGAGCGCAACGCCGGCGGGCACTGTCTTGAGGGAAGTGCTGAAGAGCGAGGCGGCCGCGGCCATTATCCTCTACGACGACGGAGAACAACCGGGATCGAGCTTGAAAGGCGTGACGGCTATTGACAGGGACCGGCCCCAGACTGGAAATGGCGTCTTTTGGCGGTTCTTTGACTGGATCGACAAAAGCTCATTTGAAGTCGCCGCTGATGCTTTTACCACGTTTCGGGTATGGTGTTTCTGTGTTTCTCCACAACTCTGTGGTTTCTCGGCTTGTGTGCTAACAAGAATGTGACAGGAACTCTTAACTAAGCATAAGGAGCTCGTACCGCGGTATCTGGCCGTCAATTTCGAACTGTTCTTCGAAAAGTACAACAGCATCCTGGTGCAGTCGAACAGCTATGTCACCAAGCGACAGTCCATCAAGCTGCTCGGCGAGATATTGCTCGACCGGTCGAACTACAACGTCATGACAGCCTACGTCGACCGAGGCGAGCACCTCAAGATCTGCATGAACCTGCTGCGCAGCGACCGCAAGATGGTGCAGTACGAGGGCTTCCACGTCTTTAAAGTCTTCGTCGCCAACCCTCATAAGTCGATCGCCGTCCAGAAGATCTTGCTTATGAATCGAGATAAACTCCTGAACTTCCTGTCGCACTTCCTGGAGGACCGCACCGACGATGAACAGTTCATCGACGAGAGGGAGTTCCTCATCAAACAAATTAAGAATATGCCTTCGAATCCTATACCTCCATCACGACAACCTCAACCCGTTTAGGAATAGGTAGTGTTGTGTATCTAAATGTTGGTGGTAAAGGTCAGGATGGGAAGATTAGGATACACCCGATTGTAGGTAAGGAGTACTAAGTAGTAGATATCATTCGAAAAAGGCCCAAGAGAGACTCAACGAGCAGACATAGAGGGGGCAGTCTTTATGACGGAGATTACATGCATGCAGCTAGGCGTTCAGGGGTGGTTCAGTCATGGTAGAGACACAGATGCATTTGTTGTTCAAGGCGCATAAGCTGCTCTCAGTCAACGCTTGTCTGTCTGGCAGGTGTATATAAGTCAGTGCATATAGTCATCTCAGTTAGCTCATTCCAGTTCATTAGCAAATGCCTTCCCTTTTTCCAATTTGTGGTTGTGAGCTTTTACACACTTGTAGGCCCCTATTTATGTCAAGATGAAAGCAGAAAATAGTAGGGCTACTAATTCTTCTCCATCCACTCCTTGAATTCCTCCTTGTACTCCTCTCTCCAGCGGCTCAGCGGCGGCCGGCCGAGCAGCGCGTCGTTCGTGTTCCATAGCATGCGGCGCTTGTCCATGTCTTCGGTGACGTCGTTATCCGGACAGAGCACCCAGAACTGCTTCTCGGCCATCTTCTTCGCCAGGTAATCAACGACTTGCTCGGGCGTCCACTGTGATACCATTAGGGATTAGTCTTTGTTGTTGTTGCTGGTGAGCACGAGAAACTTTATTAATAAAGACGAGGCTCCAGTCCGAGCAAGGGTTGTTTGCCCTCCAAAATAGCCACGAAGATAGGATGGAAAGGAGATAGGACGAATAGAAGAAAATAATCCTAGCAACCAAACAGATAGGTCAGAGCTTACAGCAGCAGCAGGTTTCTCCCGTCCACTAGCAGCGCCGGCGAGCTGCGTCCAAGTCCACCCGGGCACAAGCAAGTGCACAGAAACGGCCGGATGGGAGGTAGCGAGGTCGAACGAGAGATGTTCAGCTAGAGATTTTACCGCAGCTTTACCTACACGACTCAATCCACGTGTTAGAAACCATAAATCATAGAACACTCGACCCGTTCCCGGGTCATTTCCGGAGCAAATCCGTGGGGGGCGTGTTGCGTACTTGCGTTGTAGGCGGGGTTACCGGGCGGATTCGTGATACCCTGCTTGCTCCCCGTGATGACGATGGACGCTGGCGAGGACGGAGACGAGTTCTCCTTGACGAGCGGCAGAAGTGTCGTTATTCCGTTTATCACACCGAAGAGGTTGGTGTTGAGGATTTTTTGGAACCCCGATGTGTCTGCGTCTTCAAAGGATACACGTGCCTGGACGCCTGCGTTGAGGACTAGGAGGTTTATCTTTCCTATTTTATTTGTGAGATCGGTTAGTAAAAGGCTCTGGTTGTGGAAATAAGAATATTAGGAGTGAAGGATGTTTCCTATTGATATACGCTTCATATAGAAATAGAGTCAAGATATGATGTATAACATCATGGTGGCCTGACGAAGGGCTGGGGAGGGACGAAACTCTGCTGGCATCCTATAAAACACCCCGAGCAAAAAGAAGAAGCAGGAAATGTATAACCAACCTCCAAAGTCTTTAATGACCTTCTCTTTCAAGGCGGCCCAATCCTCAATCTTGCTGACATCGGTCTTGATGGTGCTGACCTTATCACCGAGAGCCGACTTAGCAGCGTCGAGACTCTTCTCGTCCCAGTCGGCGACGAGCACCCGCATTCCATGCCCGACGCATTTCTTAGTGAGCGCAAGGCCGATGCCCGACGCGCCGCCGGTGATGACGGCCGTGTTCTGACTAGAGTAGATTGCCGACATCTTGTCTTCTCTCTTAGCAACACTTCACTCGGATGTATAAGTCAAGTAAGTAGGCTCTTTCACATATACACACACAACTCTGCTGGCTGGTAATACCCCGCTATGTGCGACAGTAAATGGGTGGATTATAAGTGTAGCGCGGCTGTCAAAGAAACCTTTCGCTGCTTTTTACGATTCACTTCCTCCCCCAAAATCGACGGTTCGGTCTACTTTAATAGTAATAAATGCCAAGTCAAGAGCTCTACTCAGAGCTTTCTCGGAGTTAGGATTTTAGGAGTTATCTACACACATGTATGTAGCATGACGTTACCCCTCCGGCCTCGTCCCATTAGTTTTCTATCCCTCACGGAAACAATTCACGGGGACAACACAAGCCTTGGTACAACGTATTACACGCCATTCTTCAGTTCGAAATAAGGGATATCACTTCTAATACAATTACCAGTACAAGGAATGAAGCCTTCCTGGAACGCCGCCCGTCATGTCTTGTTTTTTGAACCACTGGACTAACAACCGGATCTTCCGAGCAGCCACTTCGCCATACTCCATGTCGTATAGCCCAACACAGACTCATGACACGAGCATCCGTTCTTCATACTCATTACCTTGGCTGTGACTGAGAGGGCATTCTGGAGAGTAGAGCATTGACACTCTCACGAGCATTGACTGTGCCCCAGACACTATCTGTCCCACCCTTGCGCCACTCATCTCCCGTTGCATCCTCACCGCCGCCTCTCATTGCCTCGCCTAGAATCACCTCGAGGTCTCGTTTCTGGGAACTAAGCCAGTTTCGCACAAACGTGGCCGGGTCCTCGCTCAACGAGCTGAGGAAGTCATGCTTCGCCTTAGACACATGAACCGCTTGGACGATGGTCGCTAATTGCTCATCCAGCGACGCAACTTCCTTCAACATGCTCGCATATCCTGAATTGTTCAGGAATGCACTCATTCTGTCCCGTAAAGGATCATCGACTGCTACGCGGACGTCGTAAACGGTGGGCTGGGGGTCTTTGTGAAACTCCTCATCGAGCCGAATGGTGTAGGGGAGCTGCACAGGAGGAAGGGGTCGAAGATGAGGGGTGATATAGTCTGTGAGTGCAGGAATGGCGCCCGTTTCAATACGGAAAGCCTGAGTTCTTGTTAGCCATGATGCATGTGCCCTACATGTTGGTGGTGATGACTTACACTCCGTAGAAGCTCGTCGCAGCGGAAGTGCCTCTTTTCCTCGTCTTCCTGTAAACCCATCATTTTAATATATTCCCACACACCCATGACAATCTCTTGCCGTGTTGCCTCGCGCATGTCAACGATATCCTCGAGTTCGGGGCTGAGGGCGTAGCGTTCAGGCTCCTCATGTCTGATAAGATTGATGATGATGTTGAGGTTCTCGTCCCCATTGCGCTTGAAAGTCAATTCATCGAAATCGGCGGCGGCTGGTAAGTTTGGAGAGCCCCCGACTCGCTCTGGTTTCTTCCATTCGACGCTCTGTTCAGCACCCCCTCTGCTGGCAGGGAAGTCCACGTGAAGTGCCTTAAAGAAATGCGAGATCCGGTATCTGGGGGGTTTCGTGGTCTTGGGATTTGGTTCCGACGGGCCGTCTTCCTCCATTCGATCTGGGTTGTCGGAGCTACTTGCGGCGTCTTTGGAGTCATCGTCGTCATCGTCGTCATCGAGATCATCATCGTCATCTAGGAGCCGGGCTTCAATTTTGACACGGTAGGTAGGTTCCAGATTTGAGTCGAAATCGAAGGTATCCATATTGAGACCATTGCCCTGCCAGATCTGATCTTGGGCCGTGTTGGTTATCCATATCCGAAGTGTCTTCCAGCGCTGCGATGCCCATTGTTAGTGATGGGAATAGCAGACTATATAGCTATGCTATACAAACCTTGACACTACGAGTGACGGCGTCCACGATGTCAAGACGTTTCCTAGTCATAGTCGCATCGAGTCTTCGCTCAAAGTCTTTCAAGTCTCGATACCTTTGTGCCACATCGCCTACTATGCAATCATCGATGCCATCGGGAAGGTTTTTGTCTGTCGGCTTGCGACTTCGACGCTTGGCCGTCTCAAACTGCACGGCGGCTTGTTGTTGCTGGTGCGCCATCTGCGCCTGGGTCAGAGGGAGCTGGTGATGCGGACCGGAAGACATCATGGGACCTGCATTACAGACGATCAGAGACGGAAATTTGAGGAGCGGTGGACTCGGAGATAAGAAGAGACGAAAATGAGGATGCAAGGTCGGGGATAGGTAGCACGTAGCGCAACAATGGACGGTGGTGAGACGGATTAGGCGCCGGGTATGCGGTACGATATGTGGACATCAATGGGCAGACTGGACAACAATAAACCAGGGCCGAGAAAAGAGCCAGAGCCGAAGCCAAGGATCGGGCAGTGGAGCTGCAATTGTCTCGCGTTGTGGGGTTTGCACATCACAAGCGCGGACTGGAGCTTTGCGGGTTACGGGCTGCGAGTCGCGGTCGCTCCATCCATTCCCATGCCATCGATATCATATGGATATCCCTCCGTCATCGTCATGGATCACGGTCATCCATCACGGCACCTGGCTCACTGGCTCACTGGCTCACTGCACAACCTATGAAACAAAATGAATAGCACATACCAATGCCCCCCCGCCGCGGGCCCCCAGAGTGCGGCGCCCGCTGCTGTTGCGGTTGTTGTTGCGGTGGTGGCACCACCACCAGCGGTTGGCCCTGCGGATAAGGACGGTAGCCTGGCTGCATCATGATTGCGCGACTGCTGTGTTTCAGCGACTCCGCGACTCTGTGACTCTGTGACTTTGTGACTCTACGACGCTGCGACCTATCTGTGAGACGTGATTGCCTGGGGGCGACGACGGCGTGCGACGCCAGACACCAACGACGGCAAGGTTAGGTCGTGGATGGTGCGTGCTGGAATGGGCGAATGGGCGGACAGGTGGATGGAGCTGGGGTTGAGCCACCGTCTTTAGCGCACGACTACTATGGCCGGAAAAATTGCCTTGTCGTCAAATCGCGTCCGCCTTGTTGCGTGCGTGCTCGCTGGGGGATCCGAACGGGTTGCGATAGGATCTTGGTTGGTGGAGCACCACAGTCCGGTTGACCAGCAACCTGAACCGGACAACACCCTTTTATCCTGGAGCTAGACTATAGGTAGTTAGATAATAAACCTAACCCGATATGTCATTCGCGTGTAACAGGGAAATACTGTGGCGCTCCATCGAGAGATAAAGGAAATACTTAAAAGGGGCTGGTGCTTATTCTCAGCTCATTTATCTGAATTGTGGCTAGTGTCTATCCCTCATCCCATCTTCTCTCACTTATTTTATTATCCAACTTTCCACATCTTTCCGTAAAAGTCTATTCAATGTTGCTAAGTATCGATACCTCGTATATTGGCGGGTTCTCAAATCACTGTGGTTTGTGTTGTTCCACGACTGTGAGCACATTTCTTTCTCGTAATCTAGCCTTGTGCTCTGGTTCCTCTTACACTGTCAATTCTGCAACTTCTTGAGTAGGAAACCTCTAAACACCAGACTCTAATTTTGGAAAGTTACGGAAAGGTGAGCTACCGCATCTACTTAATATGACGTGACATGCATTTGCAAAAGGTATTACAAAGTCATACCCTAGATATGTTATAGGTAATCGATGGTGTATTATGAACTGTATTATAATATCCTTGCATTCGGTATAACCCCTCTAACCCGTCTAGAAAGCGGCGACAAGGGCTATAATGCATTCGAGTACCTTGCGATGCTGTGTTAAAAATATAAATATAAAAGGACAAGATCCTTGCCAAGTATGCATTTTATTTCATAACTGAACCTCTTCCAAGATCACCTCAACGTACCTAAGCCGACGCCTCGCTATAACATGCCGAAAGAAAACTTATGGGGAACTCACGACAACGCTGTGTGGGGAAGTAGTTGAAATAGTCGACGGGCTTTGTCCCGTGAGAATGGCACCTCTACAAATACCAATTTAAAATGCTGGACCCAGCCCTTGCTTGGACTGTCGTTTGCTGAAACGATTTCGCTTGGTAGTTGTGGCGTCCTCTAGGCTTGCTTGGCTCCGGCTATAATGATTGCGATGAGATCGATCATTTACGTTGTAGCCTTCAGGACCAAATGTACTTGCGGGGCTTGACATGTGCGAAGATATACCGCCAATGCCGTTTTCGCTAGCGTACGACCCAGACATATTCATAGAAACGGCAAAATCTTTAGCTTGCTGCAAAGTCTCGACCCAATCATCTGGAGTGGGGCCCGAGGTATCGAGAGATGAAGGCGCTTTTACGTCCTCAAAAGTCCAGTGATAGCCAGCCTAGTCTATGTTAGCAAATGAATAGTAGAGCAGAACAAGATACATACCGAATCGACACACCAGACCACCTGTCCTTTGGCATCGATTTGGGTTTTCCAGGAGCAGTCGGGGGCGAGAAGGGATATGTCGTGCTTTGCCTTCTTCTCTTCACCACCCGCGGGTGCTATGATAATCCTCCCACTGGAAGTGATCATAACCAGCCTCTGTCTCTTCTTGGTGGTGCTGCCGCCAAAAAATCGAGTGAATTTCCGGTGACCCTCTTCCCCCTTGTTGTAGGGGCTATTTGGTATCGCAGATGACATAACCAAGAGGTCGCCAAGTCGTAGTATCCTTTCATTTGTTTTTGTCAACACAGGAGACCATTCAATATCGAGTTGAGAAGGCGGCGGTATATCGGTGATGAGGCGTCCCGGTGTACGCGTACCGCCGTTGATGCCATTACCACCGGTGTGGGGCCTCGCCCCTGTATTCGATTGTTGAGGACCAGATATGCCATTCAGTTGTATGATCTTAGGTTCCTGAGACGGAGGTACGTAAGGACGTAACCGTGGGGCTCTGCTCCGCCATAAAATCTTGCCGAACTGCTGGCCTTCGAAAAATTCGTGGTTTTTTATATGTTCGATTGTAAGCCTCTGGGCTGGATCCAGAACTAGGCAGCGTTCTACTAGGTCTCGTGCAGCAGCGGGGAAGCCGGAAGGAAAGTCATAATCGAGGGCGACGATTTTCTGAAATGTCAAGTATTCTGAACCACCCTTGAAGGGTGGTCGACCGGCCAACATCTGATAGACGATGCATCCAAAAGCCCAAAGATCACTAGCCTTGCAAGCATTCTTGTTGGTAAGCAACTCAGGACTGACATACTCGGCTGTGCCAACAAAAGAGGCTGCTCGGTTATCATCCTGTTCTTTGCTCCTAGAACCTGTGCCCATGTCCTCGATTCTTGCTGGTGCCTGTGGTGCTCTTGGGTCGCTTAGCAATCTCGCAGTGCCGAAATCAGTAATCTTGACGTGTGTTTGATCGTCTAAAAGGACGTTTTCGGGTTTAAGGTCACGGTGTATCACACCGCGAGAATGCATATACTCAATAGCATCAAGGATCTGTGCCCCAAAGAACCTTGTACACTCAACATCAAAGGTGCCGGTCTTCTTCAGTATTCCAAGAAGTTCGCCTCCACTGCAGAGATCCAGCACATAATACAAACAGTTCTCGTCTTGGAAGGTATAGTACAGACGAACGATGCCTGGGTGCTCTGTTAGACGGTTGAGAGTGTCCTTTTCAATGTTGACGTATTTGATCTTTCTTTCTTTGATGATGTGCCTCTTTTCCAGTACTTTGATTGCATATTCCTTGAGTGTTTGCCGATCAGTTGCAAGATAGACGCTGCTGTATGATCCTTCTCCTAGAACTGTGCCAAATTGAAAGTCACGAACCCCCTTCTTCACCGGCTTCATTATCGTCTTGCCGTTCGCGTCGACCTCTTTTCGCAAACCTAGAGCAGCTCCCCGGTCTTTCCATTCTTCGCTTCCTGTTGACCCTGGTAGATCAGGTCCGCGACCACGAGGCTCGGATGCTACCGGCACACCAGGGACAGGGGCATATCCACCACCCATTCCTTTCGAGCTCCTTCTAGGAGGCAAGGGTCCGTTTCCACTAAGTGGGGGGCCCTGACGGTTCTGGTTATATGAGCGATCTCTATGACTGAACTCTTGAGAAGGGGGGGAGTATTCTGGGGCGGTCCTCCCTGAGTCGTTGTGAGCCGGGGCTCGAGACGGATCGGTTCTTAGAATGTGATAAGAGTTTGCGGCCTGATCTCTCACGGCCGCCGTTGGGGCAGCGTTATATAGAGCAGATGCCGGGCGCGAGGACATATTGGTATATGGCACGGCACCATTTTGGGTATACGCAGAGGACAGGTTTGAAGGCTCTGGTTCCATAGAAGCCAAGGCTGTTCTTGGTGATTCGGTGATCAGCGGTCTATTCTGGGTCTTCTGTAGCTCAGCGTCAGGCATGAAGTTGTCGATAGTTGATTGGGTTATGGTAGGCGATTCGGCGTCGGTAGGATGGGATTGTGGGGGACTCGGGGTGGCATCGTCCGGGTTGGCGATGCGCAGGCCACCTAGAGCCCTCGAGAGGCTCAAGTCGTTACTCATAGTGGTGCCGTGGGAGCGATATGGCCGGATATGGACGTAGTGGTTATAGATTGCACACCGTTACTAACTCAATCAGACCTGGATGTGGTGCGAGGTGGTGGTATCAATCATAGGTGTGTGAACCGCAGGGCGGAATGAGGTGCATCTGCCAGCGACTCCGTCCGGTGTACTCTCCCGCCGCTGCAAACGATTGATCAATCGTGAACTGTAGAGCGAATGGCTGTTCCCCGACGGTGACCGGGTTCTCGGGGGCGGGCCTCGATACTGATCTCTCCTTTCCAGGCACCAGGATACGAGGTGCAGCGGCGGCGATGACAAGCACGGGCAGCGCGCAGCAACGAGAGTGGCTGACGCGATGCGTTTCGGCGGACTGTTAGTGTGGATAGATTGCAGGGCCATACCATCAGGCCAGAGTTGTTCGTTGAACTCAGTCAAGAGGGAGGGAAATTATCGATAGCATAAGGGCACCAGGACATAACATAAGGTGAGGTGGTACCGTACCTGCTAAGCAAGTGAGGTTGCCAGTGGTGGCACGGTACTGTACTGGCCTATAGGTCCTGAGGTGGTGAAGGCCGCAGATTAGGTAGATTATGTGGTGTACGCCTGGTCCGCAAGCATCCGCAAGCAATTTCGACACGGCACAATTCCCGTAACCAGAGCAGCAAGCCGCAAAGCAAAGAAGGTTTCGCAGTGTTAGGGGTTATTTACTGCATGTGTACTGTATGTATTGGGACAGGTCCGGCCTGTTTATTGATAGGTCGCCAGTCCAACTATATTCAATGGGTCGATCGTCGCCGGAGGTGGATGTGGACGTGGTGCGGCTTGGTGTAATGGACGAGGTTAATTTACGGAGGCTATTGATGTTAAGTACACTAGGTACTTACTAGTTAGGTTAACTTACGTCTTAGTCTAGCAGAAATACTATTGGGTTTCAAGGTATTCGCAGAGGGAATGGGTGGCATGGAGCAAATATTTCGAGTACTGTTTGTTAAGACTTGGAACCTTGTTAGCCGCTAAAGCTACCTGTTATTGGAACGATGGCCCGCCAAAGCGGTCCATTAGGCGGACCTACCTACCTACCTAGGTATAGTACAGTGGTGATTTACGCTGGATACCTTCAATGGTCCATACTAATTCGAGTTGCGGCTCTCCCGTCGAGGTCCACCACCAGAGAAGGGCACAAGGTGCTTTGCGCAGAGAAAATGATTTTGTCATGTCGCTTCCCTTTCTAAATTGTGATAGCCTTGTCTAACCATCGTAGTCATTAGCAAACCCTGGTAGTGCGGGTTGGCTTGTTGCCTCTCTCGCCTCTTACGTAGTGTACATAGTGAGGTAGCAGCGAAAGCGGCCAGACTTTTTAAGTTTTCTACAGTAGAATTAGGGGCCGACGTCATTGTTCACCTCACCAGTCTTTTTGCATCTCGCTCCTCTGTATTTACTACCTACGATTCGGCAATAGTTGGAATGGGTATGCTGGCTTGTGTCTGACGGATGACCAGACTCGATCTACTTAAACGGATCACACTACCTAGCTCTAGCTCGTATGGAGAGAGGTCTATGCAATGCATACAAAGTCCTATACTTAGGTACCTACATATTGAACCCGAACAGGCCAATAACCTTAAATCCTTTTCGTATTTAGTAGAGCAATACGACTGTGAATATGTCATTACGAGGTAGGTACACGATCGCACCTAACATAGCCTTCATTCATTAATTAAGCTTGTACGTGATTGCAGGTCGCACAGAACACCCTCCATCCATGGCGCCCTCCTATGACAGGGTACTAGTTTCCCTCACCACCATGGGCCATGTGCCATTCTGGCTTCGAAGAAAGTATACCTTAGGGCTCAGACTTCCAATCATGTAATAGTTGCATGTGTTAAGTCGACCTAGGATGTCTTCGAAATACAATGTCTTTGCCGACATGAGCCAGCCAAACAATTACCTCAGTACCTTCAACTTTGGATGTTTTCAAGTTAGGGTTATTTCTAGATATAACGGGTGAGATATAGTCTACAGCTTCATTGAGCTTCTCGCTATTCGCTCTATCATCCAGAAGGCAGTGTCATTGCAGAGACAAGTCGGCCGCACGATCACCTCATTAACCTCAGCTGGAAGTTGCTGGACCGTCTCCGCAAGATGCTACGATTACCGCCAACTACCATCTCCCTAACCATGGCAGAGGTAAAGGAGTTTGAACGGCGCCGTCGGTTCAAGAACTATCTTGCCAGAGAGGATGTCTTCGGGCAACTCCCAATTCGACCGAAAGCCCCATCCCCTATGAAGAACAGCCAGGAGTCAGAGCATTGCGAACTTGAGCAAATACACCATGTGATAGTCCCCAAATCTTCCAAGACGACAGAAACGCACAAAATTCCAAAGCTGCTTTCATGCCTTCCACGCAGGCCACTAAAGACGAGAGATTCTATAGGGTCTATTAAGCCGAACGAGTCGCGCTCCTCGCAGAGTCAAGCATCAAATGCCCCAGCTGGCTTGGGCTTGGCCGAGGATATCAGCCCACCAATTGCTCTTCCTCCACCATTTTCCCTGGAAAGGCGTGCGGTTTCTGATGTACAATCCCTTCCATCGGTGCGTCTACGTCACGCCTTACAGATTGCACTATACTGACGCGGATGTTTGAATAGGGGCACTTCGGTATTCGACAAGAAGCACAACGGGAGAGCATCACTCAAAAGCTGCCAGTTACTCCAACAAGACAACCATGCTCGAGTGGGTCGGCTCAAACAACCCCAGATGAAAACCCTCTAGTGAGTTAATCATCCTCTAGAGCCTAGCATAGACATAGCTCAACGTCAATAGTCCAGTGGTACAGGATCACGGATATTCAGTTCCGCCGCGAGATTTGTCGAATCCATCGTGCGTTTTCCAAGGCATAGTTCTCCGACGCCGTATGCACAAAGAAGGGATGCAGGATTTACCTCACAATCGAGAAGAGCTGAGTCCGGCAGTACAGTCATGGACAACCACAGATTCAGGGTCTATGATGACTCTCTTCCAGCTTCCTTCCAGCCACAGACGCCGTTGAATCTGCCTGAAGCGCGTCACCAGAGTCGTTTAAATGGATTCCATACGGCCCCTGCGCGGGCTATCGTGACGAGACACCCTGTACAACGCTCTACTGCTAGTTAGTCTACACACCAAATCGACTATAGGATTTGAAACCCAACTACGCCTGGATTCCGATGTCTATGAAAATGGCGAGAACCTAGTAGACACGAGGCTTTAAAATAACACATATCAGCTGTACCACAAGATTTTCGAGGCCGCGCCCAGAGTTGAAGCATAGTCAATAGTTTGTACTGGATTCCGAGTTAAGGGATGACGTTCATAAATGGTGTACCACGGCTCATGGACGATGCCCGAACCTGACGAAGAGACTTCAACCTGGGACAGCCTATCTGAACCACCCAAGCTTAGTGAGCATCGATATGATACTAGAGTTTAACTTGAACCAACCTCGGGTTACACGTGCAGGTATTCGTTGTTAGTGCACCACTTCATAACAGATAATTTTGGGTCATTAAACAAAGACTGCTCTGAAAACGACCAAAGAGAAGGTTGTATAGTGATGACCGAGACTGGTATGAGAGTGATTTTGCCGTTTTCTTTACCCCTTTTCCGCATCTGACATAGACGGAAACACTTGATACCACAGTAATCAAGCCATTGAAAGGATTTCGGTAATTCGCTCTACTATTAGGTGAAGCGAGGTTGCCCTGCCATCCCATTCGTCGCCTGCTTCGTATCCGGTAAAGACAAGTCCCCTCTTTATCGATCTAGTGTAGCAACCAAAGTTTCCTCGGGGTTTCCGACCTCGGGGCTAACTAGTCCTTAATCAGCCTAGCGCAACGGCTCCTCAATAGGGCTAGTTGATGACGGAATCCGGTTGACCGGGGAATAAGAGAGCCAAAAATGATCTTCCGTGCGGATTCTTCCGATCCGACTGTCATGGCCAATCACAGGCATTTTTTGTGAACCTTTCTTGGCCCCAGGTTTGCCAAGATGAAGCACGAATAACGCAACCTTTGAGCCAATCGTGTCTTTGATGTGGTTATGGTTTCATTGGTTCTAGCACGCTTTCTGCGATATGCTCTGCATAACCCCTAGTCGCCTTTGATTCGTTCGATCTCTGGTGGGCCAGGTAGGTAATACAGCAGTTCTGCCGTACTTTCTTAAAGTTGTCGTGAGGTGATCTGTGACCATCCTACGGCGAGACAACGATTATAAAACTGACGAGATGTGAGGAAGCATGACATGTTGGGGTTAGACAGCGCCTTTGAAGATAGATAAGTACTTAAATACAGCAAAGCAGCTTCATTGGTATCTCGATATGCACATCCCTTCTGTGGTGTAGGTACCTACCTAGGTACCTACCTGGGTATCCTGTAGGCTGCTGGTGTAAGTCTCAGATTTCTTCAGCTTGCCAAAGCCGCTAGGCTTCTTGTGGAATGGGTGGTTTGGCACAAGTTCTGTCTGATAAACCTACACCATGGGTATTGAACGAGTCAAGTACAGTGCGCATTTAGCTGTATCCACCTTTCGTACATCATTAAACACTGTCCTGCTGTGCCTGGCTTGCTGCTGTGTGGTGTAGGCCCGTCCGCCTTGGTACTTCCTAAGACAGGTGATCCTGGACGTCCCTTCTTTTTGCGTCCCAGTCCTATCTGCACATGCGAAGCTCCCACGGCTGCTTGCTTTGCCTGCTCGACTTCCACATCTCTCTCTCTCTGCATTCTACCATTTCTCACACCAACATGCCCCCATCCCATCCACATCCAACCAGACCTGTCCACCCATAGTTCCATCCCATCCTCATTCTTATTATTCACCTGCTCCCACACCATCCTTCCATCTCTCTCATCTCCCTATCTCTCTTATCCACACAACCCTACCAACTCTTGACTTACACCCGTCACCTTCAGCGCTGACAGCCAACCTCGACATCCTTCCTCTATCTACTACTCTGCATTTCCACAGCAGCCTGCTTCGCCATCGTCCGCCATTGTCGAGACACCCCTCCCAATATCCTCTGCTCACTTCTCCCAGATCAATTACTTCTGCCCGCCTTCCATCCAGATCTAGCCGCTGGCCACGCCCATCAATGATCAGCCAGCATAGTTGACATCCTCCCCCACAGCATACTTACCCGTCGTCCACATAGGCCTCACAAACATCTAACACAGTTCTTGATATCTTACCTGAAATATAGCGCTAACAGATCATAATGTCTTTCTTCGAACGCACATCTTCCCCCGTCCTCACCATGGCCCCAAGTGCACCCCAGGGCGCGTTTGGCATGCCTTCCTTTTCACACCAGTCCTCTCCATTTGGTCGTGTCCATCCCATGGGAGCCGCATCACGTCTGTCCCAACCTGCCGGCGCTCCATTAACGGCAGGCCGCAAACGCTCCAGAGATGAAGCTGGCGTCAACCTTGATGTTGAGGAAGCCAAGCTTCACACAATTGAGCCTGTTAAGGAGCCAGAAGACGAGTGGATATACGGCGAGGGCATGGTACTTATCAAGTCGCCATCATCCTACGTCTCACATGCCGGTAGTCAATCCGGTACTTGGGTTGAAGAGAAGGCCACCGTAGAAGAGAAGCGCAAGAACGATGAGGCTCGCGCTATCAATCAACAAGCACGACCATCTCTCCGTAGCAGTAAATCTCAACGATTGGATATGAACGCGGTGATGCTACCTGGCGCTGAAACCCAAGAGAGCCGAGTGAGCCCTATTCGCGACATGGACCCTGCTATGTCTACGCCTGGACTATCCGCCGACGTCAGCAGCCAACCCATCGTCGACAATTTCACCCTTCACCTAGGTATTGGATGGAGGCGTATCAGTGAAGATGAGCATATTCAAGCCGCTGCTCGTGGCTGGGCTCGCTATATCGAAAACCATTTCCCCATAACCAATGCTCGAATTCAATTAGAGAGCAAGGGGTTACAGTCGTATCTTGTCGAGGCTTCCGAAGGCTTCTTCCTCTTCGCCGAGAATCTACGTCAGGGTCAGCTTGTCAGTAGAAAAGTTGACCAAACCCTTGCCAATCTAAAGTCTACGCCGCCAGTCTTCGAGGGTCTCGAGGTGATGACAGCAGCAGAATCTCCACGACCCATCGAGATGTCTACACCTCAAGGGTCTACGACAGTTGAAATGGACATGAGCTAAATGAGGAGTACGAAGTTGACTTGAGCGTGATTTGGTGGCGCTGGCAACGTTGTTCTGAGGTGCATTTGGAGGTACATGGGAGCCGAATCGGGTTTCTATTTTTTTTGCTTCTCGTCAATTGTCTTTTACATTATTTTCATCCCAGTGGGAGTCGGTGCAATCAAAATGGGTTGGGAATCTGGGGGGCTAAATCATCGAACGTAGTGGGTAGCCTGTACGATAGAGGTATCCTACCCTGGTACAATGGATCTTTTTATCATTCGTGCTAAGCATTCGGGGCACTTTCATCCAATGCTCCATCGGCTGGGCATGTCCTTTTATATCTGTAAAGGTTTAGAATAGCTCGTAGATTGGGCAACAATTGGGCCACAGCATGGGCAGCGTGGCCAACGGTGAATGTCCCCGCCCCACGGCATGGCCTACGGTATGACCCGTATGGGTACCTAAGATTGCATCCCATCCAATGGTTCTGCGAGACATAGAGGTGGCTGTGATAGGAGGCATCTACCTTCATAGCTAATGACTGGCTAGGAGCCATCTGTCTTAGTTAACAGCCCGGGTAGTAATTCTCGACGACGGTAGGTGCGCACCTCATCGTGAAATAGGGAGCCTGCTTTAGAAGGCTTGAGCGAAGGTAGCGGCATTGCCAGGACTTGATAGGCTGTGATTGATTTCTTAGGAGCCGATCGTTGCATTTCGAAATCCTCTTCCTCTGTTGTGTTTGTAAGGCGGTAAAGACATTGCCTGGATGTCAAACCAACCTAACCTAGGATACTGGGTTATTCCCAATAGTTTATACCTGTTGCATCGCGTCCATCCAGGCGAACAAGAACGCGCCAACACGCGACGGTCGCCTCGAGCCAGATGGAAGCATGAATGGATTGTGTTTACCCAGTGATTTTGTTGTGCGGTTGCTACTACAACTGTTTATTCTTCTTATACTGCACCCTTTTGTATTGCACTTAAAGTAAGGTACCAGTTCAGGGAATCCAGATTAACAGGCTACGACCCCCTCACCCACCGAACAAGGACTCCCGGTTGTGGCGAACGTAAAGCACAGCCTCATTTCGCACAGGATTCAGCTGCTCCAGCAGCCCAAATACGAAGATAGCTGGAGCATACATGTATGGAAGCTTGCACTTGATAAGGCACCTGTCAATATCTGTACGTAATGTAGAAACTTCTTTGATGTTTCGAGGTTGTCGCTAAAGCTTGTTTCACATTTATTTCTCCCTCTCTAAACCTACCAATCTGTACCAAGTACATACCTCGCTAGCTATTAGTCCACTTGGGGGTAGTCCAGTCCACTGTTTTCATCCATCATACCTGCATACATGTACTTAAGTACTTACTAAGTGCTCAACCATGGACAGTTAACTTACCTTAGTGTCTACTTCTACCTATTGCAGGTATTCATATAAAGTGTCAAGGGGTTTCTATACCTTCTGCAAAGTGCATAGGAATGACAAGCAACATCTGACGGATTCTCTGTTGTCGCTTATATCTGGGACGCAAGCCACATCCGCTAACAGTTGAAAAGCTGCCCCTCACATCGCTCACTCGCTCACCATCGGCTTGCCGTCGGGAACGCAGACAGGGGTGACGGTTGTAGGAGGACCACCAACTACACACACGCTGGTCGTGCACGCGACGGTATTGACATCACAACAACCATCACTCTCTCTTCTGCGCTCGCTCTCGTCTTCAAGCCGTCAAAAAAGATTGCACATACGACTAGCTACGGATGACGATTTGTCGATTAGTATTCTAAATCCAAACCACCAGAGAGGCACCGTGTATCACCACCCGACGACAGCCTCACCCACCATCATCCTCATCCTCATCCTCATCTCCATCCCAACCCAACCCAACCCACCCCGACAATACCGTTCGAACTCCGTATTCATGGTCTCGCAACCCGAGTATAACCACTCTTCTCTCGCCCTCCGCGGGCCCTCCTCCGTCGTCTCCACCCGGTCTGCTCGCACGTTCCCCCGCCCGCATGCATCGTCCCGCAGCAAGCGGTATAATCGCTCCCACGCCGGAGGCAACTCCTACGTGCCGCAGAACGAGTTCCCCATCTTCAGCCACTCCGGAGATGTTGAGATTATAATAGCGGCTGGCGGGAGGGAGCACAGGTACTTGCTGCACCGCCATACCTTGACGAGGTGCTCTGGTTTTTTCGAGGCGAGCACCAGTCAGGAATGGTCCAAGGCTACCGTGCTACCACCGCTCCCAGAACCGCCCTCGAGAGAACTGTCAAAAATAGGCGAAGAGGCAGGCAGCAACAGTGGGAGCGATGTAACTACTAGACCGGGCGCGACGTCTCCTACGCCGAGGAGACGGTGGCATTATGAGCTGGATTCGGGTGTGGATAGAGACGACATACCGATGTTAGTACAGAGGGAAGCCAACGCAAACGGTCATGCAAGTAATCAGAAGCCATCAGCGGCCGCAACCACGACCTCGCTCTTCGGCGGCGGGAACGGCGCAGCGAGCACGAACGGACTACTACGAAGCAAAGGGGAACACGCACGCACACATTCGACTAATTCTTTCTTCCGCTCTGTCGCGAACCTCTCACTTTCGTCCCCGAAACCAGAAACCCATGATCCGCCGCCGCTCTCGCAGGCCGACGAAGACCTGCTGCGCGATTACGACAACCTATTCCGCATATTCTACAACTACCCACCAGTGCTCGACGGGATCAGCATCATCGATGCCTATGTTCAGTGCAAGTCGTTGCTGACGCTGGCAGACCAGTACGATGCTCTCGCCGTCGTTGGGCCGCGTGTCGACCACCATCTTCTACAGTTTCAGGGCCGGCTCTGGAAGCAGATTGCCAAATACCCCATCAGTTATCTACGACTAGGTTATCTCAGCCGAAGTAAGGTCATCTTCCAAGAGGCATTGATTCATGTTGTGGGACAGTGGCCGAATGGGGAACGCAGCATTCGCACATCGTTTCCGGGGGTTGTGCTGGACATCATCGAGGACAAAGTAGAGGAGCTCGAGGAAACCGTTAGTCGCATCGAGGGTCGGCTATTCAGGCTCAATCTCACAAATTCCCGCGGCGAGCGCGTGAACCCGCAGAACTCGTACCTGGATTGGCTTGCCGTGTCGCTATTCCGGCAGTGGCTGGCCGACCATACGAGCCCGCCGCCCTTACCGCCTCCTCCACCGGCGCCACACTCTTCTTCTTCTTTTAGTACGAGACAGCATGCCTCGGACCGTCTTCACCGTGACGGCGGGGGCAGGGCTCCGCCATTAGCACAGGCCAACATGGCTCTGTCAACAGTCACGGTTCCGACACTCGCAGCCATCGGCCGCACGTACCGCACGCTAGGGTCGGCGACGGGGATCGAATACCTGGGCCACGACGAGTGCAAGCGCTTCCTCAAGCTCTCATCAGAGCTATACACGCGGGATAATCTGAGACGGTTCGAGAAGCGGATTGATCAGCTGAAGAGCGCGGCGCGCGAGATCGTCCGTCCCCTCATGGGCACCGGGCTTGAGCTCGAGCTTGATAGGGTCGCGAACGGCGCGGATGAACCTGCCGCTGACATGACGAGCTATCTTACCTGTATCGAGGTACTCGGGAGAGACCTGCCCTGGGACGCTGAGGGGTAAGGGAAAGTAACTCATTTGGTGTAATGTTCATAAAGGTGCGGTTCGGAGGTGAACGAAGCAATGATATGATGAGTTACGAACTTTGCTTGACAATATAAGATGAGATTGCGATGGGGGGGTAGCATGTAAGGGGGGTGGGATTTGATGCATGCCATTCTATCTTAGTATAGTGTGTCCTCCGCTGCGCTATCCTATTCCTTGCTTTGCACGTCTTCGTCTTCGTCTTCGAGGTTGAAGAATTACTTAGTTAGGCAGGTATTCGCGTTTGAGCTCCTTCCTTCCTTCCATCGTATGGGGAAAGTTGTTGGTGCAATGAGCGGCGAGCGGGAGGCACGTTTCTATTCTCTTTTTTTTTTTTGTTTCTCTTCCCTTGTGCTTTCCGACTCGTATTGTTACTGTTGGTTGACTGGCCGGATGCTGGATACGATACCCCCTTTATTAGTATTTTTTATGACACGTCTTTTTGCAGCAGTATACTTGATCAGATACCACGACTAAATGCGAGTTTCATGTGACGGATAAATTAATGAGTGAAAACTAAGATCGTCGGGACAAGGCCGATGATAGGTTGTACTGCTATGTTGCCGTTTTGCTTTGGAGCCTTTTAGGACAGCTGGACCGACTAGGATGAATTTATAGTGTTTACATGCTGTGGATTAGTAAGGCATGTTGGTTCATAGAATGATGTGTAGCTTGGAGAAAGATATACAATACAACGGTAGTTGACTCTCGACATCTAGGTTTGATGGAAGTCATTTCTCCAGCACAACTAACGGCAGGGGAAGAAATCAGTACCATACTTAGCAAGCAAGTGTAGTACGATATGGTGTTAATTTTGTATAAATTTGTATTAATCTCAACCAAGCCTTCTTGTATTCTGCCTCAACGCCACTTATGTTTCAATGCATGCATACTCCTCAACGTCCTTTACCCCAACACCATATACAATGCAGGATAACTTTCTAGACGGCAGATAAAAATATTGTTAATAAGACCCAACACAACATGGGTGCACAAGGTGAGGCTATCAGTCCGTCGTGCCCATCCTAATCCTCGCCCGTAAGATCAACACAAGAGACGTCGCTGCGCCTCCAAACGGCCGCCCGGCGCCCGCCACCACTCCCGGCGGCGTACTCCTCTTTGAGGGCATCGGCCTCGTCGACGCTGACGTCGACCTCTTTGAAGAACCCGGGCTGGCTCTTGCGGGGCACGTAGAGCTTCGTCATTCTCGTGGCGCCACCGAGGGATTGTTTCAGCGTTGTTTGCCTCTTTTCCGTGGTCTGCTCCTGCTTCTGTTTGCACGCTGCTGCGCTTGGCTCGGTTTCTGGGATTCTTGCTGATGAGGAGAGGAGAGAAGGATCTGCGACAGTCTTGCCTTTGGGAAGTCTGTTTATCAGGCTGTTGAGAGGAGGTCTGTTTATTAGGCTGCTGAGAGGAGGGAGCTCTAAGTCGTCATCGTCGTCGTCGGAATCAAGTGGTAGGATCTCGACAGCAACTGTTTGCGCTCGTGCTAATCCCCTCGTCTGTCTTGAGGGACGATGTGGACTTGAGTCCATGGGTACCGATTCCGTCCTAGCTAGCTTACGCTGCGGCTTCTCGGTGGAAGCTGGCGTGGGGCTTGGGTCTCTGATAACCCCGCGACCAGGGACGTCTACTTCGTTTATCGTAAATCTCGGTGGAGTTAATGAACGCCTCTTCCTCGGGCTCGTCAGTTGTGCTGTGAAAGGGTCGAGTTCGTACCGGTTGCCGCCATTTCTGGTATAGCCTACGGGGGAACGAATACTCTTGGGAGGCGACGAAGGTGGGCTAGAGGATATGAAAATGGGTTCCGGGGCCTTGGTGGATGATGCCTTATGTTTGGTAACCCTAGGACTACCTTGTGAGCTGGCGATAGTCCAGGGATTGGTACTGGTGTCTGCCTTGGACGCCCTGGGAGGGTTCCTCTTGGACTGGGACGACTTAGTCGTGGGGAGCTTACTAGGTCTTGAGAGTTGGGATTTCTGCGAATATTGGCTGGATGAGAGCATCGGTGGGTTGGTCTGTGAGGAACCCTGGAGGACATCCAGCGATGTGCGAACCCGAGCAGGTGAGGATCCTAGTCTTGACGCTGGTGGAGTTGCTTTCTTGGTCCCTGTCGCCTGTAGCATACTATTCTTCGAAACCTTAACGAACTTATCCAGGGAGCCAGCAGCCATGCCTCCGGCTTTGGCTTTTTGTTTCGAGGTCTTTGACTTGGGACGAGCTACGCCCTTTGCACGCTGTGCTTCTTCCCAGTCTTCAACCATCGAAGGTATGCCGGTCCTAGCTATTATTTCTGGTATCCAAAGCAAGTCTGTCTCTGTTGGACTGAATGGTTTTTTTGCTCCTGGTTTTGCGGTAGAGTCGGCATCCCCTACTTCATCCGCCGGATCTTCCATTTCATCGTCACTGTTGAGTGCTAGGCCATCGCGGCCAAAGTCGATAACTTCATCAGGCTCTTCTTGGAAGTCATAGCCGACAATACTTGTTGGTATGAAGGATACACGTAGTTCTGGCGTGGCGTCTGTGCTAACATGAGCACGTCTATTCGTGATGGATCCAACGAGTACAGATGCCTCTTCTTGGATTGCATTTGTGTCCTTAGGCACATTATCCTGCCCAGCGTTGCGTTGTATCAGTTTGCGCACTAACAGACATGGCGCTAGGACCCTGATGAACTTGATCGCTCCTATTCTGTAACTCCAGTCGAATGTTTCCCGCACAAATTCGCGAAGACCTTGAATATCAATATCCCGATCCCAGCTTTGCTGTCTTAATCTGTCCAGGGTCTTTGCGGGCGATACTACGGGGTGGGTGTAATATCTAAGAATCTCCATGTTTGGAAAGTCTTCGGGGATGTTCAAAGCTTTGTGCCTCGTCCTGAAGAAGCCGCTTTCATTATGCTGTAATTCGTATGTCAGCCACTCCTTCCAACTGGCTAATCCCGAGGTATCAGCCCGCTTGAGTTGGCAAAGCGACTTGCCAAACCCAGCTTTGGCTGCTTCACAGGCCAGCTTAACACCAGCGCCGGGTATGCCTTCAGGAAGATAATCACCACCGCTCATTAAAGCAACGAGAACCATGCCTTCGCGGTCGAGGCCGGAGGCACCTTGACCCAGCTCTTGGCAGTCGTACATGGAAATATGAGTGGGTGTTTTACTGGTCTTGGTGCCCTCCGAGGACCAGTTTCGCAGGGTCCGAGTGCAGCCAAACATGATGGTATCAACATCCTCACTGAGCACTGCATCTACAATGCCACTCTGTTGCAACAACGCGCATTCGGCTTCAGCTTCGCCAGGCGCGTCGTGGACTATGAAGCCAAACAGCCGAAGAAGGCGTTTGGCCATGGCCGTTGCCACACCATCTCCTCGCCCAGAGCGTTTGTTCCGCTTGAAGGTTGGTTTATTAGGGCCGTCAAAAACGAAAATGGGCTGAATGGCCAAGCTAAGAAGACGAAGCAATCTGTAAAAGAGTGTGCGGATGGCAGGGTTGGAGCCGCCTATACATCGTTAATACGGCAACAAAGCATGACGGTTCGTGTGTGTTTAGTTGTCTTACCTTTCGCTGCTTGGACTTGAAACTGCCATATGGAGATATCTATGGCAATACGTAAGGGTCGACCTGATTCCTCGAGTTTCTCAACAGCGAGTTTCGTCAGGGATATACGCTTTCCAGGGCCGATCTCCTTGTATATCCTATGTTGAACGTTAGTAATCTTGGTAGCCGGAGCAGGTATGCCAAGGTAGCATTGCTCACCCTTTAATCCCCATCTCGATGACGCGCACTACGCTACGTCTGGAGCTACCGGAGGCAATTCATCTGGGAGTTGTGTATATAAGTAGCAATAGGCAAGCGATTATTAACAGCGATTATTGATTAATTGCTTAATTGCTTAATTGCTTAATCAGAGTGTAGTTATAGGTAGCATGATCGAGGCCTTTGGAAGTAGTCTGCCGAATGTCCCTTGAATGTTTGTGATGGGAATGTTGTATTGACTTTTGGTATCCACTGGCAACCATGCATGCACTTACAGGGGTCGGTCTCCCTGCCGAGCACCGACATTACCTGTAATTATCTGGGTACCTAAGGAATAGTTACACTTAGACATGCTTTGAAATATTAATTAATGTTAAAATCTATTCACACAAATATTAGTTTTTAAGATACTCAACATTACTTACAGTCCTGTCAGCCACCCGGGTAGGCCTGTTTCCCTCTTGGTAGACTGGTGCTCCTGTTTAGGTTGGTATAGGGAAAAATACCTACATAAGTCGTAAGTAGGTAGGCACGTTAGTTTCACTGTATTTTTAGCGGCAGCGAGAGGTCAAGCTTGACCTGACACATCCAGTTTGTACAACAAATATTGCAGCAGCATATACCTATGGCATGGGCTGGAGAGTGCTACACTAAATCGATCCGTTTAGGCACACCATTGTCAAGTACCTATCGATGACGCTTTCCCTGGGCAATATGTGAGAGCACATAATTAGGCTCTAACAGAAAATATGTCGTCCAACACAGGTCCGGCAACTCTCCCGCACCGGACCGTGTCGAGCATCCGTGCTGGCGCCCATCCGACTACCACACCCGGCCCTCCCCAGACGCCGACACGGCCCATTACTTCCACCTTTGGCTCTCCTTCCAGCAGCTCGCGAGCCGACGACGATCCAATCGTCATCGAGGTCGGCTCCCGGAAGCTGCGTGTCGGCTTTGCGGGCGACGCCGTCCCGAAGAAAACCGTCGCCTTTAGTCCGGACCAGCAGAGACGCACCGGTGACTTTCGAGTGTGGGAGCCTGACTTCCCGAGTCGATGGCGTAGCAGAGCTTCGGGAAAGTCGTGGGGCGCCGACCATGAGCTGTGGCAGCTGGACATCCGGGGGCAAGATCTAGGCTTGGTTGGGGATAAGCTGGAGCGAGAGTTGAGAGACGCTCTTTTCAAGTATGTTTGCGCATTTTTTAGATCATATATATATATATTATATTGGTGGCCTAACAACTGCCTCTTTAGGTATCTGATTGTCGATTCGAGACCGAGGAAGGTTACTTTGGTTATACCTCCAACATTGCCTATTCCTTTACTGTCGACAACCCTCGATATCCTTTTCCACCAATTCCAAGCGCCAATCGTATCTCTCCTCTCGTTACCGGTCATGGCCGCGTTCGCTGCGGGTACTCGATCCGCCTTGGTGATAGATCTCGGCTGGCATGAGACGACCGTCACAGCTGTGTACGAGTACCGGGAAGTGCATAGTTGGAGGACCGTCCGAGCTGGCAAGCTTCTCGTGGAAGAGACATACGAATTGTTACTACAAGCAGTTCAAGGACGCCCGGCTCAGGCGCGCACCGAACGGGTTGAAGACAGGCTGCTGGACGACTCCCTCAGCTTTGAAGAGTGTGAGGATGTGGCAACCCGCATGTTGTGGTGTAAGGGCGTAGTAAGAAAGCCGCACCTGAAGATGGCTGAAGAAGGCCTCCCAACAGTCCACGAGCACGAAGAAGAGCTAGACGAGATTCCGCCAACCGAGGACCACTCACCCATGGCCATCACGCTCAACTCGTGTAATCCTCCAAAGACGGTGGAGGTACCTTTCTCGCAGTTGGCCGAGCCCTGTGAGGCGACTTTCTTCGAGGCTCGACTGTCACCATCATCCTTCGATGACGACGAGCTCCCAGTACATCTTCTCGTCTATCGAGCGTTGCTACAACTACCTCTGGACGTGCGTGCGATTTGCATGTCACGCATCATCTTCACAGGAGGGTGCTCACATATCTTCGGACTGAAGGGTCGTATCTTCGACGAGGTCGCAATCCAGGCAGAAGAACAGGGCTGGGATCCTATAAGAGGGAAGGGGGTCGAACAATACAAAACAAACCCTAAACTCAACCGCGACAGCAGTCGTCAAGCGACTAACGGGACTGTGCCCATCGTAATACAATCAGACACGACAAATGGCAACGGCGAAGCAACGGGACTGCCCGTGAAGGCCGCTGACGCACCTCAAGAAGTAGACCAGGTGGAAGATCTCATAAAAAAGGAACGGAACCACAACCCCCCAGTACAGGGTCATCTCCGGGCCATCGATTCTCTCGGGCCGTGGTCCGGAGGGAGTTTGGCGACGCAAATGAAGATTCCGGCACTGGCAACGATAGACCGCGATATATGGCTGCTGCAGGGCGTCAACGGAGCATCGCGGCCCAGCGAGGTGGACGTCAAGATGGGACAGAGACAGAGCATGGGGCCCAGCGGGTTGATACGAGGGCAGGCAGCTCAGCCAAATAATTGGACTCTGGGCGTCTGGGGAACACTGTTTTAGCAACCTGACGCTCGCACCCTGTCCGAAACCGAGTTCGTTTTATTGTTCATAGATACCCTTCCGCACTTTGCGTTGATGAATTGGATGACCTCGTTTACTACGCTTATCGTTTGGTTCGTAGAGTCTTGATTTGCCAGTTCATGCAAGGCTTTTAATCATGGAGACACTGCTTGAGGGGCACTGCCAGGATTTTCTGCAAGTCTATCAATAGCGCGTATCCGTGAAAAGTATTGTGTCTTTGTAACTACTCCCACGAACTACGGGTGGACTTCTGCTGCGATTGAGAGTGTCACTACCAGACTAGGAAGATTGATGCTATGGATTGGTGTTATATATGAAAAGTTATCATTATCTTATGTGTTTATACCGTGACCGACTAGGAAGATTGACGCTATATACTTATGAAAGGTTAATCGTTATTTCATGTGTTCATACCGTGGTTGAATGGAAACATAACCAGAAAAGGAGAAAGACCCATCTACTCTGACTCCTCCGAGAACAGTTGTCGAAGTGAATAGAAATCGTGAGGTCTCAAAGCCCCATACTCACGTAACAGAAGCTCTACCGTAGGATGTTGGAATAGCACGGCATGTCGGAGCGCAGTCCGTCCCAATTTATCAACTATATCAATGTCGGCACCCGCATCCAGCAGCATTCGCACGGCGACCTCATTTCTTATGTCGGCTGCCAACATGAGCGGCGTGCAGCCGTTGTTGTTCTGTAAGTTAAGATTGACTCTCTTAGTGGCGAGTAGCAGCTTAACGATGGCCTCGTTTCGATTGTGCACTCCTTCATGCAGCGGCGTCCAGCCAAACTCATTGTCTAAGTTGGGATCAACCCCCTCGGTAGCGAGCAGTATCTCCACCAAGGTTTCGTTCTCATTCCGTACCGCACTATGCAGCAGCGTCCAGCCAAATTTGTTTTTCGAGTTGGCATCGACTCCCTCCGTGGCGAGTAGCAACTTGAACATGGACACGTCTTCCTTCTGTACTGTCAACCATAGCGGCCTCCAGGGATTTCTATCTCCCACGTTGAGGTTAACTCGCTTGGCAGCGAGTAACAGCCCGACGAAGACCTCGTTTTCCGTCTCGACTTCTGACCATAGTCGCGTCCAGCTATATCTGGTATCTTTACTATTTGGATCAATTTCCTCAGGAGCGAGCAACAGTTCCGCTATGCCCTTCTGGCCATTCCCTGTTGCCCACCATAGCACCGTACGGCCATAACTGTCGACATCATCCACGACATATCCACATACAATGGACCTTATGATATCGTTGCGACCAAAAAATGCTGCCAGGTATAGCCCAGTTGGTCGTTTCGGGGTATTGGAATAGATCAAGTATTCGGCAAATTTGACGGCTTGAGACGCTGCTCCCACGTGAGCTAATTTTCCGAGAAATGACAGAACGTGTTGATGAATCGGCGTATCACGGGAGTGGTATGCCCAATTATGAGCGGCGTAATCGTATAGAGGGTGCAACTGGAGCCGTTTCTCAAACTCCACGTCTGATTTGGTACACCCTTTCTCGAAGTCCTGGTATGAGAGGTAGGTGGTGCAAGTCATGGCCATGGAGAGATGTGCATCTGGAAACCATTTGTCCTGGTTTCGTACGAAGTAGTCCTGTGCTGTGCAGTGGACCAGTCGGACTATGCTGCTTTCTTCGTCGACTATTACTAGTCCAGCACACCCGGAGGTCAAGTCCGCCACTTGCCGAATGTTATCTCTATCTATTTGTAGCTCATTGATTTCTACGGCAAGCGCATGCTGGAGCTCCAGCTTGGTCAACGGTCTTTTCGCACAAACTAACCATGATAGAACTTGCTTCGCACGCTTGGCCAGATTCTGAAGCTTGCCTTCAATCTGCGTCATGGCGTGATTGTAGGCCGTGTCGTATTGCAATATTTGCTTCTCCACAGTGTCGTGAAATTTCGACCTGGTCTCTAGTTCTTGCAATGCTTTCAGTAATTCTCTAGGAGTCTCTTTGCCAGCCAAAGAAGTAACATAAAGTTGCGCAAGTAGAAATCTAGCTGGGTTAGTAAAACATTGTTATCTATTAGAATAACAGAAGGAAATAAAAAGTAGACGTACGTTCCATCAACTGCCCTCATAATACTCGCCGTGATTTGATCCTAAAGGTCAGGTCGATTGACAATGAAGCCCCGAAGTTTGGCAATATGGCCACGCAGATATCTGCGGATATCCTCATTAGGTGCACGAATCTCTATCGATGCACTTCCTTCAAATTGCCCTATAATCTCTGGTATGGGTCTCGATGTCACCAGAACATGTACTTCAGCTTTGGCCTGAAGCGCAAAGAGTGCAGACAGAAACCTCGCACGGCAATTGTCGGAGGCTTGACATTCGTCCAGCGCATCGACGACTATAAAGACCCTGGAACTCTGGCGGGTAACGGATTCGAGTGCTTCGGATATCTCGCCCAGGGATGGCCTGGTGCGTTTTCTTTTGTGTTGGTCGTAGAGCTGCTTCACGCTCTTTGGTAAAGAAGGCTGGCTCCATGCCAGCTGTTTCAGTAGACTGGACAATAGGTGCTCGGCGGTCTGTTCATGCTGGCGCTTGTAGTTACAGTATACATAAGATACTGCCAAAGCATTATCCTGGTTGGGTTCGCTTTCGAGGTCATTCACTACCATTGCCGCCAGAATTGTCTTTCCAGTTCCTGGGTCTCCTCTACAGAACAACGTCTTGCGTAGTCCTTGCTTCCAATCCCGATACTCATTGGTGTTGAGTAGCCATTGTCCCGTCCCCGGCTCCCGCTCACTGAGCAAATCGGCTTGTCGTGACCCGTAATCATTCGGTACGAGCCAGTCGAGGGGTTTACGATCTTCTTTCCTGCCTAGGTGGTGATTTTTTTTGTATGAGGGGTTTCCATTACTTGAAGACGAGGTGCTGGAAACTACAAGTCGCATTAGAAACAAAAAGCTAAAATAGAGGAATTGGTAGTTTTGGGAACGACTAACTGCCGTCTAGCACATCCTTGACTCTCTCTTCTTTATTAATATTAATAGGTGGGACATATTCCAGAAGCTCCTTTGCATATGCGGCTGCCATGGCGGCTGCGTGCTCCTCCCAGGCCTTGTTCTTGTGCGAATCTGCGTAA
Source organism: Xylaria castorea (assembly GCA_022495115.1). Lineage (NCBI taxonomy): Eukaryota > Fungi > Ascomycota > Sordariomycetes > Xylariales > Xylariaceae > Xylaria > Xylaria castorea. Next base: position 453,828 of record MU382638.1, on the reverse strand, counting down.
TCACAGATCCCTCGTATAACAATACAAGGAAGATCGTCCATCAATCCAGCTGCTACTGTTTCGACACAGAGCACATCTCCCCCGAGGTCTTGGCGAATCTTATCTCGACGACACTGGTGCCAGATGCAATCAAACCATAGTGCACACGCATATCTCGATGTTGCCTGTTCACAACCTGGGTCTTATCACAGTATCGACAGGTCTCTGCTTCTTCTTCTTCTTCTTCTACTTCTTCTTCTTTGTCCTCCTCGTCCTCCTCAGCCGAGTGTGCCTTGATATCATTTGGCGTAGTGTGTTTTCCCTTATCTTTTCTATGGTCGTATTTTGCATTGAACCGTAGGTCAACAAGTGATTCAGACTTCAGATACTTTGACGCCAGAAGAGGATATTTTGACACCATGTCATTCACATGGGCGGGCATCTTGGATCGTCCTAAATCATGTTCCGATATTAGTTTCGAGACTGCAGAGAGCAGCAATCTAGGGGGATTGTTCCCTGTTGCTTTACCCAAATCCCACCGCATCACTCCGGGGTATTGGTCGGTCGGTGTGCCTACCACGACATCGCCCAGTCTAACTTTGTGTGAGATACCGCCGCCTATGCCAACCATCAAGGTGAACCTGATGTACGGGAAAGCGTTGGCCATCTGGGTAGTTACCACTGCCGCAGAGACGGTCCCAATCTTGCCTTTCGGGAGACAAGTTATGGCGACGTCGTGGCTGCCTATGGATCCTAAGGTGTACGTGTTGTGGTCATTTGATAGCCCGGAAATGGGCAGGTCGGCATGCCTCTGGTCCAGCATAGCGATGGCTGCTGTCTGCTCCTTCGGTCTCGCGCACACCCATCCCACGGTGTAATCTTTACGAGTTCGGGATCTGGTAGACATCTTGAACTTGTTGTGGGTAACAATCTGTTCGTACAATCACGAAGTCGTTTACGTTTGTATTCAATGATATTATTCTCTCCACGATTTCTCGTTTGTTCGAGATGAAGAGGTGTGACGTCTTCCTACAGCTAGAATATCAAGGCCAAAACAAGCCGATCGGGACTTGTGAGGTCCATCGTACTCGCTCTTGCCAGTGCCAGCCTGACTGGCTACACTATACACAACGAAAGCATGGGGATTAGCCGACCCTTCTAGAATCGACAGACAACGGTCGCTCACATGCATCCCAAGACTCTCCTATTACAGGCTGAGCCGTGCATGGGCAATTACCGTTTGCGACGCAGCCATGGGCGTATCCTGTTTTCTGCCGGCGAAGACCGATTTCATTGGAGTAGGCTGTGGCTGGTCGGGTATTCCTGCAAGTGGTTATCATGGTTGTTGTGGTTGTTGTGGTTGTCATCATGGCATCAACATGGTGGCAGCGGGCTGCTGGTGCAAAAGCCAAAAGCACGCAGCCCTGCATATAACGAAGATGTCAGATTCTAGACTAACTAGACTAGACTAGAACATCAGATGAACGAGACCCTGCAGGCTGCGGGGCAAGTATAACGTACAGTATCTATGTACGAAGTAGGTAAGTAGTCAGTGCCTGCCTCTGATAGATCATCACCACCGGAGAAAGTGCCGTAAGCGCAAGCGATCAAATAAGAATTGCTGTCTCTTCCGTCACGCCGCTTGTACCAGTACTTGTAAGTTGTGCACTTACTGTAAGTAAAAAAGTTGACTCCACATTACACCAGCGTCTGGACCATCATCCGTCATCCCATCCAATAACTACTGTACAGCATCTCATCTTTTGTGCATGCATAGCAGTCGTCCAACTGCTGCGTGCAAAGCCAGAAGCAGCTCTCAAAGAACACCATGAGAGCTGCGAGACTATCGTTGACATGTTCACACTGCTGGCTGGTCCGGCCGAGGGCCACGAGCATATTTCTCAATCCCCGCCCAGCCACCACACGACTCTACTCTAGCTCCAGCTCCATCTCCAACTCTAGCTCCAACCCTGGCTCCAGCCCCGGCTCCGATCTCCGTGGCGACACCGGCCAGAAGCAGCAGCAGCAGCAACAACGGCCCACGACGGCGCTTCGGCCAAACATCGACATCAAGCACATCCGCCAGAACCCGGAGCTGCACGAGAAGAACTGCCTGGAGCGCAACTACAAGATCCAGTCCACGTATCCCGAGCGCATCAACGCCCTCTTCGCCCAATGGCAAGCCCGCCAGAAGGACGGCCGTAGCTTGCGCGAGCGCAGCAACGCCCTGCGTCGTCAGATCGCGAACCCGGCCACTATCCAGCACGAGGATGAGGCCGATGACAGCAGCGCAGCCGGACAGCCCCAAGATACATCGCAAACGAGCGATCGAGCATCCCGTCCGCTCGGCGACGGGCCTAGGAGAGACGTCAGAACAATGACGAAAGACGAGCTCCTAGAAGAGGCCCGTCTGCTCAAGCAGACCCTGTCGACCATTGAAGAGGAGGAAGCCCGCCTCTCGGCCGAGATGACAGACCTCTCTCTCGCCATCCCGAACCTGACGTCCGAGGACACCCCGCGGGGCAATGAGCCGCGTGTGCTCAGCTATATCAACGAGCCACACCCCTTCGAGTCCGCCTCCCTGTCTTCCGACCGCATCTGGCGCTCGCACGTGCACATCGGGTCTGAGCTAGGCATCCTCGACTTCGCGGGCGCCGCCACGACGTCCGGGTGGGGGTGGTACTACCTCCTCGACGAGGGCGCCCAGTTAGAGCAGGCCCTTGTCGCTTACGCGCTGGCAAGCATCACGCGGATACCGGGCTGGCGGCAGGTTGCGCCTCCGAGCATTGTGTACAGCCACATCGCCGCGGCCTGCGGGTTCCAGCCACGGGACCAGAATGGGGAAACGCAGGTCTACGCGCTCGCGCAGTCGGCCGCGGATGCCGCGCGCGGTAAGCCCGAGCTTAGCCTCGCGGGGACGGCGGAGATCCCGCTTGCAGGCATGCGCGCCGACAGCGTGCTCGAAGCTGCCGAGCTGCCGTCGAAGCGCGTCGGCGCGTCGCGGTGCTATCGTGCCGAGGCGGGCGCCCGCGGCGCCGACACCAAGGGCCTATACCGTGTGCACGAGTTCACCAAGGTCGAGCTGTTCGCGTGGACGGCGCCCGACGCGGCCGAGACGACCGACATCTTTGACGAGATGGTCGACGCCCAGACCGAGATCCTCGCCTCCCTCGGCCTCCACTGCCGCGTCCTCGAGATGCCGTCGTCCGATCTCGGCGCCTCCGCCATTCGCAAGATTGACATCGAGGCCTTCTTCCCCGCGCGCGCCGCCCAGGGCCTCAACGACGGCTGGGGTGAGGTCACCAGCGCGAGCATCTGCACCGACTACCAGTCTCGCCGCCTAGCGACGCGCATGCGCAGCGGCGCGGGCGGCACGGGCGCCAAGCTGGCGTACCCCTGGACCGTCAACGGGACTGCGCTCGCGGTCCCCCGTGTCTTGGCCGCTATCCTCGAGAATGGCTGGGATGAGACCCAGATGGCTGTTACCATCCCCGAGTGCTTACGTCCGTGGATGGACGGCAAGGAGAAGATCGAGATGAAGCATCGTCTAAGCTAGAGCGTGAAGCTACTGTAATATGACCATGGATACGTATAACGACATGGAGGAATTATTCTGTAATACTATATTGGCTGGCCATTCTAACTCGCTCATGTGCATATGGAACGAGGGAGGGTGTAACGTACATATCACACTGCATACATCGGATGTCATCGACTGGTGGGGAGAAATAAGGAGAAACGATCTTGTAACATCACTTGTAATATTTGTACAAGGTACCTACGTAATCACTCAAACAGCGAGTCACATCGAAAGTATTAATGAGAAATCATTACATAGGTAATCAAGATGATGAAATGGAAGTCAATAATTCGTTATTGGTATATCATATGAACAAACAGGGTAAGGGAGGATAGGTAATCCATCCAACTACCCGAGTAACAAGTATTCTCTTATCTTTGATTCTATCTTTCTTCTTTTGACAATCAATGTTTTGTATTCAGACTTAACAGACGATGAGAAAGAAGACAAGATATGTTAATCCTGATTCCTACTTCCACTGCAATGCCGGACAACTTGACAAGTCAAGGAAAATTCCCAATCAATCAAAACAACCAACACGCCGATTCTCATCCATTGCGGCCCAATCGATGTCATTATTAAAACAGTCTTGAACATAAAAGAAAAAAGCTTCCCTTGAACAATTGGAGGAAAGCGAGACAAAATAAACACAACACCTTACTCCAGCTTAGGCCCCATCCACGCATTCGATCCGTCATAGTGAACAATAAACGCATATGGACAATCCCATTTGAAACATGAAGTCATGAATGACGCCGTAGTATGTAGGCATCATCCTTATCTAGCCTCAAGCAGCATACACGAGAACCTCGCCTTCGCCAGCAATACTCTCGGAGTCCGCGACGCTCTCGGAGACAAGGCTATCGGTGCCAACGCTCCTGCGACTTCCGGTGCTACCGCTGACAGCACTCTCCGTCCACTCGCTCATGACTTCGTGGTCAGAGTATTGCTCGTGGTCAGAGTCGTGGGATAGGTCATCGCTATAGCCGCTCTCCGTCTCCGCTCCCGTGATGACAGTGGTACCGAGGCTCGTGCGACGGAGGGTGCCGGACTCGCTGGAGCCCGCTTCGTCGACCTCTGTCTCGGCATCGCCGGGGTCGGAGTGCTGTTCATCGTCGTGATCTTCAACATTGCCTGCGATATCTGCTTCCGTCTCGTCTTCCTCGCCTACCGGTGTGGGTATATCGACTGGCGTGGGAGTGACATCGCGAATGTCGTCATCTCCGATGTTTCTGGAGAGTACTGCATCGGCGTCGAGGTCGGCATCATCGGACCCTTCCTCGTCGGTCTCGCGGACGGAATCCACATTCTCCTTGTCGAGGTCGCCGTAGCCTTTACCGGCCCCCGCGAGGTCGCCGCCCCAGCTTGTCTTCCGCATACCAGCAGCAGCCGGTGTCCGAACGCTTTGACTCCTCTTGAGCCCGCCCGTGGGCACGTTGTTCGTTATCCGGCTCAGACTCAAAATTCTGCGGCTTGCACCTGCGGGATTTGGCGGGATGAGGCTTGCCCGATTGCCATTGACCGCCATAGCCATATTGACAGCGGACCGGGGCTTAGAGACCGGGTTGGCCGCCGACTTGGGTGGTTCGCTAACTCCTAAGCTAGAACGGGCGACACGCTTCCGGCTCATAGCGTCGCGGCCCTTGGCACTGGATTTAGTCATCAAGAGGGCTCGTGAGTGGTCGAGAACGCCCTCGAGAATCCTGCGCTCTAAGCCTTCAGCGCGGACGTCCATGGCATGGAGCTCTTCTCGGCGCAAATGAAGAGCAGTCTCGAGAGAAGAGACATCGGCAGCCAGTCTTGTTTTTTGTCGCGCCAGGAATTCCTGTTCAGTCCGCAAAGCAAAAATAGCTTCCCGAAGCTGTGATTCTTCTTCCCGGATAATGGCTAGATTGGCTGTAATATGCTCTTGTTCCACTCTCTGACGCTCAAGAGCAATTGCGGATTCCTGAAGTGCCTTCTCACGGTCTTCGTGCTCGTTCTCAATCCGCTGCTTTTGTGACGCCAGGAATTCGCTGATGTCGGCGGCTGTCTTGACCACCTGTTGATGTACCTTGTCCAATGTATCAAGTTGAGCATAGGCCTTGCCCGCCGCGTGGGAGTGGTCGACAAGTTTGTCAAGTTTCGTATGCACTTGGGTATCATCGTATTTCTCAGGAGGAGGCGGCAACAGTTCTTTGAGTGGTGGCGGCTTGGCATCTTCGATGCATTGTTGAATGTCAGTCGCCGACATCTTGGAGTGTTCGTAATGCTGCCCAACAATGAGAAGGACATCTTTGACTGCGTCAAGTATCTTCGGCTGGTAGTCAGAAACATGACCTTGAAGGCCTTCCACCACGCCAATAGCTTGCTTGACTTGTTCACGCGTCATCTGGTGCTCGGTCTTGCCGTCGACATGGTTATCTTCAGCCTTACTGTAAAGCATTTCGACTTTCTCGAAAACAGTCTTGGACGCTTCCTCCATCTTCTCCAATGAGTCGGTGACGGTGGAGCCAAGAGTATCAATAAGCACTTTGAGCTCCTCCGTAACGGCCTTGTTGCCAACAACTGCGGCTTCCATCTCGATGTCTCGAGCTTCTCCGGCTTTCGTTCGGTCTTCCATGACTAATTGGAACTCGTCATATTTTGTTACGAGCTCGCCAATCTTCTCATTGATCTTCTCGTTAAGCAAGTCGGCAGTCTCTTTCAGCTTCTCATCGGTGTCGAGCTTCGCACCCACTACGCCGGCCCTGGACTCCTCAAACTCCGACTTCATTAGCTCAAACATCTCTTTCAGGTCACTTCCAACGCCGGCATTCTGGTTGATGGTTTCACCAAGGCCTTCTAGCATCCGTCCCAATGTCTCCATGCCGTTGCCACCAGCTTCAAGTCTCTCCTGAGCCATAGACTGGAATTCTTCCAGGAAGGCTTTAACATCGGCAACTCTCTCGTTGACACTGAGGACTTCAGCTTGCCTATTAGCTAGAGCAGTGGAGTTGGCCTCCTCTTGGGCAAGATTGTGGTCTTTGATCTCTTTGACCATATCCTCCACGGTCTTGAGGTCGTCTTTTGATGGTAATATTGTATTGTTTTCTTTGATTTCCCTTACAACCTCCTCAACAATCTTGAGGTCATCTTTTGACGGCAGTGCTGTATGGTTTTCTTTGATTTCCCTCACAACCTCCTCGACAATTTTGAGATCGTCTTTTGACACCAAGGTTTCAACGTTGTAGTCTTTAATGTTTCTGACAACATCTTCGACAGCCTTGAGGTCCTCCTTTGATGGTAAGTCTGTGGTATTGTAGTCTTTGATTTCTCTCACCAACTCCTCAACTTTGTTCAGGTCGTCTTTGGATGGTAACGCCGCCATATCGGTGTTCGTGATCTTTTCTAGCAGAGCCTTGATGTCTAATACAGACAACTCGATGGCGTCGACATGGGTTTTAGTAACCTTTTCGGGGTCTTCAAGGGATTTCTCAGCCCGTTCCTTCATCTCGTCAAGAGCCACTGTAACTTGTGTTACAAGGGACTCGATGGTCAGGAGGTCCTCCTTCCGACTAATAGTCTCGAGTTGGGTTGCGAAGGAACCAAGAGAGTCCTTGGTCTCTAAAACTAAGGCCTCAACGGCATCAACGTGATCCTTTCTGACTGCTTGCTCGCCGTCAATGAGGTCATCCAATCTGGATTTGGTATTACGGAGAATGGTTTCGATGGCCTGTACGTCTTCTTTGGTGGCCGCGTCCTCTAAATTGACTGGAGAATCGCTGTCTTTAGTCGACGTGCTTGCCATTCCTGCCATAGATTCCTGCATGTTTCGGAGGATCTCTTCCATTTGGTTGAGGTCCTCCTTAGATACGCCGTTTCGGAGCATCTCCTCCATCTCATTGAGGTCTTCTTTAGAGATACCATTTCGAAGCCTTTCATCCGTTTCATCGAAGTCTTCTTTAGAGATACCGTTTCGAAGCCTTTCCTCCATTTCAGCGAGGTCCGCTTTGGACACACCATTCCGGAGCATTTGTTCCATTTCGGCCAAATCTTCCTTCGACAACCCACCTTCGAGCGCAGGAGGTGACGCGGGATGGATTAGTTCCATAGACTCCATCTTTACCTGAAGGCCGGTCATGATAACTTCAAGGTTCTTGATATCATCATGCTTCACTAGATCGGTGGGTATCATAGCATCCATGGGCTCGGAATTGACTGATACCACGGCTTTGTCGTTATCACTACTTCCTCGCAGTGTATCGATATCAGCACGGACGTCATCGAGACCTGACTTCAGAGCATCGAGAATCTCATCGTTGGCGGTCAAATCAACTGGCTTGTCGTTCATCTTCTCAATACAGGTTCGCATCTCGACAAAGCCTTCATGTAGAGCATCTAAGATGTCGGTTGTGCCAGCATGAGGACGCAGAAGGTCACTCCGGACTCGATCGAGGCCTTCACGGATCGCCTCGAGAGCTTCCCTGTTATCGGGAGGGGTGGGTACATGAGGGACGAGGGAGGAATTTACAGCGTCCCGGAGCGACTCTATCTCCTCCTTCACTATATCCCTAGAGCCATCTGATGTTTTGGCAATCATCTCGGTAAGCTCATCGCGGAAATTGTCAAAGCTGTTGACAAGGCTCGCCATGAGTTCTTCTTGTGCAGCGGCGCCGGTGTTTTCAGACACTTTGTCGACATATTCTTCTATATGTGCACGCAGAGCCTCAAAGCCGTCTTTGGTTGCGTCTAAGACCTGTTCAGTACCATCCTTGGTTGTGTGTAGAACTTGCTCAGTGCCGTCCTTGGTTGCGTGTAGAATTTGCTCAGTGCCATCCTTCGTTGCGTGCAGAACTTGCTCAGTATCCCGCCCATTTTCCGCAACACTCTGCTTGGCTTGCTCAAAGACCGCTCTGAATTCATCTTGCATGTACTGCATGATATCTTGCAGTCTCTCCATTATCTCCGAGCTTCCCCCGTCATGGGGTACCAGGGCAGTGTTTGGATCGGGGAAGTCGAACTCATCAAGACCCTGCTTAACGGCGTGAAGCATGTCTTCGCGAGTGAGTTCGTTGCCTATAGCGGATGGCGCGACTGGGAATTCAAACTCCTCTAAACACTCTCTGACGGCTTCAAGAACCTCATCGCGGGAAAGAGTCTCGGGCGTCTCAATTTTTGGGGGTACAAAGTGCTTCATTCCTTCAACAACTGCTGTGAAGACCTCTTCTCTTGTTGCGGCCTCCGGTATCTCCTGTTGGGGGGCATATTCCTGTAGACCTTCCTTAATGCAGGCGAGAACCTCGTCACGCTCCAAACCGAGCTGCTGTATCTCAATCTCGGGCTTATAGTTTTCCCAGGCGTCTTTGACTGCGTTGAGAACATCGTCGCGACTAAGCTGAGGCTCCTGGCGTTTGCTTGCTTGCGAATCACTGATGGCTGTTCTCATGGCGTTGTAGATCTCCTGGTAGTCGATTATAGACTTCGTCGATTCAGTTGATTCACGCCTGTGCTCCCGAAGGCGTTGCTGCATGTAGACTTTCATCTGATCTAAGCCTTCCTCGACAATCTTCGCAAGCTCTGCTTTGCTCGCCTCGCTCTTACTACTGTGTGAGCTCTTGCCGCCGGATTCCTCAAGCTTTCGGCCAAGCTCTCGACCCATACCCAGTACTTCACCTCTTAACTCACGAACAAGCGCCTTAACCTCCGCTGTTAAGCCGCCGCCTTGGGCAACGCTATCTTTAACAGAGCGAATAATCTTGATGACTTCTTCATTGAGAACCTCGTTTGGACGGGAAGGGGCGGAAGCACGGCGACCGTCATTGTCTATCAGCAGCCGTTCGACTTTTTGGCTCGTGGCGCCACTGTGTTGATTCCAATCCATTCCCCTTTCGGACCCCTCGCTAGTGCTGTCAAAACTGAGGCTTCTTGATGTAGCTGGACCATTGCCGTGTGCTGGAATTATGGCTTGTTCTTGCCTTATAGTCTTCACGTGATTCAGAAGCTCCTCTACCTTCGTGGCAGAAGCCAGACCAACGAGCCTCTCCGCCAACTCGGATAAGCGGTCAAGCATCATATCTTGGCCATCCTTCGTTCCCATTTCTCTAATAATCTTCTCTAGCAATGCCATCGTAGCGGGGGTCTCGCCCCCAACCAAAGATGGTGTGCTTAGAATGGACTCCCTGTCGAGAGAGGCGGCGAAGCTATTTGGCGAAGGTATTCGGGGAAGGGCGTATGGGCGAGCGGCTTTCGATACAGGCGAGCTGTTGAAGGCTTTATTATCGAGGTAAAGACCGCCATTATATGTATCGCGGTGCTGTTTGGTGGTATCTACGTTGGTAGCCAGGTCGCGCAAGCTTTTGCGGATGTCTTCGTCTCTCGCATGTGTAGCTTCCTTGAGGCTCATCAAATCGGTTGCATTATCGCGACTTCGTCTGCTCAGCGCTGCCATGTCCTTTTGCAGTGCGGTGGCTATACTCGTGAGGGTTAATAGCTGGCTTGAGAGCTGGTCATGTGATGGTGCCGCTTTGGGTTGTGCTGCTGCGTTGTTTGTGACGGTAGCAAGCGGTGACTCGATTTCACGCGCCGGCGGAGACGACATATTCTGCAAAGCCAACATGGTAGCAGACTGCGGCGGTGTGTTCTCGCCGAGTATGCTCTGTTGCTGCCACCGTGATGAAGGACGCATGGTGGGCGTCAGGTTGGGGTGTATTGAGATGGGGCCAAAGGCGGACAGGTCTGTCTCGACCGACTTCGCTTCCCTCTCGGGCTCTCTTGCCCGGACCGGTGTCGCTGGTCTTGGAAACCTCTCCTTCTCGGGTGATCCTCTGGGTGTCGAATTTGCTGAGTCTCGAGATGCTTCAATCATGAGACTTAGGTCGCGAACACTGCCTGGTTGCAGCGATTGCATTCGTTTGTGGGGGCTTGGCCGTTGGACGAGTCCTCGCTCTGGTGAGAAGTCGGTGTTTCGCTTGTGGAGGACGGGGACGAGGGCATTCTCGCGTGCCTTCTCCGTCAGCGCGGCATGTGCATTCTGTATGGCTATCGACGTGCCGCTTCGTGACGTGCCCACGCTGGGTGACTGTGGGTTTAATGGCAGCGGTGGCGGAGCACGATCAGGGTCCGAGCTGTCCCACCTGTTATTTCTGGTAAGCCTGCGAAATAGCGACATGGCTGCGGTAGTCGCTCGGAGTCGGTTGAGGGCAGCTATTACTTACATGGGTACCAGAGCGTTCGAGGACGCAGAATGTTGGTGTCTCAGATGCCGGTCAGGCGGCGCTTCACGCTCAAATGACGGCATCTTGGAAAAATAGGATGTGATAGCCAGCGTATGTTTCGCAGTGCAAAGACTGGCATGCAAATGTCTGGGAATCAAATTGAGGTTGTCGTGTTTTCAATGGGTATATCTATTTGAAAGGCTCGCTGAAGCCTCCCGGGCAGGGACTGGTGCAATGGTGACTCAGTCAAAAGCTATGATAATGATCTTTCGTAAACTTGGGACGAAGGGAGACTGGGACAGCGGACAGAGTGTATATACAAGTACACAAAGAATCCTTGGTGAAATGTGATGGGTCTGTTGGCGCCGGCGGGACAATATCACAATATGCTAACAATATCAAGGCTGCCCAATGTGGACAAACAAAGACGAACGGCCGGCCAATCCCAGCGCCGCTGCAACGTCACCATGCCGCTGTCCGGGCAACCGCAGCTGGAGCCACCACCATAGCTCTCCCGCAGCTATCTTTTTAGTGCTATTACTGCAGCCAAGCCCCTGCAGGTATGTTAGATCATGATAGGGCAATTGGTGTGACTGATAGCGCATAGCTCCACTATTGGCTAAAATCGCTTCTGCAATTCATCCTGTCGCGGAAGGAAATACCTAAGGTACTCAGCTAGGTAAATTTAGGTACATTCCCCTAACAAGTAGTATTTGACGGGTAAGGCTCTGGGGTCTAGCCTACTCAAATAATACACTCTCCCACGCATTGAATATCATTTGTGATTCATCGCTCTATTGCGATTTCTTTGAGTCGAGTGCTTCCTAATCTCCAGGTTGACCTAGTACGCAAAATCTCTATTTAAGAGTATGAGGACACCCCCTACAAACGCCGGCTTTTCCTATTATATACATACATGCTCTATACCCGCGTACCGTAATATTTACTTATACACTTTCGATCGAACCCTTCTTCTTCATCTTGTGCTCGATTATTTTAACATGGTATCGAATGCTGGGATGAGTGTCTGAGCAAGCCAGAATGAAAAGACAAGCTTGGGCCCGGTCATGAGCAACTACAAGGGAAACTGTTAGCAACACTGCTGTAGTGAATGGACAATTGGGTGTGGCCGGCCGGGCTTACTTTAGGGACCAGTCCCTTAAAGAAACTGGTGAGACCTTCATTCTTTGCCATGTTGGACAAGATCCGGAATCCACTCTCGGGGTTTTCGAAGTTCCTGTTCTGGATACGAGTCTTGATAACGTCCAACGGCGCGGAGACAACGAGGGACGCTGAGGCACCGGCGATGGATGCAATAAAGTTCTGGAACCATGATGCCTTGTTGTAATCACTGAGACCGAAAAAGTATTCCTTGGTGAATGCCGAGCCACCGAAAAGCTATGTGGTGTTAGATCCATATCACTCGTTGGTAGTACTAGCACATACCGCAAAGGAACCAGGTGCGTTTCGCGCGGCTGTCCAGCCCCATCCTCTGTATAAACCGAACCCCTCATCGGATATGATCTTAAAGATTCCGCGGCCACGGAACGCCTCAGGGTTTGTCTGGCGCTTGATCTTCAGGACGTCGAGCGGTAGGAGGACGACCTCGCCAATACCAATCAGACTGCGGAGTGTCAACGATGAGCATCCATATGAGCGTATTCAGTCATTTTACCTCCCGGCCGTCGAGTGCAGGATGGCCTTGCCCGTCTTTTTTCCGAAGGCGCCCTCAAAGTCTTTGCCATAGTGAGTTGCTAGGTAGTCACGCGCAACCGGCTGACCGCCGTACTTATAGATTCTTTGTGAAACCTAATGTGTTAATTAGACATGCAGTCCCGCCTCTTGAGATGTATAGTAGACCTACTTTATATCCGGCAGCATATCCTAGACCAGGGAACAGAGAAAAAAACTTCTTTCCAAAAGAGGCAGACGCCATGTCCTTGAAAACGACCGAGTTCAACTGGGCAGCGTTTGCAATCTTGACGTGTTTTAGCAACGATTATCCACATTAAGAGTCTCAAGCGTGCGCTATCTGCCCATACCCTTGTTTGGTTGCTCATCAGCCGCTTTGTGATTGTGTCAACCTTGGATCACGTCAGTCAACGGTTGACCCTCGAAGTTCGTCGATACGCACAGGATGGAAGACGGCCAACTCGGCAATACCAGTAGAGCCTACTATAACGTTAGAAAATGTAGGTCAAGAGCTCTATTTTGCGATACATGCCGGATCCCAAAAACCGAGCCATATTCGACTCATTCTCCTTGCCAGCTACCATGGGCGCCATCGTGGTTTGTATGTAGATAGTGACACTTCGGCCGGGATTAATTAAAATTAGATGCGTGAATAAATGATATCACAAATAACCGGCGACGGATATGCACAGGCCCAGGCAGCGAGTGTTCGGTAGGAAACGAGTGAAGGCGGATTCAGGGTCGAGGATGGTTGAGAAGCAAAAATTCAACGCGCTTGGGGGGGTTATATCGATAATTTTACCCGATGTTGCGGATGCGCACCGGCGAAATCGCAGCGAGCAGGGGCCCCAGTCGTCGAACCCCGCTTGAACCAATAAGATGGATAACCGGGAGTTGGAGCTAAGTATTCAGGCCACCCCCCACATAGGTTCCCTATTGTCCCTGACTCAAAGCCCCGAAACTAGGTATAGTACGGAGTACCTAAATACTTACTTAACGGTACTCTATCACGAGTTTGGGTCCTTGGGCAAGATATTCTATAAACCCACGCACTTAGATACTTAGGTACGCAGCTTTTTACCACAGTAATATTCTAGCACAGGCATTGATTTTACTAGTCCTTAGATGAAAAATTATCTTTGTGTGTATGATACAACGGCTGTCCTTTTATCAGCCGCAAACCACTCTCGACCACAACCATTGATCGCAATAGGCTACATTGTAAAAGGAAAAGGCGACAGCTAGCCATATTATACAAAACTGATCAGATAGCTGTTGGATAGCCATCTAGCCGAACGCCGCCATGCAATGCGAAGCAAATATTTTTTCTGGCTCGCTGGTCATTCCAGCTTGGTCCAAGCTCAGAAATCCTGAAAAATAGAGACCAGATCATCTAATCTTGAGACCTGGCTGAGAAGCTTTTTCTCAATATCAAGAAAGTCCAGATACTCGTTGTACACGTCACCTCTCAGCATTTCCTCCTCCTTGCCTTGAACGTCCCTTCGATCTGTGACTGACAATACGTTCTTCTTCTTATACCGCTCAACCTCCAACCGTTCCAAGCATCGCACCATAGACTTGTAGGCATTGTCTAGAACTCGCTTCAACGTTCTAGCCTCGTCAAAGAACCAGAAAAATATAGTTCTATTAGCAGCTCGGTTGTTGTCACGAGGCACTTCTTGCACCTCTAAAAAGCCTGCCATTTCCATCTCGGCCATTTTGACGTGTACGTCAGGCTTTCTCATAAGTGCCATTGCGGGGAGGGTTTTATCATCCAGCTTACCCTTTTCCCTAAGTATTCGAGTAAGCCTTAGGCCTTGGCGCCCGAAAGAATCTTCTATCATTGTATCCAACTCTACATATCGCAATTGCTGTATAAGGGGGCCGAAGTCAACTGTCCACTCGTTTTGGCCGCAATGACGAACGAATTGCTGCTTGGCCTCGGCAAGTATGAGCAAATGCTGGCGCATCTGACGAATTTGCTCAGTACGAGATAGCTGGCCCTCTCTAGCATGGTTCTGGGTGTGATTCACACCATTCTGAGTAACCGAGCCGTGGTGGTGTCCATTGATATGAGCGCCCAAGGGGCGTTCTCCGCTATGATCATAGTCTTCATCATCAGAGCCCATGATTTCGTCCCCTTCATCGAGGGTTCCCTTAAGGTGTGAGCCTTTGATTTGAGGCGGATACTTCCGAATTTTCTCCGCAAACCGTATGTCAATGTCATCTTCCGATGCAGTCCCGATGCCAGCAGATACGTCAACGCCGGGGCATAAGTGGTCGAATATCTCTTCAGTCGTAACACGGACACCCGTGAAGTAAGTCTCTTCCTCTTCTTCGGTCATAATCGTGTGCTGGTCGTGCTGGCATCTGTAGACTTTTCTGCACAAAGAGGCCAGTAAGGCTGCAAATACTTGTGCCGTGGTCTCGCCGACGAAATCCTCGGCATGTTCTGTGAGTTTTTGGTTCCGTAGCTCCACCAGGCATTTATCGAAATTTAGTCGGACAACTGTATTCGGCTTGAGGAAAGATGTTAGCCAGGTATAGCCAAAAGTAGGCCATAATACTCACTTCATCCCGTAGAATAGAACCTCCACTATCACCTGCGAATCCGTTGGACATTGCCCCGTTCGCCAGCTTTCGGCGTTTGATATTGCTTGGCTCATACAAGGCGCTCTCCTGTAGTTTTCTTTTTGTAGTTGAGCGTTCTGCACCAATTGCCTTGATTTGAGATTTTACCATTGTATCAAACTCAGTCGTGACTTTGGCACCTCGGATACCGTTTGGAAACTCTTTCATACATTCCTGTTCCACACTAGCCTTGAGATCCTGAGGAGATTGAAACATCGTAGTAGACACCGTCTCAACGACGCCAGCAGCAATCAGCTGCGCCATAGTATCGTAGACCTCATCAGCCTTGATTGACTTTACGTCCTCCCCTGTGCTGTGCGCTGTACCGTTGCCATTGACGTAGTGTGAGTCATCATCGAATGGGTCATCAGGGTCGCCGTTCTCGAGGTCGTGGTCGTGGTCGTGGTCGTGATTTTGTTCGCCGTTAATTGTCACCTTTTTGTGTTTCAGTTTATGGTATCGGATGAGCTCAGCAATCTCAACATGACCCAGCATCAGAAGGTCGTTGACGATATTCTTTGCCATTAGTCCATATTTTCTGTCGATTACGTCGAGGATTTTTCCAACTCGAACCAGATGATAGGCAGCTCGAGGATTCGCCTCGTAAGTGGTATTTGCGGTTTCGTGGTCGGTCTGGTAGAAAACGAGATTGTGCTGTATAACGAGGGAAAGGCCATGGCGAACTTGTTTAGGATTCAGCGAGGTATAAAGCGCAAGATCCCTCACGTGTGATCTACCTCTTGCTAGAAGGGCGGCCACTATGCGCTGCAGCGCATCATATTATAAGCAAACGTCGCGTGCAGGATACTAGTAAGAGGCAGGAGTTCGGGCGAGGGGAGGCATACCGAGGGAAGCTGGCCATATAGCTCATTAACCAGCAGAGTGCAGAGCTCTGCAGCGTTTTTCGTCTGCAAAGCCATGGAAAGGCAACGTTAGTACAGGTTCTGCAGGTCCCCGCGGATCGCGTTGCGCAGCTTGTAATGCAACTTTTAGTTCCCTGGGCGACTCACCACCAACATGACAGTGAGGCGATCGTCGGCTGTGCGACGAAGGACTTTGGGTCGGATGCGCGCGCGCGGATGAGGGGAAGGCTTCTAGAGATCCTCTCACTATCTCTAGAGCAGCCACGATTGCTACCGTGGATTCATTGATATTCTGGGTGACTGTAAATGGTCGAATTGGCCACAACGTGTGCTGGATCGAGAGCCTTGCGAGAAGAGAGTACTGCGGCAACTTCAATTACATCCAGATCGATAAAGTCTTCAGGTAGTCTAGACTACAGGTTGGAACTTTTTTTCTTGAGGGCGGGGAACTTTTAGTTAATGCGACTCAGCACTCCGTCCCCCACCACACTATGGGGACAGTAGGTGCCTCGGGTGCCTCAAGTACCTAAACTGGTAGGTGGCTCGGCCTAACAGTCATCACATGCAGGCTGCAGTTGATGCCACCAGGTACCTACATGTAGAACTTCCTTAGGCACTTATGTCACAAAAACCTAAAACACCCAAGTTTAATACCTACATACCCAAGTAAGACAAGTATGACTAAATGTAGGTAATTGGTCTTAAGCTTTAGCGATAGACAGTCGATCTCTAGCTGAAATGTTACACCTAACTCATGCTAGCGGAGTGACGACTCATTCTGTACATACCTTCTTTTACATAGTAAATAGATTTGTTATAGACTAACGAGAAGCAGCAATAAGGCGGTATAGGTAGTTTTCATATCAATGATCCCACTAAGTCACCAGTGGCGTCGGTACGGGGTGAATCATAGGTACTGATACTCTTCAATGCGCGAAATGGGTAATAACGTCGTACCTTTCTTTGTCCCAAAATTGAAATGTCAGGATATATATATAGCCCACGAGGATTGAGCCTCATACAACATCTTTACTGTTGTCATAAGGCAAACAATCTGGGTAGATTGCGCCGTTTATTCTGAATATCATTCTGTATCGAAAAAGTACTTTACCGTCACCTATAGATGTGATAAAATTGCTGGAACCGAACACCAGATGTGAACTTTGGGGTAGGTAAGTAGCCATGCATAGGTTATCAGACAGGCAGTAACTAAGAAACTTTGTACCAAGATCTCGAGCCATATTTCACAACATACTTGAATATTTACTTGAATATGTGTGACATTTAAATATGCAGACATTGGTCAGATAGCTTTGCGTCGGGTTTATAAAAGTAAAGTGGTTTTCTTCTTACCGGCATTGAGCATAAATGACGAATACTAAAGTAAAGAGTTGAGATGGCCTTGTATGAAACTTGGAAGCCAAGCTTGACGGTTAAGTTGCAGGCAGTACACTTATTGCTGGGTAGCAGTTACTTACGTCTTGTTAGGACATGATATTCATCCTCTACTACACGTAGGTTAGTAGACTGCTGGAAGAAACACAACCGTAACAGAGGTAAGAGCTGTGACAATTGAAATCAGCGACTTGATGGCGCCATGACTGGTTAACGGGTTGAGTTGAGGTCAGCTTAGCGCAATGAACGGCTTCCTATTGGCTCAAAAGCTGCCTTAGGTGCGAGCTCCGACGCAGCGTCGGACCCCAGCTGTGGCTTGTTGCCGAAAATCTACCGGAATTGAGCATCTTTTTACTCCTCCAAGCTTTCCACCTCTAGCCCGACCCAAGAAAGCGTTGTCGTTCGACTTTAATTGCCAATCGCCCCCGGCAAGCCATCCTCACCATGCTCTCTAGGACGGCTGTTTCTAGGGCCGCTCAGCTTGCAGCCCGCAAGCAGGGCAGTGCACAGCTCCGAGGCTACGCTGCTGCTGCCGGCTCCTCTATCCCGACCTCCTTCGCCTACGAGACAGCCGACGTTGCTGGCGTCAAGGTTGCTACCCGCGACTCTCACGGCCCGACCACGAAGCTCGCCATTGTCGCCAAGGCTGGAACCCGATACGAGCCCGCTCCCGGTCTCACCGTTGGTCTGGAGGAGTTTGCATTCAAGGTTAGCTGGTGCGCCGCTACATGCTTTGGGGGTTGAGCTAATTAGATGCAACCGCTTTAGAACACTGCATCACGGTCCGGCCTACGCATTGTCCGAGAAGCCGAGCTCCTAGGAGGCCAATTGGCTGCATACCACACCCGAGAGGCCTTAGTCATCGAGGCCAGCTTCCTACGCGAGAACATCCCCTATTTCACCGAATTGCTTGCCGAAGTCATCTCCCAAACAACGTACACCAGTGAGTTTCCTGCAAGCTACTGAGTGTGCCCAGCTTATTTATTCCTTCGCCTAGCCTTCGAGTTTAATGAGGAAGTCGAGAGAGTTCTGCGCCTGAAGCAGGCCAGACTTGCCGGCGATGTTTCCGCCGTTGCCCTGGATGCCGCCCACGCTGTCGCCTTCCACAGCGGTCTCGGTGCCTCCCTGTATCCTTCGCCATCTACCCCTCTTAAGGGCTACATGAGCGAAAACTCGATCGCCGACTACGCTGGAGCCGTCTACAACAAATCGAACATTGCCCTTATCGGTGATGGCGCCACGCCCAAGGCTCTACACGACTGGACCGAGCAGTTCTTCAAGGGTACCCCTTCGTCTGCAACAAGTAGCTTGAGGCTCGACTCTAAGGCTTCGAAATACTACGGTGGCGAGCAGCGTACTGCACACACAGGCGGAAATGCCCTAGTCCTCGCGTTCCCGGGCTCTAGCTTCGACGCTTTCAAGCCCGAGATCGCCGTACTCACGGCACTCCTAGGAGGACAGCCGAATGTCAAGTGGTCACCTGGATTTAGCGTCCTGTCAAAGGCTACATCGGCTACTCCTGGCGTAAATGCTTCCGCGAGTAACCTTACATACTCGGATGCCGGCCTGCTCGCCATTCAAATCAACGGCGCTGCTGCTTCAGTTCGTAAGACGGCGGAGGAAGCAGTCAATGCCCTCAAGAGCATTGCCGCGGGTACGATCAGCAAGGAGGATTTGACCAAGGCGGTGGCTAAGGCCAAGTTTGATGCTCTGGATGCTAGTCAGTCAGGCGTCGCGACGCTTCTCTCGGCTGGTTCGGGTATTGTGCAAACCGGCAAGCCCTTCCAGGTTGCCGGGACTGTCCAGTCAATCAACGGCGTCACCGCCGAGAAACTTCAGACTGTGAGTTCTTTTCCCAGCCGCTCTGCCATTACCGGTTTACTGACTATGCTATGCCAGGCTGCGAAGGCCCTTCTCGATGGCAAGGCAACGGTGACCGCGGTCGGTGACTTGCATGTATTACCCTATGCTGAAGAACTAGGCCTGAAGGTATAGATGGGAAGGAAAGGAATAAAAAGTGTACCAACAGATAGTAGAGTCGAGTCTAGTCTTGTGCATATAGTCAACGTCCCCTAGAGTTCCTTTTCTTGTTTATCATTTTTCGAACCTAGAAGCCCAAACCTAAACAATAGAAACGGTGATATCACTTGCGTCTAGTATAGTATAATGACTACTACATGTCAAATGAGGAGAAATAGCCAGCGTGATGTAACTTGACTTTACTGCTAGACTAACACCGGACAACCGGATAGTAGATCGTTATCAAGTGTAAAGTGCAAAGTGCCAATGGCTCTGAGAATATCACGTGTTATAGTATTAGTGGGACCTCGCAGCGGACCTCATGCCTGGGGCTGCCATGGTGGTCGGACCTCGGGGCTTGTCAATGGCCAATTAGTGTAGTCTACTCTGTCTCGATTTTGCTTCGATTGAGCAACGCAACAATCCACCCAAATAATCACCTCAAACACATCCGTCAAGCCACCGTCAAAATGGTTTTCGCGTGGAAAGCCGCCGGCCTCACGTGAGTTTAATCATCCCTGGCTCGACCCGCTCCGTTTCTCGATTCGTCGCCCATGTGAGGACTACGTTATGTGCGGCCTTTTGCTAACCTAGTCGACCCAACCGAACAGCTACAACCGCTACCTCACTATCGCCGCCCGCGTCGTGCGCCGAAGTCTGAAGGAGGACAAACGTGTGGCTGCTGAGCGCCGAGGTGAAATGGATCTGAGATTTGCCAAGTGGGAGGTGAGTTGATTCTGTCCGGGGAATGAAGAGAGGAGACCCGATTAGAAGCAAGACGTCGATACTGATCGATTTATCCCGCACCCAACAGAACGGCAAGATGGGCGATTCCAAGAACCTGGCTGACGCTAATGCTGCCGCTGCCGTCGAATCCGCCAACAAGGGTGGCGCATAGAACCCTTAGCAACCCTTTCGACCTAATAGACAAATGCGATGGAGGTGCTCGTGACTGGATCTCAGAGTCAGCTATGATAGAATGGGGGTCCATAATTGGGAAGGGCGACCCAGCACAGCCCTCGTGTAAAGCTGTATAAAACAAATCATTCCAAAGGCATTTTCTATCAGTCGTTGAAGAAATGTGTTTTTTGTCCTACCAAGTACCGCCAACTATATTGTGAGGATATTGACTTTCTTATTTTATGTTATTTTATGGGGTTCAGTCATACCAATTTTGACTGCTCATCCTCGTAACATGATTCTTGCTTGGTATATAGAAGTCGGCAGTAATTTCAATTGGCTTGGAAAAGCTCATCTCTTTTGTTTGTTCCGTTATGGCAGTATTAGGTATTACAACAGCGAGGTAGAGCCTATAAAACGGGCTGTCCTTAGGCCGCTAGATATAGGCGGCTACCTACTTAGTGAATAGTCAAGGCGCAATACTTGGCCTGGCCTTCAACCGCCGCCCACCGTCAAAACCAACGGTTGATTTCGCGCACCGGTTCCCGCTTGAGCCCCAGAAAGCGATCCAGCGGACTCAGTTTCAACCCAGAATATTCGTAAATTAATTCTCGCAACGATTGTAAAGCCGATGCTTTGAACTTCGCACCATTAGGTCGCTATATACGCCGTCTATCCCTAACTTTAAACATATTCTTGGCCTCGTAGCTATCTGTGTTAAGACCTAGCTTAGGTCGATTCACTCAGCTACGCATTTGCCCCGGCGTCAAGATAGCCTTTAGGGCCTTACCTTCAAGTGCCTGCGTGGATCAAGATTCCCGCTCTCTGCCAAGTTCACGAGGCTCTGCCAAAAAGCCGGCTGGTTATCGCGCTTGTGCTTGGCTGGTCTATTTGTGTTGGGCCTTGGAGCATAGCTCCGTTTCGTCGTCAAAATGCAGCCTCTCGAACCGCCCAAGCCGCCCCCTCCGAACATTTCACATCCGGGCATTATGGCTATTGATATAACTGACGAGTTTGCCTCCGCGGTCAAGAGTATGTCGTGAAAACTGATTCCATATAAGCCCGTTCTTACACCGGGCGTTTTAACTAATTCATTTTACTATTATCAGCTTTATCGCCTGGCGAGATAGTCAAGGATGACCACTTCGAGCTTTTTGAGTCGGTCTCGGCTCTCGAGGTGCGTATTGCGCATAGCCTCGACTATTAGTCTTGACTTTGACATGCTGATAGAATGACAGATTATGGATCGTAAGATGGATAGCGGTGTTTTGAACGAAGGCGAATCACTTGATGAGGAGTACGATGTGACTCGTAGTCTGCTTCCAGAAGAGATTCTCGGTATCATTGACCAGCTTCTTTGCCTTGAAGTAAGTATCCCGAAACGAATCAAGACACAGAGTAGTGAATCCTAATAAGGTCCGCAGATGGCATGGCATCAGGGATACCCATTATCGCAGACAATTTTGACGAGTGTCTATGTGGAGGCTATAATGAACCCTCATCCTACAACTATAGACGACGTAAACTTTACGAGGACCTTCCCTCTTCCGCTGGGGGAACCATCACTTCTATTCGCATTAAGAGCGTATTGTGCCGGTTTAATAAAAGCATGTTTTTTCGTGAATGAGTGCATGAAAGAGGAATTATATTATGAGGTACACTATCGACCCTATTCATTCAAAGTGTCCCTAACGTGTCTGACAGCCTATAGGAGGAAGATTTCGTCACGAATACCTACGAGAGAAATCTTTTATCTCATATATCAGTCCCGGCCATCAAAGGCTTGCTATCAGATGCGATAGCAGAGCTTCAAGAAGTACAGGATGCTTATCCCCGAGATATCTGTGAAGCTCTTGGCTCTCGTCTTCGACTCCGCATTGCGTTTCTCGACGCCGTCGATCTATCTATTACAAGAAATGACACCTCAGAGAACGCAAAACTACCCTGGGTGCAGTTGAGTGCCTTGATAAATGATATTGAAAACCAACACGTACTAGGAAAGCCGGTACCAGAGGCGTTTAGCACCAAGCTGCAGAGGAGGCTGGCAAGTACCATGCCGCCACGACCAATGGTAACATTAAGCTTCGAGGAATCCATCACGCACTTCAAGCGCTTTTTTCAGAATGGCAACGAGGTCATAGACGTGCTGCAGTATACTGACCCGCAAAGTCTTCTGGTATGTTTCCTTATATGTATATACGCCCACATAACTGACTTGTCGCAGAATTTTATCCTCTTGTTTCAAGCGCAAAAGCCTCAACCACTAGTCTTCATCAGGACAATCCTTCAGAATCTTCTATTCAGGGACATGGTCGTGCTAGGTCGTTTCAGCATTCGCCAGCTGCTCGACCACGACGTATCTCTTGGTGTTCTTCCCTGCGGCCCTCACTTCGATCGATCATTCGACGACGTAGAAGTACCAACAGATCCTCGAAACAAAGTTGCCTCTGCGATGGAGGTTTTCCGCCAAAGAATAGCTGACGTGTACCTAGATTTACTACGAATTCTCTGCCAGAACCGATGTCGAACTAGGAGATTATTGTGTCACCATATTCAGGAATGGGACATACTAGAGACAGACGTAGGGGAGATTGAAGAGCGCTTGCAGGAACCTCTGCGTGAGGTATCGCAGGGCGCCTACCAAGGGGAGGAATCCACATACCTCCCACTGTCGTCCTGGGCTTATCTCTACAAACTGCGGCAAATGGAGTGGGTTGTGCAGCTCGGCTTCGAGCTTCGCGTGTACCAACCTGACGAGCTTATGGGGATGTACTATTATCTCAAGCGACTAGCATCGCTACGTGCACAGCACACTGAACAAGTGAAACAAACGACGGTGCTTCGAGAAGAGCGAGCCCGGCAGCACCTCAAGCTACAAAAAGAGGACTCCTTACCGTCCGATGTTGCGCATGAGTTTAAGAGGTCGAAGCAGCACCTGCGTGCAACGATGCTGGACGCCGCGTGCACATGGGAGTTCGCGGATGGCCTGAGCCTCTTATACCTGGCGCTCTTGCGCCTGGGACTCGTGAGACCGCCGCCTCGACCGTACAGCACTGACACGCTACGTTATGAGTTGCGCACGCGACCCTTTGCGCGCATCGCGTACCCGAGTCGGCCGACGTACGAAGAGTTTAAGCAGGAGACAGAGCTGTCTGACGTGTCAACCGCCGACGTCCTGCGTATTGCCGAGGCCGCTGTGGGCGCGGCCCGTAAGGGGTTCGAGGCCACCGTGCACCTCAATAGAGGGGAGGCTTTCGCCATCAACGCCACCGCTCACTCGCGCTGGGTCGGCAACGCCAAGGATTGCCTGCGCGCTACCATCGCGGCGGGCGTGGCGGTCTCGACGCTGAAGCGCGCTTACGAGAGAATGACGGAGAGCGTAGGCGGCGTGGGGAAAAGGGGAGAGGTCGATGAGCGTGGAGGAGGTACGAACAATGCGGATCTCCTGAACCTCAAGGTTGAAATACCGGAACCTGGCGATAGGTATCACGATTGGTGGGTCGTGCCCAAGTTGACTCGTCTTAAATGAGAAGCAGCGAGGGTTAGAAGACAAAGATAGGCTCTGAATTAGTTGGAGCATTCTGAGAACCCGTTTGACACTGTATTTACAATTGACAGGCTAATACTCGAGTATATAGATAATTAGCAGTGAGTAGACATACGGAGAAAAGAACCACAAAGCTAAGAGCCCTGAATAGTAAATTAAATAATCTAGCAAGATTGCGTATGAAATGGCTTGCTTCATAATTATTTTCTCTTCTTCCTAATCTTACTCTCTCTGGGGAAATCCAGAATCAGGACAACTAAATGTTAGCTATATGTCCCCCCGGCCACCGGGGCGGACTAAACCACCACTATTCTGAGTTCTACTATACACAATCTAAATGTTACATGGCTTTCACCTTATTTTTGCATAGAGCTTAGGCATTACTCGTCAGGCTTGTCTCATGCTACACATGCATACTATCAGAGCTTCAGCACTCGCGCCCACATGCGTTCGGGCCCTTTGTTTCTCTCGTTTGGCACTCCCGTCTGCCCGGGATCCGGATACATCTTATGCCTTGAGGGCCTTACGGGCCATGGTGCTACGCAGCTTGACGGTCTGCTCGTACAGTACGTCTTTAAAGGCAAAGAGAAACGCGGCGGTCAGCACGCTCTGCGTAACCTTGGGGCCGATGCCTGTTGTAAAAGAGTCCGGTTAGTAAGAACACTCACCAAGTGTTCCATCATGACTAGTGGAACGCCCTGGATCGTACAGAAAGGGTCGTCCTAAGTTCCAGAAGACATCGATGGGTAGGAAACATAGTTGACTCACCTTTATACAACCCCGCGTAGCCCTCTTCCTTGATGACACGGCTTATAGCCTGGGTCATGCCCTCCTTATCACCGTTGCCTGCGACGTGCATCCGGCTCTTCACCGTGATGTACGGGTACGTGATCGAAGTAGCGAATAGCTTGCCGAGGGCGCCTAGGAAGAAGGCCACGGTGGGGGTGATGTTGCGCTTGCGGCGAGCCTCGTAAACGTTCTTCATCTGCTCGAAGAGGGTGTACTGCAGAATGGGGTTGATGACGAGGACGAGGGCGGGGATGACGCCGCGGAACAGAGCCTGGGGCCCCTCCTCCCTCAGCAAGGCCATGAGGGTCCCGATGGTGGTGGGCGCCTTAGGCTTCCGGTGGACGGCCTTGGCGCCGCTGCCCTCGACGACGAGCTCGCGCGACGCCTCCAGCGACTCCTTGCGCGTCGTCATGCGCGTGTTGATGACCCAGATGGGGTTTGTCAAGATCACGGTCGCGGACCCGGCCAAGGCGCCCGCCATCATCGACTCCACCGTCGTCAGCTTCCGCGACGCCCGCCCGGCCTTGTTGGCCGCCTTCTCGAAGAAGGCCCGCGTCCACTCGTACCAGTAGTAGTACACGAAATTCGTCACGCTGATTCCGAACACGGCGCTGTCGAGCCCCGCGTATAGGCCTGCCACGCCCTCGCGCGCCACGATGCGCTTCACGGCCGCTAAGAAGTCCGTCTCGGCTCGCTTCGACTCGACCTGGGCGCGCGTGGAAAGCGTGATGAGAGGATATCTGCAGTTGCGAATTGGTTAGCTAGGGACTTTCTTCTCTCCAGACGGGTCGTTTGTCGTGATGGTGCGCGAAGGGAGCGATGCGGGTAGCCGGTGTGGTTGTGGTCGTGGCACATACGTCAAGACCATAGAGAGCACGCCTCCTCCAGCGCCGGCGAGGGCGTGCGCGACATTGTCATTTTGCGGAATGACGGGTTTTGAGGCCATGATTGCGGTCTGGTTTGGTTTTGGTTCGGCTCGTGGCTATGGTACTATAGGGAGGATAGGGAGCTCAAGATATCGGTATATGCTCGTCGACTTGCACAAAGGAGCAATAACGAGTCCTCATATCTTACGGCTCGGTAGTTGGCAAAATGTTTTGGCACGAGGTTGACTTAGAGAGTCGAACACTGGTTTAAAGTTTCACAATGATTGCCGGTGCCGTTGATCGAAGCTGAGCCGAGGTCCGATTACATCACTGAAAGCGCTACGTTCCCCGTTGGACACATGCTGAAGAGAGCTAGGTACAGTTGTCAGGTCCACTGTAGTCCGGCGCGGGTTGCTACTACTGATCCCCCCGCGTCCACAAAGGCCTCTCCACTCCAGCCGAGCAAGTGGCCAACCCGATTTCACATGTGAATTGGCTGTTTGGGTATTTGTCTACACATAGAGAAGAGGGCAGTCAATAAGTAGCACATGCATCTGAACATTTATGATGCTCCTTGTACAACGAATCTACCAGGTTACGTGTGGTTACCCAGGTAGAAGGTACGTATGATGTCTGGTATAATTGGATGTGTGTGTTAAAAGCATTAGAATTCACGCTAACTTATTGAATATACTTATATGTACGCAAGCTATCATCCTCTTATGCATACTGGTTGATTGCATAGGTATGTGTGTCTCAAAAGGTTTGCTTTTGATTAATATTAGTTCTTAAGCTAAACTAGAGTCGGCGCATTTCTTCAACGAAGAACCATATAATACTACGGACCTCGCATTATTTCCTCGATCTATATACCAGGAGGCAGTCGAATTGTCTTCAGCCTTGTAACCAAACCGTTGGGTAGACAGCTTCCTTCTAGAAGGATAAAGGGAAGCGGCGATGCAGGAGGTACGAGCGGTTTCAAGGCAGGGATTCCCTCACGTGATTTGTTCACCAAGGGGCCTAAAATAGATCTGACCTGCTTTCCCTAATCTGACCTGACCGAACGCCCTGAAAAGAGTTGTTGTACCATATCATACACCAGACGCGCGAGCACGTCCAGCGCTCTGAATCAGATAGAGAGTCTGTCTTGTCGCGGATTCGAGCCCGACGATCCAGCTGAATGCAAGTAAGAATTACATCGCGCGCGTTGATGCCCCTCTCCGGCGAATCCTTTCATGCGCCCCCCGACGCCAAGTTTAGCCGATGAAGCATTTTGGCTCCTTTTGTTCTGTCGCGACTGAGAACGCCGTCCCCCGGCCTGGCCAAATTTTGTTCATTGTGGGCCAACGGCGCTGGGCAACAACCTCAAATTTGCCCAAAAACCGTTGCTACTAACCTTAGTAGCCTTTCAGGGCTCTGATCATCCGACGTTTCATCGCTGTGCTGCCGCTGATTGATGATTGTGCAATACGTCTGACCTGGGTTCAGCGGCTATTAACTACACTACAATTTGTCCCCCTATCGCATCCGTCATCGGACAACTCCGCCGTATATGGACACCTGACCGTGAGTGAAGCTGAAAAACAGTCGCCCACCCGTGTGGAGATGGCGCTCACTCCACAACCCGGCGTCAACGGGGTCAACCATCTCACTCCTACGTCGTCAAATGGTAACACCACTCCCAAGTCCCCCGGTGTCCGACCGATGCTACCTAATCGGTCGGTAACCAGTGGGACTATCGAGGGTGCGTACGTAAGCTTCGTTCTTCATTGCAATCCTGCCGTACCCCTGGACGTAGACACAACCTCCCTGAGAGAGGCCTTTAGGACGCCGCCCAAGAGTGAGGGCAAGAGTTTCAGCACCTTCACGCTGTTTGAGCTCATTGCAAAGCTCCATCAGAAAGAGATCAAGACATGGGCCGAGCTGGCTCTCAGGCTGGGCGTTGAGCCGCCAGACCACGAGAAAGGGCAGAGCTCCCAGAAAATACAACAATATGCCGTGCGATTGAAAGTATGTCATCCAATTTTCACTGTGCGAACACAACTGACGTAGTACAGCGCTGGATGCATTCTATGCACGTGAATGCTTTCTTCGATTATCTACTGGACAATCCGCATCCATATTGGACACAGATACCCACGGACAACAATCCCGTCTGTGATGAAGGCCGCGATGGGGTTGCCGCTGAGGATGACATGGCGTTACGTGCCCTATTGCCTCAGATAAGGCCGCGACGGGGCAGAAAGCGCCCCGAAGAGGACGGCTTAAGTAAATCACCGTCACAGAGACCGAGATATGACTCGCCAGCCTTCAGTGGCGACGGGCACACATCTCATCCCGAAACTCTCAATTCATGGACAGCTCATCCCGATTCAAGGCAAGCTTTTGTCTATCCGCCGGCTGATCCAAGATCCAGCGTACTACCGGGACCTGATTCTACGTATCATTGGCCACACGATATCCCTCGAGAACCGATGTCAGCTTACCCGCACTCTGCACTTACACCCACTACAAGGGGCTCTTTCTGGCCTGAGTCCGCAGAACCTCAGTCGGCAGTGAGCCCTAAAAGCAAACCTCTAGGTCGTCGCCATGGAGCCAAAGCGGTCTCCTCCGCTTGGAGAAGCATTGGGGTTTCTGCGAGCGGCAAGGCTCGAGGAAGGCCACCCATGCACCGTAACGCTGAGACTCCTCTTTCGGCATATCCCTCTGATAGGAGCGTGAGTGGACCACCATCACAACCCATCCTGTTCGATAATACCCAACATTCAAGCACACCGACACCCGTGCACATGCCTCCGCCTGAACCCGAGTCTGTGCTAAGGACGTCAGAGCCTACATCTGCACAGAGCGCACGCCCGTCCCGACCGGGACGACTGTCGCTTCAAGTTCCTGAAAGAGCTAGCGGGCCCGTGCGACTTGCGACACCTCCGCCGCCAGTCGTCATGGTGAATGGACGGAATACTATGAATGGGAATGAGAATCCGAATCCCAACAGCAAGACTCTGCCTCCCGCCGACATCGGTGGCTACACAATTTTTGATCGGACTTCAGCCATGTATTTGAATCCGGAAAACCCGTCCCGCATTGACAAAATCGACCTTGATGGGTCTGATAAGACGAATCATGACGAAGTCGAGAGCGTATTCGTCGTGACCTTGACGTCTTGCAAATGGTTCGACCCGAGTGGAGATCCGGGTCCTCGCCCCACGATAGCCGAGGTCGTGGCGCTGGTCCGGGCTGTGATCCGTAGCATCGCGGACCAAGCGCTCACTAAGGAAGCATTCTTGATTAACTTAGCTGCGCTCGTCGGCGGACACTTCATGATCCAGCCCGGGAGAGAAGTACACCGGCTCGAGATCGGATCCGACTACACCAAATACCTGTGCAAGTGGATTCTACACTATGGCGCCACCAGTGGTGTCTTCACCCTCACGGAGACGGTGCCCCATTCAAAGTGGAAGCCTGGTCATCAAACCTCGGACCCTATGGATAAGGACCAGATGCCCGCGGACGGCATACCGGCAGCCGAATACTGGCAACAGCAATACGCGAACCTGGCTCTCACATCTATTCGACGACTGGACAGCTTAACCATTGCTAAAGCCAATGCATTGCGACTCCTCAAAGGCACGCCTGATGTAGACCCACATCGATCCATCTAGAATCCGTGGTGCCAACATTCCTCATGATAGGCAGCCAAATCTGCTGCCGACTTGCCTGAGTGCTGTCCTCCTTTCAGCAAGTGCCATGCGGGACGTGGTGGCTCCCTTTGCACAATAGTAGCAAGCTTCTAGATACCCTTTTCTTTCTAATCCCGTTTGTTAGCTATTCATTATTTTCTTTCTTCGAAGCGAAGCATGGTATATAATATGATGGATGAACTGGGGTTGTTCGCTGTGTGTACATTATTTTTCTCTGTATTTATCTTACGACATGCATCTAAGTCTGGAACGGCCTTGGTAGCCGCTGGCGTATGGGGGAGGTGCGGCAGCATTGAAATAGACGTTGGACAAATTTGGGTTTAGACACCTTTATAATCTCTATGTAGATTGCAGACGATGGAATAAATAAATAAGTCTGGGAGATAAAAGAAAAGGAAAAACTCGTCATACTCTTTGCTTTTGAAGAGGCCGCCTGGTTTGTATACCTGAAGTGCCATGCTCATTTTGTACTATCTTGACCTGTGACCTCGCTCCCTCGCAGAACACCGGGGACTATGGGGTATCCCCTAGAGGTTAATATGTTCATCTCATACGAGGGATTATACTCAATTTATCTTTCGTCATCATTGTGCTATAGTGACTTTAGACAAATACAGAACAGTGTCATGGCGGGGCAACTAGGTCGTTTTATCGCAAGGCGTATCGAACTATAGGTCCATCAGCGTGAGGCTGACACGGTTGAAAAGGTAGTATCCTGGGTTAGTTGTCTCACATTTTGATCATCTGAGGGGAAGCGCGATGATGTGCATAGGTAACGCCATAGAGTAAGAGCAGACATTACCTTAAAGCGATCCTTTAGACAGCTTCCCATTTTCAACCCTCTTTCCCGCCCGAGATAACAAACGACCTCAAGAACAAAAGGCCTTCAAGTCAAACAGATAAATAGAGGCGGAATCTGCCGATGCAACATCGGAACAGCCGAGCACTGTCGCTGATCTCGTTCAGGCAGGCTGGCAGGCAGGCGCATTTCAGGTACCGGTACCTCATCTCCACGCATCCCCAAGAGTCAGTTCATTGGTATCGAAATATGGTTGCCTATGGTAACGGCAGTACGCAGTAGGGTCACCTCAGTTCCATGCGCACATCAATAACCAGCCAACAATGTCGGCGCAAGAGGAAGACGGCATGACATGGCTCTGGTTACACAAACAAGGGCCTCATCATATCTCATTTACGCATACGCAGTAGGGCACCGCGAGCAAGCAAGGGCATGGCATACATGCAAGAGCACGAATGCGTGAATATCAGCGTCGATCAGCTGACGGGCGATGTGATCTGTACGACATCCAGCAGGTACGCTTATCGATGTGCATTTACGCAGTACACTACAACGGCAAGCCACCTCATTATCTGCAATGACGCCGGCTATTTTTCATCTCTCCCGTACCACCCATCTCGCGTAACCATCTACCTGCAAGGGCTGAGACACCACGGTACAGACTCAATTTCCAGTGTCTAATGGACATGATTTACCTTTGGCGACACTGTCGCGTGGCGTCCCCCCATCTTGGGTCATCTTTACGCTAGATCAACTGGGGGAGAGGTTCGGCTCTACTGTAGTATCGAATGGAGTGCGGAGAAGCTTAGGTGCCGTCCTGGAGACCTGGCTATACCCGATAAGGCAATTGAGGACTAACTAGCATATGTTAAAGAAGGGTGAATCGATTCATCTGGCCCACCCATTACTAGTAATTGATGATAAAAATGATACAAAGTCAGTAGAAGGAGTTAGTAACAGTATTCAAAAACTGTAGCGTAGATCAATAGTTTAACCTTGACTACCTAGACTAGTGCTCTTGGAAACTGCCTCCACATTATCTAAAAGCTTGATCGAACATACAATACCAATCTTGGTAAATGATGAACAATCAGATATCACCACAACTCATCAAGATATCAGCCCAAGAAGCAATCGGAACAGCCACTAACACCGTCATCTCTTGCCGCTAGCTCAGTAAGCTCTGTGGAAAGCCTCTGCCGCCTCGAGCGCTAGGGACCGGCACAGCTTTGCCTTACGTACAAACTGCGCATGTATTTGACAATACTAGCCAATTACCTCTGCCGTCAAGTGAGGAGGAAGCCTTAGGACAACGGACTATGTGATTGGTGCTGGTATTTGTCAGATCTGCATAGTGGGCACACACCACTTCATGGCGCACCATGAGAATCCCCGCCGTCGTTGTTCTATCTACCGTACGTTTATTCTGCGGGGTGCGAATCGAGCAAGCCCTACCTCTACTTGTATGATCAACTCATTCAATCCATCGAATGTCAGCCCATTGGCGAGCTACATATCGTATCCCTGTTCCTTCTGTCTGTGCGCAATCTTGCACCTCCACTGTAGGTGTTGTCCAGAGCCTCCCGCAGACGCAGCAAAGCGGACAAATATGGTACGGTAGCTCATCAGAGAGCGCCATGCTGACAGCTGTGGTTGAGGCGAAAGATGGTTGGTCGAGTTGTTGTGCGGACACCTAGGCAACAAGATGATGCTCATTTCATCAGATTCGGACCGTCATCGATAAAGTCCTAAGGCAGACGAGCAAAAAGTACCTGGCGGTTCTACGTCTCCCGAAACCCTTCAGGGAAAGACCAATCTACCTACTTCAGGATTGGTCATGCGCCTTCTAGCGCGGAGCATCTTCAGGTAAGAAATAGAAATTCTTCGCTGTCTTGGCTGTCACGTTCTCTTCTCCTTCCCTCTGCATTCTGGGTTGACCTTTAGAATCCTTAGGATTATAATTCACCAATGAGCCAACGCGTACCTATTCCTATTCTGGTACTATTAGTAGTCGTTATATTGCACAGCTGACGCTAACCATGCAATAACCCCAAACCCGTGTCTGTGGAACAAGACAGTGATGGCCCACGAAGCTACCTTGCTACATTATCCTCCCGTGAGACTACCGCAGGAGATCAAATTATATGTGTGAACACAGCAACAAGACAAGAAGCTACCGAAATAACTATACACTAGATATAAGACAAACGTCTGACCCCAGTTGTAAGATTGGCGCGGATTGTATGGCATGTGGAAGTCTACTTTCACCGAGCCCCGGAGTGAGTATAGGTACATTACCTCATGTACCACCCTCGCTCACACCCTTGCGCCATACAAGACATGCAGTGGAACACCACTGCAGCTTCTTAGT
Source organism: Xylaria castorea (assembly GCA_022495115.1). Classification (NCBI taxonomy): domain Eukaryota; kingdom Fungi; phylum Ascomycota; class Sordariomycetes; order Xylariales; family Xylariaceae; genus Xylaria; species Xylaria castorea. Next base: position 421,521 of record MU382638.1, on the reverse strand, counting down.
ATGTACATGTAGGTCAGGGTATGTAGGTAAGGTAGGATTGAGTTGCCCGGCTATCATTGAATAAAAGCCCCGGATCGTCTCTGCGCACTTCTGTTTTGACTTGCTTTGTTCTGCTTGCCTTACTCGAGACCATCACCAGTGGCGCAGAGGGGGTGCTTTGTTCTTTTACCGACCTGTATGGGTTGAGTTATTCCGGCGCGACTATTCAATTCCAGTTACCCTCTCCTTATAACGAAGAACTACATAAGACGGTCACCATGTCGGAGAAAGAAGTTGCGTCGACGTAAGCTTCCCCCATTGGGCGAATGAATATTGCTCCTTGACATCAAGCGAGATGAAGTCGAGTTTAACATAGCTTTCACAGCCCAGCGGTCATGAAAGACTCGGCGGCTTTGGCGTAAGTACACATAAAAGTACCTTTTTAACCCAGTGAAACAAGGACAACGTTACCTAACATTTCGAATTAGCCCTGAGCCTGTTAGTGATAATGAGAAAGGGCGTCGCGGCTCTGCTGCTCATATCGATATCAATAAGAACTTAGACGCGAAGTACGTTGCGATAAACTGAAGGCCATATACCTAGACTTACACAATGAAAGAATCCGAAACCCCCTGGCCGGTATTCCACGTGAGCAATTGCTCGCTGACGTAGACGAATTCGCCCGCGAGAATGGTATGGAAGAGTATATACCGGTTCTGCGAAGGGGGGCTCTTGTTGCCCAGGACCCGACCTGCTTCGAAGACATTCAGGGTTCTGAAGCGCTGAACGAGGCTGAGATCTATGCCCTCAAGCGTGAGATTACTCACAAGTGGAGCGTTCCTACGACACTGTATCTTACCATTGCTACCTGTTCTATTGGAGCGGCTGTGCAGGGTTGGGATCAGGAGGGTAGCAACGGTGCCAACTTGACTTTTCCAGACCAATTTGGCATTGGCTCCAAATCGACCCATGATGTCTTCCTGGTCGGCCTGATCAACTCTGCCCCGTATATTGGTTCAGCTTTGTTGGGTTGCTGGTTTTCTGACCCCTTAAACAACTACTTCGGTCGACGAGGTTCGTGATATTACATGAACATACATATCTTTGGGTATTAACATGCCCAGGCACCATCTTCATTTCGGCGATATTCTGCTTGATTACTCCAATTGGCGGCGCCGTCACCCAAGATTGGCAGCAGCTCCTGGCTACGAGAATCCTTCTTGGTATTGGTATGGGTGTCAAGGCTTCGACTGTGCCCATCTTCGCGGCCGAGAACAGCCCAGCATCTATTCGTGGCGCATTGACTATGACATGGCAGATGTGGACTGCGTTTGGTATCTGGCTCGGCACAAGCGCCAATCTGGTCGTTGGCCATGTTGGACGGATTGCTTGGCGACGTAAGCAGCTCTATAACTTTTTCATGGAATGGCAGGTTGACAGTGGTTCGGAATCTAGTGCAAATCGGTTCGGCTTTCATCCCTGCTGTGCCTCTCTGCGCTCTTATTCTTTTTTGCCCTGAGAGTCCCCGCTGGTATATCAAGAAAGGTCGATATTCTGAGGCTATGGGATCGCTGCTGAAGTTGCGTAACAGCCCTATTCAGGCAGCTCGCGATCTCTATGCTATCCACGCCCAACTCCAAGTTGAGAACCAAGCTATGGGACAATCTTCCTACATTGCTCGCTTCTTCGATCTGTTTAGGGTCCCTCGTCTCCGACGTGCAACTGGTGCTGCGTTCGTGGTCATGATTGCGCAGCAGCTCTGCGGTTAGTTGCAACATCCTGATAGTTCTTAGTGGGCTTAATAATGTAGTGTCTAACTCTCTCCAAGGTATCAACATTATTGCTTTCTATTCCTCGACTGTATTCCGCTCTGCTGGAGCCTCCGACTTCACGGCTCTTCTCGCTTCATTTGGCTTTGGCGCCATCAATTTCATATTCGCGTTCCCGGCATTCTGGACGATCGATACCTTCGGCCGCCGCGCCCTGCTCCTGTTCACGTTCCCCAATATGGCATGGTCGTTGCTAGCGGCCGGTCTCTTCAACCTGCTCCCCGAATCATCAAACGCCCACGTCGCCCTTGTGGCCGTGTTTATTTACATTTTTGCGGCCTTCTACTCGCCCGGTGAAGGCCCTGTTCCGTTCGCTTACAGTGCCGAGGTCTTTCCACTCTCACATCGTGAAGTTGGCATGGCGTTTGCAGTGGCAACGAACTTGTTCTGGGCGGCCGTGCTGGGAATTACTTTCCCTAAGATTCTATCGTCACTTGGCGTGGTAGTAAGTACTGTTGTCTCTAAATCTCCAGCCCTTGGGCCTGAACACAAAACTAACGCAAACATCTCAATTCAGGGTGCCTTCGGCTTGTATGCTGGCTTTAACGTTTTAGGTTTCGTCCTCATCTTTCTGTGGGTACCGGAAACGAAGCAGCGCACTCTCGAGGAGCTGGACTACATTTTCGCCGTACCTTCGACATTATTCATCAAGTACCAGTTTACCAAGACCGTGCCCTGGTGGTTTAAGCGCTGGGTGCTCTTCCAGAGGAACGCCACCCTCGAGCCGCTCTACCACTTTGACAGCCCGCCCGTTACCGTATCCTCCGAACACGCTCGCAGCTCCTCCGTCGAGAAGAAAGTGTCCGACGAGGCCACCGGCACGGCTACAGGTATCGATATCACACCCGTTGGCAATAGATAGCAAAAGCTTCAAGATTGAGACAAGTCCTCTACTTTTCACGCGCGCTCTAGACTTATATATCTATAAATTTCGATGAATCTAGTAGAGCGGCAGTAGATGCGACGTAAGAATTGTTTCTGGAGAAGATAGCCTCGGAATGACTATTAGGGGCTTCCCATTTCTGCTTTACTAAAGAGACGCCTGCCTTGTATCTGATTGTCCAATCTCTGTTTTCTTTTCTTTTGGTACTTATACCCTCATACCCATTTGCAACAGCAGTCATCTAGTTGGCAGCAGAATTGAATCGAAAGTTCAGACACCATGCTGCACTTTTCCTGGTCTCAAACACGACTTCTTAGTGATATGTGAGGAACCGCACGTTTGTTCAAGCCATATACTTAAACTTCATGGCCGAAACTAATGTTGTGGCGCTCTCCAATTACGTAGGTGAAATGCAATATTTATCCCCCTATGGTGATTACACTGCAGCAGTTGACGACTAGTCATAAAAGAATTAGGAAGAGGACGTCCGATGCGTACCAATAGCTCGGTAAGAAGCAAGAGCTCGCAATGTATGTACATGCGGTACGGAGAGGTCTGCTTGGCAGGTCACCCAATGCTTGCCGCCGGCTCCTTGTGGTTTTGCCAAGCCGACCACGATCAATCGCACAATCACCTTGGCATTCTCACCTCCAAAAACTTGAGTTAATCTGGAAGGTGAAGTAGCACATTCTTTCGACAGTTGTGCCCGCAACCCGCATCGTCCAAGTTGTAGTAGGCAACCCAGATATTGGCAGTGATTGCGACGTTATGATGCCAGATGTTACCATGGCTTGTCCCGTCTCCAACAAGACGGGGGCAGCCTCTGAGGGCTGTAGGCCGAGTAAAGAGAACAATTCTTCTCGTATATGATCGGCTATGGGCGCCGACATCTTGAACCTTCTTACCATGTTTCGGTGAGCTACAAATCTCCCTCGTCGGCAAAATGAGGAGCATTTGTCTGAGTGCCGTTCTGGCCATGGTCACCGTGGGCGTATCGGCGATCCCCACGACCAGAAGATTATTGCCTTATGACGGTTTTAAGGTATTTCGCATTAAGACGCACGCCCACGCGTCCGAGGTACAGGAGAAGCTCTCCAATATCACGTTCGAGCAGTGGAACCATGATGTCAATAGCCATATCGACATCGTCTTGGCGCCGGATCAACTCGCCGCATTCAAGGAATTGGGGCTCGAATTCGAAACCATGCACGAAGACCTGGGAGCTTCGATTGCAGCCGAGTCGGCCCATAGTTCGCTTTGGAGGAGACAGGCTGGGGACCTGTCGTGGTTCGACTCATACCACGACTACCAGGACCATGTCGAGTATCTCCAAAGCCTACACGATCTCTTCTCAGGTAACTCGGAGATCATCTCCTCCGGGTACTCGTACGAGAACAGGAGCCTGCAAGGCATTCACTTGTGGGGCGCAGGCGGGCCTGGCAAACCGGCAGTGTTGTATCACGGGACAGTTCACGCCAGAGAATGGATCAGTACCGCGGTGTGTGAAAACGAAGAGTGATATTTATCGAGTTATACTTATCCCTAGCAGGTAACCGAATACCTAACTTACAAACTCGTTACCGGGTACAACGCTGGTGACAACGACACTCGATCCGTGCTCGACAAGTACGATTTCTACATCATCCCGGTAGTAAATCCGGACGGTAAGCAACGGGTGCCGATAATGTGTTCATATCGAGGCCGACGCTGACCCCTCTCAGGCTTCGTCTACACACAGACCACGCAGCGTTTATGGCGCAAGAACCGCCAGCCCGGACCCAATGGCTCAACATGTTACGGGCGAGACATTAACCGCAACTGGGAGTTTGCCTGGGACGCCAATCCGCTAGGCGCGTCGACGAACCCGTGCTCGCAGACGTACAAGGGCGAGCGGCCGTCGGACAGCCCCGAGAACGAGGGGCTGGACAAGCTAGCGCGACAGCTCCGCGACGGGGCCGGGATCAAGCTGTACATCGACTGGCACAGCTACGGGCAGTACATCTTATCGCCGTTCGGATATAAGGAGACGCTGTACGCGCCGGAGCTGGGCAAGTGGACCAAGGCCGCCCAGATGGCGAGCGACGCCATCCGCGACAGCTCGAGAGATCTCACCACGTTTACCTTCGGACCCAGCGGCGCCACGCTGTACCCCACGACCGGTGCCGCCCCAGATCATATCTATAGCATCGGTCGCGCTGAATTCTCCTATACCATTGAGTTGAGGGATATTGGAAATTACGGGTTCGTCTTGCCACCTGAGCTCATCCGGCCTACGGTCGAGGAGCAATGGGCTGGGCAAAAGGTGCTCTGGAGCTTGTTGGATGAGGTGTTCTTTGATGGCGAAGGACCTGCTTAGGTCAGTTGAATGTCAAGCCGTGTTATAACTATGACCAGGGCTTAAAATGGGTGTTCCATCATGCTAATTTATCGTAAATAAACTCTGTGGTCTAGCAGCTTGGGCATTCTCATCCGCATATTGTGACTCTTCACTGAGATACGTGTGACGTCAATAATGAGGAGAAACCCCTTGGGCAACATCACCCCTTGAGGTCATGTTGATAGGGTCGATGAACGCGACTGGCTGCCTATCCCTCTGCCCGGCTAGTATGGCTTGGTAAGTGCCATAGAAATCGTTGTAACGGGAATTCCTGACAAGCTGGCCCGAGGATTTCAAGATTACGCAAGTAATCTGTGTTACTTTTCTTATCGGTTCGGATGAACTCTACCTCTGGTATCCTAGACATCTTTCCGGTATCGCCAAGCTTCCTAAGCCACGGCCATATTCAGGGAATGGCAGCATATACTTGGTTTTGCATACAAATGTTGAAGTGTTGGTATGGAAGCCTCCAGGACTGGAGGTTCTGGCATCCGAAATTGGAGTCGCCTATCCCTATGACGATTGCTTCAACTTCAGGTCCACAATTGACAAGTTGCTTACCCACACTACCCTTACTATCAGGAATAACATCGTTTTAGCATATAAATACAGGGTTTTAAGTGGTACCAATTATTATTCACCGGTACGTTGATCACAGGAAGATATAGGCGAGAGGTAAAGTACCTAGAAATAGTGAGGTCTAGTTGGACAGCGTCCTTAGTCACTATGTAGATATGGATCTGAAGTTGTAGCAGTCGTCAAAAGGAAACCACGTTCGCCCCATAAATGCAATGTACTATTTATCTGAAACATAATGACGCCAAACTAGTTATAGAGTCGGGCCACAAAGATAAGAGGTCAACCAGGGGGTTTTTCCGTGCAAGTACCAATAGGTGAGATACGTTGCGCGTTGTCCAAAGAGTTGGCGTGCCAAGAGTACCCGGACATGGTCAGTTTTACTGAACAACCAAAGTAGTAATGGCCAGAAAGACGTCGTCTCTCAACGCATGTATCCGTTGTAACAGAATTGATTGCTGACGGTATACAATAGATGTACCCACTCAGAGCAGGGCAGCGACCAGGGCAAACAGGGAAACGAGGCCGAACGAGGCCGGGACAACACCGGCAGCAGCGCCTGGTGTCTCAGATGGACTGCTGCCGCTGGAAGAGGAGGACGAGGGCGAATTGGATCCGTCAGTGGCAGTAGATCCACCAGTGTGAGATGCGTCGTTGCTTGTGGTGGAAGTGGAGGTGAGGACTACGGTGGTGGATGAGCCGACGCTGATGACGAATGAGGAGTTTCCCTGCACAATGGTCGTAGTGCCAGTCGGAAGGCCGGCTGGGATGGTGGCGACGGCTGGCATGGATGTGACAACAGCGGGCTGCGATGTGACCACAGAGGGCTGCGATGTTTCGGCATCGGGACCATTGCTTGGGAGAGCGGTGATGATGCCGTCTGAATTGGTCTGTGATAACAGCGTTGTGGCTGGGTTGGAGTACTGGTAAGTGTAGGTGGTGACGGTGGTGATGGCTACGCCCGCACTATTGACATAGCCTATGGTGAGGGTCTGTTGCGACGGCGCGTTAGTTAACATAGCAAAGTTTTGATATGTCCCAGGAATCGCGTAGAACCTACAGTGGTGTGTTGGCTGTCGTCCTGTGCCAGTGCAACACTGGCTAGCAGGGGGGCAGCGAGGAAAGCGAAAGAACGCATCTTGATGATACTGAGTGGTATTATGTATTATAACTGCACAGAAGACAAGACACAAAGAGCAGTTGAAACGACAGACGTTGATTAAAAGTGAATGTGGTGTTGGAAGAGAGCGGAAAATTTGGGTGGGCACGGGGAAGACATAAGTAAACATGTACGCGTTGCGCGGTGACTTCTAAATACGAGGTGGCATCCTTGCGAAATTAAAAATAGGGGCAACGCTTAGGCGAGTCTACTAATTGGGGTTAGACTCGATTCTTTTCAGCGCTAAGTGGTCTTCGCCTTTTAGCTCATCTCGTTTAGACTTCGGCTTAACTATTAATCCGGTCGAGTTATATCAGTACCTACCTATAGTAATAGGGTATGTGGGATAGTTGGCGAGGCGATGTAAGAAAATAATGGCAGTCCCACCATCACTCACTACGCCAAAATACTGCCAACTTTTTGTTACACCGCCTCGGTTGGATACTTCGTATTAGGAACTCATAGGCCTATACACTATGTAATAAAAATTGCACCCTTGTCCTCCGGGACGCCACATTGCTCCGTATACGGAGTACTTTGGTACAGTTACGTTTAACTAAGACATAAACTACACACGTGTTATTCGCCTTTGAGCTCTGACTTTGGATTAGACTTGAACTGAAGGAATGTGGATATCTTAGATCTATAAGAATGATACAGGGGTATTCTTCAATTTGCTAAGGTCTCCAATTGACCTGTTATAGTTACTATCGACGACCGAATTTACGAACGTCGATCTTCTCGTATAAGCGACCGCACTATCTCGAACCAACATCAGGCAGCACCCAGGAATGTGAGTCCATTCACTTCAAGATCCTTTTCCTCCCAGCCCGCGTCTCCCGACCTATTTGAACCACTAGAGATGTGAATGACGCAACGAACCACGGCGTACAACTCCGTTTCGTAGTGCCTCAGTGCATCCTCCTCTTCGCGTGTTTGAACGAGGAATGCAGATCCTGCTACAGGTTCCTCCCTCAAGCCATACTCATGGACCAAAGCTCGGTACTTCCCAAGAGTTGCAAGTTTGCCGCCGAGGACGTATGCTGGCCTCAAGGCTGCCTGATCAATACCATCATGTCGTTGCAGAAGCCGACCTAGGATATCCTTATCGGCCAGTGTACCATAGAAGAAGTACCATACAGGGTATTCGTCTTGTCCCGGGGCTGGTCGTTCCTTGTTTTCGACCCGATGTTGCGGCATGGTTGTGTCGATTCCAAGTGTGGGAAAGCGGCAGATAGCCGAGAGATCCTTTTCAGCCTCCGGAAGATGGATGAAAAATGGTTGAGCAGCTGACTGTAGATCAGTCAAGCCCTGCAATATCCTTTTCTTCGCATCTGTGTTGACGACGCAGAACTCTGTCCTATCGCCGTCTTCGTTTTCGCCTTCGCATTTGAGTGGTAGATAGTTAAGCTTTCCAATAGCTTGAGCGGCAGCGACGGTGGGTATCTCTCCCTCAAGCTTCAGCAGGAATCGCATGTTCTTCGATGTGGCGACAATCGCCATTCTGTCTCCCTTCGCCTCCTTTGAGCCCGATTGGCGATTCTCAGCCGCTGAGGTCATGGGTTGTGTGCATGGGAGGCGCTGATTTTCAAGAGCATATTCGTAACATTCCTTATTGAACCCCTTTGCACTGCTCTTGACCACCTCCCAAACGAATTGTGTGAGACGTTCGCGGCCAAGGTTCGATCTCCAGTCCCGAATCGCCTTTTCTGCCTCGGAGGCGGTGAAACCAAACAAGGATTGCCAGCGTTTGGTGTCAGCGAGTGAGATTAGGGCATCGTCGTCAGGAATGCTAGTAGCATTTGCCACTAGACCTTCACAAGCATCAAGCAAGAAATCCATCTTCGTTACTCGGCTTTGGTTTGTGGTTGATAAATAAGGCAGGAGTCTTGTAGGTGTCTGTCGTGTTATTTGCGGGAATGATGTTTGAATTTACGGAGAGATCTTAAGCTTTTAAACAACGATTTATAATTTTTACAGCTTTTAAAAAACTTTAAAATAGACAAGGGAAAAGGTTTAAAGCTTTAAATAGCGAAAGGGGGTTCAGGGGGTCTCCCTGGTATAAACTCAAGCCTACGCCGCAACCTTTGGGGCGGGCAGGCGAGAGATGCCGGAGGTTTTCTATCCAGGCCACCTATTCGATAGTTCCGTTTCTTTCAATACGGTGCATAGGTAGGGTCAATGCGCCGATAGCAAAACGGAGGCCCGGCGGCTACGAGCTGTGTGTCGCAGAACCGGTGGTCACCCGCCGCACCACCACGATGAGTCAGCAGACACTCGTACCGGGTGTTCAATATTGCATTTTATAGTATAATAATGTTAGAAAACTGAGAATAGCTGCGCTCTTAAAAATGGAAATGCGAGCATTGCTATCATTCAATCACAGTTTCATGATTATGACGGTTGTTCATATTTAGCTGGCTGTACCAACAATCAAGATCCAGATATTTTGTTCTATATAAGTTCCCTGCAAATCGTACAATGACGGCTGAAACCCAGAGCACGGAGTGAGTATGAACAACCGGTTTTCAGTTGTGTCTAAGTCTAGTTTACTATGTGTGATGGAACATGCTGGATTAATTAGACACATTTCTGTTTCACTTACGAATCGTATGCGACACCATCTAAAACTAGAGATATGTTTATATGATTGTGATTTAGTAATTTGAAACTATAGATATTTTAGGGGCAGGGGATACTCACGCTTGCTTCTCTTGCGTATCCTTTGGAGTCGGCTTGAGAGTCGAATCAAGGCGGATGATCTCCAATTTCTCTATCCTACCACACGATGCAAAGCTCTTCTTAGCCTTTTCACAGACCACAGGTCTCATTCTGCCGATATCTTCCCAGGTATTGGTTGACGAATCAAACATTTGACCCTGTTGGTAGTGACACATTTTATCAAATAATAAGAGATGCCTTTTCGCGAGAGTAAGAGTTGAGATTAAGTATGAATTGGAAGTTCGAGGACTGAGCTATCTCAATTACCGTATCTACCAGATCTATAATTCTTCCAACTACTTAATATATGTAGATCCACGATTAGCATGGTAGTGAACGATGAGCATGTTGCGAACTGTTACTGTTTCTACACAAAGACATTGTGACCTGGGAACTTTTCTTCATCTCGATAACTTGATTGTCAAGACATAGCCAACAAAGACCCAGTTTAAGGAGCTCCCTCAGAACCAACAGTCTGCTTTGTCTTGGAAGCTGGCTACTTACATGAGTGACTGACCATATTCTCAGTTCTCATAAAGGATTAGTAAGTAGTGTAACTAAGTAAGTAATGTGGCTATAGTCCGGGCTACCCCATATAAACGGCACCAAATTAGGAAAGGTTCCAGTCAATGGTGTCGTGAACTCCGAAATCCATCTGTAAAGCTATCACTAGTTAGTTAGGTCCCACGATACCTCTATCAAATAAAAGGGACTAAATTTGAAAGAAAAAAATAGGCAGAGAGGAGCAAAAGGATGTGATTATACTCCGAATCGGGGAATCGAACCCCGGGCTTGACGGCACTTTTCTACATCGTGTGATACAGTTGAGAGCGTCAAATGTTGGCCACTACACCAATTCGGAATGGGAGGATGTGTCACCATTGCAACGTACAACACCGAGGATTCGCTGGTCGTCACCGACCCAACTACTAATTCGGCGCTCACCGGTTTATCAAGGGGAGAGCGGACGGGATCCCGAGTTCTCCGGTGGCTGTGGTCGTACGTGGAAGAAAGCACCTTTGCAAGAACTTGTATGCGAGTCTTTCGTTGGGGTGAACAACCACACAACGGGAAACACTGTTGTTGATACGCATTATGAATCTTCAACACTCCCTTCAAGAAGTCACATATATCATTATAAAAAAATCATTGCCTTCAAAGAAGCCATGTATGCGAATTGTTTTGATTTGCTCTAGTTCCGGGAATTTGTTCGGTTCCGGACGCTTTGTGTAGGTATGAGATCAATCAGGCCCGGGGAAGTGGGAAGTCTACTGAGGGATTTCCACTATACTCTAAATTTCATCCGCACTTATTGCTTTAAAAACTTGGGCTGAGAGGTCGTCTAAATAGCTTAATAGAACCCACTCGCTTAATTGGTAATGAACATACTACAAACACGCGGGTTGTGGACATTAGAGAGTGACAGGGTATGCTGACTTGTAGCATATAAGTAATCGTCCTCGCACACTACGCGAATCCGTAATCTTTTCTCTTTTCTTTCATTCCACGCATGCTATGACTGAATTCGTTCCCGACATGCACACGGCGTCAATCTGCTGGGACAGGTGAATGCTGAATGTGAGCCTTTACTCCTCAGTCCCAGTCGTCCACCCTTTTTCTTGCCCCTGTCTCGCCTTTTCTCACCATCTATATACAAGGTATATTTATTGATATCTAATATCGCCAGTGTAAATAGTGCAAAGCTCGCTCGCTATATAAAATGAAGGGCCAAATGAGGGGCCAACAGGCTCAGAGAGCTTCCTTTTCGCTTCATCACTTGGGATCTCGTTCTTCGGTTTCACATAACAATGAGCTACGTGAATATTAGCATTTGCTTTCTCAAGGAGCGAAGCAAGCCTCTACGTGGAAATGACTGGAACTTACTTCAATCAGTTTCTCCGTGAGCCCTATGAGTTGCTTGTCGAATTCTCGAGACTGTAATAATGAATTTGAACGCCAAAGCCCTTCGAATCCCATATCCTCCAAAATATCAGTGAGGGTATCATGGTCCCCCTTAGCGGCTGCAAATTTGGGGTTAGAAGTCACCATCCGAAGTAATTCATGCGCCGCTTTCATCGCCTCTGGTCTCTGGGCGTGAAGGAGGACTTCGTCAAGAAGAGAAGTAATAGTCGAACACCTGGTGTCGATTTGTTAGCCACGAAATATTCCTCAATGTTATGCTCATAAGCACGGTCAATACTGACAAGGGAAGGATAACCGTTGGTCGCTCTATCGCTAAATCGCACAGCCACATCAAGATATGTGTTTGGATATCGTCTTCCAAATTTTGGAAATCCACGAGTTGGATGGCGGTATGGAGGAGAAGATCTTTATCCCTAATGTGCTCCGCGTGACGTATATTGCGATCCAGCGTGAGATTAGCAACGCTGGCTGAGTTGATGCCAGCAGACCAAAGGCACTCTTTGACCTTTTCTGAATCTACCACTCGTGACTGTATTAAAGTCATATATGGAGACTGGTAGAAGACCCCAGATGAGATCTTGGGCGTTTTAGCAGAGAGGGAGCTCGTCGTCAACTCCAGGAACGTCGATACTACTCGTAGCGTAGATGGCTTTGTGAAGCGGTCCGTGAGGCCGCGCACCAAACAGGCACAGACAGCGAAATGGAAATTGTCCGGCGTAAAATGGACGCCGTAAACGTCGTCTAACGGGAGAGTGGCTTCCTCCAACGTGCCACGGCCCTGTAGGAGAAATGACGCTGTTTTCTCGCTCCTCAGCTCACCCGAAACGCCAATGTTCGTCAAAACGGCCTCCAATAACTGTGTTGCACAACTAAAGAGGCGAGCTGTTGGCATGAGACGAATGAGTGACATGGCAAGCCAGAACAGCTGCAGCCCGTAGCGAGATGCCGAAGTCAGCTTGACAATCATCTTGGATAAACAAGTTGCGACAGCAATAAGCATCTCGGTAGAACCATCTTCTCCAAAGCGAGTGATGCTCTGGCGAAGAGCCACGAGAACTTGGTAGAGTAGATCATCATCGATCTCCTCCCGTGCTAAACAACCCATCACAGTGAAAGCTCGTGGCTGGATGGAAGGGTTGTTCTGAAACGCAGTGCTAGCGACTAGGCTCATCCACCTGGATCGCCACGAATTTGCTAAATCAACAGAAGGCGCAGCGATAGTGCATGTATCGAAGAGTAATATAGCAAGCTGTTCTGTGGTTGTAAGTGCTTGACAGCCATCCTGAATTGTGGCATCGGAAGTTACGTCTTGGGGAAAATATTGGGTTTTTGGATCTGAAATTGCGTCAAGGATGCCGCGCAGCTTGGACAGCCTATGATCAGTTAGTTTGAAAGAGGTGCATGCGGCGTGGAGAGAGTTGATCAACAACCGCTGAACCGATGAGCGGATGTCGGCCGGGCCAGTATTTGCAAGCATCGTGACAACGTGGAATATTTCCGGCATATAGAGTTGGGACTGAACCCCAGAGTCGAATGACAGTGCAAGACAAAATTGCAGCAAAATACAGATTTCGTCCCATACCGCGTTCTCCGGGAGGTATCGCGTGGGCCGGAGCACTGATCGATTCAGAGCTTTGCGCAGGCGAGAGATTATCTTACCACGAAGTGTTATCGTGCCGATCGCTATTACAGTCGAGGTTAAAGCCTGTGTGTGATCATCATCCGGGCCAACCGCAAGGGCAGCCTTGATAATCTCCTCTAGGAAGATGTCCAAGAGGACTTCGTCTTTATAAATAGCGGGCCACACCGTATGCTCAAGCGTCATGAAAAGAGAAGAATCCATCACCGTAGTATCTAAGAGTTTCTGGAAGATAGCAGCTATCTTCTCTTTGCCTCTTTCACTATCATTGTCGTCACCAAGAAGTGACGTCCGCAGGCTCGGTAACCAGGGTGCCATGTATGCAAGGCTCAAAGGCTTTTGTTCATCAGGAAAGTTTTCCCAGCCGACGAAGAATTCGTTCAGGAAATCGGCCGTCAGCTGCGGCTCTTCCTGGGCTAGAGTCTTGCTCATATTAACAATGAACTGGTTCGGGTCCATGGGTATATGCACATCTAAGACGTGTGTCAGTCACTTCAGACCAATGAGCTAATACTAGTCTTAATCATTGCTCACCATTGATGCACATAAATTTAGATGCTGCTTTGAATTTAAAAGCTTGACAAAGAGCTCCTAGAAGGTTATATGACGCGATCCTGAGAGCCTGATCAGGCGCTGCGAGGTTCAACAGGGCTAGATTCAAGAGCGTGCCAGGTATATCTTGTGGGCGGATGAGCCTCTCGAATGACTTTACAGTTCTGGTATCCTTTCCATATTTTGCCTTAGCACCCCGAATAGTTTGGAGAATCTCGGTTTTCATAGGGCTTTGAAAGTACATGACGATTTTGCCGTTGTCAGCCCGAAGTCCGAAAGCAGAATCATCTTCAGTTGGAATAGAAGTTGGTGCTTCGTCAACGTCACCAAGGCGGAAGATGTCATTGATAATGGCATTGAGGCGATAGTTAGGGTGGACTTCCTGCGTTCTCACTGTTGCAACTTGGACATACTGACTGCCAACCTTGATAGTGACCTCAATCTTTCCCTTAGTTTTTGAGAGTCTAGTGACAGGCTGGAAAGTATAACGTGTATCGTTCGGGGCGCTGACAATTTCCTTGGGAAAGCGGGTGTGATCAATCTGGAAATGCGCCCGGAGTTCCTGCAGGGTCCCAAGAAGATGTACCTCGATATTTAATTTCTCGAACAGACTCGCGTCACGTTTACCAGCCACACGCAGATTCCGCCGGAAGGTTTTCCTACTTTTATCAGTACATAACTTGACGATTCGAGTGAGACCATACCTATAGGTGCTGTTCATATTGTATATATAGCATCTAGACAGATTGTTCGACACTTCGGAAGGAGTGAGAAGCTCAATCTTCTTCGCGAGATCATCATAATAGTCGGCGGACCCGTTGTCGCATGTTGCATCAATGAATACGCCAAATGGTTTGTGCCAAAGACGGCTCGCAAGCTTCAAACAAGATATAGTATTAATAAACTGTTCGAGAAAGGGTTGGGTTGTAACATTGAGTATGACCAGGAGGAAGTCGACAGTGACTAACCTTTAGGTAAGCAAACAACAAAAACTCATGGTCGGTAGACTCCCGGTCAATGTGGCGAAGGATTATGAATATTATTGAAAGACCATCCTGTTGTCGATGTTAGCAGCTTCAATGTCATCTCAGGGTTCCAGCGCGAACCTTCGTCTCCCCTCCATCATATATAGCGCGAGATCCCATAGAAGAGCCGGTGTCGCGAAATGCGTTACGGAGCATAAAGTGTTGAAACCTCGAATATGTAGGTAAGTAATTCGTCGAAATCTGTGGACGATTCCAGGTGATTGCTAAAGAAGGTGGACCCAAGGTGGTCGTAAGGGCCGGAAGTAACTCGAGAGCTGGCGCACGGCCGCGAGATAGCTCACTGGGGGTGCGTATTTGTTCTCTTCGTTCTTGAGACATAAGGCGTTGCCTTACGTTATCTCGGTGCTCATACAAGAAACGGTGGAGGATAACGCAGGAACCGAAGTCAAATGATTCGAATTCAGACCGCGAAGCATCAAGATTCTCTGGAAGTACCTGCTAAAAGTTTAGCAACAAACAAAGCAAAAGGATATGTTCCTTACAGATATTTCCCGTAGAAACGTTGTCACATTGTATATATTCTGGGTCAAGAAGTCGTTTAGCGGGTACATGTATGGCTCCTTGGCCCCGAACAGAACGTTGTTTGCCAAGTTCTGAATGACCTTGGCGATTAACAGTAACCCTCGTCGCATTTCTTTAGAAGGGGGCTCGTCTACAAGCTTTTCCGATTCCGGTGCGACAATAGCCGGGCAGAAGAACCGAAGGAAGATGAAAGCCCCGACAGCGGTGTACTTTGCTTCCTGGAACCTTGGCATGACAGCAGTAGAAATCTGGCAATAATATCAGCTACTGCGATTGTCGAGGCATGGAGGATGACTTACAATGCTGCAGATCTTCCTGAATGACGGAGGTATGTTTACAGAAGATGCGCAAATGTCATCTATAAACACCTTCGCGACTACTCGTAGTTGCATCGCGTTTCTCTTTAGTTCTTCTGGAGATGACAGCCTTGAAGGGTCAAGCTCGAGATCAAGGTCTTGGGATGTTTGCATCAATTTCGTGACCACCTTCTGTAGGGTAGTTTTGAGATAGTGTGACCCCTTCCACTTTGCGTAGATGGAAAGTACTTTCGTTGCAACACAATTGCGGCGCAGAATTTCTGCTTCGTTCTCTGCAACGGAGGTGAGTTGGTATACAAAATCGATAGACGGGCGCGTGACGTACCAGTATCTTCAATCTCTTGCTTAATCAGTGCCTCCATGAGCTCAAACGCACGTCCACGAGATTCGAAGATGTTTAATAGGGATACTGTCAACTCTTCAACCTCGCTGCTTGGACAAGCTGTGCTGATAGCAGTAACAAGGCTCATATCTTGGGTAAGCAGCTAAGAAGCCATCATTAGTAAGCTGAGTCGCTCCTAAGGTTTAGATGGGCCTTACCTGTAGCAAGGTGTTGTATTTCTCGTTGACTGCTTTGTCAGACAAGGTGCTGAATTCCGTTCCTTGAACTAAGATATTGTAGAGCACCTTCACAAAAGCAGTGCGAATTTCGATGTTCTCATGATAGCCAATACTGAGAGAATGCTGGAGCCCAACATCGATATTTGCACTTAAAAGGTTTGAAAGTATAGTAATGGCCAGTGCGGACGTTGACCCAGCCTCATCGTGTGCTGAGGCATCTCCCCTAGTGTTCTCGGTGGACTCGTGATTGAGTAGGGAAAGGAACCGATTGAAATACGTATGAAACATTTGGGATTTCAGCTCGCTAGTACCTGCATCGCTCTGGCCCTCACCCGGCTGAAGAGGGAGTCTGTAGGTGAGGCTGGCAAGACAGCGAAAACAAGATTTATCTAGCTCTTTCTGTAGCCGCGTGGCTTCATCTTGTCGAGTCGTACCATAAGGGGGATCGGATCTCGGAGAACGAGGTCGAGCAATCCAACTAAAAATATACTCCAATAATTGATTCCGTTTCCTGACGTCATCACGAAAGTTCAAGTGCTCTTTCTTTCTGGTGACGGCCTCACACAACTGGCAGACCTTGATTTTGACTCGCAGGCTCCCAGGATTCTCAGCCACACCATCGAGAAATTTGACAAATTCAAGACCGAGAGAGCTGAAATCCAGGCATGCAGCAGCGCCGAGTTCAGAGGGCGACTCTAACTTGTCCACAAGAGTTCTGAGAAGTGAAGCTGCTTGTTCAGCAAAGATGATCTCTCTGTCGTGCCCTTTATCGGAACCTAGGTTGCCTTTGAAAAGACTGTCGAGCTCTGCTTCTAAAGCTTTGAATAACGGTTGATACAAAGGCGGTGATATTTCTGTGGAGAGAATGTCTCTTATTGTTTCCCTCACACGGACATTTGAACACGTAAGAAGCTGTGTACTCTGACGTAGGTACCTGTCAAGGATAGAAGAGCCTGTGAAATCATCGGATACTACCCGGTCAATCCATTTTAGCCCACTAATGACAGGCTCCTCCAAAATACCGCGGGCCTGTTCTGAGGTACAAACGCCGCCGAGAGAGGCCAGAAATCCAGACAAATTTCGCCATTCTAAGAAAGCTCTATCATCACCAGCATCAATGGGGGTTGTAGAAACATCCTTGGACAGATGAATCCATTTCTCGAACGCGCGTTCCCAAGCGTCAAGTATACTAGGGCCCGGGAACGTAATGCGTCGCAAGAGTGCTCGAGTACGCTTTTGAAAAGCCATCAAGCCGGTGAACTTGAATTCACGTGATGCAATCGCCGCGTATATGTCGTAATTGGGTAACTGGAGAGTTGCCACGTTCGCGTCTAGACTCTCTTTTAGAAGGATATCACATTCATCATTTAGAAGTCCCAATGCAGAAGTCACAATCTGGCAGGTTTCAATGTCTGGCGAGCAAAGCGCCAGGAGTAGAAGTGACTCCACCTTGATGGCCACAGCTGTACGCTCGGGAAAGTCTTCGTTCAATCTGCATAGTTCCTGAAATGTATTAGAAGGGCTCGAGGGAAAGAATCGCGATGAGGAGAGCTCACTCGGCATTCGGAGAGGAGCAACAATCCCGACTCTAGGTAGGAATTAATAGACTTAAGAAGCGAAACATCCTCTTGTTGGAAATACTTGTCGCACATGTCCGTTAGGACAGAAGCCCTGCAAACTTGGTTAGCCAAGACTTGTTACCGACAGTTTGGGAGGTCACGTTGCCTACGTCAGCGTCCAAAATTTCAGCTTAAAAGTATCTGAGTCAAGAGGGGTCGCTTGACGCACAGACGCGAGCAAACCGTCCGTTGGTAGAATCATTTGAGCCAATGGCCCGGACAAGATCCTCACGGTGTCATTTGCTGTCACGAGACACGAAACAAACGATTCATAGATCTCCTCATAGAACGAATCTGAATTCTTAGTATCCTGCGATGCACTCTCGAACAGGCTTAATGGAGACGCAGTGAGAAATTTGAGGATGTTGCATATCACAATCTCATTTGCAGTCCTTGCATCCGATGTTGATGGTTTGCGGTGCGATCGACGAACGCCAATGTAGAGGTCTGTCGAAACTGTAGACAATGCCTGGAACCGTCAGTCACACCAGGACACATTCGAGAATTATACAACCCACCTTCAGCATGTATTGAATGAAACCGGCCACGGCGATATAGAGACGACGGTAGTCTTGCGCATTGTCTCTGCGAGCAAAGTAGGAGCACGTCTGCGTTATGGCGACCTTGAAGGATAGAGGAGCAGAAGGCTGTGCGCAAACTTGCACAAGAGTATCGACATAAATATCAAGATTTAGATCTATAAGACTGATGAGCGCAGCAGTAGTCAAATCTTGCTCAAACAAGATCCCATCGCCGGCCGGGTGATGCCGACGAAACACGGCATCCCTTAACTCGTCTTGGATATCCATCACGTAGCCTAAGAAAGCCGACTCCGAGTCCGAAGGGAAATGACGGGCAGCGCGGAGGAGGATCACCAGACACACGCCCGCCGTTTCGTTCTTATTGCGCAGTCCTTTTCTGAGTCCCTCGAGGAATGCTACTCTCTTGCTCATATTACCGCCCTTGACATCTCGGAGATTGCTTGCAACCTCAAATACTTCAGGGATGAGCATAAGCAGGGTGGTCTGAAAGGGGTAAAGGGACGATCGCCTCCTGCCATTGTCGCCGAGGGAATGTGTCATATCAGCCAGTGTGTCTGGCCCGCCATCAAGCTTCCTACGTTGACTATGCAGGCGCACAAACTCTTGAGGATAGCGCTCTATCCACTTGAATATGAGCAGAGGCGCCACAAGAGCCACGGTATTCTGGTATACCCTGCGGAAGTGGAGGAATGTAGAACTGAGCTCCTGCATGACGAGGCCGAGCTTCTGAACGTCAACCCACAAATAAGAAAGGAATCTAATGATGACCAGGAGGATTCTGTCCTCCTCGGACATGGTCAGGCTCTGGGCGGTGTTGGCCTGCGCAGGCATAGTGGCTCTTTTGCTACGTATGGCAAGCCTCACGTAGTCGAAGGATGCCGACCAATTCGCTGCGCTCACAAACTCGACAATCACCTTGATATACGGCTCAATATCTTCCCTCTCATCGTCACTATCACGCGAGCCAATCGTATCGCGAGCGGTATCCGAACCGCTCGAGGAGGCAAGGCTGCGGGCGGGCTCCTCATATCGCGGGTCTAGGATTTCACGCACATATTCGTCCTCCAGTATCGCCTTTGCTGGTATAATGTAGCCATCTGGTATGGGCTCGACGAGGAGCTTCAGATGGCCGAAAACCCGCTTCACCAACTTGTCATCCAGCGGCTTGGGGAGCACAGGGGTATTACTGGGCTCGGCATTCGGCAGGGCGCTGGGGGACACATTCGAGGCAGACTTGCGAAGCGCCTGCCAGTGGGCAGAACAACAATCGGCGGCGAGCGCAACGATGTAGATCTCGGATTGGAGAACGTAGAAATGGTGGCTGGAGAGGTTCTTGTAGGGCCGCGCTAAGTCTTCGAGGAGCGACACAAGCGAGTGAAGAACAAGGGCGATCGAGGTTGCGCTGAGCTTCACGATGCTCGCGCGGGTAAGGGTAACGATATCGTCATGTTTGAGCTCCGAACTGGGTGTGCCGGTGCGGTGCGGAAGCTGCGACGAGGCAACAATTAGCAGACGATCACACCTTCGTTAGCGTCAAGGACGGGCGCCGAGAGAAGCCAGAGTCGAAGCCAGAGTAGAAGACCAGAGACGTCACATGGAGGGATGGAGAAGTAAGTACCCTGGAGGTGAGTCTTTCGACCAGAGAACCGACCAGGCCGGCATCGTTATTCATCTTGTGCTCGGATACCGTATGGTCACAATCGAAAACAGTCGGCCCAGCGTCATGACGGCGCCATCAAGCAAGACGAGGTGATCGAAGGGTAGTTTGTGAGGTAGACAGACAGACAGACAGACAGACAGCAAATACAAAGTGATTAGATAAGCGATGTCTGGTATATCGCGTGCTTTGTCGCGTCTCGTTTATTTTTACTTTTAGTCCCTTGCTTAAGGGTCCGTACGACGTGCCGGGCGGTAGGATTACACAGAGGGCGTATTTACACCAGAAGCCAACATGCAGAATATGTTTGCTCTATAGAGTCAGTCACCGGAGAGTGATTAGATCAGGTCAGGACCACAATGTTGGGCGCTGGGATTTGATGTCCGAAATAAGGCACGGTGGAGCTGGATAAATTAAGGTAGCTTGTGGTGCCCCCGTCCGACTTAGTGTAGCTTTTGAATGCCTACCTAGGTAAAAGGTGAAGAGGGGATTCCGACTGGTGCGTGGTGCGTGGTGTGTGGTGCGTGGTGCGTGGCCACGCACAGAATCACTATCGTGCACGACAGGACCGAGGGTCGAGGGTCGAGGGCTTGGGGTCGGTCGGCCACCCCACCAGCTTCATCAAACTGCGAGTCCTGCTATGAGGGGCGTGCTGGGTAGAGACTGGGGAGGGGCCCCGCTCATCAGCGCATATCGGGAAGGACGTTGGCCTGACAGGCGCATCTCTGAGGGCCACGGGCCATTGGCAGTGGGAGTCCAAGCCTGGACTACGCAGTAAGAGGTTAGGAGGGGTACGGCAATGCTGTGGGCACCATTGTGGGCTCAAGGTACATACAGTACTACCTACACTACTGCCATGTTAAGGTAGCGATGTACCTATCTTGGGCACATCGTGGATGCCGTAGCAGTGATAAAAGTATGTGCAGTAGCGCAGAATGGGTCATTCATTAAGTACGCCACCATCTAACTTACCATTTATGTGGAAGCGAAGGTGCCGACAGCCAATCATGGCAACGTATGAAAGGATACATACCTAGCTCCCAGAAAAGAAACACCACACCGTGTCGGTTTTTGGCGCTAGGTACACTACACTACTGCAAAGGATTGAAACGTGGTTAAGCTTAAACGGACACGGCACGGACCAGCGTACTAACTGGCCAAGAATGACAAGAGCTGACCTGCCTGTGTATATTGTACACTAAGTAGTGAACATTCCATGCCTGGAGGTGTCTGGCTAATTCTAATTCCCCTTTACCTGCCTTCTTGATGATTATGGCTCTTCTTGTTCTGCGTCCTTCATTTATAATCTGATTCTGCAAAGCGTAACGAGTTTGCTGTGAATTAGTATGCTCATGATTCGCTTGACAACATCAATATAGTGGTTACTTAGCCCAGGAATACTATTTCACACAACTAACTATAATACGACCTATGGAGGGGTGAGGTCCCGGAGACCTGTCCCCATTGTCTAATGTGGCAATCGCAATAGTGATATACTGTAAATAGGTGCTGAGAAAACAAGAACCAATCGGATATACTCCCGTGATTCTGCACTGGTACATACTACATACATTTTATTCTTGATCTGTTACAAGGGCAGCGTTGAATAGAGTTTCGTGTCTTCACATTGAATTTTCTACAATAATACGACGCGATCCTGTCAGCCTCTATCTGTAGCCATACCCACGGCCACCGCGCTGGCCACGCCCATCATCATATGGCCGGCGATCTCGTCCTTGATGCCCGGGGGGAGGGCCATTATATTGCCCTCCATTGTCTTGGTAAGGAGGCACACCCGGTGGCGCGTGCCACTGGTTATGCGCCTGACCGCCATGATTTCCATAGCCGCCCTCACGGCCGTTACCGTTACCGTATCCACCGCGACCACCACCGTGGTAAGCCGGAGGCGGCGGCGGAGGTAGTCCATTTCCAAACCCTGGAAAGCCTGGAGGTGGTGGTGCCCATCCTGAAGGAATCACGGGTGGCGGGCCTGGGAACGCATTGTTCCCGCCGTGTCTACCCCCATTAGAATACTGCGAAGATTGGCGATTATTTCCGTCACGACGCGAGTCTGGCCCATAATTCATGCGTCCTCTTCTTCCGTCATTATGCTGACGCCCGAGAGGGGCCCCGCGGTAACCCCGACCAGAGTTTCGTATCTTGCCTTTGAGCTCTTCGATGTCACTGTTGTTCAAGGCAGGCGCCGGTAAGCGTAAACCTCGTAGAAGCATCGACTTGTGCGTATGCGAAGAACTCGGCATGTGATAATGAATACTGGACAAGTTAGTGATCTTACATACAATAACGTTCCCGATTGGCAGAATACTTACGTTAAAGACCGGTCATTATCGACATCAGGCAGTTCTTTCCGCTCCAATGGATATTCTAGAGTTGAATGTGGAAGATAATCTGGCATCTTCTCAATTTTGCCCGACAGGCCTTGGCTTTTACGGGGATCAAGCTTGTACTTCGGAGCACCTTGCTTTTTGGAATAGAATTGTGCACTGATATCATCGTATAACTCCTGGTTCTCTTCGGAGAGTAGAAGATATTCATTGCCGGGGTCATTACGAGCAGCATCATCGGCTGACAGTAAAGGGTATTTCTCCTCAATCGCGGCTAAGAGTCGGGGCATCTCAATGAACGGTAAAAGGGCTACGCCTTGCCAAGCCATCTTCTTTCCATTAAGGTCAACCACAAAGTCTTCTGGGTAAAAGTCGATAATTGGACTCTCTGGATTCGTCATCAATGGGTGGAAAACGTCCGGGAGCACGTGGCGTGAAGCTGCCGGCTGTACGCTCATGAGCTGTTCAAACGGCCTTGCGATTCTGCCCTTCTCAAAATTAATTTCCAGCTTGGCAAGGTCTGTAAAATCTTGAGCAAAAGGCGCGTAGTGATACGGATAGAACCATTCCCAGGAGGGGCAACCCTGAAAGTAGTATCTAAGGACCCAAGCCAGTCCTTCGGTGTACGCCCAAGCCACCTTGCGTCGGAAGTCTAAGTCTTTGATATCGACATGGAACTTTTGCTCGTAGTACCTGTCTGCATACCCATCCTCCCACAACCGGACGCCATCTTCTGGCTCGTCGCTGGAGGTCGATTCGCTACCGGGTGTGCTGGCGTTATCAGCTTCCATCATAGATGCCTTCCGTTTTGCTAAGGCAGAAGGAGGAGTCTGTGTCTCAGGGGTCTCTGTTTCATCTTTCTTCGATGTTGACATGAGACCTTGAATTTGGCTTTTAAGAACAGCAGCAGCACTCTTATTTGCCGTGTTGGCGTCGTCAGCCGTCGCACCACGCTTGACAATCATATCGTGCGTAAGAGCCTTGGGTAGCCCGCTAGGAAGGCCGTTTTCAGGTACGTCTCCATGGCTCTTGGCTCCCTTGCTGAAATTTTGGCCGTTACGTTGTTGCTCTTGCAGCTTTCGTCGCTTGAAACTAGCCTCTCGTCTGTCTTCAACTTCCTTTCGACGTCGAAAGATGGCATCTTCTTGTTTTCCAAGCCCATCAAGGATGTATTGTGCCCTCTCTAGGTCAACATGACCATCTTTGGTCATATAACCACCCATGAAAGTCAGATTATCTCTCCAAATGGCGGCCAATGTATCGATGCCATTCTCGCGAATTTCAAGAGCAGGTAGGTGGGGTAGAAAATCGTTGCCAACAAAGAAGCACATAAAAACCCAATCGTCAATCGCTCGTTCAAGGTCCCAGCGAAAAGGCAAGCCAGGAACTTCGAGCTCTACAGCCAAGTATTCTCGCAGGACTGAAACATGCAGCCAGATGAATGGCTTTTGCTGAATAGCTTTATCCTTCTCGTCGAACTCACCATCTTTTTGTTTTGTGTCTCCGCGGCAGTTTTGGGCGTCATGACCTTTTTGGCCACATATCTTACAGGTCCGGGCCTTGCCATCCTGAAAAAAGACATCCTCTCGGAGTACACGGAAATGAGGTTCATGGGTTGCAAGCCCGAGCATAATGAGATCAGCATCCAGCCCGTATATCACATGTCTCGTGTTTGGGTCGTGGTCAGGTGAAGCCCTTTGTGAACGAACAAAATTCATGATCTTATGTTCGCCCTCTCCAGGCACTGTGGCATCGGAGATAATGATTTTCATATTAGCCCAGCCAGGATCAGTGTTCAGCTTATAAGCACACCAATATCTCAAACTGATAGCTAGAATGTCCATGAACGGGGTACCAGGAGTAATAGAATTAGAATCGAACGCTTTCTTAGTTAACGAAGCCAGGGTTTCGGGTGGTAAAACACCACCATTCTGTTGTTTGATCATCTTCAACAGCTCCTCCTTATCAGCCTGCTTGTCCTTAGCCTCTTGCGCGGCGCGGAAGCGTCTAGACCGCTGTTGATTCATCTTGGCACGTGGAGCGACGCCATCTGTAGGAACGAAAGTGTTAGCGGAGGCACTGAAGTATTATAAGCATCAAAGCACATGGGTTAAAAGGACTCTTACCAATAGCGATCATCAACAGCTTCCTCGGGCGCACCATGTTGACTACACGATCAGTGTACTTGAAAATCTCCGTCATCATCTCTTCCTCATCTTTAGGGGCAGGTTTATCCTCAGGATGCGAACAGGGATGGACAATGCCATTCATATCCAGGTAGAGATTATCAAATTCTTCACCATTTGGATTGGGACGGGTGGTATCGATAGGTATCACAGAGCCATCATCCATCACGATCGGCTTATCTTCAATGACTGGCGAGATAATCTTGGGATATTTGGTGGAAAGCCATCGGAACGCAGCTGGAATACCCATGGTGACGGTTGTAGGATGTCGTATCCAGGTGTTATTCTCTAGTTGTTAGGACGATACCGATGCACGTCGAGTATGTTTTCAATGTCCGGAGATCTGACAGCGAAACCCCAGGAAGCTACAGATAAAAGGCGTTGTCGAAGGCCGGCGCGACAGGGACTATTGTACCGTGTTATACGGAGAACTTGATGCGATGTAATCAGCCCGCGATTGCATATGAGGTTCAATCGAGCAGGATCGTATATCGCCAGGCCGTTGCCGAGGGGGAAATCGAGATGCGACGCGGCGCCTAAGACAGTATCTACTTGTAAAAGTCTGCAATTTTCGTCCTGTTCATCACTCGCTGGTAGCTACCTAAGTAGGAGCCCGGATGGGTGATTGAAACAGCGGTACAAATCGAATGGGACAAAGGATATCGCCCACTGCCGGAAGGAATTGTCATGTCGGTAGGTAGGTAGACGGATAGGCTACGCGACGAGGCGCACCTACTGATCTAATAACCTTTAAGTCGTAGTAGGCAAGACCCACTAAGTGGAGCCACTTACGCATAAAACTCGAGTCACCAACCTTGGACCCCAGATGTACTTCGTACTTGAAGAATATTGGCTTTTACGGAGGGTTCGCTTCTGTCGATGTCCGCTATGCAGATGTCGCAGATAATGCACTTACTGCATGCACCAATGAGCTTCCACGAGCTGCCCTAGCAAGCTGATCGAAAGAACACCATTTAAGTACGGCTATACCTGCATGTGCTAAGGCGCCGTCCAGACTGGATACTCCCCTGATATTGAAGCTCTCTCGTCACAACCTTTGCCATACTTAGAATATCTCCTCTGAGTCCTTCACGCCAGGATCTCCCTCCCGCTCACTTACTATAAGAAGCCCTATGTAAATCCGTCAAGATCTTTACAAAACAGCCAATTCAATCCAAGTCCAATTAATCCATTACCTATCCTCCGTCTTGAGCCGTTGTCTACTCTGACTGACCGCGCAATGTGCTCCGCCATATGATTGAGTTTTTTTGCCAATGGCCCTGTCACGCGATAACGCATACGAACGGTACGAACTATGTTCTCGAGCATCGCCGCCGCGGCGCCACCGAAGCAGTCTGTCGGTGATACTATAACCGTCCTCAGCGGTCGTCTGGGTTCCGCTACCCTGCTCGAGGATCGCCGTGCTGCTATCCTCGGCCTGCGTAGCTTCGCCAAAGACTATCCTGCTTCTGTTGCGTCAGGCGCTCTGAGAAGCCTGATCGGATGCTTGTCCTCAGATGGCGAAGATATTGATACCGTGAAAGTGGTCCTCGAGACCCTACTGATGCTCTTTAGCCCTAATCAAGACAGCCCCGAAGCATCTGAAGAAATCGCTCTTTGGCTTGCAGATGAGTTCACCCAGCGACAAGAGAACATCACGCTACTTCTAGATTTCCTGGAGACCACTGATTTCCACTCTCGGCTGTATTCTCTGCAGCTACTAGTCGCTATACTCGCTGCGCGAACAGAAAGAACCGAAGAATGTGTTTCTTCGGCGCCACTGGGCATTCCCCGATTAGTTGCCGTTCTTGAAGATCGACGCGATGCTATCCGAAACGAAGCCCTCACGCTTCTCACATACCTCACGCCGTCTTCCTCCCTTATACAGCAATCGGTTGCCTATCAGAATGCGTTTGAGCGGACTTTTACTATCATTGAAACCGAGGGGTCGCTATCAGAGGGCAGTAGGACCGTCGAGGATTGCCTGATATTCCTAGCTAATCTTCTGCGCTTGAATCCTCCAAACCAATCATTGTTTCGGGAAAGCGGGTGTGTCGTGCAGCTTGCTAAGCTACTTGAGAGTACATATCATACAGGTAAAGAAGATGAAGAGGTCGCTGCTTGGGCTCGGGAGCAACAGAACAGAAATATCTATGCTTTGCTAGCTATTATTCGACTGTTTCTAGTGCCTGGGGCTGTAGGGACCTCACAGAATCAGGTGGCCTTTTGGCAGCATGGCGTTCTTTATCATGCCCTACAAGTTGCATTCAGTCACAGGACTGAAATGCCCATCAGAGCAGAGGTTCGGGTTCTTCCCCAATCATCACAAGATTCACAGAAATTGATTGTGCGTGTCGTAGGCTTTGACTACCTGTGCCGATACCATTAGGGGCAACGCAAGACTTCAGGAGAACTTCGCTCAGCTTCAAGTTCCGTCGGTATTAGAGACAGCCCGAGCAATAAATGGTCAGACCAGCAATTCAGATGGCGTTCCACCTATCTACGTAATAGACGGCCTGCTAGATCTTGTCTTGAGTGTACCCTCGACACAGGCATTCGACCTACGTGTAGCTGCGTGTCAATGCATTCAAGCGTACTTTTTCAGGCATCCTGAAGTACGGATGCATTTCTTGCGACGGGCTATAGAAGGTCACGCTTCCGGTGTTGACGAAACAGCGAATGTGCTGACTACTCTGCTACGGCCTATCAGTACTACATCCGCCAGTGATCCGTACCGCCATTGGTTTGCGGCTGCAATCGTCTTTCACCTCGTGTTCGAGAACCCAGAAGGAAAAACACTCGCCATGTCTGTGACCGAAGGAGATGCAGAAAGTGGTGAAGAGGTTGTAACCAGCATTCAAACCATTACTGCCCATCTCATTACAACCCTTAGCAGGGGAGACGATGATCGTGTGGCCGTTGGATATTTGATGTTATTAATCGGGTGGCTATTTGAAGATATGGATGGCGTCAATGATTTCTTGGGAGAAGGCAGCAACATTCACGCGCTTACACAGGAAATCGCACGCCATCCTCCTGGCAGCATCCTCGTACAAGGACTGTGCGCCATGATTTTAGGCGTCATCTATGAGTTCTCTACAAAGGATTCGCCCATTCCACGTTCCACTCTTCATTCAGTGATTATGTCTCGGGTTGGGCGAGAGAAGTACATAGATGCTTTGAATAAGCTCAGAGGTCATGCTCTGATGAGGGATTTTGAGGTCACTCTGCAAAAAGCAGATGGATCGGGAAATTTGCCAGATGTTTATTTCGATGCAACTTTCGTGGAGTTCTTCAAAGACAATTACAGCCGCATAGCAAGAGCCATTGATCGAGATCCCGGCCTAGAGATATCTGTAGTAACGAATGGTGTACAGAAGGGGATCTCTCGCGAGCTGGTGGACTCGTTGCGTTCACAACTTGAGGAAAAAGAGCAGGCTCTACAAGCAGCCCTTACTGATGTTGCATCTCTCAATGGAAAATTTGGTCAAGAACAAGCCGACCATCGTCGTTCTAAAGAAGCAGCAGCTGCCGAACTTGCCCGTATCAAAAATGTAAACGAAGCAATACAACGTCACCATGAAGAAGAGCTTAAGTGAGTTCTCCCGGCTGCGAAAATAGAATGCCACTGACAGTCATAGGAAACTCAAGATACAACAGCAAGCGCAGGTCGACGCGCACCAAAAACAATCCGAAGCAGCGCAAAAAGAGGCTGCAGCCATCGCGGAATCGCTCCGCGCGGAGCACAATATCAAGGAAGCCGAGCTGCAGAGGCAGACAGATTATGTTGGCAAGACTGCCGAAGCGGAGGCGGCTCGTGTCCAGCGGAGAACAGAAGCTGAGATGGCGGATCTTCGGGCTACTATTAGCCGGCTGGAAGTCGATCTGATGAAGGTTTGTGCAATAGCCCACCAATACAAAAACGTGGGTCAGACTATTAATTCGTATGCAGGCCAAAAAGGCCAAGACCCAGGAGGTAGAGGCTGCTCGCGAGGAGCTTAACTCTAAACTCTCAGCTGAGAAGTCAAATTTAAAGTCCGTAGAGAAACGCATAACGGATCTAGAGAAGCAACTGTCTACAAAACAAGGAGAACTTGGAGAGGTATGTTAGGTCTACAATCATGCTCATCTAGCTACTTACGCTATGCTAGGCTCAAACTCGGTTGAAGGAGAAAGAAGAGCAGCAGTCATCCACACAGGCAGAGCTAGACGATCTTCTTATGGTGTTCGGTGACCTGGAAGAGAAGGTCGAAAAATACCAGGTACGATTCAATCCTACGCAGATTACTATCAACGGATCGCTAATCAGTTGCATACAGAAACGTCTTAAAGACTTAGGGGAGGCCATCTCTGATGGTGAAGATGATGAGGAAGATGACGAGGATAACGACGACGAAGGAGAGAGCGGAGTAGATTAATAGTGACACGAGTTAAGCGCACTCAATTGTGTCCTGCATATCCTTGTGAAGCGGTCATTGTTCAAATCAACGTCGACCACTCCGAGGCCAGCACTCAATGTCCACTGCTAATCTAGTGCTACAAGAGGTTATCTAGAGAAGCCTATGGTTATGCAAGTATCCTGTATAAGATGTGAATATTATATGCTTACCCGATATTCCACACCTCCACAATTCTACTTCTGAAGAAATTCTTCGAGACCCATGATATTAGCATCGCGACTTACATCGTCAGGCAGTAGGCACATTATTTCGTTGGCCGACATAGATTGTTAAAGGAGCTCGTACCCCAACAGCGTGATTCGTCATATTCCGCCAGTGTGCTCTCACGTACAGCTCAACTGCAACCATTTCTTGGCGGAGGAGATCCAGTTTAAGGCTCAACTTCCCCTCTCAATTATTTCATAATCCGCCTGAATCCCTAGGTAACTCCAAGATGGCCACCTCCTCAGCCAAACCAGACAGACCAGTTCATGACAACTCACCCAGCGACTCTGAGTCTGACGACTCAAGAGACGAGGGTTGGAACGATGTCGAAGAGGACGAGGAGGAAACCCAAGAGGTTATTTCGCTGCTTGATGATCGCGTCTTTCCCGATGTCATCTCTATGTTGGCGTACTGCAAGGACAAGCATAGCTTTGATTTTCTGGGCGTGCGGCAGAGACTGCGGCTCGACTTTCACGGCTGCGTAAAGCTTGTCAATTTCAGTAAGGCCATTCCATCTTACAACCAAAAGGCGCGGGTAGCACAATTTCGAACTACGGCTCCTGAAATGCGGAACACGGACATAGTTTATGCGTGTTTCGTTCGTCTAATGCTTTTTCCACCGCAAATCTGGACAATGCACTGACACCTCACTAGTTCGTCAACGGGTGCATGAAGGTCTTCCGGTGAGCGAGGATATCTCACTCGCCGATATCGATGACGATGCATACCTAAAGCCCGTTCTGGATGACGACGCCGTGATTATCGGCCTCTTCGACCTCCCGGAGTTATCTGCCTCAGATGCAATTCTGTCAGCTCAGAGTGGTGATAACGCCGCGCTTGTCAATGACCTACTGAAGCGCAATACGGAGCTTCAGGAGCAGCTTGCCAGCGTGATGCTTCAGCACGAGAACTACCGGGCCGCCGTGTCCAAGACACTGGATGAACGCTGGGGCGAGTCCGGGCCCGAGGGCAACGCAAATAAGATTAGCAAGGCTGCCGGCAAGGGGGAAGCCGAGGATGGCGTGGATGACAAGGAGGACGAGTCCAAGTACTACTGGGAGTCGTATGCTGGGGTCGGTGAGTACTATATCAATCTTCCGCATCCCCAAACCTTCCAGAATTCTTCGCGCGGGTGTGATGGTGTTTACATAAACCTCGTGCTAACAATGAGAAAAAGACATTCATGAGACGATGCTCAAGGATACAGTGCGTACCGATGCTTACCGCGACTTTATCTACAATAACAAACACCTGTTCGCAGGCAAGACGGTCCTTGACATAGGATGCGGCACTGGTAAGTTTTGCATAGCATTCCACTCAACATTCTCCCATATCTATCCAATCTCCTGACCACTGCCCAGGTATCCTCAGCATGCTCTGCGCGCGGGCCGGGGCATCTCGCGTATTAGCCGTGGATGCTAGCGACATTATTATTAAAGCGCGAGAAAATATCTACCGCGCCGGCCTCAGTGACACCATCACCACGCTACACGGGAAGATGGAAGAAGTCACGCTACCCGTGGATCAGGTTGATATCATTGTCAGCGAGTGGATGGGCTATTGTCTATTGTTCGAAGCCATGCTTCCTTCGGTGCTCTACGCGCGCGACAAGTACCTGGCTCCGGGCGGACTTATGGTCCCCTCGAATACCAACATGTGGGTGGCGCCCGTGTCGGATCCGGTGTGGGTGTCCGAGAACGGCGAGGCTTTCTGGGCCGACGTTTACGGCTTCGATATGAGCGCCATGGCTAAAGGCATCTACGACGAGGTACGCGTGCTGCATTGGCCAGATGACAAGCTCTGCGGTACCCCAAGTGCATTCAAGATGCTCGATCTGTACACGACAACGGCTGCGGACCTCTCCTTCACAGCACCGTATACCTCGCGACTTACACAGGACGTTGACGCTGTCGATGGTTTCTTGATCTGGTTCGATACGTTCTTTTCGCCCCTGGCCCCGTCTTCATCCGCTCAACAGACTCCCGAAGAGCAGAAGGCAGAAGGAGCGAACGTCGACAAGCACGATGTCCCGAATGACGCCGTAGCCATAGAATGGGTCCTCGATAGCAAGGGAAAACGTATCCAAGACCGTGTTGCCTTCACCACAGGACCACTTGGCGGAGCCGAGACGCACTGGAAGCAGGGACTGCTCCACTGTGATCCCCGCTTAGGTGAGAAGGGCGGGGATAACGCGACCGCGGATGGAAAGGCCAGCACGGAGACGAAGCGGCGAGAAAACAAGGGCGACGAGGAGGTGCGTGGTCAAATCACTTTCTCAGTGGCCGAGGACAACGCCCGAGCGCTAGTCATCAAAGCGTCATGGGACGCGGGACAGACGCAACAGAGTTGGGCATTGCGGTAGAGAATAGCTAGATTTTCTTTTGCATACGGGGACCTACGTGGTAGATCTTGTAGATAGTTTCAACGGTACATGTTTAGTCTATGTGCTCCCTATCTCGGGAAGGGGTATACGCGTGCAAATACTACCAACCGGAAAAGAATTCCTCTTCCTTCAACTGCCGCGATGCCCAGAAGGCATCTACCTCAACTCATGATGACATCTACCGAAGACTATCTGATTACCCACACCACTCTCTCGTGCCTGATACGCTGTAACAAAGCTAGCATACCCTTTGGGACACATCCAGCTATCGTTGGAAAGGCTTTGTCGACGCACTAATCACCGTTAGCGTAGACAGCAGTATCCAAGCAACTTTCAAAATAGTAGTCGGGTTGATGCGCGAATCCTCGGTGTCGTACATTGTCACTCTCATTGCTGCTCCGTGTCGTTGCGTTATTTTTCCTACTAAATATCTATCCCTCCGCTTCGTCCGCGGCCACCTGTACTTCAACAGTGCATACATTCATACGAACCTAATCTTGACACATGTTCTTGCGTATTAATGACCACGACTAGATATAAAGTTAATCATAATATTCAAATGTGAAGTACCAAGAGCTAAATTAATGATGACTTTATAAGAGTTTTATGAACAAGGCACAGGAAATGTGAGACATCATCAGCTGATGGCTTTCCAGATTCAGTATGCGATTTTATGTCAAGAGCCACGCAGTAATATTCTTCTGAGTAAGACTTGGTTGTACATGAAAATGAGTTAAATTTGTGTAAAACATCGTGCAACCCCTAAGTTACGCTACTCGTGCATTTATCATACCAGCCGCCAGCATCTTAGGCAGCATTCCCTCTATACAACATACGAAGTTGTCACAAGCAAACAAGCAATAGGTAGTGAGATCTACCTCAACTACTCTTTGCCATTTAATTTCTATTCACTCCTTTTAACAACTGAATGTTCTCAGTCTAATAGCCCGTCATACACACATGCTCGTTTTAAACGCCTTGGGTGCCAGAGGCACGAAACATAATGCTTGAAACCCTTCGAAATTCGTGATCTTGAAAGAGATTCATGTGGTGGCGTTACCGCTGATAGTTAGGATTTTGTGGTTGAAGTGTGCTCGCTCCACTTGGTCTGCGGTTGGAACCACCAAGGGTTCTGTTCGAGGATGAAACGCCCAATTGTTGTGAGTTGTTATATTGAGAGCTCTCGTGGTATGTGGCGAAAGGGTTTGACCCGCCGATTTGCGCCTCCTCGTCAAATGGTCCCATGTGCTGAGTGACCTGAAGGCTCGGTGTTCTATTCACAGATGCTTCAGCAGGGACCGATTCACCCGCTTTACGAAGGCCGCCACGCTGGCTAAACGACTTGCGTATTCCAGAAGTCGAGGAATCGAGGTCGTTGGACCGAACTCGATCCATAGACCGCCTTTGAGAATCGCTGAATGTATCATCGTCGCGGTTGTAGCCCCATTCTTCCTTAGTAGCAGTTAGAGGATCAAGGGTGTTGAAGCCTTGTGCTGCTGTGGCTTCACTTTCCGCATCCGGATGATTCTTAGGCACGAGACGAGCCGCATCTTTATCTTTTTCGACCTTGTCACGAGCCGCGGCTGCCTCCATATCTGAAACGCTTACAGAATAAGACGGGTTTGTAGGGCCACCGAGAGCTTCGCTACCACCACCCGGAGCGTTGATGGGTACCTTCTTCAGCGCAAGCGCAAGGGCACAAATAAATTTGGATCTTCGAGTAGCTCGTATAGCGTCGTTGTGCCAGTTGGATTTGTGCTTAATAGCGATTTTGAGTGTGAGCTTATCCAAATCTCCGACGCTACCTACTCCAACACTAATATCGGGTTGGAAGTCCCTGGAGTTCTCAGGAGCCCGAACAAACTTCTCCATTTCGACTCGGAGAAGTTCAACATCCTCAAAAGTTGTGTCGTACGAGACATTGACGTCAATGCCTTCTTTCATTGCCTTACTTCGTGTGACGTTCTCGATCCAGAGGTTATTGAGTACGATGTTAGGGATCTGTACTACTTGCATCTTGTCGATTCTAGTAAAGACGGTGTAAAGCAGCGAGATCCTCTCGACAATGAGTTGCTCTTTTTCTGAACCAGCAATATCGACACGATCCCCAACGTCGTAAGGATGCTTGACGAATAGGAATATGCAGGAACCAAGGAATTCTTGAGTTGTAACAGCGAAGATAAACGACAATGAGAGCAAGGCCGTTCCAGCAGTTGCGAGCGTTGTGACGAATGAGCTCTGAAAGAAGGCCACTTTATCTGCGTTAGCTCAAACTCTACAGTGACCCACGGACAAGACTTACAGAAAACAAAAATGACAATCAGGAGTACGATGAATAGCAAGATGTTATCAAGAACGCTCAACGCCTGGCCGATGTCCTGCATGCTGTTTCCGATAGCCTTCCTTTCTTTGCCGATATCGACCACTTTCCTGATTATCTCGTCAAGGCTGATGTCACCATTGCTATCGCCATCTAGAGCATCAAAACATTCCTCTGCCTCATCATGATGTCTAGGTCCGAGTACTTCCACGATGTCCTCAGAATATAGAGAATCTTTCCCTTCCACAACAAATGACATCCAAATACGTTTGGCCAGAGCCTCGGAGGTCTTGGCTTTTTCCAGGGCCTCGATAACAATTGAATGTGCCGAATTGGGATTAAAAACCTGCTTGCCGGTAATCTCAGAAGCAATATTTCCGAAAGCGGACGTAACTTTGTTGCCAAATCGGCCAACATTGCCAATCAACTTCGCTGGATTCACGGCCCCATTCTTCTTGTTTCTCTTCCATTTCTTATTCCCTGCAAGTAGAATCTCGATACTATCGTTGATAATCTCGTCCTCCTCAATGAATTCCTCGCAATACATCGGGAAAAGCTTTCGAGACGCATCATACATCAGTCCGAGAAGATGTACCTCACGCTTCGAGTCCAGAATACGATTCGCGAATGAACGTTGATGGTATGAAACACTAATGAGTTGGACGAATGCTTTCTCGCCGAGGAAGATAGCCGATGACACAAAAGCCGCTCCGAGAATTCTCGCGACGGTATTGACCCACGATAGGTTATGGCCCCGCTGAAGGACATTGATGAAGACGAGCCAATCAGCCAGAGCCCAGAAGAAGAGCGACAAAGGGATCTGAAGGTTGCGCAAAAGAGCGGCATATTTGCGAGTTCCTGGGCTGATGACACCGGTGAAGAACATGAACGCTGGCGCCGACAACCAGGCGACGAGTTTTCCACCCCACAGTGTCAGCCAGCCCACCTCAATCCATATGAAAAAAAAGAATAGGGAGGGCCCCTTCGCGCCGTTGGGACCGGTGCCGACAGGTATGTCGTTGCGCTTATTCAGAGCGGCTAGTACGACTATAGGGACAGCGAGTAAAAGGCCAACGGGGACGATGTAGACCAGATAGCGTGTAGGACCAGAAGCATGGATGATTCGGTTGTAAAGCCTACCCATAGCATTGAGCGAAAGCTCGTTGTTTGCGAGCTCATCTTCGGACGGCGTTGCCTCCTGCTTCTTAGCTTGTCTTCGACCGCGGTGGAAAAAATGGTGCTTCTCGTTATGTTCGTTGTCGCCCGAGCTATCACCTTGTTCGAAACCCGTGCCCAATCCCTGATTAGCCTTCCGGGCACCAGTAGAGCTAGCGTTGCTTCGAATTTGAGTCAAGGGAATATCGCCGTCAGCCATGTTCCCGAGGGGTACAAAGCCCCGAGGAGACATTGGAGACCTGATCGACATGGCAATGCTGGTGGGCGCGGGATCAGGGCAATGCCACGCTAAATGTGTATCGTGTTGTCTACTCGAGTCAACTCGGGAGCGGGTAAATTATTAAAACGATGCCACTCCCTCCAAGACGGCACCAGGCGATCAATTGGAAGTCGGGTTAACTGTAGGTAAGTCGACCTGCTTGAGACAGATACGATGGATGTACACGAGTGAAGTGGTATGCCTAGGTAATGGTTTGTCTGCCCAGATAAACGAGAGACTGGGCGATGACGAATGGTGAATAGTAGAGAAATCCAAATGAGAGCAGAAAAGAGAAGAAGTCTGGAAAAGAGCGTAGGTGTTAGACATGGCTACAAAGAAGGAAGGTAATTACTTAGGTAGTCGCACTCCGACGTACTGTATAACTGTGGGTATACAGATCAAGATCTGTGCCACTGACTTGTAAGTTGTGTACAATGAAGTCCAACAGCTATGACTCGTTGCGCACCTATTGAAATCCAGCCCTGCGTAGGTACTATGTACATACATATGTACTACAGTACACAGCAGTGTGCTCCGTACCTGAGAAGAGGTTTCGGCTGGCTTGACATCCTGAATGGTGGAGATTTGAATGACCCATATAGACCCATTAAAATCACAGCATACCTGCAGCTAAAACAGTTCTCCGATCTCTACCCGGATGCGAAGAAGATTGCTTTTACAGTAGCTATAACCAGGCATAATACTATGCAACAGTCCAGTAGACATTACGTATGTGATATTAATTTTATCCCTATAACTAGAGCAAGAATTCCCAGTGTCAAAGCCTTGTTTGTTCGATAGAGCAAAGGCTGTTGGTGCTTTGTATTTGAATTTGCCTGCTGTGAATTGCACTGCTCGTGTTTGAGATTTCCGTTCATTGACCCAATCAGAAGCACCTACCAGGTCAGGAACCATAGACCACCTACTCCTGCCACCTTTTCTGGCTGCTCATGCCACCCTTTAACCCTTTACGGTCACATCCACTCCACTTATATAGACCTTGCCCCATATATAATTAAAATTATAGCAAAAGTTTATAATTACTATATACTTTTGCGTAACTTAAGTACAAGGTATACTTATGCATATGCTGCAATTATATATATAATTATATATAGGCTAAAGTATTTACTACGGGTGCAATAAATGCGTTGTTGCTAGTAAATACTGCAGTGCTACACAACTATACAAACAGCTACACAGCTACATAAACTACCTAATTAAGCCACACAAACGCTGAATATAGAACATAGATAACTTAGGGCAGCGGAAGGCTATACAGGGCACTTGGCTGGCTGGTTAATTGTATATTACATGTACAGGTGGGGAAAGGGTGGCATGAGCAGCCAGAAAAGGTGGCAGGAGTAGGTGGTCTAAGGAACCAGGTAAGCACCGAAATGTTTCAAGTTAAGGGTCCACTCGGCTCCCGTTGGGTAAGTCAGGGCTCGGAATCAGGGGCTGAAGGTACACACTACCTACCGAGCTACCAAGATGCTTTGGAGGACGGTGCAGGGGTCCGATTACGTCAAAGGGTCCATCCGCTGGAAAGAATTTTTTGTCTGCTCCAGAGCTTGGCATTGGCCGCAACCTTGTAAGCCATCGCCCAGTAGCCGAACTCCGCCGGTGGCTTGCAGCGCTGGCTCAGGCGGGTAAGGTACCCGTGCCTTGGAAACTTAAGTGCACGCCACATGGAATTAGGTGCTAACTACCCTTCCCCCAGCATCCCCCTTTTCACTCCGACGTTTCATGTGTCTTTTTACTGAAGTATCCCACTCGAGGTCTGACTACCAAACGGAACAGAGCTATCTTACGGCCATAAGACATAAGCCGGAAAACATCTGTTAAACCCAGGTACCTGTCCAACCTCGACTATCTCACCTTCAACGCACGTCTGGAGTGCCACTTATCCAGATCTACAGTATCAGATAGAGATATACTGTAGATCTACATATGCCTTACGCGATATGTAAATGATTATCGATTCTGGTTCATCGATCTACACATCAAACCCAGGATCAGACTCTCGCGTATTTACATACTTACATATGGTACTTCTCCAACCAGGTGGAGAAACTATGCGTGTGTATCTGTGTAGCATACGGTGTAGGTAGGTGGTGCAATCTGCAACTCGCATGTCAATACGAGCTGAACATCACGGCAATTCGGCTCATACCTTGGTAATGAGAGAGCCTGCACGACTATGATCAAACAGCCTTGTTGGATTCAGGTAGATATGTTGTGTACCATGGTTCGTTGAGAGACATTATGCGATTGGCTCCCACTTACAGTCACTACTGTAAAGAATGCTGCGATTTCGTGCTTTCCGGCCTCCCGATCATGATGTCGTCCCACGAGTCAGCAGTCGGTGGTTGGTTTCATTCCGTCATCGTACGCATACTTGCATACTTTTACTGGCCTTGTCTGGTAGCCACTGATATCGCAGCCCTCTGTCAACGATTCCCCATCAGCCCCAGTGCTTATCGCCGAGACCAGATTCAGCTGCTCCGCAATCCCAACCGCGCGCGATATTTAGCGGTCGCTTCTTTTTCCTCAATAGAGTCCTGATCGTCCACACACTGTGGTGATCGTCACCAGGTTAGTTAAGTCGATATCTGTACAGCGTAGGTTTATTATTCTGTAGCTCGTACGCTTAGCTGTCATCGTGGAGATTATGATCGTGCGTATGGCGGCGTTCTACACTAAGATGTCTAAACGATTCCCACAGCGTATCCAGGTTTAAGTATCTCTAACCATCCCAGCAGGATGGGGTTAGACTTGATTTGTGCCGTGGTAGTTGGCAGTTCAGTCATAGCAAATTTCCAAATGGCACGATTTTGGCACGATTTTTGCCGTGTTATCCATCGCCTACTTACTTGATGATTTCTCGAGCCTTGGCAAAATACTAGGTAAAACGACCCAGCAGCCTTACTTCACGGCAACATCTCATCTATAAATAGGTCACAGGAAGCGGCCTTCAGAGTTGAGCTCCACGCGAAAATTAGAGACTTGATCATAGGTACGTATAGTTAACAGAAAGACAAAGTCGAGAGCATCAATACACATATGGCTGCGGGCTTTCCTGACTCGAATATTAACACATTGCTCTCATTCATTAAGCGATAACGCGGTTCTGTGGACCTTCTACGTAACAGATCTCGTGGGGGACGTCGCTGAGGTGGCCTCCGGGATATCATTGCCGGCCACAACACCTGAATCTTGTGGGTTCGGGCGTTCTAGGCGACGATTTACCATTTTCATTGGTCTGTAATGGCTTGTCAGCGTTGATTGTGTGTTTCTGTCGAGACTCCAATGGCGTGACACTAGCTGGCGTGAATCCCAAGCCGCTAACAAATTCGAAACGCTCATATACGCCAATTGTTGCTCCGGTTATCCATGGAGAAGGGCACTCATGCTTTCAAACGTGACGGCGTTATAGACAATGACATTTCATTTAAGACCTCACTATTAAACAAATGTATGCGCAATCAGTCGCCATGGGAGATGCCAGTTGAGCCTAAGAAACATGATAATCTATGGTCGGAGCTTCATTTTACTGTGAAATGGTGAAGACATGCTTCTGATGATGCCCTTGAAGACTGGCAAACGTAAACTGTGTTCGACAGAGCGATAGCACGCCTGCATCTATGTTGGTTATAGACCAAGTACTCCGAGGCAGCATATAAACCCCTATTCGAGACTCATCATACACGACACAAGATTGATCTTGATCAAAACATTTCAGCAGGTTCGCCTTGTGGAAGCTTGCTGAACGGCACGCTCTTGACTGATACAATTTTATAGCAAAGGTGCGGGGTTCTTCCCTCTGTCTTGGGTCACTGTGGCCAATCAGGGTGCTCGATCACGTTGGGTCGTACTGTGTGACATGCATCAAGCATCACGTGACTACGCGTCAAACTTGGGAATTTTGTATCACCCTTACCTGTCCACCATGAGCCGCGCAATAGATGGCAGCCATTATGAGACGCTCGTTGCGAAAGGCTCAGCAGCAGAGCCCTGATATCCAGAATACCTCGCCGAACTCAACTTCAGAAACCGATGGGGATATTGTACCGGCGCCCTCATATGATTCGAATTCTAGAAAAAGAACAGCTTCAGTGCCTCAAACGCGAAGCAACGCGTCGAACAGTGAAGACGATGACTATCAAGCATCCAGTAGAGAGACGTCGAAAAAGAAGCGCAAAATAGCCCCGCGAAGTAAAAATGCGTCGAAAAATGGGAACCTGCAAGTATCCCAGCAACTTTTTAGTCCCAACAGAGCAGCATCAGATATACCACCGTGCCAGCTACCTCAGCGTGTTCACGATGTCGATTATCACCGCCCACTACTGCTCGATAGTCGAGAAGGGCGGGCCGCGCTCCTTGGATGGTTTGACAGTGTAAGCTCGAAGCGGTCAATGCCGTGGCGAAAGCTTTGGATTGACCCACGGACACATGTCGACGATCCTATATTACTCCGCCAAAAACTTGAGCGTCGCGCATATGAAGTTTGGATAAGTGAAATCATGTTACAACAGACACGTGTCGCAGTTGTTATCGATTACTGGAACAGGTGGTTCCAGAAATGGCCTACTATCCACGAATTGGCCGACGCGGAGCCCGACGATGTTCTAGCCGCGTGGCGCGGGCTGGGCTACTACAGCCGTGCCACGAGAATACACGAAGCCGCCACAATTGTGTGCAAGGACTCGGTAATGAAAGGCCTTCTACCTTCAGCTGTAAATGAGCTTGTTGCGGAGGTTCCTGGAGTCGGTCGCTACACTGCTGGGGCTATCTCCGCCATCGTTTTCGGGAAGGCGGCTCCCATGGTAGATGGGAATGTACTCCGCGTCCTGAGCCGCCAATTAGGCCTCCTTGGTAATGTCAAGTCGGATAAGTCCATCATTGACCTTCTATGGGCAGCGGCCGACAGCTTGGTTCAAGTTGTTGCAAAAGACTTCGACGAAGAGGGAATATCCAATCCTGCAGATGAACAGCTCAGCGACAGACCAGGGAGGTGGGGGCAGGCATTGATGGAATTGGGTAGCACTGTCTGTACCCCTAAGCCAGACTGCGAAGCCTGTCCTATCAGCACTAGTTGTCGAGCATACAGTGAGGGGCTTCAGCTTGCATCTACGAGAGGGCTGGCTCCGAAAGCCATTTACTCGGACTCTAACCCTGGCTCTACCCCTGACATCGAGGACTCATGCAACTTCTGCCAATCGTTCGAAGAAGTTGCACAAGACGACGGTAACAAAGAGGTCAAGATCCTGCCAATCTCGAAGAAAATTGCTCCTCGGAGTAAGGCTAAACCACATCTCCAACGACAAGCTACCCTATCAACATTTTTCACCAAGACCAGCGAATCCAAAGAATCGACCGTATCGATACCCACAGAGCTTACTTCTGCGGGACTAGCCACCCTAGTAGATCACGCGCGGAAGTTTCCTGTCAAAGTCGTCAAGAAAGCCGTCAAAGAACAA
Source organism: Xylaria castorea (assembly GCA_022495115.1). Classification (NCBI taxonomy): domain Eukaryota; kingdom Fungi; phylum Ascomycota; class Sordariomycetes; order Xylariales; family Xylariaceae; genus Xylaria; species Xylaria castorea. The sequence goes on along the minus strand of MU382638.1, from coordinate 380,806 downwards.
GAAACGCTGGTCTGTGCTATGCGTCGCAGCAATGGGCAATATCTCATTCACCGCCGACCTCCAAAAGGCCTCCTGGCTGGTTTATGGGAGTTTCCCAGTTGGATCGTTCCCGAAGACTACGGAAAGACGGCGACTGCTTACAAGCAAGCTGCTGAGCTCTTCGCGTCCGGAGTCCTTGATCCGACTTTGAAAAAGAAATCCTTATTGCATCCAAAGCTAAAATATGTCAGCAAGCTTGGAAGCGTGCCCTGGCTGTTCTCTCATCTAAAGCTGGCAATGCATGTCTTCTTGTTTGAACTCGAATGCTCAGAGGATGAACTTAATACTTTGCCAGATGTTGACGATCGATGGAGCAGCTCTGTCGAGGAAGAGTCTATGGGCACAGGGATGCGGAAGTGCTGGGAGCTCGTGCGAGAAGCGAATGAAGATTGAGGTATTCGAATCGTGCGCACTCACAATAAACACATAAAATAATGACAGGACGAAAGATCTTGACAAAAATTGGCATAGCAAGGACCCAATATTAATTCTAATATCAGACCACGTCGGGCGTATTCACATGCATGGCCAATATCTATCTCATGGGACTATATGAGCTTGTCAACCGACTGGACTGCCGATTATTATCATCAATATTATTCATCCTACATTAAGACTGGGATCTACCTTTTAAGGGCTTATACCTCTGGTTCCCCTTCGACGATAGGTAGTGGCTCCGTACTTGGCACTGGGATCGTGCCCCATCCTTCCCTGTCTATTAATAGAGCGTCATCCTTCTCTTTCGCATAGTGGTGATACCTCTGTACCCCCCGTTCGGACCCTGGCGAACTAGAAGAGGAAAACCACACTTCGCCGTCCATAGTGTCCAGACCCGCAGTGCCCTCAACTATAGTCGAGTTCCAATGATAACTGGAAGTAACATTTTGTCTTGTGTTCAGAGTTTCCGGTCCGGTTGATGTTCCGGTGAGGAACGGTAATATTGAGATGCCGTCAGTAAGCTTGCTTCTATCAACAAGGCAGAGTACGGAGCCTGGGTTGCTGGTCGCGCCCTCGGACTGGACCTTGTATGCACTGAACAGATTCATTGGGTATGTATAATGCGACACGATATCTGACGCCGAGGTAGAATGACTACCAAAAGAGATCATTGCGAGAGATTGGTTGAAAGCGAAATCTGTCATGTTTTGTATGTTGGAATAGGATACATTTTGACTCCAAGAGACTGTAAGATTCTTTCCCCCGCTCGTGATTTTCGAGGCTATATTGAGAATTCGAGTAGCACTCAAAGAGTAATAGAAAGACGTGTTGGTTATAGTACCATTTTCGGCAGTAAATGTACCGAGAGTTGGTTGAAAATCAAAAATTGGCGACGGCGTCTCACTTTCGAAGCCTTCCGTTATTGTCTGCTCGCTTGCGTTGTCGACCCAAACAAAGACGGACCCCGATACCCACCAGTTCTCGCCAACAGGGCCGATGCCATGTTTAGCTAAAGTGTCGTAACCGACGACGCGTAGCGCAAAGGTATGGGGCTTCCCGTCCGTTAATAGCCCGAGCCACGGCGTCACGTCGATCTCGAACGAAGGCAACTCATACGCATCAATGCCCACGACCGGCCTCCAAGCCCCGGGATCGACACCACCGGTGAAAAGTATGGGAAACGGCCATGACACACCCGCAAGCTGGCCGTCGATAAGCAGTTGCACCTCTCGGAACGGACTATAGCCGTACAGCCATCCTTCGTTTCCTGGGAACGTGTTAATGTACTCGGTGGGTACATTTGTAAACCAGAATTCTTCCGCCGCATTCCCAGAAGCCATCATGGACACCACGGCTGTCACGGTGTTCCGCGGCAACGTCAAATTGACGGCGCCGCTATCTTCCGGGAGGGAGAATAACGAGGTCGTGTTGCCAGAAGATGAGCGCGTTGAGATGGCATAGATGTGATCAGCGGGATGCAATCCACCCTCGCTTTCATAGATATCGTCAAAGTATAGTGCCTCAAGCGTAGCATTGAAGAGGCCTGTATAGCGGTCCCCGTCAATAACGTTATTCAGTTCGAAGATAATCTTCTGGGGATCGCGGCTTCGTAGCAAGGCGTCCCAAATCGTCATGTCCTTTTGGAACGACCAGTGGATTCCTGTCTGCGTTGGCATTGCCGTTGACGTCCGCCACACTTCAATGTCGCCAAGCCAGAGCGTTGCGAGTCGGTCATATTGGCGCCCTCTGGATACCACGCTCAAATTGAATATAGTCGTAGTGTAGACGCAGTCAGACGGGGGATTATAGTACCCGACATACGGCGAGCCGTAGCTATTTCCGAAGTCATGTGTGAAGACATGTTGCCTGCATGTTGGCCTGCCAAGATCTAAACGGGGAGGGGTAGCTGCTTGGATTACTTCGAGGATGGCCTGAGCCCGGCTGATGAATGATAACAACGAAACCAAATATGCAGATTTCATCTTGCCAATGCACACCATCCTGTTAATACAGTAAATTGAGTTTAATGTAAGTTGCCATTGAGCTCGTCTTGCCATTACCATCACTCTATGACTGAGTTCTAGAACATGATTATCGAAGCGTACCCCAAAGATGGAATGTGGTATTGGGGGTGGGGAGGGGCTACTCTTATCAAAAGGAGGTTGAACATTTGACGTATTTACGATCAACATCGTAGTTTCAGCAATAATCGTCGTCTGGCCACTTTTGCCAAAGCTTTCGGTACTTTAATGCTTATGATCATAGTTATGGACATTCTGCGAGTTGGCTGTAGGCGGGTCACCCGGTCACGACGCTTCCTCATTACCATCTGAGTTGACGGACGAGCGGTCATGTCGCGGCTGGTAGTCGTCGCGGTTGAGACAAGTACAAGGGTCGTGTTGAATCAACCCGAGCAACGTCCACCGATGACTGTCGTGATTATATCTAGAAAGGAGAAGATCAGGGGCATGACTGCAACTGCTCTAAGCTTCAGCGAATGATAGGGAGATGGGGAAGAAAACAGAGAATGAATTCCCCAGCCTTAAGGGGTTATTTGCTGAAAGAAACACTCATTCCTGATATTAATCACCAGCATCCCAAAACCCCACATGCAAGGCCATTCATTCAGTGCATATAGCTAATGTCAATTTTCGTACAGCGATAATTTGGGTCTCAGAGTTGGCTATTGAATCTCCAAGCTGTATTAATCAGATGCACACAAGTTTAGAAATTCAGCAACCTGCACACCCCAGGCCTCTTCACGCTCAATGCCTGTGCCTAAACCGAGTTGAGGACTGATATGATTATGGCCTTTGAGCACCTGGATCTCGATATCTCCACCCTGCCATGTCTGCTTGAACTCCTCTGCTGTCTCATATAGGAACTGCGGATCGAACTCGCTAATCAGTATCAGCAGCTTTACGTCCGGTAGGCGGGTGGTAGACCCGGGTTCAACTGCTTCTTGTAACTTTCCGATCGGGGAGTTCGTATAGACCGACTCGTCCCCGAGATAAGCCCGTAAAGCTTCGTCGTGCGCATCGCCCCAATGGAACGGGGTGCCGAGACAGATGGCGCCCCGAAGACGCACGCCAGCCCCATGCGTAGCGATTTCCTCCCTCGCTGACTCAAATGCGGAGTCGAGGAGGAACGTGGTCACATGAACACCACCTGCCGAGTTCCCCAGCAAGACTAGATTGATGCTCTCATACCCGTCTCGACTTGCCAGCGACTCCTTCACCCAGTCCACCACGAACTTGATATCTTCGCCTCCGGAGGGATATCTCGCGCCGTGGGACAAGAGCCGGTAGTCTGGCACGATGACAGTAACTCCAAATTTGGAGGTGAAGTACCGCCCAAGGTTGCCAAAGATTAGACCTCCCGCATAGGTTTCGTTGACGCGGGCCCCGAATTTGAAACCACCGCCATGTACGAAAACGAGGACTGTCGGGGGTGTCGGGGGCTGGTTGTCGGGGAAATAAACGTCGAGGACATGGCGTGGGTTAGGCCCGTAAGTGTGTGTCTCACGACGCACAGACCGGATGTCTGTTTCCTTTGCTTTCAAGAGGTCTTCGTAGGCCGCGAAGGTGGGGAGCAAGACCTCGTCGATACCACGGCCAAAATCGGGCAACTTATCCATACTTGAAGAGATCAGCTCTTGCTCAACAGGAATAAAAATAATCCAAAATAGAATTTCGTGACTTTGATGTAGCTCTCGATACGTTGGGTGTACGCTACTTGACCCGGTTGTAGATACTTGGCAGCGCTCCCACGAAACAGAGCAAGTTACCTACCTACGTACAGGAAACGTACACGAAATACATACTGGGTGCAGAGGTGATTCAAAGAGCCAAGTAATGCGGGGATCCAGTTCCGGTTTAGCCGGTGCTCCGTATTGTCATGAGCATTGGCTTCGGCAGTTCTTGACTCCCTATTACGGAAATAAGGTTTGTCAAGTCAAACTCACCATTGGTATGAAGATATTACCGAAATGAAGAATTGGACCTGAATTTAGCACTAAGTAACTGGTATTCATACGCAAGTGACCGGCCCAGGCGTCATGTTTCTTAAGCTGTTCTGTGCGAACGCGGAGGATGCCGACAGCAGCGGAATTGTCGAGACCGGTCGTTTCGTTGTGCCGCGGGGCACATTCGACTTGGTCTCCGGCGTGGTGCAATTGGATGTTGGGAAGGTAGACGAGATCAGGGCATGCCTGGCGCCAGTGTCACTCCTGTTCGCAAATGGTGCACTGTTCAGCGAGACGGTATTTGCAGTTGAGCTCTTTATGTGATAAGCCACAATTAACGCAGGGGTAGACGTTGAGATTACGAGCGGGATAATACGTAACGCCATATTCGACTGAGGTGCAGTTCTTGCAAGGGAAGTTGTTATTGCAAGGGTTAAGGCGAACGTAATTAATGTAATAATTATCGTCGTAGGTTCGAGTACCGATTGCTGCGTTTTTGTCGTCGGCAATGATTGTATGTGCCTATTCCGGAGGGGACCCCGAATCCAGTTGCTCAGTGCCAAACTTCTGCATGTATCTTGACATGGCATATTCTCTGAATTCCTGTGGCTTGCGTGCTTTTTTCCACATAATCATCTTGCGTTCAAACTCGATAATGTCACTAAGCTTATGAACACCAAGACTGGACAGCGTGAAGGTACAATCGTCATGGATGTCTAGAAATTGACCAACTGGCTCCGTCATATGGCCTCTAGTGTCAATAAGGACATGATAGATGTAGATCTCTTGGTAGGGTTGAAGTCCCCAGTGAATATATGAGAGCTATTTCATTTCTTCCGTATTGGTGGAAAGCTCCTCCATAGTGCCGCGAAACCTGACAGCTTTGGCTCCGTGAGAAACTATCAGTCTCATATTTGAATTTGGTACGGTGGCTTGGAAGGAAGAGTTGGCATCTGAGTCATCAGCCGGTTCTGCAGGGGCGGAGACATGAGGGGTTTCAAGGATGATGCCATCATCAGAGTTGTCAGTAGTGGCAGTAATGGCAGAGACATCATGAGGGTTATCAGTGGAAGTGTGCTCGGAGTCGTTCACAGCAGCAGTAGCAGCTTGGAGTCTCTCTATCTGTCTGTTCTCATTCTGGCGTTTGCGGAGGCGCTGCGTGTGAGCTCGCTTCTGGCGCGCCGCAGATTTGGTCTTGCTTGCTTTGCAAGGCATCTTAGACAATGAGGCTGAATAGGACGGATGGAAAGGTCATAATTATGATCGAGAGATCGAGAGGAGTGTAATACGATGACCCGAGAATCAAAGAGGCTGCAATAGTTGATGGTTCACCTTTACTATGTCGGTTTTCTGCCCAATGACCGGTAAAATTGACCTTTGGGCCTTAAGCGCATTCAGTATAGGCTTGTGACACGGAGGATAAAGCCGATCTGACATTCGGTGGTGTATGCAACTGAGGCGTGACCGCTGGCAGTGTTGGGCCCCATTATGACGAAGAAACTGGGGAAGCCAGAAAGGCAGGTGCCGAAGTAGGCTGAGGCTGACCCTTCAATAACTTTGTCTCGCTAAAAGCAGGCTGTTAGCAATATTCACGTCTAAAGGTGAGTGTCTCACTTACATGGCCTGTAACAGTGAGACTACCTTCTCCGCGTGGCTTGAGAGTTGATGATGGGTGATAGAGAGTGGTGTGTTGGGTTTTGGAGGCGGGGTTGTGTGCGAGATTAGGGTATAGAACCTCTAAGGTGGTAAGTTGGATAAAACTGGTTTTTCAAGAAAACCAAAATATGTTGAAAGAATTTTTAATGGACGTTAGACCTTGCATCCATACCGGCAGTACCGGGCAACATCAAGCTGCATCGCTCAAGGAAGCGCCAAAGAGGTAGGAGAGGAGAGGTAGGAGAGGAGAGGTAGGAGAGGAGAGGTAGGAGAGGAGAGGTAGGAGAGGAGAGGTAGGAGAGGAGAGGTAGGAGAGGAGAGAAGAGCAAGGCTGAATTTGGAGAGTTAGGAATTTAAAAGTACCTGCTTGTTCGAGTAGCTGAGTTAGTTGATAAGGGTAACTGTGTTCATGTACCTATGTACCTATGCTAGGCATTGAGTTGTCCGGACTAAGGCTGTTTCCAGTTGTAGGCGCTCAACTCCTCTAAGTCTCTGTCATGTGTTCTCTACTTAGCCATAGGGTTCTCCTTGCTCTATTCATACTCCTTCAGAAAGTCGATCCTGTGAGAATAGTTGGTGTGTTATATTAGAAGGAATTAGGAGTATGTTCGATCTGCCTTTCGTCTAAACATGTTTTGATAGATGTAAAGTGTTATGATAATTCTTACTGGACATAAAACCTCACGTCCAAACCGGCGGTACCGGGCAACGCATCAAGCTGCGCGTGTTCGAGGAAACGTCACTTATTAAAATGAGAAGCTCATTCCCGGGAGGAGAAGGGATAAGGGGCGCAAGGAATGTCCAATGTAGTGCTCTTCCGTGTGAGTGCGGGTGTGATACTCGTCCAGCATTCGTGATACGTCTTGCCGTAATTGTGAGACGGATGCAGATTATTGAATCACAAATTAAGTCTTCGAAAACTCAACACAGAAACAAGAGGTTTACTTTGATAATTACCGCCGTAGAAACACCATCAAATAAAAGTGGCTGAATGGATGTTTGTGCCCTTTACAGCCAGCTCATAACACAAAAACGAGAGCGGTAACTGAGTCTAGGAATATGTTAAAAAACACCAAAACCCACAACCTGTATTCTGAAGGTGAGGACTATAAGACATCAATCTACCTGGGTAGTTCACTCAATCGGCAATCCAACCAAACCACAACCAAGCCCTACAATGCTCCGCAGTTATCATCATAGGTGATTTCCGGCATCTCAACGGTTACCCCTGCGGTTGTGCCTATTAGGGAAGCAGGCAGGGCACCATCTGAGCCGGCAGATACCTGGGGACGTGTGTATCCTGTCTTCATCCCGATTATAATAGTAGCAGTCGGGACTTCCTGTGTGGTCGACCAGTGTATTTGCAAAGTATGGCCCATCCCAATGCCGGCAGCGTTTGTAGTAGTGGACATTGCCGCCGCAACTCCAGGTCATGCTGTAGAATTCACACATCGTGCTGGTTGGGATAGGGTAGTTGTTGACGGCTGAACATCACAATTAACTTCTTTGTCTCTGCCACTTTCTCATACTACTTACTTTGGAAACTTAGAGACTAATTTATAACCGATGAACTCGATATTCGACGGAAGATAAGCGGGCTGAATATTGGATGTGTCAATCTCTCCGTCGCTGGGGGACTCTGGGAAGTTGTATGGCCGGGGACTATCACGAATACTTATAGATATCTTCCTCCGTGCCACCTTGGGAGAATCCTCTCCGTAGTAGCATATTGGTAGCACTTGTATCTTCTGTGCTCCCAATGGAAGTTTTCAGGTTATGTGGATGCGAGATTAAGGAGTTAGCAGGGCATCAATAATGCGTCGGACATATCGTGATTGTGACCCCGTTTGCTACATCTGTTCTACCTACGAGGATGATGTTGGCATTCTGTACGTCTGTAGCGAGAATGATATGACGCCACGCCTAGGAGAGGAACAACACTGTCACGGGACAGAACTGTAGCACTATGAGGATACACTATTAGCAAGATTAGAACGCGATCGAACTAGATCGAACCAGATCGATTGACTGTCTACAGTTTTTTCCCATTATAGTTGAGCACACGATGGACAAATGTATACATGGATAGGACTAACTAACTAAAGGTTCGGTCAATTCGCGCGACAGGGACTATTGTCTAAACCGTTGGTTGACTTCGCAGCGAGATGCTGGAATGGAGAACATACATCTTGTTGGCACAGGACGATAAAGGCTGACAGGGTTAGTTTGGTGATAAGCTCAATAATCTCTCTTCGAGGGTAAGCATTCTCAGCGTCCACTACCATAAGTTTCATAATTTGTCAGTGCTACCAAATTTCCAGCCTAAGTGTGAGGGGCGTCATGGTCACCAGTCTCTCCTTCCCGCCTTCGTCGGTTATTTGTCGTTGTACAATATTCCCCAAACGTCATCATATGACATGGTAGCAGCCCCATCCCTTCTACCCAATATAGTATTCAAGAATTTCCCTTGCTTCCTTTGCTCGAGACCGACGTGTCAGCCTTGATCTTCGAGGTGACATAGATAGGCTCTACTACAGCCGCAGCGGGGGAGTAATCCGCCTGAAGCGAGGCATCGGTATCGACAAGATTGAGCTTTGCAGAATGTTAGCAAATCCTGACCATGTTCCACCCGCTCTGTATGACACTGACCTTGAACTTCATGATAAGCGCAGGGACGACCTTCTTTATTGACAGCACGGCAATGTTCTGACCCAGACAACTCCGCCGTCCACGACTAAACCCCATATGGGCGGCTTCCATCAGTCGCAGCTGTTCACGGTCCTCTATAAGCCATCGCTCAGGACGAAACACATTGACGTCGTCGCCGAATACCCCCTTGTCAAGGTGTACGGCCGCCGGCATACACCCGACACTTGTCCCCTCTGGGAAATACATGCCGGCGATCACGACACCGCCAGCGGGGACGAGCCGTTCCATGGGGAAGGAGCCAGGTGTGAATACGCGCATGCTTTCTTTGAGAACGGCGTTAAGATATGGTAACTTGCCCACCTCGGCGAAGGCAGGGACCCCTTGAATACCCGCGTCTGTAAGTTCATCTTCCAGTTTCTTCAGAATTTCTGGGTTCTTCAAGAGGTAGAATAGCATGGCCGCGATCGTAGAGGCTGTCGTATCGCCAGCGCCCGAGATCGTGCTCATCAGCATGCCAACGATTCCCGGTCCGTCCAGCGCTAGAGGGAAATCCTTGCTGGCCTCGAGGAAGCGCTCTAATAGGTCTGGGGTGGCATCGGCGTCTCTGCTTTCCTTGGAGACGCCTCCACCACCAGTTCTTGCGTTCAATTTTAGGGTTGCGGCAGCCACCATGCTTGACGGGCCCCGCGTAGGAGGTTTGAAGATCGGGTTTCGGTGCACGAGGCGCTCGATTCGAGGGTATGACGACCACCGGGCCCAATGGCTGAGACGGTCTCTAATTAATTGGACAGAGCCGCCAACGTCACCTTCGGCAGCCAAGCAACCGAGTGGTGCCCCGAATGAGAAGCGGGCGGAAGCGTCCATGGTATACCACAAAGCCATAGACGCTAGGTCAAATGTGGACCTCCTAGCCACGCTTTCTAGGAGCTCTTCGATTGTCAAATCAATCCATTTCTCATAGTCCAGCGCAGCCGTTGGGGTGAAGGCATTGGCAACGGAGCGTCTGAGGGCACCGTGCTGTTTCTCGTTCCGAGTGCTCACGAGACTTGGAATATCTTTGCCATTTTGGTGGCCCATCAGCACCTTATAAGAGTCTGCCTGTATCTCGATCAGATTGAATCCGTGTCTAACACTTCATAGGCCAAACGAATAGTCATACCGTAATGAATCCCGCTCGACTTCCATACACAACATTAATGACCTCCGGGTCACTAATGCTTATGCACTTAACGCCATACCGTACTACAAGTCCGTGTTTCGCGTGTAGCTCTAGGAGCTTCTCCCGCAGTTTCCCGTTATATTGGTGATAGGCCCGCCATAGGTCCGTAAACCCCGCTAGAACCGGACCGGGTGCCTTGCGCAACTTGCCCCAGTTGACGACTGCGCGGACGCCAACTAGGGCGAGTATGACAGTGGGTATAATCAAATATGAGAGCACCATGGCGTATAATTTCTTCTCCCTCCCCCAAAAATGTAAAGAGAGAAGAGAAGTGAGAGTGAAATTGATGACCCCACACTTGGTGTTGTTATATGCATGTTGCACCGGGTTTGTCGGCTTCTTTTAGTTCTAAAAGTAAGCACATGCTAGACTAGAGGATAAAATACTTGAGTAATAGCCTATTGGCATGTTTGTAAGCATCGTAGACCGTAAAGCTTTGACAATTATCTAATTATACTGCGATTGAATTTTGAATTAAGAAGTCGTAGCTGGAAATAACAAGGGCCTGGTTTCAAGGGCTTAGAAGAGTATTTATATTGCAATAATCATCTAAGGCTTTAAGGGGGCCATAAAGGTCTAGTCCTTCTTCTTAGGCCAAGCGGCAACCTTTGTCTCTATGTAAAAGCTTTGCTTTTGTTCCCGGTCCTCGCTCTCGTATAGCCTGCCTCATTCGATCGGATCTATACGGGAGCAAGTTTAGCCGATCAAGCAAACGCGGGAGCGAAACCCAGCTGAACAGGTACGGAAGGGTACGAGAACCAGCCTTGCCGCTCATATAATTACATATATAATATTGGAAGTTTTGGCCCGAAGGGTTTCGGGTGCCTGAGGCAGTCCCAATCCCTTGGGTCTTCCATGTGATAATTTACCTATTTGTACTTTTTTTTTCTACTTGTACCTAGGTATTTGCGGTTATAGTCTACGGTCTACGGTTATAGTTGTGGTTACAAGGGCCACAAAGGTTACAAGCTGGATTCGAACTATAGGTCTACGGTGACAACTAAGCACACTACTACAGTTATATTACGGGGTTATTACGCGTGAAAGGTAAGTTCTATAATTGATTGCTAAATGGCTATTCTTTTGGCAGAATAAGGGCAGTTGCAATTGCAGTACAGTACTGGTCCTTGGTGTTTGGGCAGGGAGGGGGCAGGGTGTGGGTAGAATGGTCTCCAAAAAACAAAAACGGTCACAGGATTCCCAAGACGGTCACAGCTATTCAAAACTATCGCTAGCCAGGTATTATTCTAACATAAAAAACAATGTTCAATATACGAAATTCACCGTGATAGCTTTTACGTCATAAAATATTGTTGAAAGTTATATGACAGTCACTAAGTTGGTGACAGTCACGGTGATCGTCTTCGCCGACCCCCCCCCCTCCTCGCGCTAATGTACCATATCCCAGTCACTTCTCACCTGGCTAAAGAGACCTTGCCTTGCGTGTCGATTAGTTTGCTTGAATCAAGCACTCTGGCCGAGCTTTAATACCAGCTTGATGATATTGCTCATGCTATTATCACTGATGGTTGTATCTGTGATGTTGCATCACATAGCTGTGTAACACAGTATTGCTGGATGCGAAGTGGAAAGTTGTCTATAACGGTGAGCCATCGGATTTCTATACGTTAAATTGGCAATCTTGGGATGAGAATACATGATTAGAGTGTGAGTTGAAGATTTCTAAGGTTGGTCAATGTGTGGTGGCGATGGCCTGATTCCACGTCTCTTCAACGATGCGCCAGTATCGTTCACTATCGGTTCGCATATGCGCTACATGGGGGCTATTCTCAAACGCTTCCTTTCGCACATCGAAGCCTTTGGACATGGCTTTTTTCGCATGTTTTTCGATGTGATGCCAGTCTACCATGTTATCCGCCTTTCCATAGATATAGGTTCGATTGGTCTGTTTTACCAGGTCGCGGTCGTTCAAGACCCTCGCATTCTTCGAGAGGAAATCTTCGCCAGCGATAAAGCCGAAAGGGATATGCCAAATCCAGGAAGTGATAATCATCAATACGATGAAGGGAGTGACGATCAAGCGGAGGAGGCCGCGTGGAAACCCTGCTATCATCGCGTTGTATGAAGTAGACAAGGCGTGCAACCCCGGACAAGAGTCGAATATAGTGCAATGAAACGGAAACGGCTGGCCAAATAATTTGTTGTAACTGACGTACAGGTTCTGCATCGAGGTAGCACCTCCATTTGAGAAAACGTGCGCCAGGATCTCGGGATGGTCGGGAGTTGCCGACAAGTCACCGGCGTTTATTAGAGACCGCAAGTACCACACAGCAGGTTGCACCGCACTAATTGCAGCCGGCGCAAGCATGGCCTCCTTCAAAACGAACTTAAGGAGGAGAATAGCGGCGTCTGGATACATGGACTGATGATGAGCGATGTACTTTGCGATGTGCACATCTCGTGCATCCATCCACGCCGCCAAGACTATCAGCTTGGGATCTGATACTTTTGCGGACGAGACGCGAGTCTCGCTAGGCTCATAGGTAAAAACGTGGGCCGATAATTTGGTCATGATATGTAACGACGTAGAACTGGGTGCCATCTTGCTGCGCTTGACACTGCTTGGGCATCTAGACTTTCGAACAGAGATTGTGGCGCTTTAAAATGGCTCAATATCACCAACTTCTCTTGCCAACTTACGCGGACTTCAGTGGATCGAAATGAGAAGCATTCAGTGAGGCCATCCGGGAATGTAGTGCATATTGATACTATTCACAATCATAACTGAGTGCTTTACTGGTATAAGATGCCTGCTTTTGAGTGAGGACACCATGAAAATCGAAGGATCATTGGAACCGGCTAATTCTCGGGAAACATATAAAGTTGGTTATCTCATACTTAGCGGAATAATCATTGATAGGAGTATTGCAGTGGTATACTCTGCTGGAAACCTCTAAAGCATCCTTCACACATAGAATGTGCAGTGGGAGAAAGGCTAAAAGCCAGGAAGCAAATCTCGATTGTACAAGTTAATATAAAAAGCTGGGCTGTCTAATTAAGGGGAAGGGCTGCGATCTGGAATAAGAATACGAAAGTAGACTACCTACCTAGGTAAATATTTACATATCCTTAGTACATAGGAAGACCTACCTATTTACGTGTCCCTGTAGTCACGTGATACGTTATTAGGACGATCAAATAAAGTTGCTCAATTTTCAACGTCAGGAAGTAAAATAAGTAATTGCCTGCGGGACGAATTCGGTTGCTAGGACTGCTAATAGAACGATGACCGCAAGATAGGCCGTCGTAGCTAGCGATTGAATAGGTGGGTGGACTTAGTAAGTATGTACTTAGCGTCTAACAAAATTAGTATAAGTACTGGTCTAAACCCAAACCACAGAAATCTAGACAACATAGGAGCTGTGCCGCAAGGATAAAGCGACCTATCTATCGGCCGGGAGAATAAAGGGTTCGGGCATGCCAGACCACCAATAGTCTATTTTCACAGGGCGTGAACTTCATGTGACTCCGGTTCGCCGTAGCACAGTTCGGCCGCGTTCCTGCTCAGTAATCCGTAGATACTTGGCTCACTAATCGCGCTGATGACGACAACCCGCCGCCCGCTATTGGTCGGTGTGCCTCAACCAGTACTGAATACATGGAGGGTTGACTCCGTTATCTCTCTGAGGTAGGAATAGGAATGCTTACACCAGGCGATATTAGTGAGTGATATGCGAGATATGAAACGGGTAGTAGATCTAATAGATGCTGACCTGGCTACCGGTATCGCCTACAAGGGTGACCAAACACACCGTTCCAGGCCTCCCGGATTTGCTATACGTTGCCAACATCACATTCGCAATACAACACGACTATGATCTTCCCCAGATCAATACCCTAGTCTCGTGTTCCGACCGAGAATTGACATAACTGCCATTTCATTTAGACTGCGTGCCTGGGCAGCTCGGGGAGAATGGTGCTCCGCATTCCTCCAAACCCTACATCAGAAGCGTGCCCCACGAACGCCCCGACTTTGCCTCAGCCCATTCCAGCAACCGTAATTCGCGCGTGCACTTAACTATATGCAGTGCAAAGTGAAAACTATAGGCCGAATCGAGCGAGATCAAGTGTCTTTGAAATTATCGTCATCGACGACAAAGCCGAGAAAGTCGAACTCTATCTCGGAGAAGTGGGAGAAGACAACTACGATCGGAAATATCTCGCACGTCTCCGGATAGCGTTATTTCTGATATTTGTCGAGTCTGATGACAGGAGTACTCTCGGACACACCGCCTTCTCGAAGCAAAGCGCGAACATCCCATCTAAACCTACTCGAGTCAATCCGCTATGCAGGGTGTTCTTGCCGGCGGTCGCCAGCGCCAGCGCGGCCAAACCTGGAGCTTCTCAAAGGTATGCAGCGGTTCGATCTTCCCGCAATCTATTGCTACATTCTCCTTGATCCCATCGCCTCTACTTCACCCGCCCATAATATCCATAACTCCTAATGCAGTGGAGCTGTACAATCGTGGCATCAGGTAGTGGTCCCATGTGTTATAGTCGAGGGTCAAGTGATCGGACTAACTTTGTGATGCTAGTCTGGCGGTGAAGCACGAAGCTTACTCACGACGAGTGTTGGTGATTAGGAGATAGGCTTCGATATGAAACGAATGCTCCGCGTGAGCCTCACCTGCCTATTATCTGTCCCCTTACCGAGCCATCAAGTGGACTATGGTCCGGACCCGCCGCCATGTCTAGAGCCCCAGACAAACAGAGAGTAGTTTTGGCTCACTGGCCCCCGTCAATGCCAGCTCTCAATTTTTGAAATGACTGGTTTTTGTCTCACTCGGTTTGAGGGAAGCCCTCGTGATCAATCCATGAGGCAGCTAACTGGCTCTTCTTGCAAGTCCTCGTTTGTCTTGGGATCTTCGCTGTTCCAACCGTCCACGATAGTGAGGGTCAGTGTTCGAGATCCTCTGCCCAGCCCGGGTAACAGACCGAGTCCCCACAAGATTGACCGAGATTTCGAAAATTGGAGAATGCTCCATTATAGATCTTTGTCTCGGGAGCACCATTGTCATGTCATTGTCCGAAAAGCGACGGCGGGTAGCTAAGGCTATCTCGGGGCATATTGTACATACAGGGCATACGCTACAGGCCTACACTCCCTAAAGGGCACTGGCCAAGGGTTCCGTCCCCGCGAATCCAGCAGCCCGGGTTTTCATCGCTGGTTGCAACCTCCAGACAACCTACAGTGGGGTGCCGCCTACCTTAGCCCCTACAGGCCCTGCCCGCCAAGCAGGATTGACAGAGCGTCCCGCCGGGTGGTGACGGAATCGCATACACTCACTTTTCCATCTTCCCGAACCGTCTTCCCGCCCCGACACTGACCGATCCGTCGTGTCTCCCGCATCCCATATCCCATTATCCCATCCTACCTTGCCATATCACATTACACGGTAATTAGACGGTACCTGAATTGTTTAGACGAAACAACTACCGAATCGTGGCATTGCCTTTCTCTCTGACCCCCTCCTGTATTGTGAACAACGCAGTCGGTTCTTTTACACTCGTCTGCTTCTTTTTCCTACTCGGGTTTTCGGGTCCACTTACTCCTTGCTTTCTTCTTCCTCTTTTGGCTTCCACCAGCATACCTATTGGACCAATCCACATTACATACTGCCACTGCTAATCGTGTGATCGTCGTTCTCACGCTCTTGTCGAGACGCCCTTCTCCCGCCTCTCTTCCCCATAACCCTCGTCCCTGCGTCCATGAGTGTGCCTTCTCGGCATCTCTGGCAGGCATGGCACCAAAAACTAACGGCCGTGGGGTCCAGGTAGAGGACACCAAGATCTGTGTGGTGATGGTGGGACTTCCCGCTCGTGGGAAGAGCTATATTGCCCAGAGAGGTATACACGTCTTGCCCCTTTGCCCATCTATGCCGTCCTGTGACGAAGAGAGTGGTGGCTGACGTACAATCCATTGTTGCAGCCCAGCGCTACTTGACCTGGCTCTCGATACCATCCAAGACCTTCAATGTAGGCAACTATCGCCGACATGATGCCCCGCAACCCTCCGCCGACTTCTTCGACAATAGCAATGCCGAGGGCGAGCGCAGACGGCGCGCCGCGGCTGAGGCAGCCTTTGCCGACATGCTGGGCTGGTTCCGGCAAGGCGGCGTCATAGGGATACTGGATGCCACAAACTCGACTAAAGAAAGACGCAAATGGGTCATGGATTTGTGCACACGCGAGGGAATTGAAGTGCTTTTTGTCGAGTCCAAGTGCGACAACGAGGAGTTGATTATGGCCAATATTCGTGACGTGAAGACTACCAGCCCCGACTATCAGGGCCAGGATCCTGAGGCCGCCGCCCTCGACTTCCGCAACCGTATCAAGCACTACGAGAAAGTATACAAGACCATCGACGAAGACGGAGATGAGAGTCATTACACTTACCTCAAGATGATGGATGTGGGCAGTCAAGTAATCATCAATCGCATACAGGATTACTTGCAGAGTCGGGTCGTATACTACCTCATGAACCTACACATTCGCCCACGGTCGGTTTGGTTGTCGAGGCATGGCGAATCTCTGTACAATCTTTCCGGCAGGATCGGCGGCGATACAGATCTATCTCCAAGGGGACAGCAATATGCTATAAGGTTACCAGAGCTTGTGCGGCAGTCTGTCGGTGTAAGTCTATACAATTTGAATGCCGCGCTCACTCCGTCGTCGTCTTCTACAGCACCGCCAAACGATAGACTGACCAACACGATCATAGGATGATCGACCCCTCACCGTATGGACTTCCACGCTCAAGAGAACTATAGCGACGGCGCATTATCTGCCCGCAAACTACAACCAGCTACAGTGGAAAGCACTAGATGAATTGGACGCTGGTGTGTGTGATGGCATGACGTATCAAGAGATAAAAGATGTATATCCGGAAGACTTTGTTGCGCGCGACGAAGATAAGTACAACTACCGGTACCGAGGCGGCGAATCATACCGAGACGTGGTGATCCGATTAGAACCCATTATTATGGAGTTGGAGCGGTCCGAGGACATCCTCATCGTGACGCATCAAGCTATTCTGCGTTGCATTTATGCATACTTTATGAAGAAGGATCAGTCTCGTTCTCCTTGGATGAACGTCCCCCTTCACTGCCTTATCAAGCTGACGCCCCGTGCGTACGGCACGGATGAGGAACGCTACCAAGCCGATATTCCCGCCGTCAGCACGTGGCGCGGCAAAGGCAGCACCGCTAAGCACGAAGACCCCATACCCGAGGCCAGCATGTCTCGTTAATTATTTCTTTCTAGAGATACCCGGACATTAAAGATGACGTACTAGGAGCAGCAGAACCACACATCACGAAAGGAACATGAAGCAGCGAACAGGGTATTTTTACTAGCGATCAATGTGACCAATTAGTAATGTTAAGGGTGCTGCTATCGATGAAAAGGAGTTACCTAGCGCCAGACTGGGCAGAATGGATCACTATGGATTTTACGGGCGGCATAGTCGAGTTTGGCGCATCCAGACGTCGTGCGATGTCGCCGATCATGTGGCTGCAAAGCCAACTGGACGATTCACAGTTTCAGTGCCTACAGGAGGCGTGTATAAAAAAGGCATATATCAGCGTCTCTATCTATGATATAATGTATAGCGGCCAAAATTGATGGCATGAACCATGATTCCCTGCCCATCCCAAAGCATGGTCCTTGTCAAACCCGATGCCCTTCCCAATTGTAGATGCTAGTTGGATTTGGAACAGTTGTTCCCATGGAGCCCGAAGTTTAGCTCACCGCTGTTCACTTCTATCTACCTCGTTTTACAGACTCCGTGAGTATGGCAGTTTGGCACCCATGTAAACGACCCTACATATGTAGTGTTGAGCAAACACGTGCTCTATCCTACACGATGGGATAACTAGACTCTAGTTCCTAGTTCCACTTCTGCCGCACAGCTCAGTCACTCAGGATGAAGATGTGGTGCTCAATGGCCAATAATGAACCAACATTGTAACCTGGCAGTATTTTGACTACTCGTGCTAAATTTACTTTTTTAGCGTTTACCCGGTGATCTCTCTCCTCAGCTAGCTCGTAAGACCCAGTAGTGTGACGAAGATTGTCAATGGGGTGTACCGATAACATCCGAGTATAACCGCGCTACGGACCCGGATTTGGCCTCGGTTCTTCTCACTGTCGGCTACCTATACGTAGGTACTTAGTAGGTATAATACCAAGACTTTAGATCCAGCCAATAGCAACATGTGTAAACGCGAGATGGCCTTTTACAAAGTCGCCACCGTCCACAGAGATTAATTATTTTGGATAAATTAAAGCAGACCCTCTGGAGGAGTTGACTGGATCTAATAGGCTCCCTTGGGCTGCACCTTTAGTGGCTGAGAGGCCAAGGCGGAGGGGAGAGGTAATGTCAGGGAACTAGTTACCAACTATTCTATGGTGTAGGACTAGTGAGATTCTGTATATATAAGTAACTGAACCCCCTTAGATTTGGGAGGTTCAGGAATCAATTGACTACACTATTGAGCCCTATCTACTACCCCCTGGCTGCAAACAGGTCTATCTATTCACTCCGGGACGCAAATCCCTGACAAGTAAGCTCGATAGTTTTATGTAAACCCATGCCTCAGGCATCTATTTGTAGTAATATTTGCAGCTTTTACTAGGGGCAGTTCTTCTTTTCCTCATAATGCCACTGTATTGGTCGCTCGGCCAGTAGTAGATCTAGTGGCTCCTAGATGGCGACACGGAAATCCATCAGTTCTGCTCTGGCGAGCATTTCCCAAATTTGGCATTACATTGTGTCTCCTGTTATCCAAAACATTTGAAAAGTTCGGCTACAGTGGATCTAAGCGTATAGTCAGCTCCATGGTGAAGATGTTTGTTTTATTAGATTAAGTATATCCAGGTGTTGCTTACTGTTTCGTAAGGAATATGCCGTTAAAGGAAAATGCCTTTAGGGTTTACGTGATACGCGTAGCATTAAGTATCAGAACCCCTGTATTTTAGCTAAGTCATAGACACTTGTTGTTGCATGTCACACGGACGACCCGAGGGATTAAGACTGTCTCAGGCACCCGAAACCCGTCTGGCCAAAACCTCCAATACCATATATATAATTATATGAGCGGCAAGGCTGGTTCCCGTACCCGTTCCGCGCGTTCTCGCGATAACCTAATCGCTCCCGATACGGGCTATACGAGAGCGAGGAACGAAAGCGAGGCTTTTACATATAGAGACAAAGGTCGCCGCCTGGCCCAAGTAGAAGGACTAGACCTTCATGGCCCCCTTGACGCCCTAGATGATTATTGCAATATGAAAACTCTTCCAAGCCCTTGAATCCAAGCCCTTATTGCATTGCGCAAAATTCATTAAAGAACCTTCGAGAGCTAATTTAGCTATAGACAGAATGCTCTTTGTTATGAAGTTTCACAAGTGTGCCCCATGACACGAAGGACGAAGGAGTACCCATATGTCTAAGCAGGGAACCTTGCCATTTTGGGTAATTCGGGACTATGACAGTGTCCACTACATACACCTAGAATTGACGACCGAACGGTTCGCGGCACCGAGCTTCGCCTAGTAATAACGGTCAAAAATATCAAATTGATATCAGTACACGCATCAAATGTCCCCTTGCAGCCGGCTTTCTCAACTCATCAGCTTCATCGCGTACTGAAAATATCACATGCAAATAACTTGACGGGGTTGTGCTATTCGTGAGGGTTCAAACCTCATTTTTCTCATTTTCTGAGTTAATGTTTGCAAACTTGGTGAGACAGCTGATTTGGACTAGGATATCCCTACACTTTATTCAAGTCACACTCTTCAAAGCATCGACGCTATTCTCGGATAGCAGTTTTCCACTTCTCTTCCACCAATCCCTTCTTACCGTACCTATATCACAGTCTACTGTGTAGTATCAACAGGGTGGATCACGGACTGCCTTTTACCGCCTGGCGAGGTAGAGGGACAGTAGTATTCCAGTAATCGTGATTGCTTATTCGTGTTGGCCGGCGGCGGACTAAAGTTTCAGTGCATGAAAGTGCGTATCGCGATTGTTGGACTCGGAAAGCCTGCGGCAAGTTCCTTCATCAACGGGAGAAGTACGGGAGCTGCAGACTTTCGTAGCTTGGGTAATGCAAGGTTGGCAAGACACTAGAAACTCCTCGTGCTCATGGGCACCAAATTGTACTATACGTCGACGAGATATCCGCAACGAAGAAAGTGGTTGGGACGTGTTACTCCTCAGGAGCTACGGTGGCGAACGTTACAACCGAAGGCTATCCGGGGTTGTTACCACCTATCCCGGCACCCTACACGTATGCTGCGAGTCGCTATTTCATATTGTGTTACGTCTTCAAAAGAGCCACTTCATATGGCTGTGTAGTCGTTCATTTGAGGTCGGCCTGTGTGACGGCGGGCCCACGGAGCGCAACACCTTGGAAGATTGGGCAACTTGAGTCGTAGCTTTTATCCTAGATACACAGGCAGGCGCCTACGTATGATGGTTACTCATAATCTCGTTAACTCTCTATTATGTCCCCGTGTGCGGTTCAGACTCTTGCGCAATGGTCTAGTTTATCGACGTGGATGAATGCTGCCCAAATT
Source organism: Xylaria castorea (assembly GCA_022495115.1). Lineage (NCBI taxonomy): Eukaryota > Fungi > Ascomycota > Sordariomycetes > Xylariales > Xylariaceae > Xylaria > Xylaria castorea. The sequence continues at coordinate 360,239 of MU382638.1, read as the reverse complement.
CCATCAGCTGCGTGCTCGCAAGAGACCAGCGACAATAAGACGACACTACCCCTGGGGATGAGCTTGACTCGTTGAGGCTCTTCGGTCTCATTGGTTAGTAAGAGCTTGTCGTAGCCCCCGAAAATGGGGGTCGATAGGATGAAGAGGGGGAGAAATTAGGATACTAAGCATGTGGAATCTGTGGCGTCCCGTACGGCACCGAAGCCCGTGGTCTCCAATAGCCGTGTGACGTAGGCTGCCTACCTTCTAAATCGGCGCTGTACGGCATCTCCGCACTTGTACTATGCGGTAAACCAACCTACCGAAGCCGGTAGTGAAGCCTGGCTCCACGTGGTAAACGTAGGAGTCTAGGGCCGCAGACGCGAACCTCGGCTCTTCCCAAATCAGTGAGCATTGCTCAGTGTCGTACAGTAGTTAGAAGCCGCATGGTTATGCCAGGAAAAGAGTAAGATCAACGCTCTAGATGCTTCCTTCCCCAGATTTAGATCGTGGGGTACTGTCATGAGCGTCGAGACAAGCTTCCCCGGTTCCTGGGATCCGCGATGGATCTCCAGGTCCCCCGGCCCGCGACTATATAGCCGTAACGGCTGAATCCTTGGTGCGTTGAACATCGGGCCATCTTGCATGCGTCAGTCTTCGGATATTCGATTCTAGTTGGTCAAATCTCGCCGCGAGATCCGGCTGTGTGGTATTAAGTCCCTGGAGGTAGTCGTATCACAGCCAAAGTCTTGCAAAATGGACTAGTTGAATGGAAACTAGCGCCAATCTCCGCAATACCCCTTGCCTTTAACGGCAGTTAACAAGCTAGATCGTTGGTATTTGATCTAGTCTATCCTGTTGGACAGCCTTCGTCATGGACGCTAATGTCTAGTGGTCCCTGGGAGTCTGGCGGCTTCCCCTTTTAGGAAACGCTGACGAATGAGATACTCTTTTGGGATGCTTCCATGTTTAGTACAGTTTCACCATACCATGATGACTTGAGTATCATACTTGGTGATGGTTGTTGAGAAGCATCATTAGGAGTCAAAAGACTGCGGCTTGTAAAAGCCTATAAGAGCATTGAGTTCCAGTAGATTAAGACGATGGGTTTGATTGTAGAATACACCGTCTTCGCTAAATATAATTCAATATTAGGAAAAACTTGAGCTGTTATACATCATGCGCTTCACTCAGCTTCTCGGGCTTTTGCAGGCAGGCTTGGCCGTTGCTGGTCCTCTCGTCCCGGACAGTCAATTGCAGACACGGTCTACAGCTCCCTCTCCCGGTCACACGTATTTGAACGTCGGCCAGAACTACCTCAATGAGTGGCAAGGTTTCCAGTCCGGCGTCAAGAAGCCAGCTGGAATCAGTGTTTACGGCGACATCTACGATGGTACCTTAAACTCAGACTCTCAGAATCTTCTAGCGTCATATGCTGGCAGCAACCGGTGTGTAGTTTAGAATCACTGTTACAGGAATACTTTGCTAATATATATATATTTTTATAGTGGCTATGTCGAGATCGGTCTGAGCTGGAAAGACGACATGGTCTCGCACGGTTACAGTCAATTTCAGGGCGCCAAGCTGTGCAACGACATTGCCGCCGGAAAGTTCGACTCGTCTCTAAACACTTTTACCTCATACCTTAAAAAGTACCCAAATGTCAAATTCCTCTTGCGAGTCGACTATGAGGTCTCGGGTAACCTCCACGCCAACACCAACCCTAACCAGTTTGATCAGTCGACGTGGGACTTGAAGGCCTACCCTGCAGCTTTTGCCCATGTGCGTCAGGTAGTTTCCAGCGCCGTTCCGAACGTAGAATTCGTTTTCCACCCCGTTCGCGGTTCAGCTCAACTGCTATATCCCGGAAACAATGTCGTCGATTGGCAAGGTAAACACAATATCATATCCGATTTCACAGTTTCATTAGATAACCCCTATTTCTAACATGGCTGCCACGTTTAGGTTTCTCCATCTTCAACAACGACGTCTGCCTTAACGTCGGCTCTACCAGCAACTGCGTCGGAAGCAGACTAGACCCTAATGTCCTGAAGGATATCCAATTCGCCACCAAGCCCAAGATCGTCGCCGAGTCCGCTGTCCAACCTCCCGCGGTCAACAACCAGAATGACTTCATTGACTACCTGACCCGCGTCAGAGATATGGTGGAGAAATACGACTTTGCCGCCTGGACATACATCAACAGCAACTGGAATGCGCATGGATGGGATACCGCTACCTGGGGTGATAGCCGAATCGAGACTCACTCGCAAGTATTGCAGTGGTTCCAGCAGAACATCTCCAACAACCCCAGATATATCTTCGGTTAAGCCCCTGGCTTACTTAAATCGACGTACTACGCTGTTGTCTCTCAGCCACCCGCCATGGCAATTCTGCTAGGGATTGATCCTAGGGATGTACAATTACCTATAGTTTTATGACTCTGGTATAAAATATGGTAGATGAGTAGTTAGTATAGAAACCTCCAAGACTGGAAGTTTTGGAACCTGTAACAATGGCTTGGTTTCAAAGGCTTGGAAGAGTGTTCATATTGAAATAATCATCTAGGGCGTCAAAGGGGCCATAAAGGCCTAGTCCTTCTCCTTGGGGCAGGCGGCGACCTTCGTCTCTATATGTAAAAGCCTCGCTTTCGTTTCTAGCCCTCGCTCTCATATAGCCTATATACGGGAGCGATCAGGTTATTGCGAGAACGGTCAGAAAGAGTACGGGAACCAGCTTTGCAGCTCATATGATTATATACATAATATTGGAGGTTTTGGCCAGACGGGTTTCGGGTGCCTGAGGCAGTCTTAATCCCTCGGGTCGTCCGTGTGACAAAATTTGATACATTAAAATTAGTTTCTAGCATATTTTAGTAAATAAGAGACTTAAAGCTTAGCATTTCTTAAACTAGACGTCGAGATCACGAGTGGGAGAATACGTGTGAGGGCGGCTAACGAACAGTAGAGACGAGCGTATCTGTGAGGGGATCACACGTATACGCCAGCAAACATAATCAGAACAGAACCTGTATGTCACTTGAAGGACTAGAAAGATAAGTAAGAGCTAATAGTTGAAGGTTCTGGACTAATATACAGGAGTAGGGCGGAGTCCCCTGATCATGTAACCTAATCCTTGGTCATGTGATCTAACAACCCCCTTTCCCAGAAAAGGTCACGTCCTCGTGATCCAAATCCTCCTTGATCCTGAATGTCTTCAGCTTGAGCGTTATTCTCATCTTCTTCTCCCTCCTCGAGTTGTGCGGGAGGAAAAGGCCTGCGGCGTGTTGTCGCGGAGGTAGGTTGGCCAGCCTGTAAACTCGGGTAGGTTGTTGGGGTCTACGGAAAGGGCGACAGGGTTGGCGACGGGCTTTGCGCATTCTCGAACGTGATGTGGTCCACGGCAGTTGGGGCACTGCATCTTTTCACAACCTTTCTGATTCTTCTTGTGGGTAAAATGACATCGCTCGCATTCGTTATGAGCCCAAGTGTCTTTCGGGAAGGAGAATAGTGCGCCGCGATCCAGGTGATATTTTTCGCAGTTGATAAGCCATTTAGCAGACTTGTCAGTTCGGCCGCCTTTAGACCATGCGGTAGTATTGCCTACCCAGATGTTGCCATATTTGCCTCTAGTAGACATGACGGTTCCTTGATTGCGCTGTTTGATGAAGCCTGTCTGACGAGTTCGAACGAGGTCAATGATCATCAAATCACGCTCATTTCCTTGCATGCCGGCGACTGTGCGGACGTCGACAAGTTCGCGATTGATCTCGGCGGAGGACAGTTCGGAAATCTTGTCTTCGAGTATCTTGACTTGGGCTCTATATGGGGTAACAATACCAATAGAGAATCTGGTACCGTCTTGGTGACAAAGCCCTGCTGCAAAAATCATGGCAACGACATCTCGGACAAAGGCAGCATTGTGACGATTGATTGTGCTGTTGCCGTCTGAGCTTTCGTTATCATCTCCTTTGACGTTGAAGAAGATAGAAGAGCCTCCAGCTCCCACGTGAGTAATCTTCTGCATGAAGTCTCGTGTTCGGAAGACAACGGGGTCATCGTGATTTCGCGAGGCTTCAATCATTCTTCCGTCGTAAAATTCGTTGGATGCGAAATGGGAAACACCGCCCTTGGAGCGGTAATTGACGGTCAGCCTACAGATTGGCAGAGCGCGAGATTGTTCCATTCGAGTGCCGAGCGGTAATTCGAGCTGTCGCGCGAAGGGGTTAAGGAGTTGCTTTTCCTCGTCCTTGTCCATGTGTGAATTGCTGGAGAAAACGAGCGGCCTCGTCTGTTTGCTGTCGCCGGAGAAAACGCGAACGACTACAGAGCGAAATTTGGTCAAGGGAATAAGCGTGCTTGCTTCCGTCATTCGGCGTTCCTCGTCAATGATAAGGACCTGAGCGGTGATGATGTTGCCGAGGGTGGACGCGACGAGAGGGGTACAGACGATAACGTCGGCTTCGGCGTAGAGGTACTTGACGAGTTGATCAGAGAGTTGCTTATGGGTTTTCTTACTCTCTTTTGCCCAAAGGACAGGGTCGGATTCGCGAACTTCAAGATTGGACAAGATTCTTATAACGAGGGGGTTGTCCTTGTTCTGTATCATGTACTTTTTGACAGCTGACTCAATGGATTCTGGGCTCTTCCAAATAGTTGCGGCTTGATTGAGTCTGTCGTACGCGCCTTTTGTGAGTTGAGCTAAGAGGCGTTCGGGCTCAAGCATCGTAGAGAAGTTGCCGTCTGAACAGGTCTCCTCTGCCTCTTTGAAGGTTCGTCCCGTGGCTGTGGAGACGACCGATGCGCGAATGATCTTTGGGGGTCGGTCAGGTTGAAGTCGGGACCACATACTGAAGAAGCTGGCTGCGATGTCATTCAGCTGTTCGTTGTTTGCCCCGACAACCACGATTTGAATACGTCGCTTTGGCTGTTGAGGATCTGCGGTAGGCTTATAGGTAAAGAGTGTGGAGAGATCGGGTACATTCTGTGTCGTCGTCTTGACCAAATGTCGCAGATGTGGAGGCACCCATTCCTCCGTCGTAGGCGTTGGTTGGGCTTGAGCGCTGTCCGATTCGTCCTGCTCATCCGGAGTTTGATCGGTCTGATCGCTGCCCCATCCGTTACCCTCATCCGGAGCTGGGTTCGTCTGAGCGTTGGCCCATCCGTCATCTTCTCCCTGTCCCTGTTTCCCGTGCTCTTGAGTTGCCTCTTCAGTTGGCTTAGTGTCAGTGTCTTTTTTATTGACTTTGTAAGACGTGTTCTCAGGGATTTCCAGATTGTCGAACTTGACGTTTTCGAACGCTGGGTTGGTTCGACGTTTCTTGGGAGGCTCTGGTGAAGATGGGAGCTGAGCTTCTTCGGTGAAGGTTGCAGTGACTGTAGGAGCGGGATCTGTGGTGACGGGTTTCAATACTTTAGTGAGTTTATTAAGTTCCTTTTCATCCACGGAATCCCATTGCGTCAGTTTTGCGAAAAAGACCAGCGTATGTGATTTACCGCCGCCGGGACAGCCAGCAATAACTTTAGAGCCATGCGGAACTTTTTCGGGGTTGTCAGTGATGAAGTCCTGCTGTTCTTTGTTAAGCCGAATGTACTCGGCATAGATGCGGTCCGATTCGTCTCTGGTGATGCCACGCTGAGGGAAATGGGTCTGAGGGATTTCATCGTAGTAAGTTAAATACGCGAGGGAGCTCGGATCTATCATTCGCTCTTCGTCTTCGCCAACCTCGAAGTCTGTCTTCACTGATGGTGTGGTTGGTGGAGGGGATGGTTTGGGATATTCCCGAATGCCCGGTTTGAAGTGTGCGCATTCTTCCACCGGTTTGCCAGACATTCGATCAACGAGATGTGCAATAGCTGGGAAAACTTTGAGGTTGAAATAGCGGATGTGCTGGTGGTTGAAGTCAGTGATCCACAGGTGGAACAGTGCGAAGTTGTCATCCGAATCTGCTGGTACTGTAGCGTCTGCAACGGCTTTCACTTCGGCTTTGGCGGTGTCTTCGTGGACTGATGTGTTACAAGCGATTGACACGTTGGGTGAATTCCGCTTGTTGGCCAGAGCTGCGAGGTATCTCTCGCCACTAAGTTTCTCCGAGATTCTCAACTCGGGTACTTTGAAGTGCACGGGTTTACATGGTCCCCAAATTGGTTTCCACAAAGGATGCGTAGGGGCGAACACGAGAAATGCGAGTGTGCCGATTGATTCCCATTCCTTGCCCAGCCTAGTACAGACAGCTTTGCACAATGGGGTGTGATCAACTGTCTTGGTTGGAGTGAGGAATTGGTTATTGTTCCAAAGAGTGGTAACTACGCGTCTGACACGGTCCTCGTGATCAGCTCTCGATTCATACGTGGTGGTTGTCTTGTGCGGGAGCATCCATTCGGCAATGTCGATGACCCATTCTTCCTTTTTTTTCACGAGCTCTGGTGTTGTCACTGCATGCGTGATAGTGGAGAGGTGCTCAGCTAAGTAAGCGATAAGGAGAGCCTGTTTTCCCTGACTGATATCACGAGCTATTCCACAGGCGCGGAGAATGCCAGCCGTGATCTGGGTAATAGCTTCACACTTGTCTACTTTTGTTTCAGGCAAAGGTGGAAGCTCGTATGGTACGTCAATGAATTCGATCTTGAGTATCTCATTGGGTCGAGGGATGGTAGGGAGGTGATAGATGCTTGTAGGTATAACCAACCATGCAGTAGGATACTCGCAATCCGACAGACCTTTGACTGGCAGGGCCAGGGCTTTGGTCGATTTTCGGGAAGTCAGTTCAGATAGGCCGTCTTGATATTGATGTTCAAGAGCTAAGGCGTAGGTCAGACGGACGGATCTTTCAATGGAATTCATGAAGACTTCAGGGTTCTCCTGTCGTTCGAACTGAGCATCGCTGTATTGGATGATTCTGTCCATCGATCCAAAGACGCCATCTTTCGCGTTACCCATGAGCTTTTGATAGGGGTTGAGGTTGCGTTCCTTCCATCCCTCGACGAAGATACTAGTAGCTTGGACAGTTTCTTGGTTGGAGCAAGGGAGTGCGAACTCGAATTGACGTGGGTCGGAAGAGGTCAGCATAATCTCATCAACTGCCTTAATAACTGCGGTAAACTGTTTTCCACAGCAGATAGTCAAATATTCCACTTCGTCTTCACGATGGGTGTGATGGATGCCATTAGTTGTCGCTGAGACGTCCATGTGCATATTGACGAGTAGTGCGTCGTAGGGCGGAGCCTTGGGTAGTTCAAGGTAACCTCTCGCCTTGGCCCATTCTCGCACTCTTCCTTTACCGAGCTTCTTGATTGTAGGTAGCTCAGTGAAGGCTTGATACATGAGAATAGTATCTGCGAAAGTCTTATGGGAGCTCTTTGACTCGACCCAGTAGCTGTGGCGGATCTTGATGTACCGTGTGCCGTATCGCGCATTGTAGACTTCTATCGTAGTGCGATAGCCTGTAGCGTTTGAAGTACCAAGGGTCGTCACGTAATCGGCAACGTACGGAGCGATGCACTGAGGAACTGCCCATTCGAGCTTCTTGTGGCCGATCTGACTGGGGAGGGTGCTGTAACTCATCACGCATGCCATCGTGGACGAGACGTATGCGGCCTTGCGTTCGCCGTGTTCATCAACGCGGTGAGTACTGTGGAATTTTCGTTGCTTGGCTTCTCAGAGGAATATATTTTTGAGCAATTGTGTGTGTGTGCGTGTTTGTTGCTGGGAGATATGTTTATGAAGAAGGTGTGAGTTGTGGTTATGCGGCGGTTAACCACTTTACGTGTACTCTCATATCTTTCTGAGTTTCGTTGACCTACATATTGAATCGGGCCCAGGGGGATGTCCGTACCCGGCACCCCAACTAATAGGGAGGAATTCTGGCAATACGCATCCAAGGTTGGCAGCTCTCACTGAATGTATTGGGGAACCAATTGATCAAATAGAACACAAGTAGGTCAACTAGGTAAACAACGGTAAAAATCGACGATAATTGCTATGGTGTTTTGCAAAGGAGTGGTGATAGCTAAGTTAGCTAGGATTGCCAAAATCTCTGAAAATCAGACACCCCTTCACACACTACTTGCTATAAGTACGTACAATATATCCCCCTATTATTGGCTGGACCGCTGCCTTCACTAGTTACCCGGCTTCAATATGTATTCTTTTGCAAAAAAGAATCATAACTTATATTTCAAAATATTTGTGAACCTTCCCTTATGTTCACGCAGACAGGGCGCATTTATGTTAGCACCATAAAGTGCACCACACCGCATCGGGATCATAAACGCGAAGTATCTACCAAACGGCGTAGGTCACATAATATTATAACAATTCATAGACTAATCAGAGATGACTGACTGCATGCTTGGGCTAGCATCTGGACTACGTCCGCCCTTAACTCGCACGCTTGGCTCTTTCCTGCGTTTAATAGCTTTCCTATACGATAGGTTTTATCCTGGAATTTGTCATGGAACTCAGTATAGGTGAGGTAAGTTTAGAGGATCTATATGAAGCTTACTTATAGTTAATGGAGCAGATCAACCTGTTTCCGAACCCTGAACACTATATAAGTGATCTTCCTTATTCTCCTTTGTATCCCTTTGGAGACCGCTTCGGCATCTCCCACCTACGAGATCAACCCTTAGACTTTCCACGAGAGAAGTCCAAAAGGATGTTGTTTCCTTGTGCCGATGTAAGCGGCTATGCTCTATCGTGGCTTGTTTGAGTTGATCTGGCTAACCTTCACGGACTTGATTATGTGGTGAAACTTGTCCAGGCCTATAACCATGGCAGTCCCCTATTGTGAAACTAAACCTGATAAGACTACAGCCAGTAGTGCACGGACTAAAAAACCTTCACAACTGCGCTTTATTGTCGCCTGTCTTCTTCGTACAGAAGGCATTAAAATACGCGTTCAATGCGTCAACAGTCCCGGTGCCCTCCACTAAGCCAGTCACGATGCCCACGTAGCCGTCAGGCCTTACCACAACCACACCGCCCTTCTCCTCATCGATTCCCATCTTTGCGTGTGCCGCCGCTGTAGCATTTGGGACGCGGCGGTCCCATCTATCATCTGCATAAACGAGGTCTCGATACCTCCCAAGCAGGCCCGGGAGGTCACGCGAGATTTCAATTTCGTTGCGCGCGGCGGTGAATATTGTGCAAATGGTGAAGAATAAACTGTGCGGGTTGTATCTCTCATGGTGGGAGACAGTATCGATATCCGGGCGCAGGTACGAACCGAAGAAAGACCGCTTTCCGCCTAGCTGGAACGCAAGATCCTTTAGGGCCTTGGAGGTCACCGAGGGCTTACCGGCGAAGATGAAAATACGGAATGACCCGTTCCAGGGAATCTCTTGTTCCAAATGGACGATATTGGCATCGACCACTCTCGTGACATCGGCATTGGCCATCATACGCCCAGTTCGAAGTTTAGTGCCTTTGGGATGGATCAATTGCGACTGGGCTGGATGACTAGGGGACCAGTTCAATGCATTGGGTCCATATGCCACTCCATAACCACTCGTGAACTCGCACGCCTCCTTGAAGGTTTTAATAAACTCGTTATCGTCAGGATTCCCGTTGGTGTGCGACGAGGCTGCCCTAACTTCTGTAGCAGCCGGTAGTCGCTCTGAAAACAACTTGGCGTACTTGTTGTCGAAAGAGAGGAGGTTTTCTGCTACCTCTTTACGCTCTGGCTCATATGTTTTCAGAAGCGCTCGCCCGGCGAATCCAGCCTCTACTGCATGTATTTTCCAAGCCAGGTTCTGAGCATCCAGGAACGCCGTGTTCATACCTTGACCGGCTTTGGGCTGCATGACTGTAAGCAACTCGCCTCGAAATGTTCTCCAGAAGGAGAGGAGGCAAGTATATAGAGAAAACCTACACTGTGTGTATGACATGCGTCCCCCCCCAAAAACACCCGGTGGTCAAGAGTATATTTTTCAGAAATTCCTTGGCCGATAGGATACACTGAGTACCACTCCACCCTCTCCCACTCGATGGAATACGGTTGGAGTATCTTCTTCGCTGATGCCTGTACTTCATCCGCCGTGGCCGTCTTGCGTGGGTTCCAGTCCGGGTCCGTAGACGATGCGATCTGGATATATAAACGGACCATGCTATTTTCCCGGGGAATTACCATGATAGACCCGTGCTCCGAATGTATCGTACATTTCATCTTATATACGTAGTTAGCCTCATATCCATCTCAACTGTGGACATGATTACACAGACCTTAATATCGGGGAAGTCCGTCTTGACCACACCATCCATGACGCCCCACACGTGGGCGATTGGGTCTTTGTGTGTGATACCAATGCCCAGTTGCTCACGGACAAAGGACCGGGCACCCTCGCCGCCAAACAGATACTTGGCGCGAACCGTTTCCCTGCTAGTTCCGTCCGTGTGCTCGAGGTTCACCTCAACCGGGTATTCCGGGTTTTGCTTCTCGTCGGATGAGAAGCCAGTGATCTTCCAGGGCCGTTGGATTTCGATGCCATTCTTCTCTAGATCCGATATGAAAACGCGCTCGATGAGACCCTGATGCAAGAGCGTAGTGAAGGGATACCTCGCATCGATAAACGCCGGGCAACTAGCCCAGGTGCCTGTTCTGACAATGCCTTTGCTCGCCTCCGCCGGATCCCAGAAAGCTACTTCGTAGACCCTTGCGGGCTTATGCTTCATGATAGCTGACTTTAATCCTAGACTCCTCAAAAGGTCCAGAGACCGAGGCTGGATGCCATCGGCGCGCCCCGTAGGCGTAGGTTCAGCACGGTTGTCTATATGCTTAATCCTATAGCCGAGTCTTGATAGACACGCCGATAGCATGAGACCCACGGGCCCTGCTCCCACAATTACTAAGGACTAATCAGTATTGGCTCGATCGAGAGTAAGAGTTCTGTCTACCTATGTCATAGTATGGCGAGTTCGACTTCGATGAAGGCCGGTCCTCCATTGTAAGTTCGATACCGGATATATGACGTACAATCAAACAGGAATGAGGGGTCGGTATCAGTACGGGGGTGAGGCCGCAATAATTGAGTTACAATGTTGAAAAAAGAAAATACACCACAAAGAACGCTTGGCCAATGAAAGAGGACTAGATCGGGGGTATCAAATGCAGTCTAAGAATATTTGTTCCGTATGTGAGGATTACTGTGTCCGCTCATAGACCATTTGTTGTCGACTTGGATTGAGGAGCTTCAGTAGAGCGCAGGGAGGCCGGGAGAGGAGGTCGTTTAATATTGGTAAGCCCTTGACATATTTGCGGATACGGGGCCCGAGGCATCGGGCGAGGGTGAGGGCGTCAATTATCGGCAGCCAAAGTAGAGGGCTGAGGATGACACGGCACAGAGAGTCGGGAAATGCAACATCTCTACTAGAGGAATAGCGCGTGCGACAAGGGGCAATATTGATATGTCAGATGGATAAGTAAGCTAATTAGATAATCGAACATGATGCCAACCACGGCCAACAGACAACGGGTAAGCGCAAATCGGAATCCATAGTGGTGGAAAGGATGGAGTAAGATTGCAAGCGTGCTCGTAGCAACATGAAGAACCTTACCATTGAGTTGCTATACTCGTAGGCAGTGCCTCTATACAGTAGGTAGCTACTTGTAATATGAGGGGGCGTAGGCGTAGATGGGGAGACGATGAGTGTTAGTCAGTGTTGAGGCGTGTCAGGTGTTTGGGACTCGGCTGTCCCGCACGGGATCTCATCACGGTAGTGCAGAGCGGGGCCGATGCGCTGGGGCAGATTTGTGTGGATACGCTGGCTCATCACGGCTACGTTCTTCGGGAAAGAATAAATGGGACCGCCAGAGCCTCCAGTCTGCATCACAATGCAATGCTTCACAACAACCTTATTTTTCGTGACTTTAAAATTGTGTGACTCAGAAAACCCCCGCCACTCGCACGAACCGTAGCACAGACTACCTCAATAGCTACTACAACTGGCAACTAGTCTGCATAAGAGTCCGTGTCCTATCCAAAGTTTCCGCTTGATCTGCTATCGGGTCGCATATTGATAGGCCCAAGCAGACGATGTCTTGAGGGTTTGAGCTCATTTCATAGTAGTGATAAGATAAGAGCTGTGCCTGTGGCTAAGGCCCATTATGCTTAGGAAAAATGTGGCTTGTAACATGCTATGGTACAGAGGAGTCCTTCGAAAAGAATGGCAGTATTGTGTAATGTAACCAGTTCAAATAACACCAAGTTCAAAACCGCCTTCAACGCTTAAATATGGAGGTTGGTGAGAACCCACCTGTGAGGCATGAGCAAACATAGTGGTAGATACAACTTGAAATCTTGCTATGCTCGATACGTCTACTTTCAATTCACTTACGCCGGGAATTTACAGAATTCATGGGGAAAACATAAAACAACTGTTAAGAGTAGTAGGTAACCTATATATATTCGCAAAGAGATGTTGTAACTGCGTATAACTAGTTCGCAGGTAGCGCCATCAAGTCAAGAGCGGATATATACTTAAGTACCTATGTAGCATATCTCCAGCCACCTGTTTATTTCCGGCGCTAGCCATTGATGCACGCATGTAGTAACGCGCATGTAGATGTACAGTACTGATGGAAATTCGCCAATACGCAGCTAGCTACACGATCAGCTAGTGCCTAAATGTCGAATATTGGGTAATGTACGTGTAGGCCACACGGTAGGGAAACGGATTCTTTAATGTAAGTAATTTTTCCGTCTTCTTTTTCAACACTTGGCAAATTGTCAGCGTCTTCCAGCAGCTGGAATCTGGGTCTGATCTAACAGATCTACACTACCATATGTACCCCACATGTTTGAAACATGGAGCCTTTAATCTTTATGGAGCGCCGCTAAATGCATGCTGTAACCTCCGAAACATGCGCTATTCTTAGCCCAAGGTGCTAGCTTACTCTAAGTACAGACGTATATTCCAAGAATATTTTCACAGGAACGTGGAAGCTTTCGCTAAAGCATTGCTGTAAGATTGCCGATTTCTTGGAACCTGGGTTCACCATGCGACCACGGCTTTCGCCAATCGAGAACAGGGTAGCATTTGCTCACCCAATGGACTGCTTGACGTTTCCCAAGCGCGGAAGTTAAGGAGTATCGAGCCACAACTCAGTCCTGTTCCTTTCAATCCTCTAGTCACCTGCCTACTATAGCGGCATTTGACGGTCCGATTTGAGAAATATCGAATTGCTTCCCCCCGTGTCTCTCTACAACAGTATGCCACAGATTTTGTAGCTACAGGCAATTCCATCGGTCATAACTGGTTCGCGATGTCGGTTTTATTTGTCTAATGCATGGTTCAGAGCGACCTCTCAATATTCATTCACCTTGACCTAGCAGCTCGACGGAGCAACGGACGATCATATCTAAGCCAAGTGTAAGAATCGGCAGTCCCAATGATCTCCGTTAAATCCTTGCTTTCAGACTTCTTTTTGAAGTCGCTTGCGGAGCTTTAGACCAAATTCGGATGAGATTCCACCAGATCCTACAGTACCATGCCCCTGTCTTCCTCTCCATATGGAATGGCTTCCTCCATCCCTAAAGGGGTAGGGTATCGATATTCTCGAGCTTCAAAATGACGAGGATAGAACAGAGTTGGTAATTCGTTCCCTCCGACGCTCTTGATTCCCCTTTGCTTTTCTTCGCCAATAAACACCGTCAATATGACGTGGTCAGCCTGTCTGCTTTTTGGCTCTTTGCTCTTAGAGGGCGTTTCCTCTACCGTTCTTCAGAAGAGAGCCTTTACCCCAACAGTTAAAAGTGCTACTATTGTAGGAAACGTCGCCGATCCGGCGATCAATCGGGATTCTTGCGGTTCCACCCGGATTGGCAATCGTGCTTTCTGGACGTGCCGTGATAGTCAGCCCTATAACAGCGCTGGCGTTCCAATTCTGCCGATCTGGTCATCGTCGGCAAGTTGGTCTAATTTCAATGCCGATGGCACGCCTGGACTTCAGCAATATGGCGGTGGCGGCAGCCGGAACCCTTACTTCCATTACACGGCCGACGAATGTAACGGTAACAGCGCCGGCTTATGTAGTGATGGTACTCGCTACGCTCTTTGGCCGGACAGCCCTCCCTTGGTGACATCAACTGTTAATAATGTTGTTACTGCATACACGTGGATTCGTAAACAGCATATCAATTCAGAGGTATGTACGAAAACAAGCCATGTCTGAGTCTCATATTTATCTTCTGAGGAAAGTCACCCGTCTTGTCACATGCTAACTTTGTAGTAGTGAGTAGAGCATATCCGCCATCCAAATTTGAGGTCTGCCCTAGATGAATCTGGAAAGCAGAACCCTCCATATAGCCATAAACGACATAGTAACACTTATAAAACTCCAGTTTCAGCACGAAAGACCCAAATCCAGCAGTTTCGCTTTACAAGTTGACGTATAAATTGGGCACGTCGGATTCAAATGCGTTGCCCACGGTTACCCTCGTGAATGAGAACTTCTGGGTCAACGGCTCCATTCCATTCGGCAATTACGGCAATGTAATCAAAGATGGCATCGCTTATCTGTTCGGTCAGCCATCTAATGGTGTTCTCTCCTTGGCTAAAGTCCCCGTAAAATCTATCGAGAATGTTGGTGCGTACCAATATTGGGTCAACGGCGCTTGGACATCGAGTATGCCGCACATAAATCACGAAAACATTAAAATTCCCAACGGAAACGCAGGTGGACAGGGCACATACTACTTTTCAAAATATTGGAACAAGTGGGTGTGGATCGGCCAGGTAAGCTGCTTTCAATCTCAATCTATGTTCTCGTGGGTGTCGATATCAGAGAGGGTGGACTCAATTGCCTCCCAGCCCCTGCAAAGTTTCAACTCCTTAAAATACTCGCACTAAATGTACTATACTGACTTCTAATCTTTTTCAAAGGCGGGCATCAGCGTCTCCGCTGATTTCTTCATTACTACGGCCGATTCCATCACGGGGCCATGGGCAACTCCGGTCAAATTCCACTCCGGCCAGAGCGGTAGCTATTTTCTGGGAGCGTACTCCCTCCAAGCGCACCCGGGACTCAACCCAGCCGGTACCTCAACTAACGAAATATATATTTCGTACACAAAGAACGATGCGTTCCAGAACACTCAAAAATATACGACGCCTCTTATTCATATTGTATGGAACTAAGCCGTAATGTTCCTTGGCCTACGCATTGATGACATGTAGGCATAGGGCTGGTGGCAGGATTGAAGTGAGCGACTAAACTGTATTCAACGCTGCCACCGGCCCTTGCCGCTTGCTATCGCGTTCACCCGAGAGCTGGATCTTCCGCGACACAACACACACACGCACTCACATGACTGCGCTCTTCGCTTCACCCTGTGGTATCCTTTTTAGACAAACTTTTGTATAGTAAACATTGATCTTTTTTGTATATACCGAAATCTCTCGAACATAGTTATTCCCCTTTATGCATAGCTTCTTCCTGCTATCTTCCTACACAATTTTCTTCCTGAGGCATGTCTCTAGATGACGCAATCAATACATATGAGTCAAAGACATTCTGGCCACTCGGCATTGTTGAGTCGTTAGAACCCGTTTCATCTGACTGTACCACGGCCCCGACACGGATAACAACTTCCTTCCCTGTTCAATGCCATATCGAAAACTAGTTCTCTGTAGTCTATATGCTCTTTGCTTCTGTGAGGCGCTCTCGCGCCGTCTTTGGAACCTTCTCGGGTTCTTCTCCTGAACAACCAGGAGGAGGAACGCGGTGTATAGTGAGCTTCCCGGGTTCGGATGTATTGTGTGTCTCAGCAGTGTACAGCCAGTTCATCATCGGAGGAAAGGGGACAGGGTATTCGTCGCGTTGCGTCGTGGCATCCGCCACGCTAGTATCTTTGCTGCTACTGCCTTCGTTGCTGTAGGAAGACATTCTCTTTCCGCTGTACGTGTTGCGTTTTCCGTACAGGAGATATTTCACTTTAGGTGATCAGGACTACTAGACCGCATAGGTATTCAGCTGCTGACAGGTACCGCTTTTTACTTATGCCGTTCTCTGGCAAGGATGCTAGGGAATTGGACTCGGGAACTTTGTGGCAAGTAGGTACCTTTAAAGATGCACATATAGGGTGCCGAAGAGATTCATTTCGCAGGGCCTAGTGATTGCTATAGGAAGTTGACACAACAACTTGAGCGCGTGAATATCGCAGACCTTTAGGATATTTTATTGAGTATTGGTCATTCACCCTATCTTAGCTATGTAAGACGCGATGCACTCACTTGAGAATTGACTGAACAAACAAACCTATTATAAATCGGGATATTCCCACGTCACCATTGTAAAATGGTTTCGGGGAAAGCTTTTGAATCACCATGACGACGCGTCAGCAAAAACGAAAACGCATGCTTTGATGCAACGATATGCATGTTGATTGAGTACAATCCATCCCACTCATGCAGGGTCCAGCGTAGGATCCCAGCCCCCAACGGGCCGATCCGGCTGGTATCATCCTATTGCCTCAGATTACTACCTACAGTGCAGAAATCCAAGCAGCGATATCATTCCGAATATATGTAAGGAGGCGAGAGGTACAAGAGACATTTGCCTACCTTATAGTGATCCCTCGCAGTTTATTTCGTGTTATACACACCATTCCCTCTACAACATCATGGTCCCACTTCCATTCTTTTGGATATGTCGGTACGTTGATTGGAGTCCAAAGTAGGTCCTGCTGCGTTGCAAGGGGCTGTGTTTGGCGCTGTAACCTTGTCGGACAGCTGATATGAATTTCGTCGGGAGCGGCGCGAACCATCATTGGATATGGGGCGCAACGGATCAGGGTATCAAGCTTGGTCGCTTAATGTGGCTACATGGTTCTATTTAATTGTAGGATTGGCAGATAGGCTACGTGCAGATTTGTTTGATGATACCGCCATAGCAAATCCGAATTGTGACGTTGAGGCTCGATGTCGTCGTGGCACCAAACAAGGCTTCCTCACGTTTGATTTGATAGCTGTCTAGACCTTATATTTTTCGCGACAGGCCTCAAACTAAGGACCAGTGTCTAACATGCGAATCTGGAGGACTTATTAAGGATATTGGAACTTGCCAAAGTAGACAAATGTATATCGTAGTACTTAAGATGGAAGAAAAGCGCTTCTGGGGACCGAGGATCTCAAAGATTGAAACGGTTCTCGGTTACCTCTGAGAGATGTGACAGACAGTGCCTATTCAAAATTTTGATGGGAGAGGTGGCAGACAAACTGGGTTAAGGGTATAATATGTAGGGGATAGGGATGGATTTCACGGCCTGAGCACATAAACCTCCGTGTATATCGCGAAATATCTAGTTCTAGACTACACAGAGGATGAGCTGAACAAACCCGGAAGATGCGAGAGGGGAAGTTAAGCTTGCTAGTATCAGGTATATTTATCTATGCAGTTATGCAATTATATAGTATATCTTTTTATTAATAATGAGAGGTGAAAGCCGGGCTTGAGGTCATGAATCCAACATTCGGTATGCGCATTTAGTTTGTACTGAGGTACCTAGCAAAAATCAATCGATATTAATTCGATGACCATTCCGTACCTACCTAGGTACCTAGCCTATGTTGGTTCATTTGAAAAGCTTACATACAAGTGTGAGCATGGTAATGTGAATGGTGATTGAGATTCAGGTACGCCTTAGGTAGTGAGTGGCATACATTGGACTCTAAGCAGAAGTAGGTGACCACAATTTAGATAAACCCATTGATTTTTGCCTTTCGAAGAGGACTGGGTATCGTACTCTCGACCACGGATTGAAAAAGAACAAAAAAATCGCTTTACACAAGAATTGAGGCCTACGGTGCTAGATAACGAGGGCAGCAATAAGTACCTAGCTCATTCAAGTTGATAGTTAGTTAAAGCGTTGTGTAGTTTCGTAGTTACCAGTCTCTGCCCTACCCAGGTAAGTTTCCGAAGGAATATCTTGCATCATGATGCTGCAGCACGTCACTTCACATGCATCGCCCAGCCCAATTCAATTTACTCCATTCCGCATCGGGTATCGTTGTAAGACCGGAGATCGGTGCTTGGTCACTTACTAAAAAGGTACCAAAGCACCCGTTTTAGGTGGAGAGAGACATTCTTGCCCCAAAAAAGACAGGTTGCATATCCTAGATTCGAGCTGTAAGTGGTCGACGGCAGACCAGGGTAGTCACATCCGTGCCGCATGAAAACGCGGCTGCGCGCTTAGGAAGATCCGGGGCTGGACTAGGCTGAACGTCAAGCCTCCAAAAAATCACCAGATTGCAGCATATCGCAGCTTCACTCCATCCCTATGATCCATTTCCGCCCCCCGCAAGCCTGTGCAGACCCATTGGACGCGCGCATAGAGTTTATGACGTTTGGTTGGGCTTGCTTATGACGAAATTCGACAGTAGGTTTAATAGTTTCTGTTTGCGATTGCCCAGGTGAGCCTTTGTTTACGCTTAGGTTGATGTTTACGTTTGCCTTTGCGATTTAAGTTTCTAGTGATTGTTGTTGTCGCCCTCGCCCCCTCCCATCTATAAAAGCGCGTCGTCCCTCCCAGCTTCCCTTTTTCCTTCTCTCTTACTCATTTCTTCGTTACACATTCCAATTGTCTTCGCGCGTTCACAGCACTCTGCATCCCGCTTTCTAAAACTGCACACTACAAGCTGCGATATAGCAATTCAATTTTCCATTACGATTCTCTATATTTTCCGTTGAACCTGCTTATTGACCATTATGGCATCTATACAGCAGCCCCGTGCTCCCATCATCCATAGCTGGACGGTTCCTGCCCATTACCTTCAGTGCAGCATCTGCCGCGAGTACCGCCGTCTCGAGTCTCGAAGACAGGAGATACTAGCCAACAACATCGGGCGCATGGTGGCCATCAACGTCGGCCAAGACCATAGACACCGCATCCTTAGTATCAGCCCGCGCCTCCACGACCCGCGCCTCCGCCGCGTCGCCCAACAGGAGGGACTCTACCCTGTGACGCCCAGCAGACGGGTCACCATTCAAGTGCCCAGCCTCGGCAGGCCTGTGCGCACCAATTCGTCTATCGGTCTCCCGATTAAGCGTTCCCGCAGCTTCAACAATAACCCCGATCCAGCTCAGTACCTCGTGCCTGAGCAGCTTGACCCAGTAAGTCGAGTCCCCCCAATTCCCCCGGCCCCTATCGTGCCACTATAACCACTATGGTCACTATGGCCCCTTGGCTACCGAGCTACGTATGATGCTAACTCCCTGCTTTTACCTATAGCTACCCAATGACCAGCCTGACTAGCGATCAGGCGTGGACATTTGGGCAGCGAATTCAGAAGCTATCCGACTTGGATCTCCGGCATCTACGCCCGCCAAGCCTTCGCCAACTTTCACCGTAGCCGGCCACTTCGAACTCTCCATGCCCGGCACTTGGCCCTCGTGGGCTGACGAACCAAATCCCGTTCCTCCACTCGTGGCTCCCCGTCCCGTCATTCCCCGTCCCGTCATTCCTCGTCCCCATATTCAGCGCGATAACCCTGCCGATAACCCTGCCAATCCAGACACAAATGGCTTCTTCACGTTCTTCGGCGGCTTCTCTGCCTTTGTGCTTGGTGCTTTGCGAGTCGTACGTTGGCGTGTTGCTGAGCCCGTTCAGCCCGCACCAGTCGCACAACCAGCACAACCCGCCATCACTGCCACTGCGCCGATCACTGCGGTGACACAAACTCCACAGACTACCGAATATGACGGCTCGCGCATTATCAAACGTCCCAGAACTGACAGAGGATCAAGCCATCAGAGGCGCTTCTCACGATGTGGACCTAGTTATCCATCTAACGGACGCTCAGCGTTTCTCGAACCACTGCCCAGCAGAAGATCCACGCACCTCAGACGGGATGGCCGCACCGGATCATCGTCCAACAGACGCAGGACGAGCTATGAATCAATAGCACCTTCCGGATCCCCCAAAATAAATGAGACTGATCCTAACTTCAATCACGCCGGTCACTTTTCCTTAGATGCGATCGAGACATCCGACAGCGAAGATGAAGAGTATCCAGGTAGCCCCATGGACATCGACTCGCCGGAGCCCATAGTTTCACAACCGATGGAAACTATCTTGGCCTTCCGAGAGCCTATTCCCATGGACATCGATTCGCCCAAGCCCATAGTTTCACTGCAGACGGAAGCTATCTTGGCAAGGCCTATCGAACCTAGACACACTCAGTCGGAGCCCAAGTTGGATGTGCACACGCCCATAGCTTTGAATAAGACGGAAGCTATTTCGGCGCTACAGCCCATCGACCCCATCAACCCCATCAATGATGAACCAAGCCCAAAGTTGGATTCTGCGACCGCAGCTGCTCGTAGAGCGGTTAAGTTTTTCCCGAAAGACTCTCCGTCACCGAAAGCTCGTGTGTCGCCATCCGCGAAGAGAACTGTGGGTGGAGAACGCCGTCATAAGGTCACGACAGCCTCAACATTCCCCGAAACTCCATCACCTGACAAGACGGAGAAGACGCGATATGACGATATTCTTGAATTCTTCCCCAATGATATCGTACACTCCTTACCCGGTCTTGGAGATGAATCTCTACCAGCTGATGGTCACAAGGTTGAGCTTTTAAAACGGGAGCTCATGGAACGTCTCCGTAGAGAAGAACTCGAGTCGCAGAATGCTGCCCTCAGTCATCTCGGCGTCCGTCGAGCTAAGGCGACTCTGATCACCGAGCCCTCCTCTGAGTGGATGAATAGGGCTTTGGATGCGCCAAAAAGTGGCACCTTTGACCCCAGAGCTGTGCATCCCGATGCCGTTGAGCTCAAGCCCCGAGATTTCGCTAAACTTGTCCCACCAACCGCTTGGCTCAATGACGACTGTGTTCACTCGACTCTCTGCTGCCTCGCGGCTTATATCAATAAGAAGGCTAATGTGAAGCCGAAAGTTGGCCCTCCCAAGTGTGTTGCTGTGTCCTCCCTTTACTGGAAGGCTTTCTGTGGAGATCACAAAAAACTCTACCCCCGCCCATTTAGTCGTAAATGGAATATGACACCGGACAACTTCCTGAAGGTCGACACTATTCTCATTCCCGTCAATTCCAATTCTCACTGGACGCTGATCGCCATTCGACCATCTCGCAGAACAGTCTCATACTTGGACTCGTTCCATCATCGAAATGACGCACAGCTACGCCACGCATATCAGTGGCTGCAGCTCTTCCTTGGCGACAAGTTTGTCCCTGAGGACTGGGAAACGAAGGAATTTAGCTCGCCACAGCAGACCAACGCCTGGGACTGCGGCATGTTTGTTATCACCAACGCAATGTGCCTGGCACTGGGCATTAGTCCCATGTGCTACGACGAAGAAAAAATGCCGATGCAACGGCAGAGAATTGCAGCTATGCTGCTGAATGGAGGGTTTCAAGGGGAGTTTGATTTGAGCCACCTCTAATCTGGTGTTGGCGGGGTTAGGACCGAGGCCGGGACCGGGGCCAGGGGGGCGTTATGGCGTCAGAATTCTGTATTTTGTGTTTGTTGAATGATTAGTATTCGGTCAAAAGATACCATATTGTTAGGAAGGGACGGTGACAGGACTGGATAACTATAGGATGGCTATAGTATAAATACCCATTAATCCAACAGCTTGTCTTCAAATAAATCATGATTATGTGAATAATATATTCTGATTAAATGAAGTAGCTATCACAAGCTCAACTCATTCCAAATGTTCCCAAAGTCGGGATTCGAGCGATGGCTCGCTGAATTCAGATTGTCCGAAACTGGAGTCATAAATGTAAATATGCCATTTGTGGAACTACTTTCTATTGCGTCTTCCAATGTTTCTGAATCTACAAAATGACCTTCGGTCCCCCTGAGCTTGTCGGAAAGTTTTGGCTTTTTTAGTCAATACAGTCCCGAAGTGGAATCTATTTTTGAACAGCGGACTGATGATATTATTGCCATGTAGATAGGAGCCGACGAACGTGTCTATAGTCCATTTTGCTCAGTACTGTTGGGACACACTCTGAGTAAAGATAGGGCGTCTTACCACCAATAGCATTATCTGCTCCCACGACTTTGACACGGTCATATCGAGATTTCTGTGTATTTCCTGACACA
This sequence comes from Xylaria castorea, assembly GCA_022495115.1. Taxonomy (NCBI): domain Eukaryota; kingdom Fungi; phylum Ascomycota; class Sordariomycetes; order Xylariales; family Xylariaceae; genus Xylaria; species Xylaria castorea. Next base: position 338,194 of record MU382638.1, on the reverse strand, counting down.
CCCTGTTGTGCGGAGCTACATTCGCGATATTGATCTTCCCACTCTCTGATCGCGTCACTAGACGATGGCTCCCTCTCATTTCGGGGCCATTGTTTCAGAAAGCCGCACTTCAACTCCCAACAAATCGCAACTCGTCCAGTGTCTAAGCAAAATAGCATTAAATAACACCGCCACAATAGTAGGGGATCAAAACTCGGCGCCGGTGGAACATACGGGCAGAACTCCAATCCGGGTGACCTTCATCGTCCAGAGGAGCTACAAACAAGTATGGGGCCTTGTTTTGGCAATGGCAATACGTGTATTGGGCGTCAGGCATTGCCAACTCCTGGGTTGCTGACATGATATAACATCCGAAAGAGCTTGGTCATTAGGTATGGGAACTCTGCTAAAACACTGACCTTGGTAGGGTTTTATGAAGATGGAGGCGGACTACTGCGGCTAGACGTTCATAGACAGGGGCTGGCTCACATGCGAAATAAATCATACCAAGGCAGAATTGAGTCTATAGGCTGCTGGTTTTAGTATGACCGAGAACGCCGGGAATGGGCAAATTGCATTTTATGTCTCAGCAATAGTAATATTCACGTATCACAATATTTATTTACGGTCTCCGAGGGCTACATAGGGATGCTTCCAAACTTGTCGAGCTTCACATTGTCCACGACGGAAAACCACGTCCAACTAAGAGGTAAAACACTGTCTAAGACCACAAATAACCCGTTCCGCTAAAGTTCCAGTCTTCTTTTAATAAACTTCTTGAAGCGTTCCCCATTGCTACTCATCTCAGAAGCAGAATGTAAGCAGAAAGTGCACTAGACAAAGTCCCTTCCCCCAAGGTATGTTGATTTACGTGATCCCCATCCTAGGTAACGTCGTAATTTATTGTAACTCCTCCACCCTTACTTCCATGGGTCTCGATATGATGATTGCAGTTTAGATAACATCTTATTCATCTTATTCAGGGACTAGTGGGGACTAGAGAGTACCGATACTCGGGATATTATTAATAGACGACGGCTTGTTTGGCGGGCACGTGGCTCAATCCATGCACACCACGTGGGCAGAGTAACACGGAAGGCTGAATCAATTCGTTTCTTACGGAGCCTTATCTCACTAGCCTTTCCTATTGACAAGTCGGTAAAGTAAATGTCCAGAATCGTATTGCCAAGGGACTTAAGTCCTATATCCGAAGAGGGCTATTATGTAATCTTAGCCACCAACTAACTAAATTCTACCTGTCAAGTTTACTCTGTTCTACTTCTATCAAAGTATTAGAGACCCTTTTACGCTGCCTCATGCCTTTTGATCGTGGCAGTGATTAAAGTAGAAAACAGAAACTTTGAGCTTTTTAATTCTCAATCTTGAAGCTAATTTTGAAAGTGTCATAGAAATATTCAGCGACTATCAACGATCGTGCTACCACCCCTCTACGTCTATGCTTTCAAGACTCATGGTCCGGTTTGCCATAGTCATCCTTATTCGCAGCCTTACCACGAAAAGCTACTTCACTCGGGCCTCTTTTCGCGGAGGTCCCCTTTACCGAGGATCTTGAGGACGAGACGTTCCGACGTGATCGGCGACCACGAGTCCACTTCGGACCGGGGTGCGCTCTGTCTTTGAAAACATCGCCAATCACATCACGTTCATGATCTCCGACTATGTGGCGATGACCTTTTAGATCAATATCGCCGAAGTCCGCTCCGTCTCCTCTGCTGGTACCAAGGACGATGCTGTTTCCTACAAGTTTGATCGCTTTGTAACTGCTTCGCCGACCGGTTCCCAGTTGAGGGGCCACGGATTCTCCGGTGTCGTATTGGCGTGCGGAAGGGTGCTCACCCTGGTCGCCGGGAGTGTGAGCACCGCGTCTCTCGGGTGTATCAGTCTATTTTTCGTCTCATTAGTTCTCTAACCAGCAGTAAACGGGCCAAGAACCGATGCTAATGTAAAGCCTCACAACAGAGTCCAGTAACTTACGTTATCGTCTTTCTTTTGCACACGTACAAGAGCCTGATGGGGTGGACCGGCATCTGCTAACGGTGTCATGAGCGATGCTGACTTAGAAAGGGGTGGTGTAGCCCGAATCCGGGAGCGGGGACGCAAGAGGGTAAGTTAGGTAGGCAAGTCCTACGAACCGTGAGCGTCGCTTGGGTTTTCAGTAGATCCTTCTCGGATCTTTTCATAGGTCTGCTTAGACATATCTTCGATTGCTGGTGGGTTCGAAACGATGTGGATGTTGATTGCTAGAAGGAGTGTGGTCTTGTCCTGTTCAAGTGATTCGAAGCGCCGAAGTATGCGAGGTTCGACTGCACAAGCCGAGAGGGTAGTTAAGACTCTTTTTAAGGGCTTTGCTTTAGACCGGGGGGAGTGCTCCCTGCAGAGTAGCACGAGACCTTCGATCTTCGGGCTAATGTTTGCTATAACGCGGCCTACCTGAAACGTTTGGAGGGCCGGGTTACGCTGTATACAATAGATCATCTCCCCTAATGTGGTAAGCTCAGTATTCCAGCTATGGTATCGACCAGGCACATGCTTGACCAAGTCGTGAAGCTGAGAAATTGATTCAAGAACCTTCATAACCATCCCCAGGAGTTGAGCCGTCGCTGCGACAGTGCCAATAACTTCCATTTTTCTTTAGATACGTGCTAACTTGGCTGTTTATTTTAGCGCTATGCAGTCTCAGAATAACCGGTTTCTCAGTGCTGCTGACGTCGAGTGGTATGTTGGGGGGCTGATTCGTCAGTCAGGAATACAAACAAAGGATAATTATACTAGAAATGTCAAGTCAAACGAGCATAAGGGAACTGGTATCAACTCTTTTTGGTCTTCTATCGGGCAATATCATATGAAACAGAAACTTACATGTTATTCATCTACCTAACCTAACTACCCTCGTGGCCCAGGCATTCATTGATTCTTGGTTCTGTTGTACATAGCCGGAAGCGTTGGATGAAATGGTAGGTTGGTACCTATAGGTATGTGCCTTCATATAAGCTATGGTGAGTAATTCTAAGGCCATCACAGTATCAGGGCATATTCATCTGGGTTAAGAGTCATGTAGGGTATCACAGCAGCAAGCTTACCTTGCAAGACTCTGCATAAAGGCTATGCTGGGTGGCATAATGTAGCAACACGTTGCAGCAAGGCAACTATTATGTAAGGTATACATGTGGCTTTTGAAGCGCAGCCTGCTTGGGATCAATCAAACTTGGCATCCCACTTGTAAGGTCCGAGATCTCCGAATCAACAGAAGCTCCTTGGTACGTCAATAGCAGTAAGATTATGCTCGCCAGCCTGCTTAATTTATGAACCCCTATCTTAGGTATGTGTGCGAGTAGGCGCTCTGAGTTGTTAATGGCTAGCTAGCGTCGCATTATATCTAGACGTTTCAAAACTATAGGTTGCCACCTTAAGAATTGCATTTTCTTATCTCAGCTAAATTTTGTATTGGGAAATACATTATGACTATTCCGAAAGCGGAATTTCAAGGCGGTCCTTCTCACCGGAGAATATAAGCACCACGGAATCGCCGTAGATATATTGGAAACCTCAAGGGGTGGCTAGCTGAAAGCTGCGCTGGGGTGCATAGCCATCTCACATCTTACCTGGCTTGCTTATATGCCGAGCATTTCAGGATAGTATCTAATATAATAGCACATAAACCGTTCATACATTATAGTATATATATATCACTAAGGAGATATGAACTGTCTACGAAGCACAATAGGCACACCTGGATTCCTGTTCCTGGAACACCATATACTCTTTGCTACACCATTACTCTTAGTTCTTGTTCTGTTATGGGTTTGCTATGGGTCATATGTACAGACTCTCTACATATTACCACGCCACGTATTGTTAAAATACTGCATTAATCAGAGGATCTCTAGAGCTATAATTTTTATTTTCGTCACTTACAACTCCTTTAAAGAGGCGCTGTATGCAAGGCACTGCCCTCGCATTAATATCAGAACCCAGGGCAGGTAGAAAAGCTGGCCACAGGCAGGCCGTTATGACGGTAGGTTCGGTGGTGCCGGTTAGGTATACTATGTAGCTTCATTCTGACCCCTTACCCCTCAGCTTCCCCGCGTATGACTTTGTCCTTATCAGATGTTCCTCTAATGTGGCGGATCATGCGATAAAGAAAAGGTACATGCAATGAACTCTCACCGAACTATATATAGCGGCAGGTGGGTGCTCTGTACGACGTCGAGACTGTGGCGGCTTTCGGGCCCAACGGGAGTAATCCAAAGGTGGGATGTACTACCGAAAAGGGCTAACGAAGAGGACGAAGTGAGTAGCAATCTGCTCAGAATAAGACAATTCGATAGCGTGCCCTACCGCCTCTTTTTCCTAGGCCCCGGAGTAGACGACAGCGACAGGTAGATTTCCGACAAGACTCTTTGGACCCCCAATTTCCGATTGGCCATTCATCTATCGAGCGATATTAGTGGCTCTTCCTGTAGATCAGCCAATTAATCCTCGGCGCTAGGTCCAATCACTCGAACACACGGCACACGATTCGGGATATGTAGGCTAACTAGGCTTTCGGAGAAGGCATAGTTAATACGCGAGGGATATCCCTGTTCTTTATTCACGCACTCAATAGCTCCAAGCAAGTAGCGTAGCAACAGAACATATGCTCGCATTCTCATTCCCAGAATGAAATCCAGTAGCATGAACTCGTCCAGAGTTAGTTATAGGCATGGATAGAGATCGTAATTGTTGTGAAAGGAACCCAGATGAACCCTACTGACTGACTAGCCTTGCCGATGTACGTGTTATGTTCTTGTCCGACAGGTATGATGTACTGTAGTATAGAGCGCAATCAAGAACGGCAGGAGAATAATACCCAGGGCGCCAAGGCTTAATCATTCTTATCAAATCCAGTTAGCAACTATCACACCTGTCAACATAATATAATAGGGACGGTCTATGGCAAGACCTACGGTGCACCCAGCCCTCTCCCGTGTATTTTGACTCTGTATATTTCGTCGTGAAAGTGGCGTAGACAGTGCCTCTCACATGCATATCACAAGGAGCCTTGAAACGCCTTGTCGTCACCTCCCTTGCCATGAGTATGCCGCACGACGCCCTATGATCACGGGATTCAATAGGCCCTGGAGAAACAAGCATCATGCTACAAGGTTGGCGCCACTTCTATCATTCGGAGCCGAGATCTAGACGAATCATCTACTTGTCAACGGCTGCGGCTTGACCAACTACCGCTGTATCTAGCACATGCTCTTTGCGCTATCGCTGATTGGTAGGTATTTGGTACGTGGGAGCTTAATAATTTTATTGCTAAGAGAATTTAGATATATTACTATATTATGTCCTACGGATACTAATCTGTTCATATTTAGGCCTCTAGCACGTCCTCCGATTCGGTGTCTGGGTTGCCAAAGACTAGGTATTGGAAGGTCATGAGATCAATAGATCGCTGATAGTCGACCATGGTGGGACGATTTACTTCCTTGACTTGGTGAATCCAGTGGAGGATTTCCATGAAGAACACCTGCTTGTCATGGGGGAACGGCTCAATGAGATCGCCAGCACTCTCAACGAGGCCGTCCGCAGTTGCAATGATCGCAGCCGCCTTGTATAGGTCCTGGAGGAATTCCCGATAACCGGTGAGGAGAGTCGTGATGTCAGATAAGAGGGTCGGATATGAGATGCAATTGATTAGGCGAGCTGAGTTTGATTGTGATGGGTTGATGGAGAGGTCAGATATGCTTTGTAAGTTCTTGTAGTTCATGAAGTTGATGATAATTTGAAGAGAAGAAGGATTGGAATTAAGATGGCGGAATTGAAGGTGTATTTATAGCCGAGCGAATGCAGTCGCGTGCCTTCCTCAAAATCTGATTTCAGTATGGAATTATTCCAATCAGCTATAATTCCGCATAATTCCATAGCTCGCTTTAGTCTTCTCAGGAGTAGATTGAATCGGATTTCCAGATCATGATGAATCAAGGAAAAAATTATAATGAAAGGCTTTCTGTTTGTCGACCAGTCTAGCTCACAGAAGTGTTCAAGACATTTTCTTCGATTTGGTACTGATAGAGGGACGTTCTGACAATGTTTTTAATGAGATCATTCGACGTCTTTTCTATGAAATCCCCCTCTCGTTCAACTAAAGTCTACTGGCAAATTTAACGCTTTCTATGTCTTACTGGGAGTCCGTGGGCGTAGAAAGCGGTGCTTTGTAGGTAGTTGGCGCGCTGAGCATGGGATAGTTCCGTTCGCCAATCCACTCATTCACCTTCCCCATCGTCACAGTTCTCATTGCTGGTAGTTCCAGTATCGACTATTGGTATTGCACAAGGAAGAGATTCCCTATCTACATAACGAACTTTATACTGCTAGTATATATACGTACTGGTCAGGGGCCCGTGCCCATCACCCCCGGTCTCCGGAGGTTATTCCGTAGCGTTCCACGACACCCACGATACCTCACTCATTTCTGGTGTAGCTGCATGTCCTCGAATGCACCCTGCACGAAGTCTCTTCCCACTGCAGATTCGAAGAAGTTAAGTAGCATGGATCTATTTAGATACCTACTGGACAAGACCAAATTGTGCTCGAACCAGACCATCCCATACTCTTCTTACGTTCACCTCCAAGCGCCACTCTACCAAACCGTGATCGCAATTTGTAGTACCACAATCCCAATAGCGACACCTACACCAGTCCACGTGCCTCCCGAAAATCTGGAAGAACCCCCGCTCATATCGCTCTTCGTACCATCCGTGCCGTTGCAGACGAGATCATGGATAATGCCAGCCTGCATCTGTTTGACGAGCTGTGAACAGTTGAAGTCGCTATTCCACGCTTCGATGGTGACAGTTCCCGGCACAGTGGTCAAAGCAGGGAAGATGTTAGGTCCCTGGGATCTGCATAGTGTTAACTTGATCCTTCGTAGCTAGGCGGCTTATATACGAACGTATCGATATTCCCTCGCAGCTGGATGTTTGCAGCTCTTCGCAAGTCCGGGAACCAGGGGAGCGTGGTGTCCGGGTTATCTGTCATGGAGATGTTTCCTGTGATCTCGGAGAGCTTGCTGAAAGAGAGAGTGCAGTTCGTGTTGTTGCTGGCGATAAGATTGCCACCAAGAGTCTCTACTTTGTCGAGGCTTAAATCCACGTTAGAGCTGGAAGTGAGATTTGCGTAGTATCTAATGGAGGAGACGAAGTCGAGCGATGGTGTATATGAAGAGGAGTTCTTAGGGGAGAGATACAACGAGTCTGCCATGAGACTTCCGTTTATAGGGAACGGGAAATCAATATCCAGGAAACTATCCGCTGTGTCGACGAGAGTGAGGTTGAAAGCTGAACGCCAGTTCGTCAAAAAGTACTGGCAGTCAGTTCGGCCGACAAGCCGCACCCACTGGGCAAACAGGAGACCTGATAAGTCGAAGCAACCATCAAGGGTTAGGGTATCAGAAGAGTTGATCATGGCAGAAATCCCCCTTTCCAACGCATCAGGGTCGGATTGAGCCAGCGAGTCGGTACCGATTAATTCAAGACCGAAGAAGCCGGAAAGGAATCCGAAATTTATCGTCTTTACAGCCGGCGCGTTATTAATAGTAACATCTATGAGATTTCGATCCTCGGCTCCAAACCATGGCGGGGGTACCGCCCAGCCATTCTCACCATAGGGTAGCACACCGACGGATTGTACCTGAGGCAGTGAGATATTCGACAGCGCAGGGGCGTTGTAAACACCAAGTGCGCCTAGCCCAATTAAATCTGGGAAGCTTATGGCCTCAAGATTAGGGCTATCCTGGACATACAGTCCGTTCGCCAATGTGAAGTTGTCGAAAGTGAGCGTTTCCTGTGCGTTAGTGATGGTGATATTATTGAAACAAAAATCATGTTGAGTGATGTGGAGGTTTTCAATATCAACCTGGGTGACGATGGTTATATTTGTGCCACAAACATCCACCGGTAACCATAGCGGCGCTGGTGTTACACTGAGTTAAGCCGTATATCATGTTTAGAGTGGTTCACACTTACACATAGACATCATTTTAACTATTGTCAGATAATAGCTCGAATTCATAAGATGCAAAGTAAATCCATGACCATTTCAGAAAAATATTATAGTGGCTTTGCCTTCAGTATTCTATATCAAAATCGTGATCCCTTGTTGTTAGCTCGCCTCGCTAATTGTCCACGCCCAAGTTATTGCCCAATGAAGCCCACGGTTCTCGGAATTGATAGCATTGCGGCGCAGCCGCCAGAACTTACGGGGCTCTATTCCCCTGTTTGGTGCAATGTTGCGATGAATCATACCTATTACGGTAAGCACCTCACCCTATCAAGTTGAAAGCATGCAAAGGTACACCCGCGCCGCAACCTCGCTTGTTTCACCTGCCTTTACTGTAATGGTGAACTTAAGTAAGTACATCTTCTTAATAGACCTACCTAGTAACAATAGAATGATTGTGCTTGTTCTATTCAATAACGCATAGCTTAGTATCTTTGAAATTGCATCATGTTGGCTTCGCGTTTGTAGTTTTGCAACTCCCATCAGCTGCTCGCCCGATTCAAAGACCGACCAGAGAGAGAGAGTTCAGTTTTAGGGTAGGTCGAGAGACGCTATTTCTAGAGAAAGGGTTGCAGGTGAAAAATTAGGCGTCTGTAGTATCGAGTCTCAGAGTATGAACAGAACACGTCAGACAGCAGCAGACGCAAAGACAGATCAAGTCACGAGGGAGATTACAGAGTGGGAGTTGATTGCCATGATAGACGCCTAATGAAAAGATGAGTGCACGACATTCTCCAACGAGAAGTAGAAGAATGTCACGAAGCTCTCCTCTTCACCGAACTCACATTACCCTTAATACCAGTTACAGTGGAAAGTATCAATATGGGCTTTCAACAGATCTTAGATCTAATTAATACGAGTGATGATTTAGCACATTGGAGATTGTATACACAAAGCCAATTCTTAACATAGGCCGTATCAATCAGCCTATAAACATTTTCCTGCAAATAGGATAGCTACATAGGAGGGAAGGGTATCACGGTTTCCCCTATCTAAAGGACCCTTATCATAATTCTGATGGTCAATAGTGACTGTGAAAAATGAGACAAAAATTGCCTAGGCCAGTGAACAGCAGTAGAAATCCTGAAACGCCAGCCAATGCATGCCAATGTAGACTGGATATAACCACTCTCGTACCTCTCCTAACCTATCTCCTCTCTTTCCTGATGTGTTGTCCCAATTCTATGCTCTAAATAGTCAGGTAAGTATAAGTATTGGAAAGAGTCGATGTCTGCTCCCTCGTGATAACCATTCCGTTATAGTTATGTGAAATGTGTAATTGGGATACAATAAGGGCCAAAGCTTCGAGCAGGACTGCGCCAAGGCAAGCCTAAGCTTGTAGGTTCATGCGCCAGTGCAGAGATGCTCTAATGAAGGTGCATAATCTTCTTTGCGTTCTCGTACACCATCCACGTGATACTAAGCGCGGGGGCGACTTTCAGCAAGTTTGGCATCAAGCCCTTGTAGAGGCCTCGGAAACCTTCGTTTTTGACTGTTTTATGGGCTACATCCCAAATGCCTGTATATCGTGCCGGGTGCATGCTGGTACCTTGAGTCTGAAGTCGAGTGCGAAGCACATTGAGGGGATAGACAACTGAGGCTCCGAACGCTCCAGACGAGGCTCCCATGATTCCTGTGACAAACGTGCTAGGTTGTGCGTCCTCCTCATGGCAGCCGGACGCTTTCGCCTTATATTCGATGTAGGTTACCTTCAGCATTTCAAACGTGCCCATGTCAATTGCAGAGTAAGGGAACATGCCGATTAACCCCATTGTAACACCGCGGTAAGCTGCACGAGTGCCTCCTTCTGCTAACATCTTGCGGGCGGTTTGGAACAGAAGGGCATTACCTCGAGCACCACCGGATACGTATTCGGATTGCAGACTATTTGCTTCATTAGTATCATGGAAACAGAAGATATCGCCGGCAATACGTACCGAAATTTGAGCGTGTCGAGAGGATATACGCAAAACCTAGTCACATTAGAGTCAGAGTAAGCATCATGAGAGTGAGAAATGCAGCTCACTGTGCAGCCATGCCAGCGGCACCACCAGCAACAAACTTCGAGTAAGGGTTGATAGAATGCGGATCATTATGACCTTCAAGACCAGCCAAAGCATTCTTGGCGGCCTCGTATGCTCCAAACTAAATAAATCGTAAGTCGTGGTTCCAGCCGTCCCAGATGCGAAACATATATACTCTGATTGCCGTCTCCGGCATGATCTTGACCACATTTAGTCCATTACCTATCCATCCCATCACATTAGAAACGGTAACGAATAATTGATTTTACGTTGTCTTACCTGCGAAAAACCCTCTCAAGCCTCCAGACTTGTATAGCTCACTCACGGCCGCAAGAAGTGGTCGTCCAGCATTCTTAAAAGCCTGAAAGACTCGACCATTCTTTGCGGCATTGAGAGCAGCATTGGTCTCGGACTTGGTATTAACCAACAGGTACACCTTGAGTCGGTCAAGGGGGGCAGTAGCAGTGCGAGAAATGCCGCCCGCGACAGCTCCGGCAACGAAATAGCCTGGATCGGGGATGTAGTTAATCAGCACGGTTTTCTTGACCTTTTCTTCACGTGTTGCAGTTTCAGCCTGAGTGTCTTGAGAATTGGAAAGGTCAGCCGGCGTTGCTCCTCGCACCGCGTTAGATATGCTAGAGGAGACCCCAGACGCGATAGCGACGTCGGGCACTCGAGCGCACGATTGTGATGCTGCTGGGTTCATTTCGCCTGGGTCATCGGTCGCTCGTAGGACATCCGGTGCTGGTGAGTGCGGGCGGGTATCGGATTCGGGCAAAGATGAAGAAGAAGATGAGGGAGGTAGGAAAGAGTAAGAAGCTGATTGCGATGTAGGGCTCTGTTTTGATGGCTGCCAGGTAGGAAAGGCGATTCTTATGATTGAACCAAGAAATACGGATAGAAAGAAGCCTGTGATCGTACCTATTCCCTCAAGAGACTTCTCACTCATCACCGAGTCGCCTTCAGCACTAAGAGTAAGTACTTCCGAATAGAAGGTGAAAACTGTGTTCAGCGTTGTTGTCGAGTTAGTATTTGTCATGAAGAGCAGAAAGTTTCTAGAATGAGGTGTGATTAGTTCTTTTCTGGCATAGGCATGGCCAATAGTGGCATCTAGATGATAGGAGGAGTGAGATCAAGCTTAAATGGAGTTGACATCTCTAAGTAGGTGGCTAGCATTCCGTTCCACGGCGTTTTGCAAATGTGTCTTCCAATGCTCGTTCTACCAAACATGAGAATATAATAACACGAGAGAAGCTTACCGCCATTCTTCATAAGAGATGAATCCATCACGGTTGTGATCAATGTCGGCGAAGAAATCATCCAATCTACGATTAGGCACTGCCAAGCCCGTCTTGTGGAACGCAGCTTGGAGCTCCTCCTTGTCAAGTTTGCCGTTCTTATCTCGGTCTATGGATCGGAAGAGATAGAAAAGCTGGCGTTCAGCTGCTTCAACGAAGACACGAAACTCTGGGTTATCATGTCAGCCTCGGTTGCAGGAAGGCTTAGACACATAATGTGGATAGTTCATCTCGGGATGAAGTTACCATGTGGGTGCGGACAGACCTTCGTATTGAATCTTGCCGTCTCCGTCCGTGTCTACGGCCTTCGTTATGTTCTTGAGCATCTCGTCGGCGTGTTTCAGAGCTAGGAGAGTTGTGTCAGCAAAAGGCGCGCGCGAGGGAAAACGGTGAATTACTGACGATGATCGATTTTCTTCAGTCCTCGCTGCAAGCCCTTCCAATCCAGCTCACCCTTACCCTGGTAGTCGAGCTGCTTCCAGAGCTTCTCGATACGAGCATCGCGCTCGTTCTGCGACTCTGCCATCTCCCTCTCCACCTCGGTGACCACGTCAGAAGGCCTCATGCTGCGCGTTCATGACAGACAGCATAGAAGATGACGAGGGTTGGCCGAGGCTATGATTTGGTCATCGTTAAGCGGCGCGTTGGGACAGTGGTCGCATTTGCGTCGCTGAGCATTCCCTCACAGGCGCGGGATGTAATAGGTAAGGCTATGGATAGGGTTAACGATACTGACGTCGGTTGTTGCTTGCATGCAAGGATCCAACGGTTCAATGATTCAATGGTTGCGCGCAAAAGAAGCACACCCCTTCACACGCAAATGCCAAATGTGCCAAGAAAAGAACCAGGGTTCCCGAAAGACCGGGTTGCGAATGGCTGAAGCCAATTGGCACTTCTTGCGGCAGGTGGGTTGGTCGATAACGTAGATAGCGTCGATAAGCGCAGCGTTCTGGTCCGTGCACTACGTCATCACATACGGTACGTAAATGCTGGCTCAGCTGCGTGCATACAGTATCAACGCTCAAGTTGTATGCACGGTGTGTCAAAAGACTTCGATACTTCCAAGTGTACGAAGTACATGTACGTACCTGCTTTTTGCTGCCAATAAACCAGATGAACGATCCCCTCTTTCCCTCAGAGTGTTCCAACATCAGTACATATAGGTAGTCGCTGGCCAGACAGGCATTGAACGAAGACCTGGACTTGACATAGAGTTTGGCCTCTTCTTTTGTCTGACCAACTGGCAACTGGGCTGAATATATATGCCTTACCCTTCGAAGCCCCCTCGAAGTTTCCTCCCGGCCACAGTCCAGTCGATGCCTACCCCATAAGTTCAGATGACTGCTGATTCAGCATTGTCTAGATTGTGTAGATTAACGAATCCCAATACGGCCGCCGACATGCCACGGCCATGATATCTATTCTATCTAACTAGCTTCTCGTCCTCCCCCAAGCCTTCCACAATATAATAGTAAAGCCTAACCCGTCACTGAGAGTGACTATGGCCGCAAACTTCTGGGAGTCGTCCCAGCGGCGTAATTGGCAGTTCTCGAAGGATGAGCTCGCCCAAATGCGCGAGAAGCTCGAAGAGAGCGAGCAGAGTCTAGTGCAGATGTTCCCCTTACCCCAGAGAAGGCACCTAAGCATCTATTTCAATCAACGTAAGTTCCACCCGCGATGACTTAAGACTATAGTGGCCGTGCCAGCTGATTATTGCCGCTGTCATAGAACTCAATAGGCTCGGTAAGAGACTTGGCGTCAGGCAACAGGCTCTTGCGACCGCTCAGATCTATCTTAAGCGCTTCTATTGTAGAGTAGAAATCCGCCGAACGAACCCGTATCTCGTCATTGCGACCGCACTGTATCTGGCTTGTAAAATGGAGGAATGCCCACAGCATATTAGGCTCGTTGTGTCAGAAGCGCGGTCTCTATGGCCTGGTACGAGTGTCTTCCTTTATCTTGGCCTCGAGTTGGGTTGGCTAACAGGGGATGACCTTTGACTCTGCAGTAGATTCCTTGACTCTTGACATTTCACGGCTTGGCGAATGCGAGTTCTTCATGATATCCGAGATGCATTCCCAGTTAATTGTTCACCAACCATACCGAACCCTGACGAGTCTCCAGTCCGACTTCTTCCTTTCTCAGGATGAGACCAACCTTGCGCTTTCCATTGTGAACGATCACTACATGACCGATCTCCCCCTCCTCTATCCTCCACACATAATCGCCCTCACGGCAATCTTACTCGCCCTCGTACTACGTCCCAACAGTCCAGGTGGAACTGCGGCAACTATGGCCGCTGCAACTGCTGCATTAGCACAAGCACAAGCACAAGTAACAGCAAGGACCGGTGGTGGCAGCAATAGTAGCCAGAACGCCCCTGGTGCCTCCGAAAAGGACAGGCAACAGGAAGCCCGAGTAAGCAAAGTGCAACGATTTGCAGCTTTCCTCACAGAAAGCGCCATCGATATCGAAGAAATGGTCGATTGCACCCAAGAACTGATATCTTTCTACGAATGTCATGAGCAGTATAATGACAAAATTACTCGAGAGCAGATTAATCGCTTCGTAAAGGCTCGGGGGCTAGATAAGCCTTAGCACACACTCCACGCGAAACATCTGCCCACAGCAGCAGTGAACCATGTCCGCCCGTATCACTCAAGCACTCCCAGTGCCCACGTTATAATCTCTATCCACTAGGAGACAAGTATTCAGTACCTTTAGTCGAGGTGTCAGAGACTTCATGAGCATTGGTTGTCGCACTGATCTCAAGTACGTCTTATTCTGCGTCTCGATATTGAATTGGATGAGCCTTGTTATTCCAAAAACGCATACGCAGCTCTATTGATAAGTATTTTACTCCTTGGTTTAAAGATTGTAGCTGGGCATTTTGAGTTGTAACACCATCTGCACCGTCGGACAAAGAGAGACAGGTAACAATTTTGCCAGTTACCGGATGCTTGTTCATAGTTATTCTTTCTCTACCGACGAAGGTAGAATAGAACTAGAATAAACTACCATTTGATAATACCGGGTCGAGAATCGTTCAATTCTGCGATTGAATATGCGCGGGCAGTTTTTCCAAACAGTCATAATCTTCTCCCAGGATTCTCCAACAGTCGAGATTCACAACGTCGCAGGAAAAGTTCTAAAGTATGTGACAGGTATACAATATATCCCTATGTTTAGGGGAAGATGCAGGTGTGTAAGTTTCTATGTAAGTATGCTCAAGCGTTAGCGGAGTACCAAGAGGCCAAATTAGATACTTAGATACTCCCTGGCGATAGGGTCACTACCCGAAGGCACCGCAAGGGGGATCTCTAGGCAGTAGCAGTAGCTGGAGAAGCACGACCATTGCATCGTCGCCCCCGTGTTCTTCGCGGCATTGTCCGTCTGGAGGGTCCGTGTAATATTGATGCCGAGTCGCTAGGGATTTGAGTACTTGTTTGCTTTTCAGCTGAGCAAAGTTAAGTTGTACGAATGGGAAATGAACCATCACGTGCTTCAGTAGTGTATGGCTTTTAACGTGGGTGTCTTTGAGGTCGAAGCTCTCGGCTGTGTACTGTTTTCTTAAACTGAAAGAAAGGAAAAATTACCTAGTCAAATGACCCAATCACGGGGAGATGAATATATTCGTTAGTTGAGGAAAATAACCGCAACAAGGCAACCAGAACAGAACCAGAAGAACAAGCAGGTTAGAAAAATGGTAAATGCTATGAAATCATAAGTTGCTTAATCATATATCAACTGTATTACTGTAGGCATGCCAAAAGGTATGTCATAGGTGCATGTTCTAGTAGTTCTTTTGCCGCTTTTGTCACACGGCGCCATTACCGTCAGACAAGCCGCAAAAGTGGGCCCACCGTCTCCGGTTTTTGCTCTGGTGGTTTAGTGTGTACTGTAAGTAGACGGCTCTCGGCTGTGTCCAGTCTCATCGCATTAGGTATCGAGTTATGCCGACAGATACGGAATGGGGTACCTATCTAGCATGTACGGCACACCACCTCGAAAAGGTGAAGACTGGCCAGACTTGGTCTTGGAACGTGCCACACAACATGCAACTACTCGTGACCAACGACCTGGATTGGTCCACCAACCTGTCCGCGCTATCAGGGACCTCGCCTCGCTCGCCAACCTAGGGGAGTCTAACCGGGAGAAGAAGAGGGGTCACCCGGCGACCTGCAGAGTGTCGACCGCATTCGACACATCTGGGCGGCAATCTATGTTGTCAGTTGAGCAA
The DNA here is from genome assembly GCA_022495115.1 of Xylaria castorea. Lineage (NCBI taxonomy): Eukaryota > Fungi > Ascomycota > Sordariomycetes > Xylariales > Xylariaceae > Xylaria > Xylaria castorea. Next base: position 322,586 of record MU382638.1, on the reverse strand, counting down.
GTCCCAGCCACTGGATAAGGCGTGCGACGCTCTGCGGTTGCATCTGGTCAGCAGCTGGAGCTAGGGCCATTCCAGTGTGGTGGGAAAACGGAAAACGGAAAGCTGTCGACTGTTCGCCCCGTCCCTCTACCTACATAGTACCACACTGACTATGATTACTTACTTACCTTATGCGCGCTTCATGAACTGCATGCAACCATAGCGACACTGGGCATGTAAACATATAGCCAGATTAGTGCTGGTCGTGTCTGGCCAGAACGGTGGCGTTTGAAACATGTCATTCCCCTTCTGGCATTCACCGCGTCGCCTGAACTGAAACCTGCTTCAGAACGGAATGCAGGGTAGAAACAATAGTCAGACACGAGCAACGCAATAGGGTGAGCATACCCAACCCATCTGCCTTATCCTGTCCATAATGGTAGAAGGACCAAAATAGTGGGCGAATGTACTGCAATCACCATCGGGGTGTGAAGCAGTAAGAACCTTACTCCAGTCTACGAGGAATGGAGCAAGAATCCTTCGAAACTGACTCGAAAGCAGTCCACGACACAAGCCTGACAAGCAGGTTTGCCTAGACCGGACACGGGACCTTCAAGACCCACTCGCAGTGTTACTATGCGCTCATTCAACGTATCAAGTAATCCAAACCGTAAATAACTTAACGGTAGAGGGTACAGAGCCGTACAGTACTATAACTATCATTCAGTTCAGGCGATTTGAGCCACAGTGTCAATGGCTACAGTGCCCAAATTCTCGGGGTTTCTGGACTAAGATCCCTGGACTAGAGCGCGAGCCGAGTGGCCAACTGGGGTTGCAAATAGTCACTGCCTCACACCTGCATTATGCGGAGACATGGCAAATTGCGACCTTGAGATGACGATGCGGCAAGTAGTATGATAGATCATCACCATCTCTGTCATAGTATATAACCAACGATCTGGCGGGTAGCAATTGGTTTGTGTTGTCCCTGGAGCATAGATGCCTTGCAAAAAGAGCAAACACCACGCGATAAGGTGATGGATTCATAGTAATCGTAGCCTACTTGAGTACAGTATGGACTTATAGGTAAGTTACTTGTAGGCACCAAATTAGGCGCTGCTAGCCGCAATTCAGCCAGGGGTGAATCTGGGGGTCACGATGAACGATGGACGGCAAAAGCACAGACACCGTCTGACTTGGCGGCATGGGATAGAAGATCCCACCAGTTTTGTAGTATCGAATAGTTATTATACTGTACTACCAGTGTATCGTATTGTATTTATCTCCCGGGGCGCTTAGTATGGAATTAAATAGAAGCCCTTACTGTATTGGCGCCTGTTACTGGCGCTGGTGAACGTCTCACAACACACCCATGCTGTTGAGTGTAAGGTGAGACCAGCGAACCACGACTCTTATAGTACCTAACGAACCATTTGTTCAGTGCCGTTGCAGTTGAGTCATTACATAATAGGTAGTCTACAATAGTAGGACTACCTACAATAATAGTGTAATAGTAGCAGGCGAGCAGGATATGCTTCAATTGGGCGTCAAGATTGTCTGAAGGATTAATAGATCCCCACTACGAACATATGTTGCTGCTATGCACAACGTGATGCTGGATGACAAGGTGACAACGAATTGTTACGGGCGACGAAGAGTACACTACATGTGGTCGATGCTGGCCGACAGTTGGGAGTTTGGGAGGAACAAAGGACAAGGGGTCGGTCTGCAGCCAACCATACATAACGGTATACTGTACTGTGTGGACTAGATTGGGTTGGCATCGTGTGAAATGCTGTGCTGTACCCTGGTGCAAGGTAGTGTAGCAGCAGCATCAACAACGCCACACGGCCAGGGCTTGCCACGCCCATGCTTACAGATGCCCACCTACCCGCGAATGACCTAGCGGCTGACATTTGGGCCAATTGTGCTAGGAACGGATTGTGGAGCTCAGGTGGGCTGCGTGGCGACTCTGCTTTCATTGGCCGAATAGTGTTGTTGTTGCAGGAGAGCGATGGAGCTCGCTAAACCATCTTGGGACAAGCACGAGCCAGGATGCCGAAGGGTGCTTGCACGAGCCAGTCAGAGCTAGCGAGGGCCACTGAGGCAACTCAGCAATGTGCGCCCATAGCTCCCTGTTCCACCCTCCTTTACGTTTCCCGAGCTGCTCTCTGTTCAACAAAATCCTTCGCCATCGCCGACCCCCGACCCAGCCAAATTCAGTTGTTCCCCCTTCTCTCCCACTCATTCGATCCTACCACACCCTCCGCACAACACTGCCGCCTTCTCCTCTCACAAGCCAACCACCATCCAACCCGCATACCATATACTTACTTACATCCCGAACTCACGTTCTTCACCAACATTGCAGAATTAAGAAAACCAACCAAAAAAATTCGAAAAAAGCTCTTTGATCATCCCATCTCCTCTAACCTCGTCTTGAGAGCACCAGTTTCATTGTTGGGTGGTGTTTATAATTGAATTTTTAATACCGCACACGCACACAGTCTGGCTGTCCTTGACCCGCGCAACCAGCCCACAAGCGACCCAACAGCGCCCCCAACCACCAACATCGACAACTGCAAGTCGACGCAAGACTCATCGTCGTCCACCACCTCGTTGCTCGAGCTGCACCGCCACTAACAGCATCTCCTTTGCATCCAACCAATCTCCGCCGCCAATAACGGCGTCGACAATTAGGCCAACGGCGTCCATTTCTTTTGCAAATACATTGTATTTCGTAGTGACCAGAGACTCCCATAATGTCTGCATATTACGGCTTTAACCACCATCACCCCCATCACCAACCAACGGCTGCTGCTGCACCCGCAGTATCCCACAACCACCATGGTGGGCGGAACAGGAGAGCACCCAGAGTGTCTGTGTCGCAGAACTCGCAAAAACAGTTTCGTGGTGTCAAGAGCATGAGGGAGCTGTCGGTTGAATCTCCCTCTATCACCGCCTTTCGATCACAGTTCGAATCCAGCCGGTCTTTCGATCTGGAAGATGATATGGAGTTCTGCCCAAAGCTATTAACAGAGAGCGATGTAAGTCCGTCCCGTTCACCGCTGTCCCGTGCGTGCTCTCCCTAGGACTGCGCCACGGGTAGTGATGGTACAGGCCATGTTGGTTCGATGTTCGGGTACTGACCCCAGTGATTCTGCATTCAGCTCGTGTCAATCAGCAGTGCTTCTTCCGATCGCTCGTCACTGTCGAGCGGTTCGCCCAGCTCTTCTCCCACGCAACACCCACAACAAGTTGCTTCTCATTTCACTATGAACTCTACTTCCCCAGCGTTCGTACCTCCGACTTTCCAACATCAACAGTCGAGTTTCAAGTTACACCAACCCGCTGCTACCAGAACTCGCAATGCCATTCCTATCATTAACCCAGCTAATGGACTGACCATGTCGAGCCCGCCGCCCTCTGTGTCGCCTGCCAGGATGCACCATATGCGTCATCGTTGGTAAGCTGGTGTCTCCTCAATGGAAAGCGAGGACATACCGGTATAATACCTCTGTTTATCTGTACTCGTGAGCATTGCTACATGGATTCGTCTTACGTGGCGCTCATTCGCTGTATCTTTTACACAGCTGGTTCATCTTGGCGGGCACCGACATCGGCATCAGACATCGACATCATCATTTAATTATTCGACTCACTGGGGGCTAGTCATCTCAGACTGAGTCTCCGCTTTCTCCCTGTATAAACATAATTATCCGACATATACGCGTGCCTATCAGCCAACATTTTTAATGTTCGTGATGGCACAACCCCCTACATGACGATGATCGATAGCTCTTGCTTTTCTTTTTACCTTGGGATTGCAATGGAAAATATACCAGGCACAAAACTCGGTGGCCGCCTCGCAAGATGGTGCTGTTTGAATTCACGAATGGGCATCCAATTCATCGCGGCTTTTGCATTTATTCCATTGCATAGGTGTTCGCGACAACACAATCGGAGTCTTTGGTTCTTTTCATTTGGGAGCGGGACGATCAAAGAGTCATGAATTGGGTCATGACAATTGAGAAAAGAATATCAATACACATATAGAGCGAGTGTTTTGCAACGATTAGGGGTTGGTCTTCGTTTGGTCCAAGCAGGCATGCGGTATCTCACAATTGGAAGGCGGGGTGTAGGTGTTTATTCTACTCGGGACGGTTTTTTACTGGGAGTATCCTGTGGACAGAGAATCTCAACACAACGGACATGGGTTGGCACTATGGTCGCGCGTCTTGTTTTCCGTTGCTCATGGCACGAAATGGAGTTGTGGATTGCCCGCGGTTCTTACGGGTTGCAAATAAACGGTTGATATCAATGTTTCTGCATTTACCATTTCTGATTCTCTGTAATACGGTGGCAGTCCGTTGAGAAAATCGAATTCTTTCTTGGTGCAAGCCGTGTCTCCGTCATCATGGGGAGGGCAGGTAGGTATCTCTCGGGTTCAGTGACGGAACAACAATCTTTTGTGTGTATCAGCAAACCATGTATTGGAACGGGTGACCGTGAGTCAGCGCTCACCTTGCGGTAATGCCAATTGTGTCATCACTTCAAACTATCGATATCTTCTTGACTTGTGAGATTTTAGGTGATTGCGGTTGTGAAACTTATATCGTCAGGAAACATATACGTGGGGAAGTCCGGACGTTTTAACCAGTGGTCTTCGTAGTTGAAACATGATACAAGTACCACGGAACAGACTCACGTAGTAGATCAGAATATAAATTGTAAGAGCGTTTTGGGACAGGACGTCTCAATTCAAAGACAAGTGAGGTTTAGTTGCATGCATTTTACAATGAAACTCGTGCTGGCGTATATAACGGCGATGTGATCGAGCCCCGATCATGGAAAGCCGGCTGAATGTTCAGGGTGAGATAGCCGCACTTGATAGACCCTGATGTTTATAGACTAATTGCTATCACTTACTACTCATCTGCATGGATATTTGACTAAACACTGGGGGGTCTCTAAGGAATAGTTCTTATCCTATCGCATTCCCTCTCGTCTCTCCTTTTTCTTTTCTTTTTTCCTTCGGGAGTGACTTCCATCACCGTGAGACGGACCATATAGGTGAGCCGATAGTAGAGCGTCATCTCCATGACGCCTAAGCAATTTCTTTTCCTCACTAGACCGTCGGTCCCAGAGTCAATCACCTATGAACATGTTTTGTATAGAGTATCCAGGTCCCATATAGCTTTTGCTGATTTCTAAGAGCTGAACCCGCCGGTTTGCAAGCTTGAGGCGTCTTGCTAGAAGGACCAGGTCGAAGATAAATGAAGCATACTTCATGCTACATATCGCCGCTTCGAACGCTTTAGCGGCGGCTATGTTGTCATCCCAGTTGGTCTCGTCATTACCGATTCGACTCCCTATCTGTCCTCCCGCGACACAACTCTCGGCGAAAATCAAGGACAAGCTGATATCTAATCGGAAGGCAATCCCACCCCTAGAGTCATGTACCACGTCATTGGACCGAAGATCAATGTCTAAGTACTTCACGTATTGCAAATATTGCGAAAAGTGCTCGCAGAACAGACGGACCCCATCCCGAGGATGGAGATGCTATATATAACACTTAAGTCAATAATGTCCACTTATAATAAGAATTACCCGTGGTCCAGGGAGCTTGCAGGAGTAGCAGGAGTAGCAAGAGTAGCAAGAGTAGAATATGCCCGTCGAGGCAGTTCGTGTCTCTAGATGAATAGAAGACCCCAGCGACTAACCTCGTATTTCAGAAGCAGTTTGAACCCGCCGTCTCTACCGAAGTAGACCGGGATGACCTCATTACGCAGCCGTCGGTTCACCTGTGCGAGACTCGGCGTGCACCATGAAACGATTGGTATGCGATACATTGGTTTGCATCCTTTGCCAACAGCGAGCTCATAGATGATGTTACGTAACTCGGGAGGTAGGTCAAGAAGGAGGTTCTATGGAGAATGTGACATCAGTCGATGAACTGTGGATTTATCGTTGAATAAATAGGATTCGTCGTGGATCGACGGAACATGATGAGATACTGAATACTCACCTTGCGGCCTTTGATGAGACGTAGTCGGAATTCTTGGAAGGTAGGCCGTGGACAAAGCCCGGCGCCTACCCATTTGTTGACTATGGGAATTGGGAACATCATGCTTACAGGTGCGCCATTATACGGCGTCGCGACGGAGATAGGTATAAGAGGGTAAGTCGTAGAGGTAACTACCTAACCATACCAAGACCTGCTGGGTCCAGTAAACTGTTGTACGATAGTTTGCAAACTTATAACAGTGAACTAATCGTTTATATATTTAAACGTTTGAATTTTTAACGTTGATGTGTTTAAATGGTTTAATTCAAATAAACGTTTGAAATTTTCAAACGCTTGGCAAACGCCCATACAGCTCATACAGCCCATACAGCTTACACAGCCCACAGCCCACAGCCCACAGCCCTTGCAGCTCTCGCGGCCGTACGCTTGCAACTATCTCTTTAGAGCCCATCTCGGCGTAGTGACTTTAAGCACTGACGGACAGGGTCTATGCACCCAATAAAAACGTTGTATTTAACAGTACTTCTAATTAAGCAGAATATAGTGATATCCGAGCAGAATTAGAAGTCACTCTACTAACATTTACACACTAAATTTACACATTAAATTGTTAGTAGGGGTGATGTGGATCCAAGTCGGAGGTCGGAGTGGTCACTACGCCGAAATGGGCTCTAAAGAGATAGATAAGTTGTTGCGCGCGCACGCATACACACACGGAAGTCGCGATAGCTTCACCTATTTCAATTAAAACAAGAGCAACAGCTTCTATCATTTCAATTAAATAGTTAAGTCGATAGGTAGCTAGAATATTAATACAGTTCAATTCCACCCCGTGCTATAATTTTCAAATAGTCGTAAACAAGTAGTAAAACAGTAAAACAACCATACAGTAAGGTAATAGGACAACCATACTCCGTACAATAGTAGGACAACTATACAATAGTAGAACAACCGTAATAATAGAACAACAAGTAAGTCGTAAGCTATTTGTTTTAGTGGAGGTATAGCGGCTTTAAACGTTTTGGCGGTCGCAAACGTTTGAAATTTCAAACGTAATACAAGTTTCAAACGTTTAAACGCAATAGTTAAATGGTTTAAGTAAACCATTAGTCTTTCACGTAATTAAATTATTTAACGCGTTGAATATTTCAAACTATTCATTTACTGTGAATTCATAGTTTACTAAACCCAGCAGGGATTGGTACGGTATGTCTTTTCTTCCTTTCCTTTTCATCACACAGGCAGATCGTGTTCAATTGTGACAGGTGATTAACCCGTGGCGTCAACACACCCGAGATAGAAGAGGAAAGAGGATTGATGCTAGATAATGCCTTCAGTTAAGACTTGTGGGTTTAATGAGGATTACATTTTCTTTCATTTTATTCATAGGCATCTATTTATACCATTGGGGAGTGGTTCTGTTCCTATGCGGGGTCGATAATCTATACTCTTTATTATGTGGCGCTTGATACGACTCACGTGGCTGCAGCAACCACTCGTGCAGAACAGATATGTCATATATGATATTTCGAAATGATCTAATATTTGTATAAGACGCATTGATATCGAAGAACAGTCTCGTCTTCTTCGTATACTAATCAGCTAGAGAATTTAGCGTACTTGATTTTTGATGCGGCTTATAATTGCGTTTCCTGCGTTGGCACCTACTTCTCATTGTCTACTTCCGACGGCTTACTTCTGGCGTTTGCCAGATTAAGGCGACGGTGATCTCTTACACCGCACCGAATATTAAGCTAATAATGTTCACCATCAAGCCCAGCATACAGCAAGACGCATGTTGCTAACTGCAACAGCCACCGTATCGGCAACGATGAGTGTTAGAATGCATCTTCTGTTGTATATAGACTTTAGATAATATGTAACTTTAATTAAAGATAGAGGGTGTGGGTTATTACAGATTTTCATGTTTTTTCCTGAACTCCAGTTTATAGGTGAAACGATGTTGCATGGAAAAGATATGAAAGACTAATGACATATATCAAGTATAGTCTTCAGAAACATCCACAAGGCAAGTAGCCTATACTCAATAACCAATGAGTCTAAATGACGTCATGCAGCCCTTGATTCACTATAGTTGATTTTAAGAAAGAGAAAGCTGAAGAAAAGGCCCAATCCACTCTGTTCTAGCCTAGATAGAGACGAATAAGAAATAGAAACAGTAACGTATAAATGACTTGATCATTATGCTGATGCACTCAGGGAGTATATGAAGTGTAGGTAAATCAAAGCATGAGCTCTTTATTGGTCTGTATTGACGCTAGAAACATAGAATTGACGGACAGGTAAATACGATAACAATATTGAGTTATCTACAGGCAATTCGATTGTTTGATAGAGAACGCGAGATATTGGTATGTGATATCTGTTACTCCAATAGGACTACAGCTAATATGGCACAGACCAGAGAACTAAGATATGTAAGAAATATCGGGCAAACTCTACCAGCATGAATAGAATTTCCTCCTTGTGCAATAACAATAGTCAATGTTCAAGATACTAGTAGTGATAGCTGTGACATTGCTTGGCCATAGCTGTTATATGTTTAGCTGCTGATGTATCTAGAAATAACTCTTGTTAATACACAGAGAAGAAGCGTCTATTCACCTAGCAGAATTTGTACTGCTAGCTTATATTTTCAGGGTCTCTGACTGTATCAGCTTCGAGCGCTACTCCGTGCTATTCTATGATAGAACCATTCCGAAAGCATTGTCCATGGGCTTAGAACTGGGTGTATGGTTATCTTAGCCGTGAAAGGGGCAATACTAAGCCACTGGGTAACGATCAATATAACCTAGGTGTCAGGGAACTAGTTGCCAACTACCCTATGGGGTAGAACTAGTGAATATTGTATATATAAGTGACTGAACCCCCTTGATTTAGGAGGTTCAGGAACCAATTGATCACACTATTGAGCCCTAACTACTACCCTGGTTGCAAACAGGTCTCTCTATTCACTCCGGACACAGCCCCCTGACACTAGGTCTGATCGTGATGGCCTTTGAAATAGAGATTGATTAGGATCGAAGGAATGGTTTTTTTTGTTTTGTTTACTGATCTTCTCAGTCTTATGTACTCAAGGTGTGACGAGTTCTATTTAGAAATTCCGGCGTTTCTTGAACCTTAGTTACCTACCTGTAACCTAATTACCTAACCTTAGACAATCTACTACTACGTAGATGTGTGGAAATTTAGTGATAGCATGCTAGGTCTAGACAATTCTAATATTAAGTATATTGTAGTCTCATGCGCCCTGTAAATATGCCGATATTCGTTAATTGTGTTAATTTAATTATCTTTTGCAAGTGGCTGGCTGTGCTTTCTGCTCGAATTCAAGATGGGAGACTGCCCATCACGTGCTGTCGACAATAGCATTGTCGTGCCTGAACAAGGTTCAATGGAACGTAGGCTTGCCCGAGGTAGTCTAGCGCCGAGCTGGGCTCGCATGCAACAGTATTCACTGGCATTGGGCCGTTCCAATGAGCAGTGATCATTTCCAGACTCGCATATCCTGATGCCCCATTTTTTTGACTCTTAACCCAGCCCCAAAGCAGAGGTGTGCTATTTGGCGCTGCTTTGGGGTCTGCCCGGACCATGTGGCCAGTTTTTTTTTTAATCTTCGCCCTGAGCCCTGCCCTATCCTAGTCCTTGTCTCCAACCTTCGAACACGCCTCCTACCCTCCCTCTCCTTCTTTTCTCTCCTTCATCCACACAAATAACCATCGCAAACAGAGTTCCATCAGCTGCTCATATTCGTGATTGTGTACGACAGGCAAACCAAATTTCTTCGCTTTTTTTCCCCTGGAAGTAGAGCGGCGGGAATCGACAGTTTCATGCGCAAGCCAATTGCAAATTGGAGATACGTGACCAAGTGATTCTCATCATCGGGACCTCGTCTTTCTCTTTGTCTCTCTCTGCTTCGCTTGGTTCTCTACGTTTGTCCGCCGGATTGAGCGCTGCGTATTGATGCGACTGCAGACCCGTCTCGCGTACATCATCCAACCAGCATACAGCATACATACATGATAGTTGTCTGTCGTCCCAGTCTAGTCAGATTCCTCGGACAACCAAGTCTCTTCGGCTCAAAGTACAAGTATAGTGCGAAGTCCCCTACATCAGCCTGAACTGTCTTGGTAGTTGAACTGTGTTGAGCGCTTTGTGCTCGCTTGGTGCACCTGCGTGATCTACAATCTATCCAGCCTTCGCGTTGCAAGTCGCCGGGGCATACGCCTTTGTTGCTCTGGTTCTCAGCCATTGGTCGTTTATTGGTCGTTGGTCATCAGCCGGCTGCTACACGGCAGGTTGTCGGTCGCCACAGTATTATCCATCGCATCGTATTGTATCGCGTCACGTCAGTTTCTTTTTGCTACTCACTACTTGATCTGTTTCGGCTCGACAAATCTGATTGCACCTCGACACCATGCCAGAGGTTCCAGATATCAATGCCATTTTGGCCGCTCTGGGTTAGTGGACGTGTTACTTTCTACGTACCCTTGCTTCCGAGACTGTTTCTTCTGTCTAATATGGTTTCTTTATTCTAGCTCATCAGCGCAACGCCCCGACCCCGAACCAGGGCCAGCCGCCTCATGCGATGCCTCCATATCAGCCTTCTGCGCCTCCAAGCACTTATCAGACGATGCCTCCTGCAACCCAACCTCAACCGTATCCCCCTGCAAACTATGCCCTACCACAGCCATCGGCAAGTGGAAACTTTGATTTGAGCTCTATTAGACCTATCACATCCGGTACTGTCAGTTTCACGGATGCTGTTGCTCAAGCCAAGGCATATGCTGCTGAGAAAGGCTTGACCTCGTATGAACGGCCTCAGGCTGCATATCCACCACATGATGCTCGTGCTGCCGATGCCAGAAACTATAGAGCGCGCTCTCGTTCTCCATCGCGTCGTGATGCCTATCGTGACAACTTCAACCCATACAGAGATGAACGGCGTGATGATCGTGGTAGTCATGCTCGTGATTATGGTCGCGAACATTCCATGTCGCCGGGTCCTAATCGTGGCCGGCCATCCGGCACCTTCTCACCTCGTGGAGGTGGCCGTGATCGGCCCGGCGATGATAATGACGAGATGATCGAAATTGAATCCAGCCTCGTGGGCTTAATTATAGGAAGGCAAGGCGAGAATCTGAGACGCGTTGAAGCTGAAACAGGATGCAGAGTGCAATTCATCTCCCCCTCGGGTGAGCCAGGACCGTATCGTCAATGCAAGATTACAGGCCCCCGTGCTAGACGTGCTGAAGCCAAATCCGCCATCAATAGAATCATCGAAGATAGTGGAATGGGTGCCATTGCACGTGCTGGCCTTGAACCTTCTCAGCAAGGGGGTCGAGGCCCCAGTGTTTCATCCGCCTCCGCCGCCGTCGCCGCCGCCGGATCTGGCGGTCCTACTGCGCTACGCGATGGCGAAGACTGCGTGCAAATCATGGTCCCTGATCGCACGGTTGGTCTCATCATTGGTCGTGGCGGCGAGACTATTAGAGATCTCCAGGAACGCAGTGGCTGTCATATTAACATTGTTGGTGAATCCAAGAGCGTGAACGGTCTCCGTCCTGTAAACCTTATCGGACCCCACGCCGCAGCTGCTCAGGCCAAGGAATTGATACTGGAGATTGTTGATAGTGATACGCGCAATGGCAATAATCCCGAGGCTAACAAGCCAGCCCGCCCACCCAAGAATGACAACTATGGTCGCGACAATGCTCAGGGCGTTGGTGATAAGATAAATGACTCTATCTACGTACCTTCTGAGGCAGTTGGTATGATTATTGGCAAGGGAGGCGAGACCATCCGTGAGATGCAGAACACCACTGGTTGCAAGATCAACGTCTCCCAGTCTTCAGGGCCTAGTGAAGTAGAACGTGAAATCGGCTTGGTAGGCTCACAGGAGGCCATCGTCAGAGCGAAGCGAGCAATAGAAGACAAGGTTGATGCAGTTGTAAGTGCTAATCTGAGACGTAAGACTTTCGTCTTTGCATTTACTAACAAACGTACAGCGACAGAAGAACAGCGGAGGAGCTGGCGGCGGTGGCCGTGGTGGACGCAACCAGAATCGCCGTGACTGGGACAATCCCAACTATCCCTCGCACAGCTCTAATAATCAACCTAGTGTGACTGATTCGCAGAACCCTGCACCCACCAATGGTGCTGCTGATCCGTATGCTATGTGTAAGCCTATCTTCTACCTACAAACCTCGATCATGAAACTAACAAGTGTCTTAGATGGTGGCTATCAAGCATATCTAGCTCTCTGGTATCAGGCTCTCGCTCAACAGCAAGGTGGAGGTCAACCAACCGGTGAGATGCCAAAGCCTCCGGGGGCTTAATAGAAGCTTGTATTACTCAAGTATTTTGATTGGCGAGAGTACGACGTACACTTCTCCTCGATGATATTTTGACTTACTTATACGCTCGATGTCCACGCTAAAAATGCCATGCTTGGCATGATGGATTCATCACTTTCCGCACTTCTCTGCAATACACTGTATGTGGGGGGAATACTTTCACGCGCGGGTTTCGATATCGGGGTATAATTTTATGATACCACACATCCTTCGATTCCTATATCCGGCGGACGCATTCGGGGCTTTTTCCCCCATCGAAATACCTAATCGACTCAAATGTCAGGTTTTTGATGAGGTCCTTGTTCGCTTTTTTTCGCCGTTGTGCTTCGAAGTACCGTTTCGTTCATGCGACTGCCTGCGGCTCTTGTGGTGCCTAAAGGAGATGATTCCATGGAAACATTTCGGTTACCAATACGCCCTCTCAAAGTTCTCTGGTGCATGGTTAAACATCCGAGAAACTATTTATAGTTGCACGAGAACATGACGCGAGGGTTTATTTGAATGGTTACGGTACTCTGTTATTTGAAGGACGGTTGGCGTTTAGGAAAAAACCAAAAACACGTTGCTTGTCCCTCTTTATGTCATTTTTCTTCCAACTTTTTTTTCGAGTCTACTATTACTATCATAGGGGCTTTTTCATGGTGACACGTCGTTTCCCAACACAATAGATATTTGGCGCAGAGCTCAAACAAAAGACATCGCTGGGAGGCGTGGTTCGACTAGGGGTAAATTGTTTGTATAGTAGGCTTAGGAGAAACGGAACGGACCAATCCTATTACATCGATGCCACTCCTGCCTTTTTTGTCTCTATTTGCGTACTAAGTCGTGACATGGCACCCTACTCAACGTGAAAGATATCTCCTGGGAAGTCATATACGATCTATGACTGTTTATTTTGAATAGTTGCATTTGCTATATACTTAAACTGACAGATCGTCACCCCAGACTTCCTTCGCAATGTCAACCTCAAGACGAAGTTTAGCCCATTGCTCCTCTTCGGAGAGATTGTTGCCCTCGGACGTAGAACTGAACCCGCACTGATGGCTCAAGCACAGCTGGTCGAGACCGCGTGGGCAGAACGTGGCCGCCTCACGCAGTCGACTGATGATCTGGGCACGATCGTCGAGCTCTGCCTTCTTGCTCGTCATGACACCGAGAACGACAACCTTCTGGGGCGGCAGATATCGCAGGGGTGAGAAATCTCCCGACCGCGCGTCATCATACTCAAGGAAATACACGTCGACGTCAAGCTCCTTGAACATGACCTCGGCGACCGGCTCGTACCCTCCCTGAGCGAACCACTGCGATCGATGATTACCCCGACACAGATGGATACCGATCGTCATATCCTTAGGCCGCTTCGAGATGGCGGCGTTGATGAGTGAGGCATACTGTCGCGCCAGAGCGTTGGCGTCGCCGTGCCGCTGCTCGGCCTCGGCGCGCATCTTTGGATCGCATAGAAACGCGAGGTTAGTGTCATCGAGCTGCACAAAGCGGCACCCGGCCCTGTACAAATCGTCGAGCTCCTCCTGGAACACGCGCGCGAGGTCCTCGAAGAAAGGCTCCAGCGTGGGGTAAACCTTCTCATCGATGGTCTCGCGGCTGTTGCGGAAGTGGATCGTAGTGGGTGACGGGATGCAGACCTTGGTCGTCGTCTTGCTCTTGTCGATGTGTGACTCGAGGAAGTGGAAGTCGTCGACCTGAATCGGTGCCGGGTGCCCGATCTTATCGACGACGACGAGCCGCGGCGGCATGGTCCCGCCGACGCTAACGTTCGTCGGTTGCAGGGTGCCGCGCTGCTCGATCCCCGACAAGCGCTTCAGGAAGTCCACGTGGAACCACCGCCGCCGAAACTCGCCATCCGTCACGGCGCGGAGGCCGACTGCCTGCTGCTTTTGTACCACGTCTGCTACGTACTTGTCCTCTAGCTCCCGTAGCTGCGCCGCCGTGATCTTGCCCTCCGTGGCCTGGTCACGAGCTGCGAGGAGGTCCTTAGGCCGCAGCAGAGAGCCGACTTGGTCGGCGCGGTAGACGCCGGTGGGGAGAGGCATGATCAGGTAATGTCAAGGGGATCTTGGGAAAGGGAGCTGATAAGAAAGACGATGAAGACAGAATGAGGTTCATGTACCACGACTATTGATATGAAAATAGTCAAGGATATTAACGAGTGGATATGAGCATATAAGGAAAGAAAAGGGCCTGCAAACATTAGCCCACCCTTAATGACTGGTCATACGCGGACTATACTAACACTTCCTTTTCGAGAAAGAGACATAAACAAGTTCGTGATCCATCCTCTAACAATACGCCCACTGCACCATGCCGTATTCGGGAACACGGCAAGTGACCTTCAACATGCCTCGACCAGTGGGGGCTGGAAGGGGAAAGATGGGACACAGTCCTGGGTATTCAGAGAGAGACGAGGTGTTATTAGCCCGGACCGAATAACCAGAGGATCACCCAAACGGACCGTTGGTTCGTCCGCTGCATTGCCCGTCTAGGGTCATAAACCCTGGTTCGAAATGAAGGAGACATGATCTTCTTAGTTTCGAACTAGTTCACTGAGATACAAGCCTCGGCGATCCTCGAGAGATAGTGTTGAATCCGGTAGACTGGGCGAGAAATACGAGTGTCGCCTAGACCGGCCAATAGTGATGCCCTGCCAACAGGCCTCAAAGGCTGCGAATGTCAGTAGAACTCTACTGCCGAGCCGATCTGAATCCCGGTGCGGAGGTGGTCAGCACCGGACTCCTCTTCGCCCCTCGGATTGTCCAATGGAAAGTTAGGTTCGGAGGGGGCGGCTGCGAATAGTGAGAATCGAGCAATTGTTAGTTTGAAGAGTGAGAGTAATTAGCCCAGCTCTCGGCTTCCTCATCTGATGAGCACTTTTATAGATGTTGGTAGTCCCGGTTGGCTTGGGCCCTCGTTTTGCTGTTGACTTGGTCAACTTGTTACTTCGATTTACTAGATACTACCGACTACTACAGTAGGTAGGTTGAGGACCGGGGCTCTGTAGTAACCCCGCCAAAGTGGACTCGAGTATGTGAGAAAGTAAGGTGCCTTCTGGGCGGGACCAATCTACTAATGTGCCTAGGTACCTGATATGCGGGTGTTATGGGATATAGTAATAAGCCGCGATATCTACAACTTTCTCTTTTGCAGCTTCGCACCGGTATATGCGAAAAGGAGACACCGTCCCCCCTGGCTGTCTCGTCTAGCGACGCCATGTCAGGTCCAATGTTCCAAGGCCAGAGCTGAAGTATCTCGTAGCCTATCCGGGCTGAGTTGGGTTATTAAGCACCAAGCCATTGTCACACAAAACAGTGACAGATCTGGATCGATAAGCGGCCGCGTACTTATTACCGCATTGTATTCAAGCTCGCATAATCTCTGGTAGGGAAATACATCTGCTTCGTCGTCCTTTTATACATCTGCGTTCCATCGGTTGCCGACCCTTCCGTCTCTCATTTGCTGCTCGTCGCAGTACCCGTCCCCTCCAAAACGATAGAATACCGAAGGAATACCTCGGCCGATCATCATGGCCAATCCAAACCAATTGTTCCTCCTAGCCGACCACGTCAAGCTGTCGCTGCTTGAGCGACAACGAGCACAGAGTCTCGACATCGGCGGTGATGCAAACGATGGACACATATCGCGGTCATTAGAACAGTTCAAGGATGGACTGGAAGCATTGGAAACCGAGCTGAAGAGACTACAAGAGACTGGAGATGAAGAGTAAGCACGCCCTATATTCATAAGGAGACAATGCTGTTAGATTGTATGGGATACGACGCAAATGAACATTGGCTGACTTGAAATTAGTGGCGCTCTCAACATCTCGGATGCTCTCCCCGGCCTAAGGAAGCAGTACGACGACCTGACCTCACAGTTCCACGGCTTTTCCTCGCCGTCGACTACCGACACACTGACACACCCCAACGACCCTTCTCTCAAAGACGATTTTGAACATGCGACTCAGAAACCCACCGCATCCAACTCTAGCCTGAGGCCCAAGAATGCTCGTAGCGTATCGAAGACTGTGCGCTTCTCGGATAACCCGTCGAGCGACCCGAGGAGCCCCGATCTGGAGGCACAGCTCTTCGGCAGCCGATACCGCGATAACCCGGACGACACGATGGGATATCGGGATGAGACGAACGAGATGAATAACGTGCAGGTACACGAATACCACCAGCGAGTCTTAGAACAACAGGACGAGCAGCTCGACCGGCTGGGTGCCAGCATAGCGCGCCAGCGCGAGCTGAGCATGCAGATCGGTGACGAGCTCGACGATCAGGTCGCCATGCTGGACGATGTCGATGGCGCTGTCGACCGCCACCAAGGCCGCCTCGACCGTGCGAAACGCCAGATCAATAGGATTACACGTGCTGCCGGCGAGAGCAAACAAATGATTGCTATTATCATCTTGATCGTCGTTCTGGTCCTGCTGATTGCTATCTTAAAATAAAGCGGCTTGCCAATAGTGTAGGGGGCAGTTCCGTCCGGGTAGTTGGGTGAGGGCTATACTCCTGGTTTGGTCACAACGCTGCCCAGGAGTGTGTAGTCAATACAAAAACAAGTGCATAAGTAGGAGAGAGAGGTGAAGACTAGCGGCGGACAATCATGTTGCATTTGGCACGGCGTTAACCGGTAGATTTGTACTCATTACCATATTTGGACGGCAGCACGGCTTGTGTTTTCATTTCTTGGGTTTGCAAGTATCTGGATTCTACTGTGGCCGTATTTAGGAACCACACGCTAATTTCATTTGTGCAAGAGCGCCTCGAAACACTCAATCGAGGTTCATTTTCAATTCACCTATACTAATGGCAAGACACTAGGTAGCAGGTTAGCGCTCACAATGTCGAAGATATTTGATTTAAATGCATACGTGACGCTGATAATGCTGTTATTGGTGTTCTTGAGTTTTCTCTTGAATTGTACACTAGAACTCCAAAATGGACAGACAGACTTGTTACCAGTTTGTCTCGTGCCATCTGCAGAGCAAGCGGCGATATGCCGCTGCACGAGAATTGGCAAGCATTCTTCCACGCCCAGATATGAACATGTTCGTTTCAATGGCCCTTAATGCAAAAAACAGTTCGTATTCCGGTCCAACTCCACACCATGATAGGAAACTTCAGTCCAGACCGCGCCCTATTTAAACTCACGCCCCACATCTCACTTCTTTCTCACTTCTTTACAACCCATCACGCATGCTCGTGCCAGTCTTGTTCGTCTCCTCAGCGGTAGCCTTGGTGCGGTTCTGCAGGCTGGCGATGTCCTCGTTCTGCTGCCCGCTAGCCCGGTCCGCCTTGATGGCCTCCTCACTGTCCGAAGCCAACTCTGGCTTCCAGTGGCCCTTACCCGACTTATGCTTCTCGAGCAGGTCCTGTTTGTGCTTCTCGGGGTCGTAATTATCGCCTGTTTAGTTTGGGGGACATTGGTTAGCGATTTCGAAAGGCGACGGTGGTAAGAGTCGTGTTCTTGTGTTAGACGTGAGAAGAGGAGCTTACCGGTGCTCTCCTTATGCTTCATCGCCATAGTACTACCACTGAAGAAACGCTGGGCTGCGACGGCTTGCCTGCTTACTGCAAAGCTGGCAGCTGGGCGGATGGCTGTAGAGATCATGCGTGACGCCATTTTGATTTGGGTTGTATGTGTGTTGAAGTGGCTTAGAGAGGAGGAAGAAGGTGTATAGTAGTTATCTTAAGAGTATGGAGGAATTGAGATGTGAATTGATTCTCAAGGTCTCGGAAATGCAGAAACTCCCAATGGTCAGCTAGAGAGGCACTTGAATGAGTTATTATAGGACAGGTTTCTCGGTTCAATGATGAATTCGTAGCCCGAGGGAAACAAAAGGTCTTGCAGGTCCAAGAGAGCCAGTCCCGATTGGTTTTCACACATGACGTCACTTATTCGCAACTTTCCGCATAACACCATTCCGAGGCTGATTGGGGTTCGGTGATTGGACAATAAGGAGGTTCTATGGAGAGCTCCCAACCGCGCTAAGGCAGCTCTCTTACGTCTTGAAGCTGTATCCACCGTTTTCATGACTGAGCTCATTGCATTGCTGGCATCACCACTTCTCGTCTCGGCACCAACCGTGACACTCTCATCCATCTTGATTATCGTGAGCCACTCAGCTCAGGGCAGGCTAGACCGCCGCCACCATGCATTCAGGAACGCAAGCAACACTTTTGCCGTCGTCCGGGATAAGAACATTTTAGGACTTAATGGGCTACTGAGGAAATTTATTGCTGCTTTCATTCATCATCTGCTTAGGTGATGTACTAAAATGGGCACCCAGCTCCAGCCGTTCTGGGCCTCACCACCAGCTCATAGCAAAAATGTCTACCGTGACCAACTCCATCCCATACTGCTAGCTACTCGACGTTCACCTATCACTACTACTCATTCTCATAAACCTGAGGCTTGTCACACGAAATACCTAACTGTCCCAGAGTCGAAATGAGCTCTTCGCCCATCTGACGGGCCGTTGTCGAAAGATCCCAAAGGCGCTCTCGGCGTTGAAAAAGCTTTTCCATGACTACTGCGACAATGTTCTGCAGCTCCTTGTTCTTGAGTTCCACAGAATCGAGCTGTTTCTTAAGGGTAGCTTTGGCCTCGTTCTCTTGCCGATATAAGCTCTCAAAGTGAGCAGCCCATGCTTTCTCATTGGCTTGCTTCTCTTTCAACTTTGCCTCGAGCTCTGCAATATATATCGTGTCCTCTTGTTGACCAGCAATAACGGCGCAGCCCGAACCTCCTGATGCTTCCTTTGCCTGGTTATGAGCGGGTTTGGGATGCTTTGAACCGTTGTATTCTCCGGGGCCACGGATATCGATGATATGGAAACGTGATGGTAACTCGTGAATGGTCTCTACGATCCGCTTAAGCTCTCGAGATCCGCGCTCGAGCGTTAACTGCTTCATTTCTAAGTTTTCTAGCAGCGTGGAGGGGCACTCCGCCTTCGATTCCCCTAGGCCGTCTCCCCAAAATACCATTCTCGTTCTTATGTTGGCGGTTCTTCCTTCTTCGTACGCCAGATCGGCCTGAAGACGACTGAGCTCTGTTGAGGTTTTGTCCAAAAGCCCTTGGAGCTTCTCTTTGCGCGTTTCCATCATCTCACGATGGAGTCCTGAGAAACCGTAGTAGCGATCGAGAATGCCTGTCACAGAGAAGGGAGCACATAAGTCGGTGCTGTCATCGTCTTCCCGTCTCGTATGCTCTCTAGCTACGCGTTCGCACGTAGGCTTGTGGTCTTGGAGCTTGTTCTCCGCATCTATGGCTTTTTCTTCCTCGATATACCGACCCAGCCTCTCTGCCTCCTTTCGCATCTTCGGAAGATCTCCAAGCAGGCCTCCCAAGAATAACGTCAACTCGTCCGTCTGAGTTCCAGCAAATATCGCCTTAGGCGTACTGAGTCTAATGTACCAATCCAATTTGTGATTGAGATTGTGAAGCCTTTGCTGAAGATCGCGCCAAGTTTGACCGAAACAACCGTTTTCGGCATCGATTTGTAGGTCCAGGAGTCGTCTTTGCACCTTGTCAAGCTCATGCTGCTGATTTTGCGTCACCACGACAAACAAGTCAGATAGCTTCCCCCCGAGTGACTTTGATATGTTCCGCTCCTTGTCGATGCTGATAACTAGGTCAAAAATGTGTTTTTCCTGGGCTGCTATCACCGAAGTCTGTGTTCTTTCCCGCTCCTGGGCATTCTCCAATTCTCCTTCGGCCTCGGCGAGCCTAATGGCGTTGTGATATGGGTCATTATCTGGTGATGCTGAATAGTCCTGGTTCTCAGTCGAAGGCGTACGGCACCAGTCATCCCCGGAATCTGATGAGTGGATTGGGACCCAGTCCAAATGATCGTAAGGCATGACTAATGATAGCTGACCTCTGGAGCGATTCCCGGGATCCAGAGCACTCAACGTGGTGTCGGCGAGGTTGGACCACCGATTTGATACTCTGTCATTGACTTCTTCTCGTGGCGACTGCTCTCCATCGTGAGGGAATTGGGACATCGTTCACTATGAGGGAAGCAGCAAGCCCAATGACGCTTTGCGGTGAGGCAGCCGACGATCGCTTATTGTAGGTCTAAATAATGTCCGCCGAAGAGGTAAGGTCGAAATCTTGCGCAATCGATGCTAATATAAGGATGACGAGAGAGGAGAGGAAAAAGTCTTCACAGTAGGGGGAGCCAGTGAATCTTATGAACGCGGTTAGATTCATGCCCCAAGGGCAGACAAACAGCTTAAGACATTCCGGGAGTTGCCTGGCTGTGGATGCCCAAGACATGCGAGTGTGTGCTCTTTGATGAAGAAAACTTGTTACCCCAGGAGGCTCCCAGGCACATCATTGTCATTCGACGGAGGTCAATTGGAAACTAAGTATACCATACCACGCAAGTCAGATCAGCAAGCTTGTAGGCGCCTAGAGATTCCAGGACCTTCAACACTTAGTTGGCAATATGGCTTGAAATCTATTACTCATGCCACGATTATGCGGAAATCCATAAATTAAGTCAATCTATCACCTCCAACCCCAACATCGCGCCTTGGCTACCACTCTTTCACTTCGCCAGTATAAAATACAGCTTTCCCACCATATTTCTCCTTAGTCGCCGTTCTCAGCACCTGAAACACACCATCCATAGCTTCATCTATGGTGAGCGTCGCCTTCTCCATACCCCAGTTCTGAGCCGCGTCATTCCCCATATCAGTCTGCACAAAGCCGGGGTCGATGACGAAGGTGTTAAGCCACTGCTCTTCGGTGTTGATCCGGACACCATACCAGAAGAGCATGGCCTTCGACACGCCGTAGGACGAGCTCGGTACGTCAGGCTGGTTTCTTTAATCACATAGGACACATCAGCTCTTTTTTCTTTCTTACCAACGGAAAAGGGAAAGATGTTAGTGCATACCCCAAATACCCAGCCCCAGACCCCATCGGCACAAAGATGGGCTGCTTGGTCGACTTTTGCAGCAAGTCACGCGTCGCCTGGAAGAGCGAGATGACGCTCAGCACGTTGATCTCGACGTGTTCGACGATGTCAGCACGTTTCACATCGCGGGCGAACGGGAACGACTTCGCGATGGCGGCGTTGGGCATCACCATGTCGAGGTACTCGATGCCGTGCTTCTTCTGTAGCTCACTGACGACGTCGAAGGGACTCTTCTCGACTCCTGCTTCGTACTTGGTCGTGATCAGGACACTGTTGGCACCTTTGGGGAAGTCCGCCAAGGATTTGGATCCCGCGTCTTCGGGGTTGCGGTTTGCGGCGATGACCGTCTATGATTATGGTCTCTTGAGTTATTGGGATTCTTAGAGTCTAGGTGGGCGGCTATGATCTTACGTGGTTTGGCAGCGCGAGGTATCTCTGCACGAGGGCTTTGCCTAGCCCACGGGCTGCGCCGGTGATGAGGACAATGGTTTGTGACATGATGGATATCTGGTAATGGATTTTGGCTTTATTTTGGTTGTTAATAGTCGGATGAGGCGCGACTCGTGCTTGACTTCCAGCTTTCTATTTACCAACGGGTATTCTACAGCTTATATATATATATATACACAAGCATGCTTATAAATGTTCGCTGTTGTTAGGGGCATGACCTCAACGCGAGTCAAAAGTTGAGAAACTCCGCACTATGCGCGAATCTCTTCGAATCGATTGAATGGAATATTTGCAATTCATTCTATAAACACCGGCGCCGTGGACACCGGTTACGTGAGTGGTTGCGCAACGCCCCGTATTACAAAGCCCGCGATCCCGTCTCCCAATCCGCAAATTTGCGGACTTTGTCTTAGCTAACCCGCGGATGTTGTTGAAACGCCGCATGTGGAGCATTTTGATGCCATTCCCAAATTGGAAATACTGGTGGGTAATCAGAAATACGGGAGGTGATAGTGGTTGATGTTTGATGATTAATTGCGATAATTGGAAATACTGGTGGATAATCAGAAATATGGGAGGCGATAGTGGTTAATGTTTGACGACTAACTGCGATAATTGGAAATACTGGTGGATAATCAAAAATACGGGAGGTGGTTGATGTTTGACTAACTACGATTTCGTGGGTTGAGCTATCAGGTGGGTTTCGCCACCTTTTTGGATCTCACAGCTTTATTTTCCCTTACTGTATCGCACTCAATTTTTATGTAATTCTAGTATCATTTCACTTGATAGTAAATCTAGGATACGACTAATACTAGTTGGTGATTCCGATCCGGGATAACTACGCTCTATAAACACTTATAACACGTCGATCCCAATCTCATACCTCTCTCAACCACTCTTCTGGATCACTTAGACAGTTGCCAACAAATCTCAGAGCGTCCGCATAGAGCTGCGAAACAATCGCGGGCGCCTTTCCACTACGCAGGTACATGTAGAGGAACAATACGTACCCAAAAGCATCCTTCTGGGTCCTGCTCTGAGGGAACCACAAGAAGTCCTCTCCGTGCACACGGACTAGCATATCCATCTCTATAGAGATATAATGTCTCCAGCGTACGAGACACTCACTAAACCATTTGCTCTCCTCAGATCGACGACAACTGTCTGGTGAATTCTGGAGTACCATCACATTATTTACCACTATCTCGGGATCACGATCATGAGATGCCCAGTCATAGTTTGCAAGACGCGTCAGAAAAAATACTTGGAAGTACTCCACTTTCTCGAGACGGTAGACGAGGTCCGTAAGAGCTTGTCTGCCGCCAATCATCCGTGGCTGGAGTCCCAAGGCATTGGCAATATCTGAGAGATCCCCTGGCATCTCGGCCCTATGTGCTGTCCATGGCTGATGTGCCGCGGATGATGGCTCGGGGAAATCTGTAGGAGCTGGGTTAGTGGACATAGCTGCAAGTGGATAGGTTATGTGTAGTCGTAGGCCGTAAGTTGTAGATTGCTGTGGAAGTGATGATGATCTTGATGATTGCGGGTACTTCTAGTAGGTTATGATATACTACAACTAACAATGCCTTTGTCACGGGGTGTAATAACGAACGTAACAAAGGATGAAGAAGAAAAGCTCACAATCTTCCCTTCTTCAGCCGCTTAGTCTGAGCTCTTGGCCGTTGTGTTACGGATCCTACTTAACAACCTAGTTAGAGCGCTTTGTGTACCTTCGTAAACGGCTTTTGTGTTTGACGGCGTGGGCGCGTTGATTTTCAGAGGCGCTATTGGAAGAGGTCCTGCGTTGATGGCGCGCCTCCCTGCCGTTGCCGGTTGTTCCTCTGACTAAGGTGACACACACGATGAGTTTTCTGCCTATTTTCTATGTGCATCGGGAAGTTGTGAAGGGTTGTGGTGACGCTTGGCTTATGATAAATCTCTACGTAGTAGGAGACTTGGATACAGTACTACGCTTCTGTTGTTAGGCCATTGTCTGTACCCTTCCGCATCACCTCCATAACGCACGTTCAATTTAGAATGTCCTCTAGTTTGAGCTTTCAATCATCGGACTATGAGCATCCTCTTAGGTTCCCTACAAGACGAGGGACTCTGATTAATATTCAATTGTACCCAGTTCTTCGTACCCTAATAAAGCTACCTCGGCTCTTGGTCCATTCGGTACGCGGCGAGCACTGACCTACTGCTAGCGGCTTGTTCAGGCGATCTCTCGTTAGAAACGCGCCGATGCTATTCACGTGTAGGACTCAAAAAAGGTAACCTATATAAGGTTAAGTATATCTGTGCATTACGGACTTGGCTTGTCGAAGAGATTCAAATAGCCGCCTTAGCTACAAAATCAGGCAGGTTCTCAATGATTTGTATATCTTTAGTTGCGTGAGTGGAACCGACAGACACAGGCCTCCGAAGGCAGTAATAGTAATTGGGCTGGACTCTGTTGCTTGAACTGTTGTTGTGTAATGTCGTGTGACCAAGAGCGACGTTGTGAAAAAAGGCAGTTTGATATTAGTTAGCGTCAATTGCAGCGACTGGTCGAGGGCTGCAGGGGAAGGCGCTACAGTTGGCCTAAGGGCCAGATATTGTAGCCGCCCGAGTGTTTAATAGCCAATCATCTTACATCTTAAGGCTTGCCGCGGGACAGAGTGCCTGCTTGCCAAGATACTGGGGGCGCATTCATGAGCCGATCGGCAGTAGCATGCAACCAATCTTTTGACCGACACAAGACTTGTATCTAATTATGTTGCTGCATCTTCTTGCCTTAAATTGAATATGCCCTTACTTGGTCATCGATTCCGAAGGCTGAATACAACAATATCTTCACCAGCAATTATTATTCATTACTACATACGTAAGTATACGTTCTCGCGAAATTTGTATCCATTTTAGAAGCTTGTACTATATGAGCCGACCGTGAGATGAATTCAGCTAGGTACTCGACCCACACAGCACGTGTTTGTTATGCTGTTAGGACGTCGTTGCATATCTCAGTTGCATAATGCGAGCGCGGGCCGTCGCAGGACCCTTGAGTTGTGCTCCGCTACAAATAGATTCATGCTACTCTAGGCCGTCATCGTCGAAGTAATTTATGATATACTGCTTCATTCTTCGAAGGAAAAATGACCCTTGCGTAAGTATGTGTGCTCTGGATAAAAATGATGCTGAAGTCAGCTAAGGTTAGTAAGTTCAATTGTTGCTTAATGTAAACAAGGGCCTGACCCACATCTCACATGCCTTATCCCTCTGCTGTACCTTCGTACTCAGGCTTTGATTATTGCCTAGGTACCTAGTAGGGCGCTTCGGCGCCTAGCACTACCTTGGTAGTGGAATCCAAGTAAACACCATCTAACCTAGGCGGCTCTCGTCAAGCTTTTAAGTATTTATAAATCCCCTAGTAATACCTAACCTACCTGGAGGTAATTAGCTGCTAGGTGTGTGTATTGCCGTACCTCCTACAGAACTACGTAGTACTTAGAGTGGGTAGGTAGGGAGTTACAGTATAGGTTGCTGTTAGGTCATCCCTGTTCGCTAAGTTGCCTCAATGGCGGGACAAAGACAATTGATTGGTCTTCGAGCGACTACGGCGCTTAACTAACACGGCAGTCCACGCGCCCAGAGTTGATTCTCATCCACTCGACAGTGGTGGACAAAGCAATCAAAGGACAAAGAGATCTTCCCTTGCAGTAACCAGCAATTACCCACGAAACAAAGGAATTCTTAATAACGAACGGTAGTAGTAGCCTTGCTTCAGATTTGGTCATTGGACTTTTGTCTGCCGCCATGGGGCATCTATGGGGCATCTATGGGGCTCCAATGTCACACTCAACCAGACAGCCCGACTCACCTATATATCTTTTATCTGCACGTCTTGTTCCCATGGCGTCCAATATCGTTGTTCGTCGTCTTTCTAAGTATTTTTGTCCCTTCACCACCATTCTGGCAATGGACTTATGACATAATCTGTTCATCCCTTTATTCCCTACCGGCATCTACTTCTTCTTTGGGGGTTCACTAGTTTCCGAGCGTTTCATTGTCTCCTCGGGTGCCTATCTTACATCACATTCCCTAGTTACACGCCCATAACATTCACGACTACCTTCACTGCATTTCTACTGGTCTTCACTTTACATTTGGGTTTCCCGAAGCAAATTATTTTTATATTCTTTTCTTTTTCCCCCATTGCTACTTTCTTTTAGGCATAGTCCTGCTTTTCAGTTCTGCTATTTCAATCACAACGATCACCTTACATACGTTCAACTCGATAACACTTAGCTGTTATGATGGCTTATCCTTGGAAGGAGAAGGATGGTGTTCCTCGTTTACCTCCTTCGCTCAACCATAATGCACAGGATGCATTTGAAATGTCATCAATAAAGCAGAGCGATCCATACAACGTCGCCTCAGCCCGTTCCCAGTCTTCCAAACTGATTACACCGTATCTCGGTCTACGTTCGAGGTTATCTCAAGTCTGGTTCAACAAATGGACTGTTCTCATCGTACTGGTGCTGGTCCACTTTCTTTTCCTCATAGGAAGTCTTGACGACAACTTGACCGAGGCCCAGGTGAAGGCTGTGTCGGCCTGCACCAAGGTCGAAGACGTCGGCAGCGCGTTTGCTTCTATGCCGCATTACCTGTCCGTCGGAGTCAACCAACTAACTGCATCGACCATCACTAATGCAGTCCAAGCTTTAATGAGCGTGCTTGACATGATTCTCACGGGTATCGAGCAGCTGATCCTTTTTGTCATTGGCATGATGACTGACACTTATGTCTGTTTGACTGCCATGGTGGTGCATGGCGGCCTCAACGCATCAGCAGTCGCCGTAGAGAAGACAACCGACGCCATAAACAAAGCCATCGACGACGTTGCCGACGGCATCGCAAGCAGTGCAGATGATATACAGAAAGTGATTGATAAGGTCTACGACGTTGCTGACAAGGTTGGAGGAATCTTCGGACGCGATGAGGATCTAATAAAGCGTGGCCTGTTACTCGACATGCCAGCTCTCGAAAAGGCTAGATCGGAACTTTTTGGGCGTAATGGGGATCTCATCCTGAGAGATGTCCTACCAGACAAACCGGATCTCGAATCAGCCATTGTGAACAAGATGAATGATCTCAAGAACGTGAACATTGACACCAGCGGATTCGTGCAGGGTTTGGACGACCTCAACAAGAAGATTCCTACGTTCGACCAGCTCAAAAACTTGACGAAACAAGCCGTGGACATCCCGTTCGGTTTGATTCGAAATGAATTGAACGAAGCCTACGGTAACTGGACGTTCGACGATAAGGTATTCCCCGTTGCTCAGAAAGAGTCGCTTTCTTTCTGCTCTGACAACGATGGCCTCGTCAAATTCTTCGACTCTTTATTTAAGATTGCATATGATGCGAAGATCGCTGCAATCGTCATACTTGCCTTCCTCGCTGTTGCTGTGTGTATTCCGGTGTACATTCTGGAGAAGCGTCGGTGGCGCAGGCAAAGCGAACTCGCCAATCACGCTGTGGACATCATGGATTACGGACACATGTACTCGTCTCCTCTGGCGTCTCGAGTTGGCCTGGCCGTGTCCAGAAAGGTCGGCGGCAGGAGCGAGCCACGGAAGATAATGGCCCGCTGGTTCATCTCCTATGCGACGTCTCTTCCGGCCCTCTTTGTTCTCTCCCTTGCCTTGGCGGGATTCTTTTCTTGCATCTGGCAAGCCATCTTGCTCAGGACGATCGAAAACGAGGTCCCTGCTCTAAGCAATAAAGTCGGCGACTTCGCTGAGAACGTCGTCCAGTCATTGACTAACGTCTCGCAAAAATGGTCGGATGATGCGAACGGAGCCATCCTCCACTTCAGTTCTGAGATCAATGATGATATTCTGGGCAAAGTGACAAATGGCACCGCAGCGGTCAATAATACTTTGAACACGTTCATGGACGAGATCAATAAGGGGATCAACGTGGCGTTCGGAGACACCCTATTCAAAGACCTGGCCACGGAAGCCGTCCGCTGCTTGCTAGGGCTCAAGATCGAATCGGTCCAGAAGGGCCTCACCTGGGTCCATGACCACGCCCACATCAACTTCCCCATGTTTCCCAACGACATTTTCTCCGTCGGCGCGGGCGACTCCATCAAGTCGGACTCGGACCTCACGACGTTCCTGGCATCGCCGAGCGCCGTTACGACCGACGAGATCACCGGCGCCGTGGAACACGTCACGACCTGGCTACGTAACCAGATCATTCAGCAGGCGCTCATCTCAACGGGCCTCTTGCTCGTATACGTCGTCGTCGTACTTCTGGCAATGATGCGCGCAATGTACATATTAATGACGCCGTCGAAGCACACGTTCAGCAATAGCGCGCCATCGTACTCAGAACCAGACCGTCCTCGAAGTGAGACGAGCGGATTCGACTCGTCTTATGGGCAGGCACCCCACGCTCTAACAAAACCCTGACCTGACGACCCTGAGATGCTTAAATACGATACACGCTAAAGCGCGGGGCGGAGACGGGCAGGGCAAATCATCGCACTAAAGGAGGCATATAAAATTAATAGATTCACGACCCTGGACCGGATCCAGGGATTAGCAACATCCATCAAGCATGCCGCGCGGTTCAGACCGCCAGCGACCTACTACTGGAATTTTTACGTATCGGAATGGCGTCCCGGCAGTATTCAACCTAAATCATTGTTAGCCCATGTCACAAAAACACCTACCGTCCCTTCTACTTGCCTTCCATTTACTTCGTTTATACACACTCCAAGCTCCGACGGCGCTATTTTCAAGGCACATTACTCCAGCTCGAGAGTGCCAGATGCTTTTTTATTTTTTTTATACTTCTGTGGGAAGTCGGCGTTTTGGTATCAAGGCATAAAGAAAGGACGGGCTGGCTTACGCCTGGAATTGGCATTGCATGCTCCTGTTTGCGCCGGGCTATTTAGACTGGACTGCATTGGGCTGTTCGGGTGATACCTGCTTGTATAGACGCGTTTTTGTCGTCAGGCGGCGGCGTTTCGATATACCACAATTATGATTCCGTCTCGTTGGCATGTATATGTGGTGGTCGTGATAGAGAGTGATCGATAGAGATTGCTGGTAGTGAGTGGCTAGGGCGAGACGGAACTGTATGTATGATACCTAGCTTAGACATCCTTGATAGAATCAATGTTGTTATTGTATATCCTGTGAACCCATTTAGGTTTACTGCATTGTACAATATGTGTATATCCTCAAAATCGGATTGGTAGTAAGTGTTCCACTAATCCAAAGCGAAATCTTCATGTTAAGAGAGATGTTATCAGTAAACGTCTGATTGGCAGATCGATGGCGACCGTGTCGGCTAGTTTCCCCAACCAATATTTACGCACTGGAAATGAGGATCTCGTCACGAGAATGGAAATGCTAACTTCAAATTGCCCGAGACTCGCTAGCGACGGTACACCTCATCGAACCTCCAGTAGCGGGTTAGATAGAAGCTGTCCGGCAATAACTAGTATGAACAGATAGGGCAAGCAGCGAGGCCATTCTTTCATCCGCTAGGAGGTCATTGAACTATCGACATTAGTCGGATGCGAGTCTGTGTCCTTTCCAGTGTGATACATCGCTAACTTACTCGAGTCTTCTTTCTCAAGGGTGCACTTGGTCGAATAAGCTACACATAGAAAAGCCTCGAAAGCTGAGTTACAAACAGGAGTTGTGACATTGGGCGCTATTTGAACATATCATACATAAGCTAACATGATAATAGTGAAACAAAAACGCTGGGTATCGCTGTACATAAAAAGAGCTGCTAGGGAATCCTAGATCAGGTCACCAGAGGAGAAAGAGACCGACTCATTATCCCTATTTTATAGTTTCGATAGCCTCGTTGTCGGTGACGGCAAGCGAGAAGGCGCGGGGGTTTTTATTATTGACATGAGCTCATAAATGTTAGTTCGTTAGCTACAACGACGCCTGAAGACTCACTAGACCTAATAGCCTTCGCTTGACTCTAGTTAAGTCTAGTTCTACGCAGTCATCGGAGCTTAGGCGCCGAGATCGATTGGGCTGCAGTATGAGCACTTTGCCGACTTGCGCATAATTTTTGTTATCTTTTGGAGTATGATATTGGATCAACGGCTGTAAACGGGCTGGAATCGAGGGACCAGAGACAGTTGGTTCTGCACACTATCTCGTCGCCACTGCAGGAAAGCTTCTGGAGCTCAAGAAGATGCCCTTGACGCTGCGAATCGCGTCCTTCGTCTTTTTGAACTCATCATCCGGCTCCGCGCTCTGGCCATACCCAAGCCCGCCAAATGTCGAGAAGTCCTGGACAGGCGGATATGCCAGCTTGTCCACCTGGTCCCGAATATCTCCGATCGCTGATCTCAGATCGGCGTTGCTTTCGGCCTTTTGCGTATGAATAAGCGTCAACTCGCGAAGGGATGCGCCAATAGCAGATAATCGGTTTGCTTGAATATCGACCGGCTTCTCGCTACTGCTGCTTGCATTAGGCGTAGTCCCGATGATGGAGGGAGGTGGTGACGTCTGTGTGCCAACGTCGCGGTGGAAGAGCTCGGTCGGATCACTCGTTATGCTCTCGTTGTCGTCCATGGCCCGGTCCTGGAGCTGGGACTTTAATGGCTTCCCATTCTTGTAGGGTACCTCGCTCGCGACGCCTTCGAGCTTCTCGACCAGCTGGGATAGTTTTCCATTGACATGTTCGTAATACTCGGAGCGCGCCTCATTGAGGTTATCGACCATCGGCCTGACAACCAGGCCAGAGATGCCGTAAAGAAGAGCCCATGCACCTCCCGAGACGGCGAGAATGTTGGCAAGGCGCGAAGGGGTGATTAAAGGTGGTGGACGTTGAGGTTTTGTGAGAAACTCGGGATACGTGATGATGGGGGCTGGACTGTCGGTCGCGAAAAAGGTTGCTGGCGAAGAGCTGTCAGGAGTAGATTCTGCTTCTATCGGGGAGCTGTCGGCGGGTATCGATGACGCTTCGTTGCTATCCGGGGGAGCATCTGTCTTGTGATCTACATCATCTAGCGTTGCTG
The DNA here is from genome assembly GCA_022495115.1 of Xylaria castorea. Taxonomy (NCBI): domain Eukaryota; kingdom Fungi; phylum Ascomycota; class Sordariomycetes; order Xylariales; family Xylariaceae; genus Xylaria; species Xylaria castorea. The sequence goes on along the minus strand of MU382638.1, from coordinate 291,753 downwards.
AAGATTCAACAGCGGACGGAGGGGCAGCAGATTCGTTCTCCTGGTGGGACTCGTCCAGCAGTTGAGCGACTTGAGCATCATTAAGGCCCTTGCTCTTCAGGAAGGCTCGTTTCTCTTCCGGAGAGGCAGCCTTCACGCTCTCGTCATCAAGGAACCTCCGAGCATGGTCCAGGGTGATGTTTTCGGGCTCGGAGGTGGCATCGGCATTGACGTCGGTCTGCTGCCACGCGGGTATACAAGTCTTCTTCGAATCTTCCATGATGAATTAGGTACCCTCTAGGTATACGTGGGGGAAATGCAGCAAATGATTCTAGGAAATGAAGGAGATGTATAGATATAGAAACAGGTGAACTGAAGCGTAGGTGTTGTTGGTGTTGTAGATATGATAATGGATTAATGTTTCCAGTACTTGGTAGCTACCTGCCTCGGCAAATACAGCCGAGGAGCTGGGGTGACAGGGATAGGACCTGTCTAGTGCAGTAGAGCATACCCGCCAGCGCCTTAGTTATTCTTGAAGGCGGGTACGAGTTTATTATAGTTACCCTACCTAGATAAAGTAAAAAGGTAGTTAATTGTTAGGAAACGCCCAGCCACAGTTCAATATGCCTTCACGTGTATTATAAATAGATTTTTATAGCTTTGGTAGTATTATCTGTCTCTCCAACTGGTGTTCCAATGAGAAAGCCTGGCTAGTATAGGTACCTAAGGCAATATAAATATCCAAAAGTGGTTAGACAGGCATAGATATAAGTAACGTGCACTAGATCCAAGTGGGACGGGTGTCTAAGCTTCTGATCGCAACAGAGACTTGGACAAAGAGACACGTGACTTGGCTTGCAGCGAGTGTCCAGTCGCCCTCTTCGGGAAGATGGTGGTGCCAATCATATATGAATTCAATGCCTAGACCAAGAGAAGACGTCGGCGTTCATTAATCACTATATCATCAAGTACTGGTGGCTGTATTCGAATGCCCAAAAAGCCGCCGCTTGCCATAGGCTTCCGCCCGCCGAGCACATCCACATTACAAGTCCTATTCTGCCGCGGTTGACGATATCGGTCTCATATTCACCGCCAAGACGAGAAAAGTAAGTAAGCATTCAAGCATCAAAGGATTCTCCCTTCTTGGTGTCTGTGGAACCTCGTTAAGCGGCAGCTCGGTGTAGACTGTAGCATTGCATCCTGTTACGTTGCACCGCCAACTGAGGTAGCCTATATCTCCTGGAAACTGTCGGTCGTAGGGAGCTGAGGAGAGCATCCAGTTTCAATCGACACGCTCACGTCCATTCGCCAGCCGCCGTGAGATTTCTCGGTCAGTCTGACCGAGTGCGCCCTGCCTCCTGTAAGTGCCAATAATCTTGCTGTCATTGTCGTTGATATTGCCGTTGCTGTCGTCGTCGTCATTGTCACAATCCTATTTCGAGTCTGTTCTTTGCCCAAACAGAAGGGAGCAAAAAAGGCTCTGCCTCATGCCCTAAAATTCAGAATGCACAAAGTCCATATGAGAGAGATGGGGGGAGTGGAATGAGATAGACGTGGAGATTGGTAGATTGCATCTGTGACGAAACGTCGAACCTGGCATGGTTGCGCAAACCCAAAGCTGGCCCGAGTTTCCCACCGGCGACCGTCGCTCGCTTTGATTGATGGACGGGGCGGATGCCATGGATCGATCAATCAAAAAGGCTACCCCGATATAGACAATGAAACCTCCCTGCGTACGGCATGCGGCTGGGCTGATCCCAGCTGGGAAACGATGCTTTGTAGGCTACTACTGCAGGTCAATTGTCTATTTGTTCAATAGCCTTTGCTAAAACCCCAAGCCTGCTGAACTGCTCAGCCGTCTGGGTCTGGAGGGGCGAGGTAGAGCGCCGAGCAGGAGCGCGAGCAAGGAAGGCTGCTTTGCTTGTTGTGTCGCCAACGAAACCAAGTGGTCAAGGTTCCTCCAATCCCCATCCAGAACCAGTTGAGACCAGACCAGACCAGACCAGACCATACCATACCATACCACAGCCCCAATCAAAGAACCATCAAATAAGCCCTTGCGGCAACCTGCCTACCTCATCGGCTGCTTGCTACGGCGGTCGTATCACGGCCTTTTCTGTCTGTTAGGCCGCGCACAAGAGCTTATCCCAATCACATCAATCATATCATCACATGCATCATTCCTCGCACACGCACCCGCACACAAGCCACATTTAAAAAACAACACCACCAACCTCATCGGCTGGTCATACATTGGCCTCAACGTCGTCAAACGGCGACGACGGCATCATCGCTATTGACCTCCTCTCCATTCCGGACCGATCCAGTAGATTACTTAGGTCGACGACTAGTTTAATCTCGTCGGCCTACATTTGCTACCTCCCCGTCATTAGACATTCACTACTTTGCACGTTGCGGGATACTAACCAACATGGCGTCTCGCCCTCGTCGCGCTGCTGCCCAACGGGCAAACAAGACAATCACTGACATGGTCGATAGCGACAACCATATTAGCAGTCGGACAGGGAGGATCATGGCATCGAGATCGTCACGCCGATCTGAGGGTAAGAGCGCCGCGACATCGATCTCGCGCGGCCCTCCTTCCTCGCCCTCAGATTCTAACCACCATGTTCACTTTACAGTTAAGCTTCCCGCAAGCAAGCTCCGGCAAGCCACATCCAGCCACTCCGTCCAGTCAGGCCGCCAAGCCGCTCGTGAAAGTTTTTCCGGCGGCGAAATCATTGAGGGTAAGAGGAATCGGTCTCAGAAGAAAAGCTATGTCGTCGAAACCAGCGAGGATGACGACGAAGAAGATGAGGACGAAGATGCCGAGGGAGAAGATGACGACATGATGGACGATGACGAAGAGGACGCCGAGGGCGAAATCGTCGTTGACGACACTATGGACGTCGACGCAGAAGGGGACGAGGATGAGGAAGGTGAAGAAGATGCTGAAGGCGAAGATGATGACATGGATATGAGCATCATCCCACCACCAGCCCCTGTCATCAAAGTCTCTAAACCATCTACCAAAAAAAGCGGTGCCAGTAAATCTCGGGCGACGACGAAGGCGGCCGCTTCAAAAGCTACGGCCTCTCACGTGAAAGAAAGCGATGATGACGAGGAACTCAGTGAGTTAGAGAGCGATGCAGACGAAATCCAGGACACCGTCAAAGTCGGCGGGGGTGACGAGGAGGATGCCGAAGGCGAAGAAGAAGAGATCGAGGAAGCAGAACCTGCGGAAGAAGACGATCTCGGAAGTGACGAGGATGGTAGTCGAGCTGAGACCCCCGACTTGACCAAGATGACGAAACGACAACGCGCTCGCTTTGAAGAGAACGGCGATGCGCTAATGAAACTTTCTGATGGTAAGTCACAGAGACCTGTGGGTCTAACCTCATTATACTAACTGTACGGTAGAGGTTCAAGCGAAAAAGCATTTCACTGCCGAAGAACTGTCTATGCGCCGCGCGGAGATGGCGCGTCGTCGACGGAACCTCAGCGACAAACGCAACGAGGAAGTCAAGGTGAGACAATAAATATAAATCTTCCGTCAAGAGAGTTACATTTCTTATTACTTGACTAACACTGGAATCCACAGATGGAAACCATCAACAAGTTGCTGAAGAAGCAACCACCAAAGGCCAACCGTAAAGGTCAGGGTGGAATAGAATCAACGCCAGATGGCGATGCCCATAAGCCAAGTCCTATCTTTGTGCGATGGGTGAGCAACAAAAATGGGATCCACGTTGCTGTCCCTGATGAGATGCTGGCAGGTCCCGCTGGCAAAGTTTTTGTAAAAAGCTAAACTATGAGCCTTGCTCTAGCAGACTCCAAGGTCTATCGACAGGAATTCAGCATGGCACATAATGTATTGTTAGAGAATACTCACTCGCTCGTATTATGGTCAGGTTATGAATCTAGGGGAAGTATGAATCACGTTGGAGAGCTGAGCAAAAGTAGCTCGACAAGTTTACACAAACATCTAATAATATCACTACGAGTAGTTGTGGATGAACCTTCTACTTGGACTGGCATTCATTGTCTTTCTTGTACGGGCTTTGTGTGCAATGGTTCGTTGTAGGTATGCCATGATAAACGGACATTTGGTAACATTCCATGTATCAATGCCTGAGTTTGGCTCGTTGCCTGTTCTCTTTAAATTAAGTCGTCTGAGGCCTTGAGGGAACGGCTCACGATAGCACATATGTCTTCATATAGCATTAGTCAGCCGGAACTTTTTGGCCAAAACAGCAATTCACTATTCTTACTCAGCGCATGCTCTGTTCTCACAAACCCATATCTGCCGCGTCATCATATCGACGACATTGATGTTCGTAAATTACAAGACTTACTTCACGTTCATATAAGCCTTAACAGAGTCATAGCTTCGATAGAGAACGCAATTTATACACTGCATGCCCAATTCTGACACTTACGAATAATACACCCTCGGATGAATGTTGATTTGGCATTTATGGGTTCTGTTCTATATCCAGTGCACACTCCCCACCCCCCAATACCCATGCGGTCCACTTAACCCTAGGGTATTGATACTGTCACATCTGTAGTTTATTTATGAAGCAATGAGGTAAGTCCATAGGTAGACAGAACGTGATCAAGCCAGGTTTGAAGCATGCGTGAGTATCAACCAGAATATCAACGTATCCCCAAAGTCCACTTGGATCCCGGCGTAAGTTATAACGAGCAATAGAGCCTGGTTATCTAGGTCGGGTGGTAAGTCAAGGTAGGATGTATATTAATATCTGAATTCTAAATAGGTTAATAGAGACGCTTGTCTTTATTTACCGGAGTGTTTTGTGCTCAACGGCAAGAAGGCCACTCGGCACGAAGGCCACTGCTGCATCTAGCCTTCACTGTAAACTGCCGAGTTCAACTTGTTATTATGATTACAGGTCTTGCAATAAAAACATTTGTAAAACGTTTGTGGAAAATGTAAGCACCCTTGACAAAACCTATGCTATCTCAAGTGCTAATGGGACAGGCGCTGTTCATAGCTAGTCAACTAGCGTATAACTTAGTTGCACGCAATCATGAGCCGAAAGGCATATGGAGAACCCTCTAACTTCATGAATTAGGTAGAGTAGGTATGCTTTTGTTCCAATATTCCTTCCTATTGCTTGCACCACATGACAGCTTGTCCTTGCGCTGTTTGCCCTTTGAGGACTTGAATGGCAAGATGTGCGAGTTCTACGGCACAACGAAATCTATGAACACGGTTAGATTCCAGTCGGGGAGTGTTGCTTATTTGCCACGCTCCTTCCTACTAAGTCAAGAATGCGCTGTCAAACTAGCGCTCTTGCCTTACCACTTAAGGGCCTCATTCTGTGCTATACAGCTGGTTCTAGAGGCTCTTTAGGTAATTTTCTCGCTTATTATCTAACGTTAACCATTAAGAATCAAGTATGATATCAAGCATGCCATTATTGCATGTAAAGATGATGTAACGTTGTGCCCAGGCATAGCACATAGAATGACATCTATAAGTATAACCAATGCAAACGTGGTAATAATGCGTGTTCTAACAACTTCTATCAACCAGTATTCATTTCTTCACAATTCTGAAGCAATGTTGAATGTTATGTGTTGATGAGAGACAGGCTTGCCTTATAACCTTAGAAGACGTTCTGTGTCACAAGGCATATATTCGATTCACAAACATGTCCTTTTCTGTAGCTGTTCAGTTCATAATCTGCACTCGTAAATAGACAATATAGCGGGATGGTGGGGCAATGTAGTTCTGGGAAGGTTGTTTACATCGTCAAGACTTAAGAACGCTGTTGCTAGGGATAGCGTTCTTCCTTGGTACGTAATATTTCCCAAGCACCTCACTTCCATCAATCTACATGTGATTTTACCTAGCACCTTAGCACCCTTTCAGCCCTGGTGTAAGATTATTCTCACCTTCACCAGCAATTCCTTCTTAATCTTTGTCACCCCCGTCCCGGGCCCTACATTTCTCTGTCAAGCATCTCTCTGTTCGCAGTCCTCACTTGGTTGCTAGGTATGGCGGACGACAAAGAGATCAAGGAGGAGTTCAACGATGGCTATTTTGACGAGTCTCTCATAGACCCGCGTCTCAGATCAGATATTGCAGAGACGTATGGAAGCGAGTATCAGATCGAATCTTCAGCCCCAAGCTTGGTTCCAGGTCCAACTCTGTTCTCAAGTGCCGCTCTGGCTCCGGTTACTGCTACTCCCTTGACCCCGCCCCAATTCGAGCTCTATGATTTCAATGTAGATGGTATAGATATGGGTCTTGAAAGAGATGCAGGTAAGTAATTCTCGGGGCCATTTTCTTCCCGTTTTGGCGACTATCGGAGGACAAACCTTCGTTTTTGGGCCAAAACAATGTCTAGAGGCTTATAAGACCCTCACGGATCACAACCGAAATGGCGATAACTAATTCCGAATATTCTAGTGCTTCCTTCCTCTGCATACCAATCGCTGGATTTTATCGTGGGCTCTGATGACATGGTACATGACGAGACCGAGCGTCTGTGGCTTATAGGAGTGCAAGCAGGCATTGGACTCGGTATTGTTGGCGCGAGAGAAGCTGTCCTCAACGAGATGACGTACGAGAATACTGTGTTCTCGCGACCGATCCAGTCGTATCCTTCGGACCCTTCCCCCTATGATATGCGAATGTATCTTGGTCAGCGCTGCATGACAGGCTTTGACCTACGTGTTGCGGATCGGATTTCGAAACAATTTGTCGCCAATAGCCTACAGCTTATTGATATTATTGTTGAGAATGGTCTCACTGCGTGCCTGCCGGAGTACGGAAGTCCACTGCCCGGAACTTTCGCGTTCTTCACCGACGAAGACTCGGCTCGCTGCCATGAGAATTCTCGTAATATCGACAAAGCCCTCAAACTCGCTGGCATTCAACCACAACCCAAGCCTAGTGTGGATAGCGGTGTTGGTATCGAACAGCCAGCTCCGCTTACAGCGTCATTCAAGGGAGACAGTCGATTCATTGGTGGCCTTGACATGACGCAGCTGACTGGCACCGCTGCTCTGGTCGCTAACGCCGTGAATGAGAAAAACCGCGCCAGATATGGCAGCCCTGTAACGCCCAACCAGCAATACATGTCTCGAGGATCTGGACCTACGCCATATATATCTCATCTTACTAGAGATTGTCATCCGGGGAACGACCATCAAGACTACAAGGTAAGACATATGTGGAATCGACCGATCGCAGAAACTGAGGAGCTCCGCTGACTGACCTGACTAATAGGACAAACATGAGGATGTCTATAATTGTCAGAAGATGCCCAACGACAAGTCCGAAACAAAAACTGAGGCCTAGCAGACCTCGGCACAGGGTACGAAGAGGGCAACTCGACCAATCTATCATCGTAGAGTCAAGCGAACTACTTATGACGTCCGTTGTTTTTCATCAAGCAGTGACGAAGATTCAATGGACATCTCTGATGCGCTTTCTCAACCGCACCCTGCTTTGGTTGAGACGAAGAGTGGCCGTGCAGTGATCAGGACAGTCCGGCAGCATCGGAAGAAGGGATAAGGGACGACGACACGGCCCATCATATCCAGAAACACACGGGATTTGCTGGGGCGAGATGGAGAAACTTATGTTAAGCCGAGTGACACTTGGATGATGAGCTGCCTTGTTATTTAAGTTGCTGGTGTGAGATTGGTTTCGCGCTGCCGGAAGTTCCCTGGTCTTTGCTTAGTATTTTTATTTCTGCAGACATTGAATGTCTCGCATCTGGCAAGGAGCCTGGGAAAATGATCTGACTCTGAGGTGTCCCTAGCTAGTTGGGTGTTCATACAATTCGCGAGTCCTACAAGGGAAGGGACTACAAGATAGCCTAGAAATACTATGTTGAAACGTCTTAATTTTTGTCTTTTCCTTCGCGTTGTCTAAATTACCGTTAAACGGACACTGATATGTGCTGGTGTTGTTAATGTCAGGTAATAGTTAAGTGGAGACAGACACCTTTCATGTGATGATAAGAGATACGGTGCCTCTCTATTTTATTTCCAGTTATCTCCGACATTACGCCCCATCCGAAATCTCAATTTGGCTGGGTGGCCGCTTGGCGAATTTGTTAAGCCATTATAGGCATTGACCTGTAGTTATAGCGTGACAATGGGAAGACCTGACTCGGACCTGGCCTTCATTTAGACCTGGCCTCGAGTTAGGTATCAACCCTTACTGACTCGCCAATCGAGCCACCTTTCTCACCTTTCCAGCATGACTTGCTATAACATACAGCAGTACTACCAGTATCATTATCATAAGTAAACTTATAATCGTCCCAAATACTGAAGTAAAGCAACCTACAGTAGCGTACGTTATATTTTGCTTCGGACCCCGATCTTCCAATCCCAGCCCCTCCTCTGCTACCCTATTCTTACCTCACCGTGCTGTAGCGAGCCGTCGGTCTGGTGACAGATTGACAAATCCGGTTACTCGCTCCTGTCTTCCTAATCAAGAGACAAGCAGGGAAAACGCTATCCAAGTGCCTAGCCAAGATACGATAGGGCCTCTCGGCAAAAGGGTATTGTTCCTTGTGATCGGTTGATGGACGTCTACTACCTCTACGAGGAGATTGATACTGCCGTGGTTCTAAAAGGGCAACAACCTACACTATATACGTGTACACCGGATCAGCTCCTATTATTTCTTGAGACACTCCGAAGCGAGGTTACAGAGCGCTAAGCTCAAAATTGACATCCACCAGTCCCTGGCTGGTAAATCCACACCGTACATTTGAAGTCTATTGGGATTTTGCCCAGGTAGCGAAAACTGCTTTTTAGCACGACAGCCTCATTACCTACCTACATAGAGCCTAGTCCATTCTGCAGGAACTGATCGCTGACCGGATAGGTTACTGTATTCGTGTGTTACTCGGTGTTACGTGCAACTGTTTCACCACTTCCACTCCCTGATTTGGTTGTGTATCATTGTCATCAAGATCGCTTCTTTGAGGTACGTTTCTTCGCATATTTACACCCTCATGTTATCCCTTTGCGCTCTCTTCTCCTCTTTTTTTCGCCGTGGTCTGCTGTTCGAGACCTTTTTTGCCCTCAAATGGACCAACGCCATTCACCCCCCCACCCCTAGCCAACGTCACCCCAGCCAAGCCTCAAGGGTCTTCCGCCAAATTTGCATGGTGTACCAGTAATGACACCTTGTCTATCTTGGCGCCCCAGCCATTGATCGTCTTCCCCAGGTCGGGCTTGCATCTGATATTCAACTAGACTACCGATGGGGGGCTGAGAATCGAACGACTTTTATCGAACTACCCGTGAGTACCGTTCCTAACTATTGAATTCTGTCGCGTGTCTTACTGCATACTTATCTTGTTCACGACACGAAGGAGTTGCATTACTTACTGCCAGGATCCATGCAAATCTCGTGAGATCTTATTTCGTTTGCCGGTAGTACCGTACCCTTGCCCCCTATTTGTCAAGTCCCCATCTGGTCTCGTGAATCAGCAAAATCACCCAACTGATGTTGCACCTGTTCTCGGCTCTACACTACACTACACACTACTATGTACACTAGTGATGTACATTCCCATGCTGCCCGTCTCGCATCAAGCTAACAAGGAACCCCAGTTGAAATGGAACCACCAAGGCCGGTAAATGGCGCTCTCATTCCCGCCACCGCCAGTCACAATCCTTCCCCGCACCCCACATATGAGGTTGGCCAAGCTATAACAGGACAGCAAGCTGCTGCCCATTGTCAACCACAAGCTTGCGACGCCAGTGCCGTCTTGACGCCACAAGCCACCATCTCCGGGGGTCACTCGACAACAACACACAAGATGCTGTTTTCTGACCTCTACAAGTCCACCAAATTACCCTTATCGCGCTTGCGACAACACTCGCAACAACCAGTGTCACGAGACTACGATCCGGATCTCGTGAGCAAGGATAAGGCGAAACAGAAAGAAGCAGTGCGGCGCTTTCTAGCCGAACGGATACGCAATGACTGGGTGTTCAACTGGCCACCGGCATCTGATGGGGAGGATGTAGAGAAACCCGTTTCAGGAGATCCCGTCGAACAGGTAGAGCCCTTACAGACACAACAGCCTACTGTTGAAAAAGTCAAGGAAACAGACGAAGCTGCGCTCGGCGTTGATGATGACGGGTATCACTGCGATGATGACGATGATGAAGATAATGATGATTACGACGTTGCCTCAATATACAGTATTATTTCGGAAGACCTCGCTCACTTCTTTCCTCGGATTGAGTGGCTGTCCGACTTGTCTGATGAAGATCCCAACGAACCGGCTTCTCCACTGGCATATCGCTTCGAGACTCCAGATGCCGTGGGCTCAGCTGTCAAGGCGACGGAACTAGCTCGCAGTGCAAAGCGGAGGAGAGAAGCGCGTGCCGAAATGGAATGGAATTCCGGGTTGGCGTGCTTTAGTGCTCGAAGAGACGCCTGGACCGGTGCTAAGGTTGTTCGTATTCGTCCCAAGCCGATCGAATCCACCCCTACCTCACCCGCAGCGAAGAGGTTATCCTTCTGGCGGCTTTCGAACTCATCATCACCATCATCGCCGACCGATTCGCCTGCTGAGTCAACAGTTGGCACGGCACCGTTGAGTCCTAGTGGGACCCGTACTTCCGGCGATACTACTGCTCTATCATCTGTGGATACCGAGCCCAAAGAGCTCAAGACTAAAGAGGACTCGTCTCAATACCCAGTTCAAACATTATTACCAATACCCCCACCTCTACTTCCAGCCGCGAATCCGATGCGCGCTTCCATCACCCCCGCTAGCTACACTGCTATCTATGATAAGATCATCGTTCATGCCTTGACGCCTGCCTGCCCGGTTAATCTGGCTGATGTGCTGCGCGCTTGTGTTGTGGGGTGGAAACGAGACGGGGAATGGCCCCCACGGCCAATCGAAGTACCGCCCGTTGTGGCGGTTCGCAAGAAGAAAAGGAAAGACAGTAATATCGAGAAGAGAGCGAGTATTGGAAGACGACTCAGCTTCAATTTTCTCGGGAGGAGATTGAGTGCTGGAAGCGATCCAAATGCTGCCTCCACAAGCCCGACTAAGGATGATGTGGGGGCCGCGAAAGGCGTGAAAAGAAGCTTGCAGAGGGTCCTGGGGCTCGCGCAAGATAACTAACGACGTTACAAGAGAAAATGTTCGTGGTTGACTGCGCGCACTTATGAAGAAAGAATGTATTATCCATGTGCTTGCGGCTGGTGGCGACCGGCAACAAATGAACCGGCCACGAACTGAACTAGGGTGCAGGTGTTGTATAAAGGGATCGATTATTCAATTGGGCTATTTAACGTTTGTGGGCGTGGCGTCTCTTGTAAAGTCTTCGGCATCAAGGGCATCCATCTATACCCAGCATAGCCGGCGTTCTGGGAATATTCTTGAGTTGAAAGATTCCCCATTGATATGAGATATGAGAGCATTCAAATTTTTAATAAGCCATTTCCATTCCTTACTCCTCCTTAGTAGTATAACTTGTCGGAAATACACGGTGTTTTCTACGACCCTTGACTTTAATTTCTATGTTTTCACGGAAAAGTGAACTTGCCCCAATGCTGGTACCCGATGATGCTTGAATCACCTTATGATAGACGGCGGTAATGCGTTCTGGTGTATATTTAATTTAGCTGCGGGTAGTCCCTTCGAGCAACTGCCTACTCCACTCGAATCCCCGTGTCCTCGAAGATGAAGTTAAAGGTTGCATCCAGATCACCGTCAAGCATGCCATCATGCGGAATATCATCATACACGCTACTCATCTTGAGGAATCACGTATGACCAAGTCGGCTAAGCGCGCAGAAATCTACCGACCGGCGCAAGCCTATGTCTAAGTATCAATAGTAGTTGGTTACTCGCCAATTGGATTAATGTTGGCTTATTAATCAGCCAACATGCAAGCGGAACCTCCGAGTTGAACATCTCCGGAGAAGGGTGGACTCGCTGCACGATTAGCAGCAGGCACTATAGACTCTTATAGCTAGATTCGCTATGATAGTTACTTTATAGGGAGAGACAGAGTCATTCGCGAAACGCAAGATGGACGCTTATGTGGAATCACCTCGTCCACGTTGAGTTTCGGTGTTTCTAAAGCAATGGGATACAGCTTCAGTTGGATTGGTAATAATGAATATCGAATGTATATAAAAGACATTGAGATGACTTCAGGAGTCAATTGTAGATAATTCGTACAGCATCTTCCCAGTCTACTTATCAGCCTCCGTCTCACATGACAAGCCAGTGTCCCTCAAAGCTCTGCACTTAAAATTCGGTTTCTTCAAAACAGCTTTCAAAACAAACTGACTGAAAAAATGGCCGAATCGATGCGCGCTATAGTAATCTCAACCTTTGGCGGCCCAGAGGTGCTCTCATACCGCGACGTTCCCAAACCCGTACCAGGGGCCGACGAAGTTTTGATCCGCGTCCACGCCTTCGGCGTAAACCATGCAGAGATGCGTAAGTAGCGATTCAAAATCCCCCGAATATCTCTTGTCTTTCTTCGCAATGATTTCCAAGCGCAACCATGCTTGAGCTCCCACATACGATACCTGCAGTCTCCCGCGCGGCAGCACCCGACGCCGCACCAATCACAGCCCATACTAACGTGACTATCCGCAAAGACATGCGCAAAGGCGAATGGGACGAGTTCAACCCCGTAACGGGCCTAGAATGCGTCGGTACGGTGGAATCCTACCCTCACCCCTCGAGCCCAGACCAAGCCCGGCGCTTCCCCATCGGCCGAAAAGTCGCCGCCGTGATGGGCGGGTTAGGCCGCAATAGACCGGGTGGTTATGGCGAATATGTGACCGTGTCTTCGAGCAACGTCATCCCCTTGGACACCACCTTGTCGTGGGAACAGCTCGCCGCATTGCCGGAGGTATACTGCACGGCATGGTCGTGTCTGTTCACCGTGTTGGGCGTTAAGAAGGGCGAGAAGGTCCTCATCCGTGGTGCTACCAGTACCATAGGCCAGGCAGCGCTGCATCTCGCCGTTGATGCCGGCGCAATTGTGACCGCTACCACGAAGCGCGAGGAGCGGTTTGAGCGGCTGAGGGAGATGGGCGCTTCGGAAGCGGTACGTGAGGAGAGCGGTCTCTTCGGCAAGGGAGATGAGAGTGAGGACGAGACGGCGCGAAAGTTCGACAAGACGCTCAATCTCATCGGGAACAGAGTCCTCCTCGAATCCATCGCGCTGACGCGGCCCGGTGGACGGATGTTACAAGCGGGGTGGCTGGGAGGGTTGGAGCCGGTGAGGGACTTCAATCCCATGGTGCAGATGGAGTCTGGCGTGCATTTCAGTCTGTTCCACGGCAAGGTCCTGGGCACGCCGGAGTTCTCGTTGTCAGATATCCCATTCCAGGAGATTGTGCGGAAGATTGAGCAGGGAAAGTGGGATGCGAAACCCGCGAGGATCTTTGAGTATCAGGATATCGTGAATGCGCATCGTGCGCTGGATTCACATGATGTGGGAGGCAAGATTGTGGTGAAGCGTTAGGAGAAGTATTTAGTTTAATCGCTTGTGGGCTGCTCTCCGCATAACATAGAGAGTCCCGATGGTATTGTCGTAGTGGTAGAAGGATATAAAAATTGAACAAATAACTTTCCATGAAACAAACGGAAACCTGTGACACATCTGGCGAACCACCAATCACTCTGCGAGACACTAGCAACTGTGTAACGAAGAGTACCATCCATCGTTGTACTAAAAAATGCAAGGAACCTATGCAACCAGGCAGGCACAGTCTCAGCATCATATCTGGGTTAAAATAAAAAATTCGCCATAAAGCACCGCTTGTTATCTCCCCGCCGTGAGCCGACGTCCAGCGAGGGGGTCGACAAAGTAAATCAGATATTGAGGCCGAGATTCATCTCAAAATCAATGGCGAAGTTATCATCGAGCAGGAAGCTTGAGTTTCCGACAAAGACGTCGTTCCCCAGAGCTTCCCCGTGAATTTGGTAGTCTCCAACCGGGTCTGGCTGAAGAAAGCCGTTCTGTTGCGCATCTTGCCCGAACGTCATGACAGGAGGTAAATCAGCGTTCTGCTGAAAGTCGTGGTTCGTCCAAGTAGTGACGGGGTTACTGAGCTGCTGCTGGACAGAGATGTCGTTTTGGAACGCACAATGCATAAAAGCCATGTGCTCGTCCAGATCAATCTGTCGAAGATATGCGAGCTCGCCGGTCCTCATGCAGCCTGGTATCAAGCATGGGAAGGAAGTCATAGATTGAGGGGCAGGTGTCGAGTACTCGACAGCGCCATCAGATGCCAAGTTGGAAGTAAAGTCTTCGGGAATTATGCCTGCAGGAATTTTATGAAAGGTCCTTAGGTGCTGAGGTAGATGGTCGGCGCGAGTAAATGCCTTGACAGTCTCATCATATTCGCAAAGGGGACAGTGAAATTTGGTAACCTTGTTCTTGGAAGCAATATGTCGGCCCAGAACATACAAACGGGCAAATGCATCACCACAAACGCATCCGTATGGGCGGTGATTTTCCTTGGCGCCATGTTTGCGGAGTGCGGTATTGTTCCGGCAGCGGGTTTGACAAGCAATGCAGATACAGACATCCTGGTCACTAGAAACAGAGGCCTCGTTAGCAGGGATGACAGGAAATAAATGGCTTATTGCGGGATGTAGCCCGAGGCGTCAGGTAACTTGTGACCAGGCATGTCTGTATTGCTGCTGTCTGTATTGCTGCTATCTGTATTGCTGCTATCTGTATTGCTGCTATCTGTATTGCTGCTGTCTGTATTGCTGCTGTGTATCTGCGATGCGGTGCTTGTCTTCTCCCACTGGGACATGATGGCGGGCAAGGCGTGCCGGTGAAGTAGAACGATTGACTGGGTGCGAAATGTTCTAGGTTTCTAACTCAAGAGAAATGGAAAGTTATGGTTCTCTAATTGTCCGGTTTCCAGGTCGGGATCCTAAACTTAAAATGAAGTCTATTATATTATTGCAATATGATAGGAACCAATCAAGGTCGAACCAACGCAACCGCCTTCTTGTTTGTTCTTTCTTTCTTTCCATCTGGGGAGAGTTGTAGGGAATTCTTAAGTACAAAAAGGAAGCAGACTCGGCAGATGCCATAACTACGTATCCCTTTAGAGACCGCCTCGGCTCCGCGACTTAAAAAGTGGACCAGACCTAACGATGGAACTCATTACATAAGCTAAAGCCCACCAAAAAACTTTGAGTTAATGCACACATAAAACTTTGATTGGGTATATCTAGATCTGTAGATGAGCCCACTGTTAAGATCGACCCACTTTTTAAGTCGCGGAGCCGAGGCGATCTCTAAAGGGATAACATCACCTTGCAGGGGATTTGAATGGCACTAATACGGATACAGCACGTCTGGCCCCATTGGACCTGGCACGGGTCATGCAGGGCTTCGCCCTCGTCCACATGGAACTATATGTAGAATCAAGGCGGTGAGCTTAAGAACTGTCAGTATTTGGGTGTACTTTGGTGGGCCCCACCACCCAAATACTGCCAGTTTTGACGTTCACCGCCTTGGGAATTGTACCAATTGGTTTTAGCGATAGTGTGGTGTCCCGAAGGACATGGGTGCTTTAATTAATTGGGTCTATGAGTACTATCCACCCCTGCAGAATCCCCTTTTAGTCACTTAGGTAATCAATTAACATGTTTTAAGGTACCTAGCTCTCTACTACATTTTGCCTCTGCAAAAGGTACCAGGAGGAACAGATGATACTAACCAGTTTTGGTGTAAAAGTATGTACGTAGTATAGTTACAGTATGCGTTTATGGTGATGTGGACCCCTGCAACATAACTTGAAGGGTGTTTGGTGGGTCATTGAGCCGAAGAGGCACTTAAAGGGATAGGATATCTTTAAAATATCACGAGTACACATAAATGTCACGGATGTTGGGTGGTAATAACCTTAGATAAACGAGATATTAGTAACATTAGGCGAATGCTTAGTAGGGATATGGTGAGTAGTAATGATAAGTGCCGGTACATTATGGTAAGGATAAGTGGTAGTAGCAGTAGCGGTGGTAAAAACACTATCTAGATGGCCCATCTCCTCGATCCTATTGTATATTTTCATTGTTCACCTCTTGAGAATGCGCGAGATAACCCGATCTTCTTGCCCATAATTGTTACAGGTTCAGCCGTAGCATCCTGACATCCACCCTGCGTTGCTAATGACGACATCTGCTCCTTTTACATACTGACATTCATCTGGGTGTTTGATGCAATCGATCGGACAGGTCTCTGATTTACTTGCTCCATACATCATTGTATATAGGATCATGGATCATGAATATTCTAGATCTTTGCGATGCTTCCAAATCACTCCTTCTTCGCGGCAGGTGCTCAAGGTTTTCTATTCTTCATAAATAGGAGTCTGAATGAATGAAGACACCGATGTCGTAGGTTGATGTAACACTAGAGTCTAGAAGGTACCTTCGAAGCCGACCGAGTCGAAAGGTAAGTTTTTCGTCTATGAAAGGACAGAAACTGAATCTCGCTATCTGCTTGGTTTACGTGCGGAAATAAATCAGCTCGTAGTCAAGTGTACTCAAGTCTTATTGATGCTCATCCTAGACGTCTATAAGGATGTCAGATACCACCAACAACGTCGATGTGAAACGGGTGGTGATCAAATATCTTCTGACATGTTAAGCACCATGGAATCCCAGTATGAACACCACTTTCATTGCAGCGAGGCAACCGAGGCAGCCTCTCTTCCCCTTTGGTTGGGAGACGGTCGTATGGTTTAGCCATAGGTAAATATGCGGGCGCAGCATGGCTCAGCCAAGAGTAAGAACGATCCTATGCAGTACCTATGAATGGACCTATCTACAATGGCCAACGTATCCTATCTGCATGATGCTGCAGGACCTCCACCCTTCCACCCTACGCATAGGTATATCCGCCCTACGCCAGCCACCTAAAATCTACCTTGATTGATCTAGATAGGCTATTAGTACCATACACAAGAGGATGACGCGTTTTCCTAAGGGTAGCAGTTATTTAGCATACTTCTGATATCTCTCATCCAATCGTGTCAGCTTATTCGCCCCAAATTCCGTCATGCAGAGCCTCACAATCACGCTAACGTACAGCAATCTGTCTGGGATCTAGTTAGGCAACCATGGCGCTGTTACTCCTGGCGGAATTGTGGGCGAATTACGAGACTTGTCCGCAACCATGCATTAAACTACTATAGCTTAGACCCGCCATGGGAGAATAACTCCCCTCTATGCACACATAAACGAGAGACGGAACTCAGTCCTCACAGATGTGTTTTCCATGCCAGATTCACCGTCCTTGACGCCCTAGGGCGACATATAAGCCGAACACCAAGACTGCGACAAAGCCATTCCACCTATACGATCGCTACTAGTCTAGGGTTCCGACGTCTTCCCACCGTGCTGGGAAACGGAGCCACCATAACAGGCCCGAGTGTCGGGATCGCCAGGCGTGTTGGAAAAAGAAGAAGAAGAAGAAAAGGGTTACGAGCAGAAGCGAGAATCAACCTGAATAGTAGCCGTAGGGCCTCAGGCACAAGTTTCCATCCCAGCATGACCGGTTCTTAGCTACAGGGCCTTCAAATACCGCCTTTCGATGACGCTATACCCGGACACGACGGATAATCGTTGAAATTTGGATGACTTCAGCCGGGTATCTTAGATGGATACATAATGGTCAATGCTCTACCCAAGGCTATATGCCCGACCAGCACAAAACCGTCTACACCTCGCCTTCCCAATGGACAACGGCTTCATCGAGGATCAAGGTCAACTTGCAGAACCATGTACTACCAGGAAGTTGAAAGTGTTATATGGGGCGCTGGCTTCCACGTGGATGAGATCGACGGGCAGAATATGAACGAGACGTTGACTTTGGCCCCTCGGTGGTGCGACGCGCCGAGAACTCGCCCATAACGAGTTTTCGCACAAACCAGGTACGATTAGGGTTAACTGGTCGCATTTCTTCCTAGGATGCTCAACATCTCCTACCATGGGGGTAATCACGTAGCAGAAATATTGTTGAACAATGTTCATCCTCCTTACCATCTGCATCCACCTCTTACCAGCTTAGGTAGGGATTGTCTATCTCGAAGGACCTGGGACGACCTATGGTGACATAAAGGAGAAAAAATAAATTAGTTCATGTTATTTTATGATATTTATTTACTTTTAGATCTCATATTCCATCCGTCTCAGACGAGGCCTGGGGAAACAAACCTGAAATCTTGAGTAGGATGCTCTAATAAACTTTGAAGTCTATTTGTCCAAGATACAACACGCGAGACCCCTAACCCACATGTGTATACGAACTTTACTCGTAAGTACATAGCTCTGCTACAGGGTAAGCTGTTTCAGTAAGGAGCGGTCTGGCTAAAGATTGCACAAAGAAGTAGGGTCACGAACTGGTTCACTGATTCGGGACTGAAGGGGTTGCGGAGATTGATGTATTCAGTTGCTATAGGGAGACTGGGAAATCGAGTGGCCATCCTCAGTACATACATTAGCCTCTCCTTTTTCATTAGGTATTGCCACCACTCTCCATCATTTCCGAACTAAGAGGTGCAAAAACAGAGAAATACTCCAGGCGCCTCCTTCTGTCCCCCAATGCACAAAAAGGAAAATTTCAGTTGCCTAGCTAAGGTAGCCGAGTAGAAAAGATCGTCTTGAGATGTATACTGCCGAGCAGGGATGTGTTCAATTCTTGTTAGGATAGTCGGGTAAAAGCAGACTTCAAGCACCCACGCAAAGATTTGTAGAGCTAAACACTATCTGTAGTGGTGGGTGTATTGAGGCCGTTTCGAATGACCATAATGCATGTGTATCTCCGATGATCATTGAGAGTATAACCAGTGCTGTACCCCTTGCCACACATCTCGCACCGATACTCGAGAGGCCCAGGAGGGACATGAGAATAGCTCGGCGCCTCAGGATGCTTGTCCGCAAGATGCTTCATTAAATCTTTTTCGCGCATGTATCCTTTGACACCGACTCGATCGCAAGCAGCAACGGGGCAAGAAAATGCGCTTTCTTCGTGAACATCTCTCATATGTTTGTTGTAGTCGGACTGTTTCTGAAAAGGCTTATCTTCGTGTTGGTCAATCCATGGCAGGGCTTTGAAAGCGTCATCTCGGTACGCTTCGCAACCCGTGTGCGGGCAGATTAAAATCTGCCGGCTCTGAACTCGACACGTGGGGCGAGATACTTTGTTGATTTCCTCTGGTTCCATCTTGTGATATCCGCGAAGATGCTGAACGAGATGATCTCTCCGGCGGAAAGCATGCTTGCCGCGATGACGCTTGCAGAATGGACACTGGTGCTTTGCGCTTTCCTTGGTAAAACCTTCGAGGTGACGGATAAGCACGTCACGCCTGGCAAACTTGACCCCACAGCAACATGCGTAGGGGCTATGTTTCTTATTTCTCGCATGATTTACCACTTCGGATTTAAAGTGGAATGTCTCATTACACTCAGCACATGCAATGGCAGAGTCATCCCAGACTTCACGGTGACCAGGTAAATGCGGAGTACTTTGATGGTAGTTTCGATCCGATATGTTAGAGAAGCGGCCACAGCAACCTGAGTGAGCGCAATCCCATGTAGCATGAAATTCAGCTTTGGAATGTTGATTAAGCTGCCACTCTATAATGAACGACTGATGGCAGACTTGGCACGTAAAAGTGTTTATTCCAGTCGATCCTTGATTGGATTCAACAGACTGATGCCATGGAGACAACAGAATAGAAGGACCACCTTCACTATCATATGGCCTACGAATTAGACTTAATCGTGCCCATGCAGGAGAAGACTCACATATTTTCACTTCTAAGCTGAGCATCCTGGCTGTTCCTGTCGGACGAGCACCCTTTTTGTTAGCAAGAGCTAAAAAAAAAAAGCTCTCACGATTGGTCGGTGGTCGTAGTGGCGTTAGGCAGCACCGGCAGCAAGGGGCCAGGCTGGAAACCAGTACTGAAATCGAAGTCGAAAGCGGGGTCAGCAGCGAAGTCCATGCCAGGATCAAAGTCGTAGGTTGCGTTGTAGTCGTAGCCGGCGGCCTCATTCTGGCCAATGGGGTCTGGAATGTCAAGAAAGCCGAAGTTGAAGGCCTGGTCGTCGGGACCCATGAGGGCGTCAAAGTCATAGTTGCTGAGGTACTCTGACATCTTGACAAGGGCTATTGTTGAAGCGGCCAGAGATTCAGACGCGGTGCGTGATTGGGTGTAGCGAAGAGCGCAAGCTGGTTGTGTGTAAATGTTGCTGTTGAAGAAAGCGTGGGTACTGCTGTGAGCGCTGTGACGATTAGAAGGGGGGATACTGGGTATTTCTCTTCAAAAAGCGCGAAGTGAGAGTCGTTAAAGCGGCGAGAGCTCGAGGTACATGCAAATTAGGGCGGAGGTGCTTCCTGCAATAGTTGCATTTCGACGTCTGATAGGTGGACTGTGGACGCCACCGAACGCCCTGTTTATATGGGAAAGGTGGTTACGAGGCTCTGGCCCCTGCTTGCGTTAAAAATGAAGAGGACCGTTGAGAGGACCAACCTCGAATTGGGGATAGCGAGGATGACATAACCACTGACAGATCGAATTCAAATAAGATAACACCTAGGGATCATGCGTTCCTACCTACCAAGGTTAGATCGAGAGCGACTTCCAATCTTGATATATATTATGTGTTTGTACTCCGTAGATAGCAATCCTTCTCGTCTTCACGTTTGCTACCAGGGAGAAAAACACCGCAACCTGTCGATGTTCGAGATTCTCTCCTCGAACACACTCAGTAAATTGGTATAATATCGAATGCTGTACAATATATGCCAACGATGAAACGGACCGCGATGCCAGCCAGAATATACGCCCGTCCCATCCAGTATTCTCTAAGGAATAGGTATAAACGTTCGACCAGACAGCCCAACCCTCTTTAGGCAGATACCCGAGGTATAATACAAATCACATCTAGATATACGTACAGGTTGATCATACATGTAGCTAGCATCACCGTCCACTGCGGACCCGCGCTTGCTCGGAGTCAGGCGCTTCAGGAATGACCTCGAAGCCCATACCCTTCCTCTTCTTGCGCGCCTTGCTGTCGCCATACCGCTCGTCGAACTTCCTGATGGCCGTGAGCGTCGCCATGTCCTCCGAGACACTGGCACCGATCTCCTTAAGGGCCTTGTCGAAGTGTCGGCGGTTGAGCACTCGCTTCTCAGCCCATTTATATGGTTCTTCGCCCGTGTGGCGCTCAGACGCCTCGAGCTCTTCCTTCACGCTTGCCATGGCAGCCGCAACGCACATGTTCTTCAAATCGGAGCCCGAGTATAGAGAAGTATGTTTGGCGATATCGTCGATTGATACCGTCTCGTCTACAACTTCGTCCTTGAGGTGGATCCTCAAGATAGCTGCTCGATCCGTCTCGAGTGGTAAGTCGATTAACAACTTGCGAGGTAGACGTCGGAGTACAGCTTCGTCGAGGTCGAACGGGCGGTTCGTAGCGACCATGATGAAAGCCTTCATCTTGTCCATCCCGTCCCATTCACGGAGAAATTGGTTAATCGTCTCTCTCCTGGCCCCGTTTTGAGGCCCGCCTCGGGCTCCGAGTAGGGCGTCGGCCTCATCAATGAAGATGACCATCGGCTCTTTCTTCTTCGCAAGTCTGAAGAGAGCGCGCACGTTCTTCTCGCTTTCACCAACGTACATGTTGTTGATGGAAGCCCCGCTAATCTCAATCATGTTGGCGCCGCTTTCCTTGGCAACTGCCTTTGCTAATAATGTTTTACCGGTGCCGGGCGGGCCGTATAATAGGCAGCCGGGAATTCTATCGGTTGCAAGAACTCCGTACGAGAAGGCTTCGGGTCGAACCAGCGATAGTGTCGTAAGCATCTTGATCGACTCGATTGTCTCCCGAGGAGCATGTATATCCTTGAAAGTCGTGCGCAAATCTCGCGTATTTACCATGCTAGACATCAACTTCTCCTCATGGTTCTCGGCAAACGGATCCATCTTTCGTGCCCCTGAGAGAAGGTCTCCTCTCAAGTCTTTCTTGGAATTCATGGAGGCTTTCGACCTGACCGCCGCCACTTCCCTGGCTTCATCGACAGTAGACATCTTGGCGACTGCCTTCTCGAAACATTCCAGACTGAACAGCTTGATAGCGCCCGTTGAGCTCAGGCCGATCATTGTTGTCGCGGTTCGATATACCTCCGTCACTGACAGAACGCTATCCCAGTATTTTGCGAATGGCTCCGTGTCTATTTCTAGTTCAGAACCAACGTATTGATCAAGTCCTAGTGTGCCCTCTGAGTGTGCCGACATAGAACCGCCTGACTCTGTCATGGACCATAGCATCCTAACGATATTTTCATCGTTCTCGCGGAGGCAATCTTGCTTCTCCCACAGAGCCAATGTGGACTTACACTTCACGCGGACCTGAGCATCGGGAAAGTAGCGTTTACTTAAATGAATGACTTGCTCGCTTATCTCCAAGTTTCTTAGTGCAGTTTGGTAGGATCTTGGTGCGTTATTGGCGGAGCAGGAACCTACAAGGACTACCTTGCGGCCTGACAACCATAGTTCATCCACAACTTTCCGAATCTTGGAGATAAATGCAGCGCCGTTTTCATCTATGTTGAGGGCGTTGAAATCGTGTATGTGAATAATTAGGGGTTTCTGCTCGG
This sequence comes from Xylaria castorea, assembly GCA_022495115.1. Taxonomy (NCBI): domain Eukaryota; kingdom Fungi; phylum Ascomycota; class Sordariomycetes; order Xylariales; family Xylariaceae; genus Xylaria; species Xylaria castorea. The sequence continues at coordinate 269,085 of MU382638.1, read as the reverse complement.
CCGCGTCCGTATCTGACGAATGGATGAGCTCGTCTAGAGCTGCGTTTACCTTCATGTCCTCCCAGAGCTCATCGCTTTTCCCACGAGTGCCAGAGTTCAGCAAAAACTCGTCTATGGAGATCGTCTGTCGTTTCGTGTCCCTCCGTGCTTTCTCGTCGCGCAGCATCACTGTAAATGGTAGCTCAAAGGACTCGGCGTAGTCATTCTCCTCTTCGACGGTAGGGCGCGGCTTGAGTCGTCCAGAGTTCTCCGCCGCTTTGTAGCCCAGTTTTGATACATCTCCGGGAGTTCTAGTAATATCTTGCCCAATGTAACGTCCCACGATGTGTGCAATATCATGAGCCCTTAGATGTAAAACATCAGCTTCCAAATTTTCGGCAACGTGTTGTAATATGCCTCGAGCCACTAAAAATCCCGAGCAGTCTTGCACATTAATGATCGTAGCAGGCCGACGTATGTTTGCGATCTTGCTATTCGCGGGCGCCTGAATAAAGAACTCGGCTCTCAGAGCTGTGATGAGTTCGTCGATCATACAGGGCTCATACAAGGCGGCCTTCGTCAGTAACATTTCACCATCCTCCATTACATGATGTAGCAACTCTTTCGTAGAGAGTACCTGAGAAAGGGTCGGCTCACTCTTGCCCTGATGATCGAGAAGTGCTGCCACCCAATCGAGCGACTTTGGTGGCGGCGTTGACTCGAGCATCTTGGAGTATGCGCCATCTCCATGCTGTGCCTTGATCTGGTGCAACACAGCCCAGTAGGCCGAGACACCCAACACGTCCAGTCTCCTCATGATGGGGCTGAGGTCGCCTTTCGACTGAAAAGTGCCGATAGTTTTCTCAACAGTTGGGCTAGACCAAGCGGCCGCATTGAATAAGTCGTTGCTCCGCAACTTCTCCCCGCCGGTGCTATCTCGACTTTGCTCCGTCGAGTCGGCTTTAAGCAACGTCTTCGCCTCGGCGTGGCGATCTATGGCCAGCCCGAGAAAAGACTTGGGTATCTGGACGGGCGGCAAGTTGGACTTTCGGCTCCGCAGGACTCGCGTCTTCAGGCCGTTCGTTGGTTTCTTGCGGCCCTGGCTGCTCTCCCCATTCGCGACGGCGACGTTGTTCTCCCCGAGGAAGTTCTCCTCTACGACCGCGGCCTCGGTCTCGGCCTCGTCCCCATTCCTTCTAGTCTCGCTCGTCTCTCTCGTCTCACTCTCGGGCTTGCGCGCGTCGTCGTCTCGTGGCGCGCCGTCGTGGGGCCTACGGCTGGGGACGCTTGAGTGGAGAGACCGCGTTGTCGGGTGGGAGGCCGAGCGCACCATCAGACGGGGGTTTTGTGCCGCATATCGGAAGGCACGAAGCCATTGGTTACTCATCCGGTGAATTGGCGCTCGAATGGAGCGTGCGACGGCATGGCTTTTGCGGGAAAGTGCTGGACAGGGAAAAGAGGAATTCGATCTACAATTATCTGATATTCGGATTTCCAACCGTAAAGAGCTTTCGCTTGGTCTAAGCGTCCCGTGTGCCCCACACGGCCTTTACAAGTACTAGTTATACGGAGTACCGTACACCACATGTGATTGATGAAAAGGCACATTCACAATAAGTCCTAATTTGTCTCTCTCTAACTATATATTTATGTGTTTATTCATTTATTCATTTGTTCATTTATTTGTTTTGTGTTCTTTATTTACTATTTTGACAAGCATGGGTACTACTGTTCGTAGACATGCTGAGGAATTTAGGGTATATTTCCATCAAGTAAGATACCTAGTATCCCCTTGACCAGCGTCGAACAAAATGCTCGCTCGGTGTTCAATGCTCCGTCCCCCGCAATGCCATGCCCGCCAGAGCGCCTAAAATAAGATTTCATCAAGCAACGCTTCATGCGACGCTGTTCTCATCATCACATCATGGGCGTGATTCCACGTCCTTGTTTGTTCCCTTAGATTCTGCAAGAGCTCCCTCCTGCCCCATTTAGGGAGTAGTGTTCCTTGCCCCGTTTGAGTGGCCGAGGGCCTCTGTGGCCGTGATGGCCCTCTGATTGTGATGGAATTCTTGTCTGATACCCAGTTGTTGCGAATGTCTTGCACTATATGACTGGAAAACCTATCGATCTGTTCGTTGTATTGTGCTGCTGTTTCGGGCCCAGTGATTCCAAGGCCATTGAAGAGTTGGCTACCAGCCTCAAAAGTCGTCGGTTCTTCGTCACAATCTGTGACTAGGCCCGAGAGATATACGTCGGCTGCGCGTGTGAAATCGGTAATTTCGTCTATTACCCGATGGAAACCGTTCATGATTGGAGACTGTGGATTGTTGATGAGATATGCTGTGATAGAGGGAGAGAGGAGATTAAGGGTTTTGATCATGGCGGCTAACGACAGAAGGTCTTGATATCGGAGCTTGGGAGACGCCCTCATTCGCAGACTCCTGACGCTTGCTAGCACTATTGTATGTAAAGCTAGAATATCCATCATGATGTCCTCACCGATGTCTCGGTGGATACATGGGGCTGAAAGCCAAGCATCTATCGCTTTGATATAGGTATCGAGCAGAACCCAGCCGTCAGATACTTGGGCAGTGGTCCTGATGATGGCAGGGAGCATCGTTTTCAATACGAAATTGAACACTTGACCATGTTTCATACTCTCTTTCAGGATATTCGCCTCATTCCCAAGTTCTCCGTTCGCGAGAGCAATCTTGAAGCTGGGAAAAAGCAGGTAAAACAAGCCAGACACTGCTTTAGAGTCACCTTCTTCAAGTTTAAGCCCCCATGACAAGATCCCTGCTGTTTGGAGTCTCGGATCTTCTCTCGAAGGCGAATATTCTTCGCTGATCTGGTAAAAGAATGAATCCACTGGGCAGAGGTCTTGTGACCGGATGCGGCTGATAATGGACCGCACGAATTCCACATGGTTTAGATGTTCGGGCGAATTCAAAACCATTGATTTCAAATCAAATTTCATTCGGTCCATTACAAAGCGTAACGCCTTGGAGAACGTTGGTTGCAAATGCGGCTTCTGGCCCGCATCTGCTCTAAGCAGAGCTTTTCGCATGGAAACAATGATGTCTAGATTCAATGAGCATAAAGTCGACGTAACAGTACCGTACCTAACTTACAATTGAATAGATCTCTGTTGGAGCTGTAGTCGGGTGTGTTTCCAACCTCAATAATGGTGTCGTGTAGATACGCCTCACCAATCCGTTTGAAGCTCATGGCTAGTCGGTTCTCAAAAGCTAGGTGTTCAAAAGGCTTGATAATTTCGGCCAAAAATAATTCCAACGACGTTAATCCCAGGTCCTGAGACTTTGTTAGTCATATCTCTTTTGAAATTGGAAGCATCCTACCTTGAAATTGGCGACTCCCTTATCAGCCATCGTAGCTAGAAAGAGGGCAACATATCGTTGATTAGCTGAGACCGTGGGCTTTGATATGTCCTGGAAGATATTGTATTTTCCTGCTTGGAAGAACTGGCGGAATCGCTACTAATGTCAGCAAAGAAAGCGAAAAAGAAGTCGAACGACTTACAGCAAGCCGAGCATTAACCAAGCATGCTCCCAAGCGACCAGCAAGGACCACAGCTTGTTCAATACATAAGTCGCGATCACCCACTTGACGGACGCCAACACTTCGGAACTTCATATTGACAACACCTCGAACGACATGTATAAGAGGTGAAGTAAACTTGCGCTCAAGCAACTGAAACTGATTAGCAACTAGGCCTCAGACCTGATAAACCTAACTCACCATGATGGCATCTTCTTCGTGCCAAGACTGGCCTACATGCACGGGCTCAGCGCTGGCAAATTCGTCGATTCGGGTGAGAAAGTAGCTAAGGATATCAAGAACAACTTGTAAAAACCCCCAATCCGAGTTCTCGGACAAGAAAGAGAGGCGAGTTAATATCTGTTCAAGCGGATCTGGTAACAAATGTCAGTCTTGCTTCGCTAAAGCGCTAAGGAGGTCGACATACGATGATTCAAAACGAAAGAAGCAGCGCCGAGGGTTCGAGTGTGACGCATCACGTCCAGAAACGCCTTCATCGAGAAGTGAAGTAAGTCCATAGCAACCTTTTTATTCCTACTGATGACTGCATTTTTGTACTGCTCAGTGATATTCTTGCTTGCCTCTACTGACATATCCAACAGCTGCTGATCGACCTCGGCTTCCACGGAAAGGAATTGTTCGAGTACTTGTTGAGATATATTTCTTTGCCAATCAGCGAGCGGTTTGTATGCCGATATATCTTCACAAGACGAGATGACAAATCGTGATAATCGACCCCATGCGCGCAGGTTGATCAAACACGCCTCTTTATGGGAACTGCCCAAAACAACTAAGCCTTCGATACTCTGGATAGATGGCCTCATGTCTGGAGGGGCTGCCCAGAAAAGAGTACAAAGAAGGTCATGGTGATTTCGCAGCGCAGCTATTTCGGCCTCATGAGTTGCTATCATTTTATCATATTGCCGGCTGTGGTTGGGAAGCAGGCGAGCGACTAGGTTCTTGATTTCTTTCGTCATCCCAACTTTTTTGAGCCGCTTGATAGACATGGCAATCAACTTAAGGTAAATATGGAAACATCGATCCTCTGGCGTTGTGACAAGTGATGGCGACCCCGAGAGCTCCTCAAGGAACTGTGGCGATTGGTATACCTCCTCATTTCGTAGATTATGGAGATCTTGAGCGGCAAAAAAATCAAAGATCGTTCCCAGGATTGCGTTGCATTTATACCATCCCCACTGCTCTACTAGATAATGACATCGACTCACGGTGGCTCGAAGATAATCATTGAAACTGGGGGATTGTCGGTCGTTGCTTTGATATAGGTGGAATACGCGCACTAATAGTCGTTGAGGGATCATCCAGCCTTCTAACGGTGCCGTGCGTCGGATTCCAGGGACTGCAACCCCAGTGCTGTCAAATTCCCCCAAAGGAAGAAGTGCAAACAAAGTGCACCAAGCTCGTTCGAGAACAGTTGCGTCAAATGTACCATCTGTACTTGGACTTAAGATTGTTGACGATATCACCCCCCAAAATCCAGCTCTTGGTAAGCGAGCTTCCTCAAGGATCCGAATCAATGAAACCCAGCATATGAGAGAATACTCATCGTTTCTGATCCCCTTTTCTCTGAAGGACATTTGTTGCAAACGGTCGTACATATCCCGAATCTCTCGAAGATCCGTTCGAAGTAGAATCTCGGTCGTAGTAGCCGCCAGTCGCTTTAGTATCTCCCCTATCTGAAATGCTTCAGAGACTTTGTTGAGCTTTTCGCACAGTCGCAAACTCTGTACCGCAATGACTAAGATACGCGTCAGAACTTCGATGAAGGTCTTCCCTGTATACCTCAAATCACTCGATAACTCTTTAAAGCGTTGTTCAACGGCCCGTAGAACATCAACCAACCGGCCGGCGAAGATATTTGAGCTTTCTGATTCGGCAAAGGCCAAATGATCCTGCAAGTAAATAAGGACGAACTCAGCAGCTTGTACAGGAGTTGTAGTTTCCAGCTCGCAATCAAGAGAAGGGGTACTTAACCGGTCCGTCACCCAGTCAAAGATGATGCCAAGTTCAGAGGATGTTCGCGCGTCCCATGGGCCCCAATTCAGAGTCTGTTCATCAATAGTGAATGTGCATCGACCGCGATGAACGCCTAAATTACCCAGAGATTTGCTATCCACAGCTCTTCTCAACCGGCCACTACCAAGTAATGTGCTTTCATGGAAATACACACCCCGGTCGAGAGGAAATATTTCGAAATTTTGAGTATAATGTGTGCCATAGGGGCCCAGTCCAAGTAGTTTTCCAGTTGTTTCTCTTCTTGATAGATCTGAAACCATAGTGGGCGGGCTATGTTCTCGCGGCAAGGGGTCGTTGGCATGTGTATACTGAGGGGCTGAAACGTCTACAGAATTTGGATGAGCTTGTTTCCTAAACCTTGCCCTCCTATTATTCTCTTTTGGTTTAAAAGTCCGGCTACTGTCCGTAGACCCGAGGGCTTCTGGGGTATGTTGACGATTATGTACTGTTGTCAGTCCACTGATTGATTGTTCATGGCGTAAGTCTCGGGGCGTGGGTAATGAGTTACGGGACCGGCGATATAATGCATCTAATACCCTTTTTCGCGCATCGAATGTGTAGCGATTGGCAGCATCCCCTGCCATTTCAAGCTGAGCAGGGCGAGAACGAAGATCATGGGGTCTACACCTTTCAACCAGGAGATTGTCAGCACTGAGGCTTGATTCAGGCTGAGTTCTCACCCCGACGTCTACAAAACTATCCATGCTGGCTTGTTTGACCATTCGACGAGGTTGAGAGAAGTGGGTTGAGGCTGTTGCACGACTCCCCCGATTTTTTCGAACTCTTAGGCTCTGAATGATGTGGGGTTGGGTTGTTGATTTAGCTACTTCATTTTGACGAGGTTGTGGGCGAGTAGATTGAGAGACTGAGTCTCTAGGCCGGATCATGCCTTCATTCCAGCGCTTCAAGACTCCAACAGCATCGATGGTGTCTTGCCGAGTTCCAAACACGATTGCTTTCCTCGACGGGCTCGAACGTCCTCGGTCTCGCCTCCTGCTAGCCGTTCGGGCAGCGATACGAATGAAAGCGGGGGCATTTGGCTCAGCAACGTCCAAGATACTAAGGCGTGGAGGCCGAGAAGTCGTTGGTTTCCTCTCACCACTACTCCTTTTCTGTGGCTGCCCTGCTCCTTTGGATGCCTGTAAGCGTATCGGTGGAGTGCTGGAAACTGATTTGGTACCGCTGAGAAGTCCAGTGATGCGCTGCTGGCGTTTCCTCTGGCCCGGCTGACCGTTGAAGATTGACTTTTGGCTTCTTTTTCGCTTTCTTGGAACCACGCTTGAACCGGTGCTTACTCTTTTACCGTGAGAGAACATACGATCAATGTGGTCCTCTTCAATAATGGATACTGCTTCATCTTCGATAGTCGGACTAGCAATGTCACGGAAAGAGATGTTAGGTTGATGCAGTCGTACGGCTGAATCCGAATCGTCGGAATCGTCGAGGAGAAACAAGGCAGAGTCGCCCCCTGTTTGGGGCGACACAAGCCGACGTTGCGCTACCCCCTTTTTACCAGAACGATCGGGCGACAAGTCAGGACTGCGACGCCGAGTAGTGGGCTTGGGTTTCTGCATGGACGTCTGCTGATCGAGTCGAAGCCACGAGGCTGGTAAGACCCCACGTATTCGCCTTGCCCCCAGGCGGACCTGATCAGGCTCGCTCTCTGAAGAACTCGCAACATCACTATCATTCTCACTGTCTCGATTCTCCAGGGCGGTTAGGTCAATGAGCTCAATCTGCTGATGGGTGGGTGCAGGACTATGTATCCGCGAAGATATATTACTACTCGGCTTAGGGGTCAAGGCGACCACGGGCCTACATCCCAGTCGATTAACAGTAGCCATAGGGGTAGTTGCGAGAACACCTGGGCTTGTTCGGGGGGGAGAAGCCGGGATATCGAAGATATAGTCGATGTCCGGTAGAACCGGAGTGTCCTTGTCGGCTTGAACAGACTCACTAAGTTTGGGGCGTTTCCGCCTGGAAGAGGTTTTAGGCGAGGACTGCCGTTTGTGAGGTGCAGTTCTATTCGGTTTCCACTTCTCAACATCATTCGGGTCGGGGAACTCCTCGTCTTCCTGAGAACTTTGTATGGTTTGTTCAGGCCTAGGAATGCGCGGTTCAGGGGTAGGAGTTGGTTCCCCATCGTCTGATAGCAGTATATCATTTATCTCCGGGTAAGTATTGAGGTGTCCAGTTGCCTGAGACTCTTCTGATTCCTCCTGAGCGAGATCTTTGCTGGTTGCTTGACTGTCATCTTCAAAATATTGCTCCTGGGAGTCTTCCTCTTGCATTCTCTTCTGTTGCTCCTCGGCTAACACCCGCACAGGGCGTAAGCCATGAGACTTCCATGTCTTGCTATATTGAACACCCTCAAGTAGATAAGGATGCTCTTGAATTGGTTTTCTCGGGCGCAGCGACCTTCCCAATTGGCCATCTTCATGCCTGGTTTCCTCATTCGCTTGGGTGATAGGCACTTGTTGAAGCTCTGACGTGCTTCTTACGAATTGTTCGAGAATACCTGGGGGTGAAGATCGTGCCGACTCTTCGCTTCTGGCTCGACCCAGCTCAACGGGGTTGCGTCTCAGCACATTTTGTCCAGCTCCATGGCCCAGCTCGAGGAGAGACGACAGAGGAGGTGTCGATTCACGTCGAGGTTCGTTAATGGGCGATCTCGGTGTTGGCGATTGCGGCAGAGGCTCGAGTTCCTGCGGTTTCGGGCCGGAATACACGTTGTGTTCCTCGAAGGAAATCTGCGATGACGGCGGGATGTCCCAAATAGCCTGGCTCTCGCTGCTGGCTGCACTGCCTGCGGGATCAGCTGTTGCAGCATCTGCACGAGCAGACACCGGGACTGGATGGCCGGGAAGGGAGGGAGATTGGGATTCTTGGCTATCCCAGGTGCTTTCGTCGTCCGAATCTGGCACCTCGCCAAGCTCCTTCCAAGTCGCCATTGAGCTTATGATGCATCTCTATGTGCAGCTATCATGTACTCGACGTTGTCATGTTAGCTCTGGTTTAATTGTATGCCGGTACAGACGCGTGAATGTGCACTTTACTTAGTTCGCGTCTTTAGTTGGTGGTGGGGTGGTTTAATTAATTTTGGGACAAGCCTACCCTGTAGGTACTTTATCCCTTTTCGGCAAGGCTGCGGTCCTGAACTAGTGCAGATCAAGAGTTCGAGCTCATATGCTGCTTTGTTACGTTATATTCCAAGTCCTGCATTGGAAGAATATGCATGATTCATCGTTGACTGCACAAACCCCCAACTTACTTAGAATCGAAGCGGCGTTGAAGTTCGATTTCGTTGTCCTTCACCTCCATTATGAGTTTTGGTCGCAACTACGTCCCCTTGGGACTCGCCATCGTGTTTGGCATTGCTAATGGTATGAACCCTCCTCTGTCGCATTAAGCACCCTTCTCAACTCCGCAGGGTACTATGCCTTTCAACCCATCCTAAAACAGCAACACGAAAAGTCAGAGTTCCCGCCTAAAAGCGGGCAACAGATCGGTTCTATATCTGACGATACTACATCAAAATGAATGGGTTATGACCGGATATATCTCAGTATTGAAACATGGTTGTTGTGGGCAGACCTTGATTGGTGCCGACATACTCAACCGTCCAACTGTCAATCAACAAAGCTCTCGACGACGAAGTCACGCCTTGGCTAGACATCTAGCAGCGTATAACTACAATTGTAGCTTACGAGCCTCAAGCCCTTCGCCACAGCCCTTGTATCATCCATCCACCCCACGTACATAATACTTAGTGGCGCGAGTGAGGGTTGACGGTTATCAACACAACCCATACTACGGAGAGAGGCAGAAATAGAATGGGTCATCCGCATGGACTCCCCGTTTTGTATTACGTATGGAGGTTTCGAAGAGCTACACACCATTCATGCCCTATAAACCTATTTGCCATAGAATTGGTTAACCATTGGAGTTTTACCATACAGGGCATTATCATGTATACACAACTGCTCCTTATTAATTTCGAGTATATTAGTATTCAGTGAGATGGGTATCGCTGACGAGTTGATCATAGGGTTGACTTATTGATTTGGACTCTAATTTTCCTCTCATTTCAATAGTATCTGTTGGTTTGCCAAAATTGCAGTTCGTAGGTTGATAATATGATCTACAACAATACTAATTAACCAATTTTTAAAGTCGACCACGATTGAAAGCGCAAGATAACATAAGCTTTTAGCATTTAAACCTAATTCGAGCCGCGCAACTAATCTATTTAACATAGAGGTAGTGTAAGATCAGGAGAGTGACGTCCCGGATTGGTTCTTCGACCTTGGTCCGAACTTTCACCGACGTCAGCTCTCGGGAGCTGTGGGGCATATAGCCAATCAGGCACGGCAAATTTACAAGGTGGACCCATCATACGACCAGAGGACTAAACGACTGGACTGGTGAGCGTCTCCGTTACTTCTGGCATCCTGCGAAAAAAGACTCCCCAATTGATTGAACCTTACTGTCCAAAACCACTACCAACCTCTCATCACCGCTTCCAGGCCGACTACACGCCACCAACGCCTCCCGGCCGCTTCAATTGGACCCATCTCCACTCTCTCCGACGACAATCAATCCCTCCTCCGCTTCCATCATGATGCGCACATCTGCCTCCCCTCTACTGCGCGCTGGCATCCGGGCCAGCAGCATGCGAACCTCGACCACCGTCGTCCCCCGAGTTGCCGCCTCTACCCACGCCATCTCCAACCCTACGCTGGCCAACATCGAGAAGCGGTGGGAAGGCATGCCCCCGACCGAGCAAGCCGAGCTCTGGATGGCCCTCCGCGATCGCATGAAGGAGAACTGGGCCGATCTGACTCTCCAGGAGAAGAAGGCCGGTACGTGACAGCATCCTCGATTCATGGGAAGCTAGCAAAAGGGAGTCATGGCATGTGTCCTGCAAGCTTTGGGTGATTATATCATAGCTGGATGAATGGCATTACAAGTCAACCGATGCCCCTGGCACAGCGACCAGTTATGTCCTTTAGTCCGAGTGGACCCGCTGTCGTAGCGGAGCATAGCAACCCACAGGCTTGACGCAGCCATCAATACCATTGATAGGATCTCGACTGACTGTTACTATTCATAGCTTACTGGATTGCCTTCGGTGCCCACGGTCCCCGAGCTCAGCCTCCCGCCGACGAGAACCGGAAGGTTGCTTTATACACTGCCATCGGCGTCCTAGCCAGCTTGGCCATCTTCACCACAATGCGTGCCTTCGCCGGCCCGGCTCCCAGTACCATGCACAGAGAATACGAGGAGGCATCTAACGAATTTCTCAAGGTAAGCCATCTTGCTCTCATACTGTTGTTTCGTTCCCAATCCACGATGTTAATTTACTGACGCTTCGTAAACAGAACCAACGCGCCGAGCCCTTCACCGGTATCTCATCCGAGGGTTACTCAGGCAAGGGCCAGGTGCAGTCGCCTCCCAAGCACTAGATTCTAAACTAGCCACACTGCTATAACCGTGCCGAATCTACCTACGCAATCATGAATCTATCTCATGCCCTTGTCCCTTTGTCCGTTAGATAAAAAGATGTCAAAAAGATGCCCCCTTAAAAACAGAAAAATTTCGAGCTGAATCGAATTGATGTGTACGCCGTGTTTCTTGTACAACAAAAATCAAATCCACTGAAACTTAGACTGGGCGCGGGGCTGCATACGGAGAGTCATCATTCCCCCCTCACCCCTAATCAAACCATTCGATCTCTCCACAAGCTCGCACGGGAAGCGGGGATGAGGGAGGGACAGAAAAGCCGGGAGTTGATAGAGTGACTGGTGGGCCGGCCAGTTTGATTTTTGGTCGAGAACGATCGATAAAAACGAGACCTGAGTCAGCTATTCGAGTTGCTGGGACGTTTTGTAAATATGTACAAGAGGATGTTTACTACACTGTTCATTCAGCGTCATCTGCCTGCCTCCATCTGCTCTTGACAAGTGCCCTACGAAATCGTCTGTAGGTGAGTGGGTGAGTGATGGTTATCCGTGACACTACACTACGCTACGTTACCTGAAATCAGTTTTCAATAAGCGATGCTCACAACCCACCACTGGACACAGCATGAAATCTCCTGCTCTAAAGCGTTCTACTGGATTACTCTCGCGATATCCATGTTCGTGCTGCCTGAGTAGTAGTATATACATATACTCCGTGGCCAATGAATATACGCCGTAAGCGTAAGCATGATATGCGCGTACAACCAAAACGCTCAAAGACTAGACAACACCGTTGTTCGACCCCGCGCTGCGGTAGTTTTCCTCTCCACGACGGATATTCCTACTCCAACGAAGGGTTGGAAATCAACAACCGATCATATACATAACGCCGGTTGATAATGCCGTCCGTAACCCACGCAACGCCTCCCGTCGCGGAAGCGAGAAGCGAATTCAGAGATGAAACGCCCATTAACGCCACGCGTCCGTCGTCATTCCAAAAGAAAAACAACCCTTTTTCAAGGGACAATAAAATATGCAAAATCGCATCAAGTTGAGGTCTCAAGCACCGCTCTGCCCCGCCTCGCGAAATGCTTCTAAGCTCACGATCTCGTGCTCTTGGTCCCGAGACTGCGGCGTAACGGGCCAGCCGTCCTCGTCCTGGATGCGTCTCTGGACCTCGAAGCGGCCCTCCTTACCCCAGTAGCCGGCCTTCTCCTCGCCGCGGACCGTCTTCTCGGTGACGAGGACGTAGGGGATGGGGGCGTCGAACATGGGTTCGGCGAGCACGCGCTCCATCTCCAACCTGAGCCCCCGGGCGCCGGTGCGGGCCTTCTCGGCGCGCTCGGCGATGGCGCCCAGCGCCTTCTGCGTGAAGAAGAGTTTCGAGGGGTACGTCTCGAACAGAGCCGTGTACTGCGCCACTAAGGAGTTGCGGGGCTCCGTGAGGATCCGGTTGAGGTCGGAGCGCGAGAGGGGCGAGAGCGCTACGATGTTGTGCACGCGCCCGATCAGCTCGGGGATGAAGCCAAAACCTTGCAGGTCCTCTGGGGTGGTAAGGTCTAGGGCCGTGAGCTTGGAGACGTCCTCGGCGTTCGGCGAGCGATGAGGAAGGTGGGAGAAGAGCTTGGGTGGAAGGTCGGCCTGGTTGTTACCGCTCGATGATCGGTTGCGGAGTTCCGATCCGAACCCCATCGTCGGTTTTGACACTCGGTTCAAAATCACCTTATCCAGACCGACAAAAGCGCCGCACATTACAAACAGAATGTTACTTGTGTCGACGGTGCATTGGTCGATCTTGCCCGACGACGGGGGCGCCGCTTGTGGTCCAGAGGTGGAAGAGGATGACCCAGGCCCGGTGTAGTTTGTTGTGATAGGGCTCGCTGACCGAGAGGACCGATTGTCCTTAACGTTCACGGTAACTTTGGTCCCCTCGATGAGTTTTAGTAATGCTTGTTGCACACCCTCGCCCCCAACGTCTCTCCCGTTCATAGCCTCCCGTTTGGCGATCTTATCAAACTCGTCAAGGACCACGATGCCATGTTCAGCCGCCTTCACATCATAATTCGACTCTATCAATAAACGCTCGATACAGGTCTCAACATCTTGTCCAATGTAGCCAGCTTGGGTAAATGAATTGCAGTCGCATATCGTGAATGGAACGTTGATCTTTTTACTTAGTGTTCTACTGCTGTTTAGCAATCGTTTATCGTTCAATAATTTGAATAGACATGAGACATACTCAAGTATATACGTTTTGCCGACGCCCGTCGGCCCTATTAAAAGAATATTGCTCTTGTCGATCTTGACTGGTGTCTGGTGAGTAAAGTCTTCGGGTAGGTAATACTCGATGATGTTCTGTTCAGGCCGTTCCCATGCTTGGTGCATGTGTTGTACAGAGTCGTGGTGTCCTGGATAGTCATCTTGCAAGAGGCTATTAGCACTAAGTATATGAGACGCACACCTAGAAGTATACTAACCTTCGACGGGATGGGGTTCTCGTTCTCGGATATTCCTATCCCGCGCAATCGCCTGACGCATGAGTTTCTCTTCCCGCTTACGCTCTTGCTCCTCTTGACATTGCCGCCGACGTAGATTCTGGTAATGGTTGAAGATGACCGAGGAGATTGTCTTCTTCGCCCTGTCTTGGCCGACTACATATTCGTCTACTCGCTTCTTCAGATCTCTCGGGTAGAACTGAGGTACACCAACGGATGGCTTGGAAAACATAGGCCCGCGCCCGGCCTCCTCGTTCGGATCATAGCTTGAGGTGAAGCCGGAGTTGAAGTTCGTGGTTCGCCCGGGGGTTGTTCGCCGGATAGTGGTTGTGGACAACGCTCTACCCCGAGCTTTCGGCGCTGGAATAGCAAGAGAAGAGGCCCGAGGCCGCGCGAAGCTACTGATCATGCCGGTAGCTAACAGAAGGCCCCCGTAATTGATATTGAAAGAATCGTTCTAACCGCCACAATCACAGGCGGGCGCCGGACGGTACGGATAAGCGCTTCGGGTATCGGAGACGGAAGATAACGCGAGCAGTTTGAGTAGTTATATAGTTATGGAAGACCAAACCGCATCTTTTCTATGTCTAAAACGAACCGGTAAACTCTGAGGCTGTCGTAGCTTTTGAGCGGTTTATCGGTCGTGTCGTTGGCCAAGTCGACTATGGTTAAGCACGTTCGGATAGCTCCTGGATCGGTGTTCCGCTGCACGCTGCTCGCTGCTACAATGCTTGATAAATGCGGAAGGAGATACAGCTCTAGTGGGCTGCGGGGGCCTAGAATGCGGGGAGTCAGCCGCTGGAAGCCGCGCTAGGTATCGCCGACGGTACCTGTACTAACTAGGTAGTTAGACTACCAGTCAATCCAAAAACGTCCCAACCGCGTGCGGTTAAGGTTGTCTTGGCTTTGGTAGACTAAGTGCATGTAGGTACTTCGTACTGTAGGTACAGTAGGTAGCTATTACAGCTACACAATGAATGATCTACAAGTCGTGCAAACAGCTTTATGTTTAATGATCTTATAACATAGCGTATATTCGATTCTCTACTGTATAATTCTAGTCTAGAAATAAATTGTTTGGTATTTTTTGAGCCCACAACACCTTACCATACATGTAGTTAAGAAAGTACACCGTGGCGGTCGTCTACAACTGTAAGTAAGATGTACTGTACTGCCCATCAACGTTGTGGTGCATGTGGCCAATGCTCAAGCTCTTCCAACCTGCATAGCCCAAAGGTGTTTATTTCATGTGATAGAAGTAAGTCTTACCACTCACTCGCACAGACTAACAGGGTCAGGATTACCACTACCTATGCACTGTCACTCGAGGATTTGATTGAGAGCATATTATATGCACTTCTCTGTCAATTGAAAAGAAGCTGCCCAGATCTGAGGTTACCTAATATCCACTGGGCACAGGGATCCGCGTGTAGCAGTGATGTAAAGATAGATAGATAGGCAATAACTACAGTAGTTAACTAGTCGCCCCACGACGTCATCCAGCATTCTCGTACAGAGCTACCTCCCCTCATCCCGAAACAACAAACAGCAGCAGGCAATTTCGTGGCACGAATACCTGTGAACAGAATTACATAGGCGATTTGAAGAACAACAGCGACACGCGTTTCATCTCCTTCGTCCTTGATTCTACCCTAATTAGGCCGGAGTGACCCATTGAAGAAAACCTGCTTAATTTCTGAGGAAGCCCCGCTATAGATTAATTATAACTACTGGTAGATCAAAGCTCCAAACTTCCCAGTGTTGACAAGCCTACCAGGTAGTAACCAGTACCAACCAGGGAGATCCATTCCCCTCTACTGAAATTGTCTCGGTCCGAACAACTTGAAGTCCTCAATCTCACCTCGTTTTCTCTACCATCTTCAACAGCATACAGCCAACGAACAACAACAAGAGTGACGCTGTCACCAAAATGACCGCCATAGCAGACCAATCCGCCAACACCTTGCTGTCAGGCCCCGGTGCGGGTATTCCCAATGATGGCACTGGTACCTATATCCCCCTTTTTGAGTCATGTTAACGCGCCCAGACTGACACGGTCGCTGCAGGTGTCATTAAGCTCGATCCTTATCTATCGCCCTTCCAAGACGCGCTGAAGAGGAGGTATGCAAAAGCTCAAGAATGGATCAAGAAATTTGCCGATCTGGAAGGCGGACTCGAGAAGTTCTCAAGGGTTCGTCTCATGCTAGATCCGTGCTCTCTCATAGTTCGTCAACTAATCTCTTGCAATCAGGGCACCGAGCTTTATGGATTCAACGTAGATAAGGAAAACAACATTATCTATCGAGAATGGGCGCCACGCGTTGCAGAGGCATCGCTGGTTGGTGATTTTAGTGAGCAGTCACCAGTGCGCCGAGACGAAAGGCAGTGGGCTGATCTAGAAGACAGATGACTGGGATATCAAAGCCCATCTCATGAAGCAAAACGAGTTTGGGGTTTGGGAGATTGTAATACCCGCGGTCAATGGGCAACCTGCCATTCCACACAACTCGAAAATCAAGGTATCTCTTTCGCCGCTTTCCAAGGTTCTAGTTAGGTACTGATCCAGAATATATAGATCTCTATGGAGACCAAGGCGGGCGATCGAATCGATCGATTACCAACATGGATCAAATATGTCACCCAAGATCTCACGGTGTCGCCCGCTTACGATGCCCGTTTCTGGAACCCCCCTGAATCCGAGAAGTACACCTTCAAACACCAAAGGCCGAAGAAGCCCCTGAGTGCGCGCGTATATGAGGCCCATGTGGGCATATCGTCCCCCGAGTTGCGAGTTACGACATACAAGGAATTCACCAAGAACATGTTGCCAAGGATAAAAGACGCGGGCTACAATGTAATCCAGTTAATGGCCATCATGGAACACGCATACTACGCCAGTTTCGGGTATCAGGTGAACAACTTCTTCGCCGCAAGCAGCCGTTATGGCACGCCAGAAGACCTCAAGGAATTGATTGACACTGCACACGGCCTAGGACTTGTTGTGCTGCTAGACGTCGTACACAGCCATGCGTCCAAGAACGTTCTCGATGGACTAAATGAATTCGATGGCACGGACAACCTATACTTTCACGAGGGCGGAAGAGGCCACCACGACCAATGGGGTAGTAGATTGTTCAACTATGGGGACTATGAGGTCTTAAGATTTCTTCTCAGCAACTTGAGGTTCTGGATGGATGAGTACCGTTTCGACGGCTTCCGTTTTGACGGCGTAACGAGTATGCTTTACCATCATCATGGCATTGGAGCGTAAGTTGAGTATTGCATATGGTGGGGATCAGAAGACTAACTTTTATAGGGGCTTCTCCGGTGGTTACCATGAGTACTTTGGTGCCGACGTCGATGAAGAAGCGGTAGTTTATCTGATGATTGCGAACGAAATGCTACATGATCTATACCCTGAGTGTATTACTATAGCTGAAGACGTCTCTGGTATGCCAGCTCTCTGCTTACCACTGTCACTCGGTGGTGTCGGTTTCGACTATAGACTGGCAATGGCTATCCCCGATATGTGGATCAAGATCTTGAAAGAGAAGAAAGATGAAGACTGGGACATAAGCAGTATCTGCTGGACCC
The DNA here is from genome assembly GCA_022495115.1 of Xylaria castorea. NCBI lineage: Eukaryota > Fungi > Ascomycota > Sordariomycetes > Xylariales > Xylariaceae > Xylaria > Xylaria castorea. Next base: position 251,963 of record MU382638.1, on the reverse strand, counting down.
TCACCAACAGGCGTCATGGAGAAAAGACAATCGCCTACTGCGAAAGTCACGATCAAGCGTAAGTATCTATACATACAATGCTTAGAGACCACAACTGACTTGCCCCAGGCTTGTCGGAGACAAGACATTGCTCATGCATCTCTGCGACGCAGAGTTGTATACTAACATGTCCGTGCTAACGCCCATGACACCCGTCATCTCGCGAGGCATGGCACTACACAAGATGATCCGCCTGCTCACGCACGGTCTTGGCGGCGAGGGCTACCTTAACTTCGAGGGCAACGAATTCGGTCATCCGGAATGGCTCGACTTCCCGCGTGAGGGGAACCAGAACTCCTTCTGGTACGCGCGGCGTCAGTTGAATCTTACGGAAGACGAGCTTCTGCGGTACAAGGACCTCAACGAGTTCGACCGCCAGATGAACCTGACGGAGGAGCACTGCGGGTGGTTGCACGCGCCGCAGGCGTACATCAGCCTCAAGAACGAGAGCGACAAGGTCATCGTGTTCGAGCGCGCCAACTGCGTCTTCATCTTCAACTTTCACCCCACGCAGAGCTTCTCCGATTATCGTATTGGAATTGAGACACCCGGTTCCTACAGGATTGTCCTCGATACCGATACCAAAGAGGTCGGTGGTTTTGGACGCGTCGAGCCCTCCACGAGGTTCTTCACTACGCCTATGGAGTGGAATGGGAGGAAGAACTGGACACATATCTACATTCCATCACGGTCTGCCCTAGTGAGTTTATTTGAGCATGGAACTGATCTCTTAGTTCGTGTCGGCGAAGCTAACTTTTGTATAGGTACTGGCTCTCGAGTCTCCGGTCTCGCAGCCTTAATATCTATGGAAAATAGTATCAACCAAGTGAGGAAATAAGGCGATGCGCGGAAAATTGGTTGCCGTTTTGTTATCTGTTGTTTTTTCCTACTCGATCCTATTGAAGGAGCGTTGAGCGAGCTTGGACATATATTATATCTAGTACTATCGTTGATTACCAGAACTCATAGAATCAACTTTCAACCGCGAGGAAAAATTAAATTTCTCCAAATCTCTTCATTATATTATCTGGTTGGGTATCAAATGCTATTCAGCAGACATTGTGACATGTATACAGCGGTAGTAACCTGTCATTTCCTTATTCGACAAGCCACTCCTCGACCTCGACCCCCATGCTCCTCCCTACAGCCCGGATAACCTCCCATCCAACATTAACCCTCCACTTCCCACCACGATCCAGGTCCGCTCCCCCGCCGGCACCAACCGCCGCACCCGCAGCGCCCCCTCCAACACGCACGAGCAGCCGCAGACTAGCCAGCGTCGCGATCGCCATGCCCACGTCGCCATCCACACCGCCCTTCGCCTCATCAACCCCGACCCATTCCTGTTTCGTGGCCGCGTAGATGGCAACCATGCGCTCGAGCACAAAGACGCCGGGACCGAGCAGCTTCCGCGCGATGCGGCGGTGTTTCGCCCTCCGGCCGCGTCCGGTGCCGCTCGGCGTCGCGGCCGTAACACCACGCCCGCGGCGTCGCCCCTTCGCTCCGGCGTGCCAGGTGCTGAACAGGGTGTTGTCATGGCGCGGCGCGTTGTGCGAGGCGAGGTATGCGGCGATGAGCAGGTGGCGGGCCGTCGGGGGGAGGAGGGTCGAGAGGTCCGCGCTTTTCTTGTTTTCCGACGCCGCGTTCTTTGCAGAAGACCGCCGCTGGATCCCGGGCTCCAGCACGCTCTCGTCCTGGAAATACCCGCGCGCCGCGATCAGCAGCTTGCTGAACTCCCGCGCCTTGTGCGTCCCTGCTGCGACGGGGGCCGTGAAGCGCGGCCAGAGAGAGGCGCAGGCGTGCCTCAGGCGAGGAAGGGTGCGCGCTGCGGGGCGGGTCAGGGAGTCGTGGACGGCGGCTGTGAAGCGCGTCCAGAGGTCGGCTGTCTCTTGGTCTGTGGTGTTCGGGAGAGACGGTGGCGGAGTCTGCGATAGGATGGTGATGTACTGCGCTTTCGTGTATGGCGGGAAGTGGACGTGTGGTGGGGATGAGATTCGTAGGAGAGAGGGCGAGGGTGTCGTTACAACGAAGATGGTGGTTAGATTGGGAATCTAGGTTGCGAGGACATTAGTTAGCATGGGTGTTTAAGACTTGCGTAGCTTGGGAATCTGTAGGTTTTAGACGTACGATCTCTGATAATCTTGCTAGGGCGGGCAGTAGTGTAGGCGGCGCATCGCGCTGGCGATCAATGCCGTCAAATACCAGCACGAATCGCGACTGGGCATCTCGTTCAATGTATTTCAGCAACTTGGTCAACTCGACTGTCAGTGCAGCCAGCGTCTCGCAGCGTCCAGGGGTTGACCCATTCTGCAGCGCATCTCCCACAAGACCGACCGCCCTCTCAAACAAATGACGCGCCGTGACGCACTCTGCTGACTTGACAATGGCATAATTCAAGTCGGACGGCGAGTCGTTACGGAGTATTTGGAGCAGCTCGCTGATGATGGCGCTCTTGCCTGTTGCCTCCGTACCGTGGACGACCACATTGCGACACGGCGCTATTCGCGGGTGGAGCAGAGTTGCCAGGGCGTTGACCTGAGCGTCACGGCAGGGAAAGCTCGTGATCAGCGATGCCAAAAGGTCGTCGGGTAGTTTGAAAATGGAGGCCATGTCTGGCTCATTCGTCATGCGACGAGTTCCGATATGTGCTGTTGTATGTGACTTTGGCCCAGGCTAGGTAGTCGAGATACGGCGCAATTGAGATCCGAGAATACTCAGTATCCCTATTTTATTATCACCTTCCCTAGCTAAGCCCTTACATCTCTTAGGCATGGGCATGTGCTCGTAAATGCCGGACCGGATCTGAGTCGTCAGGGTTCGTCCAAGAGTCGAAGTAAAATTGTCCCACCTTACGCGTCTAGACACGCGCCGCCATCGTTCATCATTGCCAAGCCTTTGAGAGTGGTCTAGGTTAGATTACGTCAGAGATGATCCTTACACGTGGCGTTGCCCTCAGGAGATGCATGACTTCCCCCCGAGGTTTCTCCGATGCCCGTTTATAATGTATATAGCATGCTTAATCTTCTAGCTTATCTGCATGTCATGTCACCTACCACACAGTTATATCACAATGTGAATGAATCTATGTACGAAGTAGTCAGCCATACCCCTGCTGTATCCAAGTCCTAGATAGTGGTACTAGGTCGGCTGTGCCTCTTGCAGCAGTCCATCAGTCGTGACTCGTCGTTCCTCACCATATTGCTCATCTTTGACTTACGTCGAAGATGGCAGATTGAGCAAGGTGCTCAAGGAGTCGTCGCCTGTTTCATATAGCTTCACATTGCATCATCTACTCGTGGTTCTGATGTGTTCATTTGAGTCTTACTTCTGATCGCTCACTCAGCCCCCTTACTAGCAACCTTAGTCAGCTCATTCATGTCCCCGCCATTTCTTCGAAGATGGATGGATTAGACGTAGACTCTGATGTCGGCTTTGATGCGCCATCAGATTCAGACATGCCTGGGCCTTCTTCAGTAGACGATACCGACTTATTGCCTCCCGGGTCATCATCAAGCATGGCGCAGGACTCCGATGCCCAGAATCAAAGGCGGTACCTTTCCAAACGGCCTCACAGAAAGTCGCGGGCGGGATGTAAGCAATGCAAAAAGCGTAAGGTGAAGGTATGTTTACCGTTGTTCACGTCTCCCTATTTTATCTTTATCTCATCCAAGACCCTCTTGGTGAGACTAACATGACATCGGAAGTGTGATGAAGCGAAACCCACATGTAAAGCTTGCACTCTTCGAAAGGAGCAATGTGCCTATCCGAACGCGCCACCGCCAACGCTACTACCTACAGCGACACATTCGCCTTCAGGTGCCATGGGTCCTCTCCCTAGACGAGCTCGGAGTCAGTCTATTGAGTCGGTCGACAGCGGTGAAATCCCCTATCTCGATCGCGAGATGGTTCCTGTTATCACAGAGCCTCTGTTCCTGCCGGAGCAGGCTGCCGATGTCATTGACATGAAGATGTTATGGTTTTACACGTCCTACTCGTTTCAGGCCTTCTCTATCAATGCTGGACGCTCGTCTGCGATTGATTACGCCCTCAAGATCAAAATTGTTGAGCATGCCTTTCGCTCACCGTTCTTAATGGAGACCCTCAAGGGGCTTTCGGCGTTGCACCTCCGCAGCTTAGATCAACCAGTGCCGTATCACAAGCTTATTGAGTACCAGGCCCGGGCCTTCCAAGGCTATCGAAATGCCATTGAGACAGCTAACCCAGTTGACTTTCCCGCTTTACTTGGTTGCTCCTTGTTCACGATTGCAATGAGTAGCCAGACGTTCCGGGATCCCAATGGCAAACGTCTTTTCATTGTTGATTGGATAGCTATGTGGCGCGGCATAGGCCTTATCATTGAGCTAATCTCACCACAGGCGGTGAAGGATTCTGGCCTGGCTACTATATTCTACCGTCCTCCTATAGATTTGGAGAAGTCAACCCAGTATATACCAAATAACCTCCTGTTTATGGTAACATCAATCCGGCATGGAGATGCGGACTACGACTATCAGAAGGAGTACTACGAACTCCTCAAGTATCTTGGCTCGCTTTATATGGAACTTACAGATCATGGTTTTGGTCCTGTGCTTGATCTCCGCATCATTACTCTCTTTACTTTTTGTCCAAGACCCCTCCTCCCGCTAGCGAAACAACTTCGGCCTCGCGTTTTAATCATCTTAGCCTATTGGCTTTGCTTTGTGAAACTCATGCGGGGCGGCGGCTCTTGGTGGATGCGTGGGCTAGCTCCTCAAATTGGCCAAATAATCGAGGAGGTTGGTGAACAATGGGGGCATCTTTTGCGCGTTCCCCAGATGGTCTTGCAGACTGAAGACGCAGTGAGAATGGCAAGGTTAATCATTGACAACCACAACTGGACACCCAGTGAGCTTGACCTGTACCATAAACACAGAGATCCAAGGGCGAAAACGGACCTCAAGTTGATAACGGACGAGGGCGACGAGGTCGAGATTGCAGACGGCCACTGGCGAATCAAGACAAATAGGGTGAGATGGGACATGCCGAATGTACTTGCTCGAAGCGCCGAGCTGGATCGCTCAGGCGAGAAATTACTGGTCGGGTCCACCCTGGTGTACAAAGTTCCACCGCAAATCACGGTGTCTGCACCCTCTCCAGAAGCCTCCTCGTCCACACCATCTACGCCTAGCCTATCGCCGCCAAAATCCCCATCTCCGTGAGATGATGCCAAGCAGTTCCAGGAAGATAATTCAATACCGGCTATTCTCATCTTCAAAGTGTTATCAAAAATTGCGAGCTAGACTGAACTCCTCGTTCAACCACAAATCATTCACCAATATATAATCGATGTGAGTTGATCTCAAGCATTTCTGTCTAGTCTAATCGTGGTAACTTTAACCGGCGGCGTACCTCGTAGCGGAACGTCTCGCAAGCTATATACACATGACTAATTTGACAGCTTTACAGATAAGCTCTGCAGGTACTAGCACTAGCTCTCCTGAAGCTAGAGCTCCTAGGCCGTGCTGGCGCAAGGAAACCATAACTATCTACAACCCAAACCAGATCTCACTGGCCGTTAAATTTGATGGTACGCTATGCCCGACTCCCTGGCCGTAGATGCCTTGCACGGAATCTCCATAATTATTCGTCGTATACCCCTGCTTAGGGAAATTCGGGACAGTGCTCGTGGGCGTCTGACTAACGTTGAAGACGGCCGTCCATTGCTTGATTTCCTCCTCGTAGTTCTGGGGCGCAAGCGTAGTGTCGGCGCTGCCGTGCCAGATTTGCATCTTGGGTCTCGGCCCTTCGTATCCGGGGTACATATCCAAAACGACCTTCTTCCATTGCTCAGCTGACGCTCTCGACTGTCCGCCGCTGCACGAGTTGTTCCATTGATCGACGCCCCCTGAGGCGCTGACGAAACAGCCCGCCGCGACGCCGGAATACAGCGACACGGCGCTGATGAGCTCCGGGTACGTCGCGGCGAGTACGTTGGACATCATGGCGCCCGAGGAACCGCCTGTCACGTAGACGCGCGTCGGGTCTACATCGTACGTCTTGATAGCGTAGAGTATCTGCGTGCATAAAAACATGTTAGTCGAGATCTCTAGGTCTCGCACCATAGATCTTGCTGGATTAAACGAAGCAAGAAGGCCCAAGGATCAGGCACGGGAAGTTTTTATACACACCATATTTGCGATGGCCTGGGAGTCGCCGCCGCCCAGGTGCGACAACGATCGCTTCGACGATACGTCCCAGCATGTCCCGCTGTTTGGCGAGCTTGGCCAAATCGTGATGTACCCCTTCTTATCGGACCCTTGCTTCCAGGGGATCAGACTGTTCTGGAAGTACGACTGTGCCGTCGACTGGCACGAATGGATCACGACGACCAAGGGCGAGTTAGCGACGACGTTGTCGGGCTTGTATACCCACCTGTTTAATTGCCATGTCAGCTATGCTACTTCGAGTACCGTCAAGCATCCTTGGAGGGCTTTGCATGCGATAGATCATAAGATCAGGAGGCCTCAGTGGAGAATGGAAGAGAGTAGAAACAGGCTCGAAAGGGGTGTTCAAGAAATTTCATCTCACATCTGCGCCTTGGACGTGGCGTTGTTTTCGTAATTTGAGACCTGCGTTAGCGAGGCCGCTGAGGCCATCGTAGCCAGGAAGCCGCCTAAGGCTAGAATCGAGGTGAAATGCATTTCTCGTGCCTTCTCGCCCTTATTCTTTATATCCTTTATCAGGGAAGGGCGGGACTTGAACTAACGGGGGGATATTACGACGAATGCAATGAAACGAAATGGTAGAAATAAACAGAAGAATTCAGCTTCACACTCGAGTCCACTCAAGCTGCACAGGTAGCCCGTGTATATATACCTATATATCTAGACTCCTTACACCCGCAAATCATATCCCATCTCTCCATTCCCATGACCTAATCGTATACCAATTTCTGCGCGCAAGTAAACGCGGGGAACGGAACATGAGTAAGTGACGGATGAAGAACGAAACATCTCATCTCTGGCTAAGCTCCAACCCAACACCCGTTTACCAGGCCAAGGCGATGATTTGCTAACAGGAAAAGTCACAGGTGTCGGCTAAAGTGACGATTCGTTCGACTCCCGCGTAAATGACATGTAGACAATACATCTGTAAATATGAAACGACTCCGATTGACTGGTTCGTAGCTTAGCTTAGCCGTCCGGGATATACTCACCGATGTTGGTATGAGGATCAGTAGCTAGGCAAATTACGTCGTTTTCATATCTGAATTAAGCTCTATAATATAGAATGAGCGCCCCTTACGTTCGAGGAGATAGAGAGCGTAATAAAGCCACATATGTCGCCGATTGAAACCAAATACATATCACGGTCAACGGTTCGGCGTGCGCCAATCTTATAAATGGGGGTATTCATTGATCATCGCGTACTCCATGCGTGCCTTTGCAATCTGACGACATTACAGATGCACTGGTTTAGCAACAGACGCCGAAGGTGCCTATTAATGATAATCTATCACACGCTGTTCCGCTAATGTTACATATCATGATAGATGTGCATCGGTTTCTTCGTAACGCGTATAGCACAGGGAAACCCTGCACTGGTAAAAACCTGGTCCGGACATTCCAGTCCGGCGCAACTCCGAGTTTTCAGATGCCGCATAATGTATACCAGTCCTCGTTTTGTAGAGATCATCAAACCTTCGCACTCCTAAGTTTTGTTCCGGGTGGATGCTCCTCAGGGCGGAATTTGCAAAAAGGATGTGTGCAAATACCATTAACGACGCTTGGGCACTGGAACGAGTTATTAAGATGACCGCTAAGAAAGGCGGCTCGACGAATTAGTATAATACTATACTTACATGATGTCCGTAGATGCAGTTATCGACATCACAATCCTGCCCATTGGTGCAGGGGTTGAGACGGGCGAGAAAGGCAATTGCGTTTTTCTCATCTTTATTGGGGCTATAGTCGTGCACAAAACAGCAGTCGTCGCCCTTCGCACAAGGACCACGAAGGAAGTGGTTATTGCATAACTTGTTGTTGTCTTTTCGTTTTTTAATCGCCTCCAACGCTATTGGATTCAGGGGGATCGGAGAGTCTAAGCCCCTCGCGCCAGGATTCCAGGGTTTCGGCGGCTGCTTAACGACACGAAGTGACGAATTCGTGTTTTTGGGGGCCAGGGGTATTGGAAGAGTGATCTGAGGTGGCGGGCTAACCTTTTGAGTAACCGTGGCATAAGAGATGCTTGGTAGTCCAGAATTCGAAGTTGATATAGAAGAAGACCCTGACTGTACAGACTGTACAGAATGACTTGAAACAGTGCGTCTATCTGTTAACTTATCAGATCGAAATATGTCCTGATACCTAATAATGTCTGTCCCGATGGCGGTAATCGTGCGCACTGCCGGATATCCCTCAAGTACTTTGATACGCTCTTGTTTACTGGCATCACCCCTGATAATCTCATCTAGAATAGGACCATACGTAGGATCGTGCGATATGCCCATGATGATTTGTTTGCAACTGGGGTTATTTATATGAAACAAAGCAGTTTCTGGAGAGAAGGTCAGCAAATTGTACATATGAATTCTGGAGATACCAATTTGGTGAACCTTCGACTCGGTATTATAGACTAGTCGGGGTAACGGGCAGGTAGACAGTTATGGTACCATGGCCATGGTATTATAGCCGTGGAACCCTTAAAACCCCGGGTAGGAAACTCTCATCTGGTTCATATATGGCGATCTAAGGTCGAACAACATGAGTGTAACGTACCTCTCACTTTAGAGATAGCGCTTTCTTTATCGGCGCCCACGTCCACAAAATCAAAAAAACTGGCTTGATTGAAGCCTCGCACAAAATCTTGGAATTCGTTTTCGGTGCTCACCGAGCCGTCACGTTTCAAGGCCCTTTCAAGGCCACCAATATTTGCGACGATCTTGACGATTATCTCTGTACCGTTTGCTTGGAAGAAGGGTTCAGCAGCAATACCCTTGATCAGTTCGATGGCAGCCCTCCTGCCACCCTCAGCGCCTTGTTTGATGAAATGTTGACGAAACTTGCAGTCATATTAGAGATGATCATCCGAGTGGTCATCTACGGTAGGGCGGGCAGAAGGCAGCTTACTATCAGACCATCGCCGTCAATCAGGACTAACACGTAGGGATTCTGGTTCTGTGAAAGAGCAAGTCTCAGTTGCCATGTCTCAGCACGAGGTGTGGCCCTCCAAGCGGTACCTTCAACAGGTCATTATCAAGTGAGATAGATCCCATGCGTACCTCGACATCTTGTAGGCGGTGTTGGAGCTGTCGTCTCGATTTTGTGGCATCTTCCAGGTCCATGCTCAGCTCTCTCAGCTGCTGGACCAAACGACTATTTTCGGCGCGCATCGAGGACTCGACGTGTTCGGCGTATATCATTAGATCCTGGAAGCAAAGGAGGGCAACTGTCAGTCGACGCGATGAACAATCGAGTCAGACGAGGGGGGAGCACGAGGAAGTGGGATGGCTCAATCAATGGCGCCACCAGCCAAGTGCTCGACTAACCTTGATGAGTTCGTGAGTTGTCTCACGACGACCCTCATAGTCCCTGTACCGCTGCACGAAATCCATGATGCTGGTAGCCATAGATTCTCCTATTTACCATGGCGCGACTTTGTGGTGTTGGTGTGTTGAGCAAGAGAAGGCGGAGAGACAAGATGTGTTTTAATGTTGAAGGCTTCAGGGTCGTTGCCCGTTGGGAGCTGGAAAATAAAATGGAGACCTGCCACTCCCCTGCAGGACCAGGAGCTGGGGTCCTTCTGTCCACTGTTCAGCACTTTAGCTTTGCCCTAGGCAGGTTGGTTACGCTAAAATAATGTAGACTAGCCAGTCTGGGTTACCCTGTCCCCCGGTAATGGGTCGATTTCCCCACCACCAGTGGCTGTTCCAAATATGGAATTAAGTTGATTATCGTAGATAGGTATTCTTCTTAACCTCACTTTACTAGCTTGGCCTTATGATATTCACATGCTGGTGCAAATGAACAGCTTGATAAAGGTTCAAACGAAGAAAAAGAACTAATAGCCTTTCAGGCAATTCCCAGAAAGACGATTATGTGTTGCTTGCACCTGCCTACATTTAGATGCACTCTCCCTTCAAGTTACTTACAAAAAAGTTCCGACTGGTTGTGTTTTTAGACCTGATAAACTAGTTGTTAGAACTACAGCATATACCTCAATCGCAAACCAAAGTAATGGAAAGAAAAATATAGGTATTAGATAGGAATGATCTAATTGTTCATAAGCGCTTATAAAATAGCACTAGAACAATAGGACATCTAGGGCTACTTGTCTTTTGTTGAATGTACATTTTTAACCTCGAATACACCCGTTTGGGGCTTTTTCAAGCCTACTGTAATATCTGTGGGTAAGGTACCACACCATGTATGTCTTTCGCTTCAACATTCCGTTTGTAGGTGCTCAGACAAATACTACCTAAGCTCAGTCCGAAAGGTTCTTCAAAGAAAAGGACGGTAATCGTTGAAATTCTACCAGAGATATATCGATGGCATCGGCGCAGGGAATGAATGAGCTTTGCTGTCTATTTTGCATTGCGCCTCGTTCTGGACTCGTCTTGCAGGGAATTGGCTGACGATAGACCATAGTAGCGATTACTGTAAGTTAGTCGTATTGCACTGGTGAGAGAACCCCGAATTCACTGGTCTGCTATAGTACCTGGGTACAACCTTCGTAGAATTCGGCATCCGTCCATGCGCTTCTACTCAGCCTCCAAATGGCGATCATGAATGCGACACACAGAACAGCCCCAGCGTTACAAGCCGCAAGGGATGAGGTGACTGTTGGACAAGTTGCACAAATTGTCCTATCATCCAGTCATCAATAAGAGCAATACCCCGAATATGTTTCCCTATCACGCTTGCACTGCACATATACAATGGCATACTCCGTCGAATACGCAACACAGCCCTTCCTGCGGTAATTTCTACCTGGTGTTGTACCTAATGTGCGAGAGACGAGAATAGAATCTCCCAATCACACCTAGCCCCGACAATCATAGCGGGCAGTTATCACGGCATTGCTACAGTTGGATATTTGGCGCTTGGTTAGTATCGTTGGGAGTCTTCTTTTCGCTCGCATTCGAGTATACACACGGCCATGGCGAATCGCCTAGAAGATGCCCACTCTTCACTATCCCATCGACCGCTTTACAAACACCAGCAGCTTCTTCTATCACGTCAGAACAGGTTCCTCAGAAAATGCATAGCTGCCTAGCATTCGCGAACAAGACCACATATCAGGACCCGTTACAACGCGCATATATCCTAGCGAAGCACCGTCACACGACACCGCTTTGTGCGAAGAATAGAAGGCAAGGCACAACCTTTCACCAGCCAAGAGAATGGATACCTACCGACACACAGTGAGCAGTGGTATGCCTTGTCAGCCAACCCGCCAAATGCGTATTTCCCTTTTCCTGCTTGCTAGGACGCATCAAAGCGTAATTGGTGCGATGAGATGCAGTAATCATGCTGTCTCTCCTGCACATATCCGTCCTCGCCCCAAGAGAACAGGCTGAATATTATTTATTTTCGTCCGGCCGTCGGATTTAATGCACGTAACAGCCCCCATGTGAGATTTACTGTGTAGACCAACCGCCGTATACTACATAAATTGCTTGGGTCTAACCCATTGTTTATTGCGATACCTTCTAGCAGACTAGAAGTAATCGCCCATTATCAAGCTAGACTGTGGCATGGTAACAGTTTTGGCACTCAAGCAGCTATATGCCGTCAGTAACTAAGAGTTGGTGGCCTGGTCATTGCTCTCATACTTACTATGGGGCCGAAATTGATTATAAAGCCTTTATATAATTTGGTGATGCTGTTGACAACAGCATCTACCGCCGAAGAGATGATCTGCTTAGTCTAATGTCATACCACTGTAGTGCCGGAATGCTCCACGGTTTAATAAAATATTCTTTGATTCTGAGCATCATAGACCTAATTTCAAAAAAGTAAAGCTACGTCGGTAGCCTTACACTTCTCTTATTTCTCATTGAATTGGCTGAGATTGAAAGCGGCGACTCCGGTGATGGCAATGAACGGACCCTCGCTGCTTTAACGTTAGGCTCTGTGCTTCTTAATCAGGAACTTGATCCTCAATAACCCAGTAACATCCGCCGACCGACTTCTACAAATCTATAACACTCGCATGTTACCAGGTGCGTACTATTAGCCGAAGCTCGAGCAGAGAGTAGGTTCATGTTATACATACCCCAAATCCTGTCCTCGAGGTATTGTTACCATAGCCAAGATGTTTGTGCCCCTATAGATGTGCGGTGAATGACGGGAGAGCCAAATATAACGAATCAATATGAGCACGAACTTGAGCGTATTAATGACTTTGTATGTACCATTCCTACAACCCTTTACAAATTGAAGTGATTCAAGTTTTGTGTACAGGTTAAGACTATTTGGCGATCTACTTATACCACAGCGTATATTGCATACAAACGTTGAGCAGTTGGTACGGAAGCCTCCGAGGCTGGAAGTTCTAAGATCTAAAGATAGAGTTCACTATACCTACTAAGGTACCTAGCGTAGGCACTTAACCTAGTCGTCACGGGACTTACCGAAGTATGTGCTAGTTGATGGCCTGTGCGCTGCCATGACGTGAGTTTATATTGGAAGTATATTATTGTCCACGATGCACCATCTGGTGGCATTTGACCTTTTATCTATACCAAGAGTGGGCTTCTCCAACCATACTGCACGATCCTTCGATTGCGATACTGATTTCACAAAATCTATGATGAGCAGGATTCTGAGTTCAAGGAATTCAGAAATTGTTGCGGTTATCTTACGTGACTACATTAGACATCCGTACTGAGATCTTAGCAGTTGGCAGATGAAGGTGTTTAAGGAGCCTCGTGCGACAACGAATGTTATCTAGTACACTATATCAGCAGTCCTGGCATCAGTCGATACTCCCTCCCCATCACTTCCAGATCCTTGAACCCAGTCCGTGTTGCCAGCCCTCTGGGGTAGTGGTGGGGTTGTCGCTCATCAAGAAGTCGTTTTGTTGCAGCTGTGTAAGGCTTTTAGTATGGACCTCGAGAGGGAATTCGATTTAAAGGCTGTGTGCCTCGATTTATTGGAAAATATCAATCCGATCAAGGCTGATTTCAAATATCCGATTGTGCGCTACTGTTCTTTGTTTGTGGTTGACGAGGAGAGAATGGGATAGGTAGCCAGCATGGCGAGCCAGACGGTCTTGGAGGTCTACGCGTCACATGATGCGTATTGCTGTTTTCAAGCTCGAAGTGGCTAGGGGGGTGGCATGGCTGGCCCGGCGGGCAGGATGGTCTTGAAGGGTGCTGTCAGATAGTGGACATTAGTGTCAATAAATCGGACAGAGATACGCCAGTGTTGATGTAACTTCGAGATCAGGATTGAACCTGTCGAAGCTCACTGACTATCAGTCTTATTTAATTTGTTTAAGAGCTAGCCGGAGCTGAGTCGGCCCGGGCTCTGTGTTTGACAAAGGACGGGTATTAAAGCTGTGTAAAGTGACGGGAGATGCAATCGATTGTGTGGCAGCATGATTAATGCACGAGAAAGAGTCGAAAGGGGCATTATCTGATGAGGTTGAGGAACAGAGGGAACAGATGAAAGACCGCTCTATACCGGGTGGTTAATATTGCATGAACTTCATGTGATGTACATTTTCGCATAGAAAGTGGCAGATACCTGCAATTCATATAGACAGGTAGCACTTGCCTATGGTAAATACTCGGAGGAGAGTACAGCTGCAGCTCTACTATACGCGGAAATACGAGTCAAGTGGAAGGAGTTATGAGCATGAGTGAAAAAGGTAACTGCGCCATTGAAGCGCTCTCCTCATTGGAGCCTAGGGTGGAAGTCATGAACATCCGAGCCTCTTCTTAGTTCATTGCCATCATCCCTCCGCTGGGTCTATCTATTTTGTCGAGTCCAGGGTACTTCGGAGAAATTGAGTACCTGGGTAATATACCGAGGCTGGTATCTGCTACTGTACCAGATGTTTGAATATCATATACTAACGATTCCAATCCCAGCACTGGCAATGTTTCAACGTTGTCATATAACGGACGCTCCGAACACGCCTATTGAATGTTATGATGCCGACGAAGGGTCTGGTTTTCCCGCCATTGGGACAGCTCGTCCGATCTCCGAGTGCGAATGGAGACCATTCGACCTGATTCAGAAACGTTCCGGTCCTCATAACCTCAACCGTTCAGGGTATGATGAGGAGAGTAGGTACTATAATCCAAAACCTGTGCGCCAAAATGTTGATGTCTGTGATTAGAATGCCGTAATGTACTAGTCCGATTTTGTGCCCACGTTCCGAGGAACTTTCAATATAAGGATGGCATACAACAGGTTGGTCTAAATACGGTCAGTAAGTCTGCATCAAGTCGCTGACACTCCTAGATATTTCTTATTCTGCGGGAGCATCTTGGTGATGAAAATCTAGATTTGGCCGGAGGAGTCCTGTATGAGTTGATTGAAGTCGATTGTGAACATACTGATGATCCTGGAGCTGCTTTCCAACGCTGGCGACACGACCACATGTACAGATACGTCAGTATCCCATCTCACCTGAACAAGAGCAATGCCTTGGATCTAATCTCTGCATAGGCCGACCTCGAACTTCCACATATTCCGCATATGACTACGATCACGTCTTCAATTGTCCCTACAGAGAGACTCTCACGCTGGCGCTCGGAACACACCGATCGGTATCGCTTTGTCCTCTCCGACTCGTCACCCATGGCAAAACGAGACTACATAGACCCGAGCTGTATAAGGAACAAGAAGGCCTGGCTCATCGACCATACTTTATTCATATCCACCCGATCCGAAGGAACTCGTCCCATGTGTAGCCCAAACCCGCAGGAGTTTCACGAGATGCAATGGGATCCAGAATACGGGGCAATAGGAAGATTTGTAGAGGAACGTGAACTCCCCATAACATCTCTGGACAGGCCGAGCGAAGCATCACCGCCCAGCACTGCAGATACTTTCGTGAGCCCAAAGAGTCGGTCGCAGCGACTACGCCATTCCTTGTCAAGCATCAGCATAATTGAGAAATTTGTTGAAAAGCTTGGCAGACAGAAGAAGGAGCCTGAAATAGAACAGAGACGCCGAAGCTGGATGCCTAACTCGCTCATATTCGATTCCAACTCACTTTTCAAGGATAAGAGAGCTCACTGCGGAATGGTCTCCGTTCCTTGGCCAGAAGGCTGTCAAATACCCAACGCAATATTCGCAAGGAAATTCTTAATTGTTGACACTGGCGAGACTTTGCCTTCGCATTTGCCCATATCTCAGATGCCAACTGCCGAGTCCAAGGCTACAGAAACCATCGTAGAGGCTGCTACTACAGGGCTACTGAATCAAGCTTCCTCGTGGCTATTTCGCGGCCCTTTTACTCCGCAACTTGGTTTTGATGGTGGCCTTGACTACCAATGGAACCCACAAGATGCTGGCATAACATTCAGGCGATTTGATCTAGAAGCTTCTTTGTCAGAGACGCCACATTTTATCCTGGGTCAAAGTCAGCAATCGTCATCTAAGCGAAGGGGGAGGGTCTTCAATCTCGAGTACGCTGCAGAGGTGAAGGCTTGTGCGTCGACACGTGGCAAACCAGACGAAGCAAGCTTATATAGAGTAAGGGACGAGATATCACCGCAACATTTACCCATCTCTGCCCCATATACATCAAACAAGTCAGTCAGATCAGGCAGCAAAACCACAGGTATCTCAAGGGAATCTATTCTAGAAAGGTCTATCATACAATTCATTTTGGAGTTCTATTTGTAAAACTGCTAATAATCGAGTAGACGTGAGAAACACCACCAAAATGTACAGCTGTTCGACAATATTGAGTTCACGGTTCAGACTGAGCCGCATCGTGCGTGCACTTCTGTAACAAATCGGCAAACAACAATCATTGAAAGGCCAGGTCACAGTGAAACAGGTTTGTAATATCAAGAACTTAATCTTTCCCCCTTTTGAGCTCATTTTCTAATTATCTATTTTCTTGCTCGCTTTGAACTCCCTCAAGAAAGAAATTCAATTAACCCCAGTATCACAGTCCATGATATTACCACGGGCCGACTAGGTCGTTTGAACAGACTACGCAATTCTGGCATAAATCAACCGGTGAGTCTCAATTACTCACATTCTACCTTGTGATTATTACTGGGAATCATGCTCCCTACTTATACTGTTCTTAATTCTACAATAGGGTTAAGGGATTTTCGAGTTGTTATTCGGGTCTCCTAGTACCTCGGTACCTATGACTGACGTCACGTCTACAGACAAGCCCGCCAGACTTGCAAGCCAGCAATACCGCCCGTACGGACACACAAGAGACTACTCGGGAGTTTTTGCTTTCGAATATACAACAAGAAGCCCATGGGTTCCGAACTGATACTTCTATCTCGCGCCAAGTGTCTCATAGGGTAACAGGAGAGATACTGCAGCCTCTGAGGTACAATGCTAGTGGTGGTCGGAAACGTGGAGAAAGAGCATGATGTATGGGAGGCATGTAAATCAGTTATTGGAAGTGAAGTAAAAAGTTAAATTTATAACAGGTCTCTATCGTTCGGTAGAGATTTATTGCACTTAAGCGAAAATTTTTAATTTTAGCAATACACATGGTTTTCTTTCCCACCGTTCTACCTGCCTCTTACCAACAATTACAACACAAAACCTACTTCCCCCGGTTCACAAAATGGACCGACTCCTGCGGTTGAAGCGTATGTTGACAGCTCTGGCTATTATCTGCCAAGTCTAGAGAATATTGACTTGTTGCTAGGACCGGCTGGGGTTAGGAGCCCTATGGTGTTGTATGATCCGGAGCAAGAGAAGATCATGAGGAGCCTCCAGCCTCCCAGCGAGATTTGCGGTAAGTCTGCCTGTGTCTAGATATCGCCTCAAAGATGGGCTTCGGAAATAGGTATCCTCAAGATGCAGCTAACAGGTTTCGTGGGTAGCCGAGGAAAATCAAAATAGAGTAGCAAATCGACGATTTTCCGATATCCTCCCACTGGGCAGAACAACTGTGGAAAGCCAGGTTAATCCACTCCTCTTTGGTACGTTCAACCAGTCTACGATAACTCGTGCACTTCACTACATCACCCGGACGATTTTCATCGAAGCCGAGCAAAAGATACAGAGGCTACACTGCACAGCCAGTCAGTCTTTGTCTCATGTGCTAACGTGAATTTTTCTTCAACTCATTTAGAGCATAACAATCCGGTGAATAGAGGCATTGCGTACTACAACCACAATGATCCTACCTCCCCAAGAATAGGTAGGGTCTTTTACTGCAAAGAGCGTTCCCCAGGAGATTGTTTTGCTCGCTAACGTATTGAAAACACAGCTTCTGCACCTCTCCTAGGAACAGTCAGCTATTACCTCGACAACACCTGCACCACCAAACCCCTCCATCCACTCAGCAGGCTGAGCGCTCTTGATCAATTCAACTCCTGTACCACCTATCCATCTCCAAACACACCATCAGTCTGTAGAGTTGCTACACCTACCTTCCAGCATCTCATCATCAATACAACTGTTGGCGGAGATCCCTTCGTGATGTCAGGTGCACATATTCCGCCTTTCTATCCCAAATCGTATCCCTACCATCCTCTTGTTTCATATCCGCCAGGTTCCAGCGCTGCAGGACCTTCCTACATCCCACGCGAAGACTCGGACTCGGACTCATCTCTAGTTTCACTGAGAGCCAGGGACAACTCGATCCGAATAGTCAAGCCAAACCTTACGCTACCCCCTCCACAGAAACTGAAAGACAAGGATAGTAAAAAGGACGCAACCGGTCACTTAATTCCTGGCCTGGTTGTGAGAAGTCAACCAACCACAATGTAAGCCACCTCTTATCATCGAACCATCATGTCGCGGACCAAGTCAATATGTTAATTGCAAATACAGGCGTGGGAGCAACCAAAACGGGGAGAAGGGCGAGAGCAACGGAGAGGGATCTCGATCTCGATCCAAAACTATGAACGAACACTCGCGCTCGCATTCTCGCTCACTGTCTCAGCATAAACAGTCTCTTGATGCGCCGCAGGGCTACGGCCGCAGTGGAGATCATAGCGCTGGTCTGTCGATGGCGAAGCCTGATCTTTCTGCCCGAAATGGCAGTGTACGATCTGAATCTACAGATCGCGGACGCACAATGCAGCGCCGCTATGAGTTTATCGACAGTGACGATAAGGCCCACACAGTACTCTCTCCTGTTCAAGAGACTGGTAAGAAGGCTAATGGCAATGGTGATGGTGATGGTGAAGGCATCGTCAGCGTTGGTCGTGAGAGCAATATGACTACTATGACGGATCTAATGCACCGATGCGTGGAAACCTCTCCACCTAAACTGCCTACTCGGCAGAATCACCGACAGCAACAAGCCAACGGGGATCTAGGTACCTCGGCCGCACAACTCTCGCTACCTCAACCTAAGACAAAGCGTCGTCCTCCTCCGTTGAATCTGAAGGATCCTGTCTATCTTGGAAAGGTCAGGCACACTGACCGCTATGAGATCGAGCACATTGCCATCAAGTCTTCGAAAGCAGAACTTTTTGACTGTTGTGACTCAGAGACTAGTTCGCATATATACGACGATCGCGTTAAGAATCCGCCTAGAATTCCTCCCTTGGACATTCCCAGCTTGGACGAGTTACGTGGTGTCGATGCCCTCCAGTTGTATGATGAGTGGAGAAAGAATCTAAAACCAGTCCGCACCGCTTCTCAAAGCTCGATTCATATCACGGCGCCGAACTGGGAGGAAGATACTTTGAACGGGAAGCGGATTGATCAGGATCGACTTCCCGTTGTGGATTATCCTATTGCTCAAGATACGCCTATCATCAACCACGTGCGTTCTCGAAGCGCTCTGGGCATCAGAGAGAACCGTGATAGAAAGCAACGCCATCGCCAGTTCTCCAATGATTCTGTGTACACCGCTAGTGAATACAGTGCGACACCGCTTGGTCAGGGACCAGGTATGACTAGATCAGCTACGATGCATGAAGTACCTCATAGTGACCGCCAGTTCTCAAATGGCTCGGGGTCTAAGGCTAGTCAGTATGGTGTCACGTTGAATAACGTCGCTGCGGCAGTGGAGATGGAGATGCTCTCTCCACCATTCACTCCACTGACCCCGTTCATCATGAGAGCGACTGGCGCTCCAACTGGTGTGGAAAGGGGTTCGAAGACGCTATTTGGAGAGCATGGCTGGCTTGAAGACACGGCGGCGTCAGGTATGACGAAGCCAAAGATGGAGAAGGTGGGCGGGTTCATGGAAAGCCTGAAGCGAAAAGCTCGTGAAATTGTAAGACATGCCTCTTTTTCTAACGTGTCTTATTGTCGTTAGAATGTTCGTGAAGCTAACGTCTAACTTCTCTGTCTCAGGCTGACAGCACATCGTTTAAGCCAACACGCAACATCAGAACCAGCACCGTCAATCGCATGAACATCTCCCTCAATGCCCGCGAGCAGAGTCTGCTGTACTGTGAGCTCGAGTATAACCTCAACAACGCACTCGACGCCTACTTCAAGGCACAGCTTAACAGCGGTCGTTTGGAGGCTAGCAAGCTGAGCCGCATAGCCGACGTATGGGCACAGAAGGGTCGCCCGAACGTTGTCAGCTTTCGTTATGATCTCGAGACCCAAGTTGATCTGATTACGGCGCACATTGACAATTTCCGGTTCTATGGACCCGTGCACGCAGAAGGTCCAGCAGCTGTCGCAGGTCTACTACATGCCATGAAAATCAACGCACGATACATGCGCGTCCGCACATTCTGCCAGCCGGATAGTGTAATTGCGAAGCACGTTCTCGATGCCCAGAATTTCCTACGACTTCTCGGCTCTCCGGAGTCTTTGCAGAGACCGCTGGAGGAGGTGGCACAGTTCTTCAAGGTTGCCGTCGACAGACACAGAGCTATGGCGGAAGCACCTGCCGGCCGCCACGGCGGTGGTGGTCGCGTCGTCAGCAAAGCTAGTGGTGGTCGAGTCATCAGCAACGGCAGTGAACAGCGCGTGCGTTTCCGGGAGGAAAGCGGTGAACGACCTCGCCGCCATGCGGAAATGCCTGCGGCCAGTAAGTCGCGCACTGATGTGAGAGACCCGAATTATGAAGCCACGCCGTCTCAACCCGTGAAGCCGCAGGGTGAGGGACGAGGTTTACATCAACAGCGTCCTTAATTCAGCGATGATGCTGAGATCGCGAAGACCTGTAGTACTGGTCAAGGACGGTCTCATTCCTGTCATCATTAGTAACTTCTGTGAAAATGATGTCGGATTTTTCGTTTTGCGGGCTTACATTCGGCATAGCGGCATTCCTTGGCCGACGCTCTTCTTTGACGCCATTTGGGATTCTGCGTTTCGCCTTTGGGTTCCTCATTTGAAAGCTCTCACGACTAAAAGTCTCGTCTCGCCTCGACTTCGTTGAAGCTGATTTTGTAATTTCTGTCTTTGCGCCTTTTCCTGTACTGTACCCTCGCATTTTCCAGGTCGCGCAAGTTGTTGGGGTTGGCTTGTTCACCCATCTTTGTCATGTGCCCCTGCTGCATCGGCTATTGGTCGGCAATGGACGTTGTACTCGCTGTCACCTCGTTTGTCTATGATTGATTCTCTGCATGAGATCAAAACGAAGCTGCACAACTCATTACACTATTTGCCTTTCGCCTTTCCTGTTCTGTTCGCATCAGACCCGTTTGCCAATGACTTTCGTTTGTTAGCCAGTGGCGTGTGCCGGAGGAAGTCGGCTCTGTATCCCACTTCACCTGTCCAGATAACCCATCGTGTCTTGGTCTGTCTTGTCTCCTTGCCAGACGCCGACGGCCAACACTGGGTATTGGACGGACTACGGTGACTACTTTGCACTTTTGTCGCACTACTTCTGCCTTGCAGTTGCCACGTAGATAGTGGTCGATGGTCTCAGTGGACCAGTTTCCTGAACCGAAAGAGGGGCTGTGATTTTTGACGAATGTTTTGTCATGCATGATGGTACTGAACGCGAAGTGGTTAGGTTCTTCGGACGACGGAAAACATTGTTTATTAGATAGGATTGACATAATGATCAGGCATCGCCGTCTCCTAGATTGTCACTAATTGACTACGTACACTGACCATCTTGTCCCTCACTGATTTATTTGTAAATGTTTCCTATGTTACTTGCTCATAGATGTGCTACATTATAAGCAGTAGGCTAAGGTAGACGAGTTGAAATTCATTTGGCCGGAGGGTAATATCAAGTGTTTGCAGGAACGGGGCGGAGGGGCCTCTTGTCTTACCCCGAAATGCAAAGTAAAGTTCTAGAAACATCGGCAATGTTTGGCTGTAGATATCTCCAAACGGGTAGACGCAGCGACTAATGGAAAGATGGAGCGAGACGCAGGTAAGAAGTCCGTCTCGGCGGTGGTCCTATAGCCGCCATGCAAAGAGAACAAAAGATACGGCAATGTATCTAATAGCGGGAGACATTCCGGGCTCCATAGATATAAGTATACTATGCAGTCACGACAGAGTTGGGGTAGACATAATCTGCAGTAATCTTACCGTCTACGAGTAAATCGTCTGCACTGACTCGACTGACAGCATGCGAATACCAAATTCGGGAAGCCAAGAACACCCGTACCAGTTGCGGTTAGACGCCGGACAAGTTGTGACATCATCCTCCACCATTGCAAGGGCCAACCGACCAATGTTAGCTGTACGCATACGAATGAAGAGGTTCGACCTACCATTACCTCGCCTCCGCATTTGACTATGCCCTCTTGGAGTACCCATTCGGTGTGAAATGTACGGATCTGCCGCAGCAGCGTTGTGTTGCCCCAACAAAAGTGGCCTCTTGTGGTTTCTATTTCTCATGGTGGCCGAAATATTGGTTGCGAGCGTGGGGTGGCTTCATCATCATACAGTATACCTTGAGAGAGGGCAGGGCCGTGCTGGGCATAAGCATTCTTACAAGCAGATGTCATGTAATCGTATACTTGGAACCTCTTGACCATAAAATCGCTCGCTGGTCTCGTTCGGTCATCTCGAACAACCTGTATTCATCAAGTCTTTACATACTCGCTGCCTAGTATACAGTTCACCTACAGACGTGTGGCGTAGAACATTAGACTGCCTCCGTTGCTGACAGCTTATTCATCCGAGAGCATTAGAGGACCAGAATAGGAAGAGGTGGGGCTGAGACATCCATGGGATTGCGCAGCTGAACATCATCAGCCGTCTGTTGTCACAACACCGGCAGTCATAAGGGACCACTGTCACCCCACCATTGCTGATATAGAGTTCGTTTCTTCCGCCATAAATCACAAAGACATCTGTGCTCATCGATTTTACGACATTCTTTACTAGACTTTCGTTTTGTCAGTATTCACAAGAGAAAGGACATGTCACGGTACGAAGACGGATACCCCCCACGCGGTCGGGCTGCCGACTATTACACATATTCGACGGGTGGGGCGGCAGCGGCTCCTCCCGCTTACCCTCAAGCTGCTAGTCCGGGCCACACGACGTACGATGGAAAACCGCAGGCCCGACTGACGTACGAGCCGCTGGAGCCTTCCTACCCGCCACGCTCACAATCGACGGGGCTGCATATCTCCGAGTCACACTCACGGCCGAGATCAATACCGCCTCCCATAGATCCACCGCGCGATGGAACGAAGGAGAGGGGCGACAACAGGTACGGCGACAGTGATGACTCGGACGACGGCAGGGCACGGTCGCCCATCGAGAAAGCGAAGCGCTTCGTCGACAACACTTTCACGGACTCGACGACGGGCCTGGGCGTCGGCGTGTTAGGCGCGTTGGTTGGCGGGCTTGCGGCGAGAGAGGCGATCGAGCTCACGAGCAACCGTCAGCATCAACACAGGGAGGACATTGAGCAACACAAGCGTAGCCAGTTGATCGGGGCCGTGGTTGGGGCCGCCGTAGGCGCGCTGGGCGCCAACGCGGTAGAGAAGCGCATCGAGATGCGGCGCGCACGGGACGAGACCAAGCAGGAGAAGTGGGAGCGCAAATGGCGGCGGCCTGAAGGCGACGCCGAAGTCCTCGAGAAGATGGAGATTGTCGCGCGGCCACGGAGCCGCGGGTTCAGTCGGGGGAGCCACCATAGGGAGGACTGGGACACGCGGGATGAGCGTGATCGCGATCGCGGTGGGAGTCGCAGTCGGCGCGGTATTGAGCGAGAGGTCGATCCCAGGGCGCGCAGTTGGAAGAATGTCGAGGATTGGCTGTTGGACGAGGGCGATGGTGACAGACCACGATCGGGCAGACAGCGAAGTCGGGATTCATATCGGTATTAGTTGGGGGTTCCGTGTGGCTCTCTATTCTAAGTAGACGTATCGATGCTATGTATTGGAAAAGGGAGTGTTGACCACTGACGACTGGCGACATAGAAAGCTAGCTTAGAGAGCTGGAGTACATCAATGGGCGGAAAATCCTACAGGGTTTGTACTATTAGGTACAGTAGTCGTTTCCAAGATGGCAAGGGGGTAGAATTGTCCACTTGCCTGTTTCCAAATGTAAGACCTCTAAGTGTGCGACATTCTACTATGTAGTCAGTCATGTGAAGTTATACATCACGGATTGTTGCTGGTAAGAATACTGTCAAGGTATGCAATGTTCGTGGTGTTGGATTTCCGACACTAGAATGTTCTAGCTTCCTACTTTAAGGCTGCACGTGAATTTTGTTTGCATGTGACATTATTGCTTTCAACTTCCGATCATGAATTACGATGTTGCATCTACAGTGGTTAGTCAGCAGCGAAACTAATGGTACTTGCGCACGAAGAACGCAAGGTCCCTGTAGCGCCCCATGTGTATTAATCGAGATAAAGCACAAATTACACTGTGGTCGTACCTGCACCACCTCTAACTACCTACCTAGCGTACAGCTAGCTGGACAGGTACACGCTGTAACTATACGCTAGGTACTTTTAGCTGATACCTATGTAGTTATTAAGCTCGTCAAAGCACCTACGTGAACATCACCTTGAGCATCCAGCACCTCAAATCGATTGTGACCACTATCGGCACAAGCGAGGTATATTCTAACCACTCCGATCATATTAGCTTGTACGCCATGGCCATGGCAGACTGATTCATCGTCTCCAAGGTAGTGCGGCTTCACCAATTGCAGTTTCTTACTGCTGTTGTTGATGGTGATACTCACCCTTATCCGTCCGTTTCTCAATGCATGCCATCTCTCTTATACGCACCTTCACAATTACTACCTCTACCGCCACCATCCGCCACTCTAGGTCATTATCTATAACCCCTCTTCCATGCCAGGGGGTTGCCAGCCTTAATAGCCAACACCTGTCTCTCAGCTCACTAGGTTGGAGTCGCCTACATGAGCTGTCAATATGTCGCTAAAGGACCCCACGGCTTCTCTTTCTCCGACAGAGGATACTTCCCAGCAACAAGATGACAGCGATGAAGATGGTCTATCCATTACCTCAACTAATCCCGAAGATAATGATTCCGAGAAGGAATGGGAGGTCGACGACATCCTGGCCGAGAGGCCACATCCTGTTATCCCCGATGCTTTGCAATACCTCATCAAGTGGGAGGGCTTCAAGCTCGAAGACTGCACTTGGGAACCTGTGGAGAATCTCGGTGATGGCTTACTCACCAAATGGGACGAAAACAAAGCGGAAATCGATGCTGGAATTCGCGAGACCTTCGATCTAGCTACGTACGACGCTGCTTGTGCGGAAAGAGCCCAGAGGCACATGAGACGTAATGCTAAACGCCAGCGGCTCGGTTTGCTATTAACGCCGCCATTTCCACCTGAAAATGCTTATGACACTCCCGTAGCCTCGCCTTCTGACCAGGATCTATCTGGCTCTGACGTTGAGGCCCAAGAAGTGGTCGAGGTTGATCCTGCTAGTATTCCATCGCCAAAGTCCAAGGTTACGACCAGCACACCAACACCGCCATTGGCCACAACTATTCCTAAGGCTACACCTACGACTCAAAGGGTTGCTAAACAAAATACGTTTGTGGGCATCCCCTCTCAGACACCTCAGAAGGGTTTGAGTGTACCGGGAATATCAGAAAAGGGTCGAGATCAGCAACCTCCCTTACCACTCCCGAAGACCTCCGTGAAGGCTTCTGCATCAGGCCTTGCATCAGGCTTTTCGTCAGCAACAACATGCGAGCCCGTTCGTAAAGGGATCGGCGGCACAATGACTGGCTATCAGGGCACAGCTGGAAGAAAGAGCGTCTTCAGGCCTAGTACAGCCAAGACGTTAACCCAAAATCCTTCTGTCACTACTGATAAAGCATCCTCAACTGCAACAAAACCATCTTCTGCGCCCACGAATAATTTGAAAGCCAAGCGGCTTACCGCGACTAGAACTCGACAACAACTACCAGCCTCATCGGCAACAAATATATTCTTAGGTGGCGGGAAGATACGCAAGAAAAGAGCAAATTTGGCCGATGTGATGGCCGATCCTTCTAAGCCGCCCAAAGCTTTTTACAGCATGCGTATTACGAACATTGCAAGGAAAAGGGGAATTGAGAAAGGTGATGTTGCAGGCGCCTTATCTTCGATCCCGTCCAGATTGATTATCGGTAACGAGCAACCGAATACCGGGTCGAGGAAGCCGAGTCTCGTTTCGCCTATTACTATTACGTCACCCCATAATAAGGAAACATCGAGTTCGCCTTTCGTGACCTCTACATCAGTATCTAGGTCTCAACCGTCCGTAGGAACCACGCATCAAGGAGGCGTCGAGGAACTACCCTTGTCGAAGCGTAGAAAATCTGTCCGATTTATGGAAGAGGACGATGACGCATTGACCAGTACGATCGACGACCTATTTGACGATACTAAGGAACAAGATAATAGTGTTGAAGGCCCAGTCGCAGACAAAGAGATACCCATCCCTTCAAGGAAATTTTCCCTAGCAGCATATCAAGAACGTGGACAAACACATATAATTCAGAAACCGGTCAAATTTGGAAGTGGAGAACCAATTATAGTCGGTTTCAACGGCATCATTCGACATTCTGCTACTTGGTTGACCGCTTTCAAGGCTAATACGCTTCTCCATCTCAAGAACACCTGCTCATCTTTTCATTTTTTTACCCAGAAACAGCAGCTGATTGGGGAAAGACTTTCAGCTGGCCCGATCGAGCCTACTTCACCCGAACACGCAGCTGCCTTGAAGAATGTTGCAATATCACTTCAGCGAAGATCAATAGGATTGCATTTAGTGGCACGTGAATATTCAATCCTAGTCTACCCGGCAGAGAGCGACGAGTGGGACTGGCTTGACGCTGGTACCAAGAAACCCAACCCAGACATCGCATTGCTGTATCTAATATATCGGTCACCCATTACTTTCCAAGCCTATCCTTCTGAATTTTATAATGAGCCTAAGGCGTTTAACGAGCTCATCTACCCCAATGGGGTGAACGACCCGGAGCTTGTAGGAGTATTAACTGGGCTCGAATTCAAAGATATACTGCCACAAGATTCCAGGTTTATGGACAAGCAAATTTACATGCTACTAATTCCCTTGAAGGCACGACAGTTGCTAGGGGTGATTATGGCTTGGTTACGTAGGTACCCCAGAAGTAGGGCATTCACGGCGCATCGAGAGGTACTAACTATATAATGACAAGGCTTCCACCAACAGGATCGGCCGATCTTCACAGTTGAACATCCGAATAGTTGGCGCTTATTTCATGAAGCTGTACAAGCTGGCGCCGGCGGCACCATCATTTCTCATGCCGATTTCACTATGTGGGAACTGGAAAAAATTCCACATCTGTGGCGAATGCTCGAGGATGGGAGGTATACATTCTGGCATTTGAATACTGGGGAGAATAAGCGACCCCAGTATCCCTCAAACTTAGATGCGGCGAGTATACCAGGCTCACTGCGATTGACGCGACTGTTTCCTTACGGCCGAGCATTCCTCATCACCCCCAGTTTTGCGATTTCGGAACCTGCGAAGCTCTATACATTTCTAAAGTGGTTCAAACAATTTGCCTCCAATCCGGGTTACATTATCGTGACCTGTCATGACTTTCCTCGGTTTCTAAGAAATATAGGAGAAGAGAAGCAGAAGGAACACAAGACTATGATACGGCTTAACCCTGACAATAAAGATGTGTATAAATTCTTCGGCCAGGCTGGCCGGAGTCAGCAGGATATTGGTCATCATTTCCGCGCTTGGGAGCTGCTTCAAGAAATAATGGAGCACTTTGGAGACGAAGAGACAAGCGAAGGTAAGGAGTACTGTTTGGTCTTCAGCGCATTTCTTCATTTACGGCTTTTCTAATATCCGTGGTGCCTACTAACCACGGTTTCTGTAGACATTCGTAGAATTCATTGGCTCAGTGAATTGATTGATCCGAGCGACGAGCAGAGCTTGGTCAATGCCTTCTGCTGGTGGACTCAATTGAAGTGTGATCGGTTCCGGAGGTTCTACGTTCTGGGCTCTGATGCTAGCAAAATCCAACGAGCATATCGTTACATTGACATTCCGAGATATTTCGATACAGAAGGCAGCGATCCGGACGTAGCCGGTATCCTTCTTCAACGACAGCTGTTCGCAGCAGAGCTCCAGAAGCAGGCTGACAAGCATGGCACTCAAATTAATATTGCCTGGGGCACAGGCAGCGCTATAGACAGTATCCCTAGAGGCACTGCAGAATGGAGAACTTCCATCTCCGAACCAGCATTTTCATTTCCAGGTACTCTCTTTCGCACAGGCAGCGTCCAAGAATTACAGCGCTGGATAGACGAACACAGGGAAAGAACAGCCGTCAATTGGTCTGTACTCTTCCCGAAGCCCGTATCTTGGACGGACCAGAACATGGCCGCTCAATTCGGTGACGAATATACCAAGCATTATGACAGCTTTGGAAGTTGGTTGGGGGCTGCACCAAGGTTCAATAAGAAACGCAACACTTGGTTTGGGCTATTCTACACCATAACCGATACTTGGGACGAGTATATGCCGAAGCGGCAATACGAACGGCATCCGTGGATTGCTATATTTCGGCCCAAAAATCCCCATTTCATCACTCCAGCTGGAGACTTCACTACAATCGAACTCTTCATCTGGGACATAGCAGCAACGGATAGGGAGAGATTCGGACATTGCTTACTGGACATGCAGTGCCAGCTGATTGACTACGTTTATGAAAACATCACCGGTTATTACCCTGGGCACACTCTGTCGAATGTATGGTATAGCAGCACTAGCAGTCTCTATTTCAGCCCTCAGGACAATCCTTTAGATATAACATGTCGAAGGATCATGGAGTTGTTCGATAACACCAGATACGAATTGCCACCTATAGATAACATCCTTCGGGGCAAGTGGACAGCTATCGATCCACGGCTATGGAGCGCCGGTATGTCTCCTATGACCCTGAGGATGAAGCCCGGAAAAAAGCCTTGCGAACTTGCCCTCGAGCGAATCCCGCAAACCGAAGAGGATAAGCTCAAGCCCGAAAGGATGATCTGGCACCCTATTCGTAGGAGAATTAGGGGCCGCGGAACCAAATGTCTTAACGACCTCCATGAAGCTTGCTTAAAGGCTCGGTTCCAAGATCCGCATTGCGGCCATATACGATATCAGTATCGCCCAACGGTAGATTGGTGGGCAGACCAGGTAGCGGAGGGTCGTGACTACGGCTATATTTGTGTGGATGTGGCAGGAAAGATCATTGATCGACTTCTCAAAAGCAAATGATCTGTTTGTGGTAGTTTTGTTTGAGTAGACTTCCCAAATCAAAGGAATCGTAAAACGGGGAATTGTGCCAGAGATTGATGCTACCGAGGTAGGGACTCGGGTACATAAGTGCGGACAATACTGTTGAGTTATCTACAACATACCCTCTGATAGATTTATATAACAGAAGGCCAAATATTGCATTTCGTTCACGGGGGTTTCCCTGTCCTTGGATCTTTATCTATTTATACTGGTTTGTCTAAGATGCCAAGATGGATCCGAGATGCAACTGGTGACTTTTCTTGGATTGGCTATAAGTCTCGTGGAAGTATGGAGTACCGATCAGATATAGGAAGTGAACCAGTGCACTCTCCAGAGGCGATCACCAATAGTGTATTCAGATGATCTAGAAGACTAAGTTCTGAGTACAAATAAAAGGGTTGCATGTAAAAATATTTATACATATCCACTTATCCGTGACAATAAGCCACTCAGGCTGGAGGTTCACGATCCCTCTTGTCTAGTACCACGGCTCATTTAGGAAAGACAAGGATTAGCACCGCATTGAGGATCTGTGCACATGCCCACTTTGTCCCCGGCCGGCGATGCTAGACTTCATGACCGACGACAAGCGCGCCCGGCGGGAGAGACCCCTTGTTGGTTAGTGGACATTACGCGATAAGTAACGGACGCTCGGTTTCCGGGTAATTGTCGAAGTATCTCCCTGCTCCGGAAAAAATATGTCCGTGGCGTTCGTAGGCACGTAGAATTCTGGCGAAAGGCCGCGTGAGAGCCAAAAAGGATCCGGATCTCGCGATAAGCGGAAGTCGCACACATGGAAGCCTACTCTTCAACGAGATCATCAATCTTTTGATACGGTGATATAAATAGCTCGGTTGAGACGATCATCTGCAGAGGGCAGTTCTGGAGCTCTCCCACGACGACGACGACGACGACGACTGTCTAATTAGCTCGATCACGGGTTATAGTTGCAAGGTAAAATGAGGGTTCAGTTGACGCCTCTCCTTCTGACGGCCCTCGGTGCTTCCGCATGCCTCGGTGCCCCGACAATCGTGAAACGGGCGAGCCGGACCAGTGCCCCAAGCGGATGCCTCAGCGTCCAGCCCGGTACGACGACCAGCGGTTGGTACCAGACCTTGACCGCAGCTTTGACCTCATTATCGGGGACTGCGTCAGCTTGCATCTTCTTGTATAGTGGAACGTACAATGAGCAAGTGGTGATCCAGTACGGTGGTCCGTTGACCATCTACGGTTATACCGCCGAGTAAGTTGTGCGATACGATACCTACTCTCCTGCATTGGTGGTGTTAGCCTGTTTCAGACTCGGGAGTAACTAATGAATAGAAAGTACCGGCACATACAAGGATAACACAGTCACGATCAAGCATACTATATCGTCACCCGAGGCTGGTAGTCTAGATGCCAGCAGTACGGTCCAAGTCAAAAGCAACAAGTTTAACATGTACAATGTGAATGTTGCGAACGGGTACGGCGCCGGTGCGCAGGCCGTTGCGCTGACGGCTAATGGAAACCAGCAAGGGTATTATGGGTGTCAGTTTGACGGGTACCAGGACACGTAGGTTTCCCATGCTCCGTTCCTCTCTACGTCTCTCCCCCAAGGTGTTGAGCCAAAGATGAGAACGAAATGCCTAACATTCCGGATAGCCTCTACGCCAAAGCCGGAGATCAGTACTATAGCAACTGCTACATAGCTGGCGCCACCGATTATATCTTCGGCAAAGCTGCGGCCTGGTTCGGCGAGTGCACTATTGCGTCCAAGGCCGGCGGAGCCATCACCGCCAACTCGCGTGAAGAGACCTCCGATACGACCTGGTATGTTTTCGATCACTCAACCGTAAGTGCCAAGTATCACAGCTTTCCACTCATCTCCTGCGCTATAAGCTGTGGCAGGGCTGCAATCAAAAAGTCGAGATTAACGTAATATAAGATCACCTCGGTCTCTGGGACTAGTCTCTCTGGAAAAGTATATCTCGGTCGGCCGTGGCGCGTTCTCGCTCGTGTAATCTACCAATATAATACCCTGACCTCGGTCGTGGCGGCGGCCGGATGGACGACACTAGCTGACAATGCCACACCGTACGTCGCCCCAACGTTTCTAACATGCCCAAAAGTAGGCATACAAGGATGACCAAGTAAGGCTGACTGGAATGTGTAGCATCTTCGAGGAGTATCAGAATACCGGGGATGGCTCGAGCACGTCATCGCGTGTTTACGAGACGGCGACGAATACAGCTGTGACGAAGAGCGTCCTCTGGCCGAACGGGTATAGCTGGATCGACACGAGCTACTGAGATGTGAGCGTTACGCAGGGTTGGTGAAAGACTCTGATTTACCGAAACAGGCTGGAAGTTGAATAGAATTGTGCTGCAGCATAATGGATGAGTAGTCGTATCGTGGGGACCGTTCCTTTCGAGGAAACTTACTCTCCTCTCTTTCGCTTTCGTTTGCAAGAGCTGCTCGGGCCCATTGGTTTTAGTAGTAGGAAGAGTTATTCATACCTGTTTCTATAAGTGAGCCTCAGCTTCCGGCCAAGGAGTCACAAATCGGTATTGGTGGTCTCTCGTCCTACCCTGTCTTGCGCGAGGCGAACTGAAGATTGAAGCGAAGGAAGTGGCCCTTAACCAAATACCGTTTATGGATCTCACAAAACCAAATGTGGTAGGACGGTCCCCAGTACGGGACCTGATGAAAGATGATAGTGAGTGGCGATAGCTTTGTTGCCCAAATACCATTTCTTACTCAAGTCGATGAACGTTTGATCTAATAGTTTAAACGGGATAATCGTCATAATTCTTTTGAAGTTTGTACTATCGTGTGTACCGACTCTGTCAATGGGGTATAGGCGTGATTATACCTTGGGCGTGTAGTAGGTACCAGACCCCCCAGCTCCAACACAAGGCCAGCCAGTTTGAAGCTCGTGGAACACCTAGGGTACCTACCTACCTGACATAGATGTACCTAGGTAGATACGTAGTACCTACCTACCTAAGGCAACAATAACTCCTCTACCCAGGCAGTCACGCGCCATCCATCCTGTCAGTATCCACGAGTACCTAATTGCCTACCTACAGTCTGGTACGCTAAAGCTTTTAGTTTCAATCTCAACTCTTGCCCGCTCTTTCGTAACTTTCATACCTGGGTGCCTTCTCACCTTTCTCACAGCTTACATACACAGCACATGCTACCAACCGTGCCGCTGTCACCCTCACCTTCAATCTACGAAACACTCTTTCAGTATCGCCGTTAGCCACTAATTCTCCAAGGTATGTGCGCCATACATCTACCAGAGCTGTTCCTGCCACACTTATAAGTCATTCACCGAGTGAGCTTCTCTCACTAACCGAGTGCCCTACCATATATAGGATGTCTAACAACTCGGAGAACCGAAAAGCGGAGGCAACTGATGCCACTGCAGACACCGACTCCAACCTCGGCAAAGTCGTGAAGGCCTTGCTCGTGGGCTACTGCACCGCTGGCATGTCTCCCATCTTTGCCGAGGCTGCCACCAAGGACAACGGTACTCTTCGTCTTCCGAGCATGGACGACTCCCGAGAGGGACTTCGCTTCGTGGGACGCGACGGTCAAGAGCATGCCCACTACATCCCCGTCACGACCGCCTGTTACCCCGGCGCAATGACCGAGATCAAGAAGTACCTCTATGACGTCAATGTGACTTGGGCCCCCCAGGGAGTCGACAAGAGTCAGCTCACACGAGACCGCGCTCGCAGAGGACCAGTCGAAGAGGCTCTCGACAATTTTCTCCGGAGCAACGGAGCCCGACCCAGTCTGGCAACGGCCCTAAGTCTCGCCTAGAGCAGACCACGGGAACTTCAAGGCTAGTTGTGTAAACACCGACTTTGAGGGATTGAGTCGTTTGTGTGGGTGGAAGCAGTGTATCTCTCAGGTATGATGATCCCAGAAAACTTTCTCCACAGACATCTGTAGGCTCAGTGAACGCTTGGCTTATACTTTTCTAGTCAACTGACGCCAAGGAAGATGCGAAGATGGAGACGTAAGGTCTCTACGATAGATGGTTTCTTAAGTGAGATGCGGTACATGAATCAAGAGGCTTGAGGGCAAAAGGGCTTGAGGTAGATGAGTGGAATAAGTTGACACTGCTCGTTCGCATTGCCTTTCCTTAGCAGTTAGTCTCGAACTAATTACCAATCTTCATTTCATTGTCACACTGCGCTATAATGAGTCGCCATCTTGCAATTATGCACCATGTCTGATCGGTCGGTGTTGAGACTACTTAGGGGACTAACTATTGGCGTAAGTCTTTAATTACGAACAGATACCTTACTTTGCTCTCCTGGACGCAACGCAGAACACTGGTGACATCCTCAAGAGTTACGACAAAAATTTAGAGAAAAAAAACGTACAACACCAAGAATTCACTAGTCGTCACCAACCCAACTACTGATCTGGCGGTTATAGATATTGGACAGAGGAGCCGGGTTAATTGATTTACGCAAGTACTTTTAAATATTAAATAGTTAGTTAAAGCTTAACTAGACCGCGTAGTGTTTAGTACTAGAGGTAAGAGGTAAAAGTGACAAGGCTTAATTGTTTTAATAAAGTCCAATAAGTCGGCTCTAGTAAAAGCCCAAAGTGGTGTAATTGGAAACACGCCAAGGTGACAATTAGGCTCCTCGCTGAGGACTTAATCCCTTCGGGGGCGGAGGAGTCCCAGGTTCGATCCCTGGCTTTGGGAAACTTTTCTTTTCTAAATACTAACCTGCCGGCCATAGGAATTGGACATAGAAGCCAAATCATTTGAATAGTGTTGTTGTTGGTTGCAGTTGAAATCTGCTCTTCAATCAATGTGTTGTCAAAAATGTGGAATCCGATCACATTGGAAAAGACTCGGAGTATGCTAAGTACCACTTACTTTAGACCGAATTCTGTTTTACGTTCCTATTCAGAGTTATACCTTCCTTAGTAAAGCACGTAGCTATCCTTCTAAAAATAAGTATACTATATTCTACTGGGCTGCTACCCCTTTATTAAATATAGCTTTTCCTCTCCTCTAGCCAGTATTACTTTCTATTTAAACCTTTTTGCTTGTAGCTTAACCTTTTTTATACGTTTAAATAGCTGCCGCTGTTACGCTTTTATTCGATATAGCTCCTTTCTCTAGCCGATGTTTCTTTCCATCCAAATTTCTGCTCATAGTTCGACGTTCTTTATACCTCCGATAGCTACTGCTGAGGTCTGTCTATAAATACCTGGTGTTTTCCCATTTCCCATTCATTTTTTATTTCCCTTTTATTTTCCCATCTACTTTCTATTTCCTATTCCGGGAAATTCATCCAAGATCAGACAAGGACAGCCATAGTCGACTAGCACGAAGCCTAGTGCGACATCAGGCCTGGAATACCCCCAATTAATCATCATATCTTGGTGTCATGTCTTCCCCGAGGCAGCCTTCGCTTGACATTGGCGCAATCCATTAGCTTGGCCCTGCTAATAAATACTGGAATCACCCAGAAACGCCGGTAGAATGTAGGTGGCACTGACGACAATTTCATGTCTGAGTATTTATATACCTGGTGTGTGTAGAGGCGAAGATGACCAATTTCCTTGTTATGTTCCAAGCTTGACCTTGGAGGCAGCTTTGGCTGACCTCCTAAAGTCTTTATACCTTAGGAATACGGCCCCACATGCCAGCACCCATAGCACACCAAACCTTAGGTACTGGGTTAGGTACCTTAGGTAACTGTTGAGGTGACGGACTGCCCCAAACAACATTGAATATCAGAGAGGTACCTACCTACCTGGTATTCAAATTGGCAGTTGAACATCATGCAGGTGGCAGGTTTTGCTGTTATCCCTTTGAATGTGGCTTCGGCTCCATGACTTAAAAAGTGGAATAGCGGGGCCGCTCGCACAGCTAGATCATCCAATAATTATATTATCCGAGCATTGTTCTACTGTTTTATTGGATATATCTAGCTGTGCGAGCGGCCCCATTATTCCACTTTTAAGTCACGGAGCCGAAGCCACATTCAAAGGGATACATGTAGATACCTCCTAACATGGGAGCAATAGAAAATCCACATATGCGCCCAATTATGATGCTTCCTTGCCTTGCAACGCGTCACCTATGAATTGAATGCTCGGCCATGACGAATTGGATGCAAAGCAAACAAGACCCTAAGTTCTCTAGAGGTTATAGTTATAATCTGCAAAAACTATAATTACGTACGCGTCCCGGTTCTGCTTTACCCTAGCAGAAAATCTACCTATAGCGGTATGTAGCTTAGCTATGGGGGAGCGGACGGGACCCCGCGTTCTCTACATCCTATGGTCGTACGTGACAGATTCTGTTTAATTGAATCCTATATAATCTACCATCACAGTCATGTTCTTAGGTACCCAGGCTGAGAAGAAGTACCTTACAATCTCCGGTTGCTTAGATACCTTAAGGTTGTGACAATAACAGATACCTGACCTGGGTACACTTAATATGGATTCACGATCTATGTATGGCACCATGTACTCAATATCCATGTTCATTGACAGGGTTGTCGTCAACCTATCATACATACAGGGCCGTACCGCCACTTTCTAATCGCGTCGCCTCTTTTCGAAGAACATCCACTCTCAATAACCGATACACGTTCTCGATCCTCTCTCTCCTTGCCGGGTCCTTTTTGAGGCCCCGTGATGCCGACCAAGTCCCCGTGAGCAAGCCGAGGTCGCCACCGAGCATGGTACCGCCAAGTCCGAAGAAGAAATGCGTAGCGAAATCGCCAAGGCTAGTTGGGCGCACCAAATGTGCAATGTCGGGGATCGCCTCTGGATGCGTTTTGTCAGCCATCTATCTATCTCCTCTTCAACTCTACTCGCACATAAAACATCATCCTAAGTCACTGCTCTGTTCTACAAGGCTTACCTTGCCTCCCGTTTGGGAAGACAACAGATGATGGTTTTTCGGCGGCACGAAAGGCCGCGAACATTTCGGTGCGCACTTTTCGCAACCTAGTGGCAGCGTATAGTCCTAGGCCTAAACCGACGAGCGACCCAACGGCCGTGGACGTGGCGATTCGTGTGGTTGCCTTTCGTACTGCGTCGCGGTCAGAAGGCTCAAGGTCAGATTGGAAATGTTGGTTGGCAAGTCTCTTTAGCTCCTCGTGCTGCTCAAACTTGCGGAAAGCTGCAAGGCTCATCTTGAATGACGGTCGAGCTGGGCTGGCTTTTTACTTTTGATAATGAATTGATCGTAGTTAGATTTATAAGATATAAATCGACAATAGGGGAGGGGACCGTGATATACAATGCGATATAATTAATGTTCGCGTTTGATTGTGCTGATGTTGTAACTTTATGTAAGCTGGGGATATAGTGACATCACTATGACTGCACGTGTTACTTACTTATCTACTTGAGTAGGCTAGGTTAGGTACATGTATGTCCATGGACTCGACCAGCGTTGCGATAATCTACCATGGGTACTGTATCTACTCTAATACTGTAAAAGCCCACTGAACTCTATTCATTTTTTCGTCGCGCTTCGTCTTCCTCACGAAACGAATCGAGAAAATGAAATGACGCACCTGTTGTTGTATTTTAATTTATTGACTTCCATAGTCAATCAAGTATTCAGCGAATCGGTGTATAGCTACATTATTATAGGTTAGTACGATTTCACAAGTTTGTCTTCGCAAGTTGTCATTCTCTCACATTTAATTACTAGCGGGATGATTTCGTTCTGGTCTGCTTTACTGGATCTTGAAGTGATGATCACAGGAACACTATATACTTAACACCTGACCAGTATAATCCCCAAATCATATGTCTTGTTTCCTTCTGACTAGCACAGGCTAACACTGCATTTTACATGCAATCCTTATAATGGAGGTGACACTAAACCATGCGGGCTGTATGGAGTTAATAATCTAAGAAAATAGTTATCTTTCAACATCATCTTAGATATTGATATGTCTCGGTTGAGAATTTCGAAAGACGAATCATCCCTAGTACCTCGTCCTCTTGCTTTCTTCTTTGTCGACCCCCGGCTTTCAGATTATTTGTCACGGCCGACAGTCAATGCGAACACTCATCTGGCAGGCTCCCGCGCGAAGAATGGCAGCGATAGTCAATTTGCCAAGAGGACCATCAAAGACTGTAGTGGCAAGAGTTTGCGAAGGCTTGGAAGTTCGCTGAACAACCGATTGGCGGTTCTACGAGCATACCGTAGCCGTTTTATAAATACTTACACACAAGGATACCGCTGCGAGCGATGATATTACCAGGGTGCTGCCGCGATATAATGTACCGGTCGAGGTAACGAGAGAAGAGTGTTGTTTTAAACTTCCCAGCTTGTATTCATTAGCAACAATATGTATTATATAAGTTTCATATATAACCTCATCTTTTCAATTATAAAATAAAGTCTTCTAACACTCTAAGGCTAAGCATACAGACTTATAGAACATGCCATCTAATTACAACCCCACACTCTAGTTACAGACCTACCTAAATAGGTAGTCTCTCAGTACAGACAGGGGATCTGATACGCTCTATCTAGTCTTGACAATGCCGAGGTAGTACGCTATTACTACTAGGCACTCCACAGCTCATCTAAATACGGTTAGTTTAGGTACGACTCAGGTGAGTTGTGGAGTAGCCCGCCTGTCTGTGAGGCAATCGACATGATGGGTTCGGGTTCGGTTCCGGAAATATGAAGCGTTTAGACAAAACATGATATAGGATAAACATGGACGAGCTTGGCATTGGACTGGGTCTTAGAAATCAGGACACATCATGTAAGCATCGGTAATGCAGAGATGGCGATACGGTGAAGGATTGACTTCGACATCCTGGTCCCAAAAGCGCCGAATAGCCTGATCTCTGAGGTCCAGCAACGACATATACGCTTACTTAGTAATCATGACCTACCTGCCTAATGGATGCCTCGTCCGAAGTTTGTTATAATGCGTCGTTATAATGCATCCCCCACACGTTTGTTAATGAGTTTCGAGAGTGATATAAGTAAGAGAGAACTTAGAACAGCCTCACCATCCATTTCCGCTTCTCATCAGCATCGTATTGCAGTTATAGTCATATTTAAACACTCTTTGCCTACGATCTTTCGCTACAGCCCCCAAAATGCAATTCCTCGTCACTGTTGTCGCCACTACCCTCCTTGGACAGGCATCCGCGTATTATCTAGACAAGACCTGTTCAAACATCGAGTTTAACCCAGCGAACGATGTCCTTACGTTAGACTGTAACAACAAACAAGGAGTGCCCGTACATCAAACGTTCGACTTGAACACCTGTCTAGGATGGAATGCAGAGAATAAAGCCATTGGCTATGTGAGTACATCTACAATTCGACCCGGGAAGGGGAAATGGATGACGTGTTACGAAACAGATAGTAACTGACCTATGACCACGTTTAGGGCAAGAACTTTGGTAACGCTTGCAAAGACTGCTATACTGAGAAGCGTCTCAACGAAGGCCTTGAGGGTGTATACACGAATGTCATATGCACCTGCGATGGCATTACTAACATCGTTCATGACCTCGGTAAGTCTCCGACTATTTTTCTTTGACTTACTCTCTTTCCGCTAACGAAACCCATAAGGTGCCAATTCACACCTCGGAAATGTCGATGGCGTTTTGACATGTTGCGCAGGCGCCTGCTAGTGGGCTTGACATCATCGTCGGCAAGGATTAAAACCGTATCATTTAATATTTCAGACCTGTAGATTGTTTACAGCAGGATATGAATGTGGATAGTCTTGCATCCCAAGTTCTTGATACTCTTCAAGTAGAATCGGCATTACGCGTCACTGCGTGGTACGTAGAGAGGCATCTGTCAGTTTATAATTGAACGTCATCGCCAAACACGCCAGGACCATTGCAATGTCTCAAAGAACACCGCACGACATAATGATCTCACGACTTCTTTAGGGCGGTAACTTTGCCTTGCTTGATGGTCAATTAGAAAACTATAATGTGTAGCGCCGGCAATTAGAGCAGATGACTGTGAGCTGAAAACTAGAGATGTCCACGAGTCAAAGTATTGTACAATTTGACTTTCACTCACCAACCTCAAACTAAGCTAGGCAGTAGATGTCGGGTTGGGTAGAGACACCATATATACCCTCATATATAAAGAGATCTCGGCCTAGAATACATCAAGAGCTAAGACTAAAGCTTGGAAAATATACTCGAGTTACGAATAATATTCTAAGGTGCTGAACGTCTTTAGCCCCTCTTAAGAACTCGGACAACAAGACAGGAATACTTTACATAGATAGCGTAATTAGCCCTCGGAACTTAGTGAGGTTGTCTATATAACAACTTGAAGCGGGGACGTGTTGAGCAACTGTTGTTCAGTAATATTTACAACTGAGACTATTCCTCAAACAAAGTACGAATGTAATCCAGCAACTCAAGAGTGATCCCCGATATGCACAGCATAAGACATTGACTAAGATCACTACAAAGCGCTGTTGCTAAAAAAAGCATTCAAAGAGATATACAAGCGTATGTTTGCTGCCTTGTGAGACGCTGCTCGTCGGATGTTCTTGGCAATAATACGCATCATAAATGTAGGCATGTTGTGCACCAGCTACGGGGCACTTCAAGTGCATAAGAGACTCAACCAAACGTCTGAGTGCGAGGTAAAACTTTCTCTAACATTCCACACGAGAAACTCAAGGTTTTCGTGTACAGTTGAGCATTGCAGCCGGTGGTGTACTGTCACACGGACCCAAGGGACTGGAACTACACCCGAGACCCCTCGGCCCAGGACTCCAATATCAGGTATATAATCCTATGAGCTGCTAGACTTGCTCCCGTGTATGCCTGGTTGAATGAGACATGCTATATACAAGAGCGAGTGAGAGCAAGGAGCGAAAGCGAAGCTTTCGCATATAGGGACCTTAGGTTGCCGCCTTGCTGAAAGAGAAGACTAGACCTTATGGCCTCCTTGACGCCCTAGATGATCATTGTAATTTAAACACTCGTCCAACTTCTTTTACAGATGTGATGGGATATTAGTGTTTGCGCAGGGCCAGAAGTTTGCATGCTGTCACAAGGCACATCTAAGCAAAGAGACTGTTGTATATAGCTTGGGCTAGCCTACGAAGACGACATGGAGACCTTCGCACAGCAACAAGTGTCTATCAACTACCTCAAGTGCAGGGTTCATCACACATGCTCTTTCCCTTGCTGAGACAAGGGCTTGGAAGATATTCGTACTCACGATAATCGTCTATGGAGCCAAAGGGGCTATGGAGGATTTAACCCCTATGTTACCAAGTCAAGTAGAAGATGTACAGCTTATATATGGCCCTGAATAGCATCGCTTCGTCTTAGCTTTACCTCTTATTTCACCTTGTATTTCTCGCTCCCGTCTGGCTGTTTCGGGAAGCTACGAGAGGTCAGGTAAATATCAAGAAGCTGAAAGTCGAAGTTTTGAAGTTGTATGACTACAGGAAAGACCTGATCTCAAGCATATGTTATACGTGGGGTTTGAGATAAGATGGAAGGATTAAGCGTT
Organism: Xylaria castorea; assembly: GCA_022495115.1. Taxonomy (NCBI): domain Eukaryota; kingdom Fungi; phylum Ascomycota; class Sordariomycetes; order Xylariales; family Xylariaceae; genus Xylaria; species Xylaria castorea. Next base: position 211,599 of record MU382638.1, on the reverse strand, counting down.
TTAAGTACAAGGGTGGTAGACATGTTCGAGGCATTTTCATGGATTCTGAGAATAAGAATGATATAAACTTGTCGGCCTCTCGGTCAATATCTATGTTGACTTCAAAGCCATATGCAATTCAAGTGGATCAATAATTGGCATATTATATAGGTTTTCCCGCTAGACGAGATTTGTGAACATTAACGGTTTAGGTTTCTTTAGTATGGTACTTTTACAGAGTCGAAGCGCCTATAGTAAACCGGAACGCCGGCAGCTAGAACTAGAGAGCGGTCGGGAAAGGCGGAACCAGTACGACCGTCACACCGCCACGACAAGTCAGCAGAGACCTTTGTGTCGAGTGTTTATTTTCGCAATTGACTCGTATATCCCTTCCTGTCCTCTTCCCCCCTTTAAAGAGAAATGCAGGGAGAACAACGACCTGAGTGCAACACTACCCATGATTAAGACGAGCCCAGTCTTCAAATGAATCCAGCACCAAGCTCAAAGTCCTGGCAGTCGGTGCTGGGGAGGTTGGCCGGATCGGGGTTGACACCGTAGAAAAGCTCGAAAGTGCCGCTCACGGGGCAAGCCCACCAGCCTAGATGCACACCAATAGTTAGCCGTTATCCAATTTTGACACGCCAAGTAGGATTCTTGTCTCCTCAGTTGACAACAGGTAAACATGGATGCTGCGCTCACCTTCGACGTCGCCGTTATAAGTCACATAGTTATTAGCATTGATCGCAAAACCATCGGTACCTGTGCCCGGCTGCGCAGTGACTTGGGCGACGGTGCCCGCCGGCACAGTAGGCACGCGTAGGCCATATGGTACGGGGGCGCCGTTAAGATCTATGGCGAGGGGGGAAATCTCAAGTTAGCACAACAATGTCATCTCATCCCCTGATATCAAGGCCACCGCCTCTCTGCTCGAGATTAGACTGTTTACGTACCGAAGGTCAGCGTGCCGTCGTCCAGGTGTGCCACGTCGGGCTGATAGGCCGCCGGGCGCTGGATCTGAATCACACTGCAACACTCGGAGTCAGTTATGGTCATTGAAGAGTGATTTGCGAGGATTTCAGAAGCTTCTAGACACTTTCTTGTCCCATAAAGGAAATCTTGAGTTCTGGAAATTGCCAGAAATAAGAAGAAAATGGTTTCAAGAATTACGCACTTAGTCCCTGCTGCGACATGGGCGTTAACTAGAGCCCAGCCGTAGATGGCGTCATTGTTGAGTGCGCGGAGCTGGAACTTGGCGGAAGCGTCGTTGGCTGCTGGGGCTGCGAGGGCGGCTCCGGTTAGAGTAAGGGCGGCAGCAATGAAGGAGCGCATTTTCGATTGAGTGTAGACTGAGCTTGGAAGAGCTAAGGTTGATTCGTGTATAATGTTTGTGAGGTGAGCTGAGAAGTGCTAGTTGGGATAGTTCTGAGATCTGATCACTATTTGCAAGAGACAGGACACTGTCTTATATATGTTTTCCCAGTCTCTCACGATGATGTCTTCCTCAATGCTGATATGCAATAGGAATAAAGCCTGCCCATGGAAAGATCGTCATCTCAGGGATGATTTGAATAGGATAGCTTTCAATGTTATTATCAAATCACTGCATATGTGAATACGAGGCTATGTCCTCAGATTCAGACTTCGTATTCAGAGAATTGACACGAGGAACTCTGGGTGAGATGACAGAGAAAGGAAGCGCTGAAGGCTTCCCTAACCCGATGTGAACACAAGCTCCACCATGGCTCCCGGCTTGGTCATGGTACCTAGGTGCAGAGCCCGTTATTCCCGGCCCGTACCGATGACCTTATGCCGGAACCAAGCCAGTGGAAGCCTAAGCGGAACTGCCGCTCAATCCCTGATAATTTGCCCTATCTGTAGTGGACCTATGGAATAGTGTACCTACATATTTTAGCGTGAATAAGGACCCTATCGCCAACTCCCATTCTGCCTTATTGTCTTAGCTTTATATACAACTCCCTAAGTATAGAACGACTTAGTCATTCGGCTAGCCTAGTATGTTGTTGGATTGTGTGTGCATTTTTGTGACATCGCCGAGTATTAGAAAACCACTACAGATTGAGACAGCTAACACGAAAAGGAACCCGTTTCAGCCATCTTTAGAGTAGTCAGCTCTGACAAGATGTCACGGAGCTAAATAGTAGATGACGTTTTAGGATGAGGGTTACATTCCAGGATGATTATAAGGGTGGTTCGCCCCAAGGGGCGGTTTCCCCACCGTATACGACCCCCCAAGGCAGAAGGATAGGTTATTTCTTCTCGTATTAGGGTCGTGCATCCCCTGCGCTGGGGACAACGTTTAGCCGACGATCTATAGTGGTCAATCGTAAACATACAGTCGACAGTATCAGCAAGTTGACGATTATAATCCACTATATATACCGATCTACGTCTTGCCTCTCAGCACTCTTCTGCTGAATGAATTGGATGGGGTGCCCGGTATAGTGCAAAAGAACAGCTCCAGACTTGTATATGAAGATAGGATAACTCATACACTTCTACATGCGACACAATCACTGCACATAATGGATTTCAACGGCTGTATAGAATAGCGTGCTATAAAATAGAAGGTAGCTAAGGAATGTCCGCAAAATAAAGTGAAGAGCCAGTATTCCTCCTAATTCTCCCCAATACCCCAGGTAGCCCTAAAGCGTACCCTAGTTGTCTCATTTCTCTTTCACTTTTTACTGACGCCATCTTTACTGACGCCATCTCACTAACAGACTAGCCAGTTTACGGCTAGGATCTGCCGTGAACAAACGGATTCATTTGATGCCTTTTAACATGGCTCTTCGACCGTAGACAAGGCATAGCGCATGCGATTCTGGAGGTTGCTACCTTTATTAAATTTACTCGTGGGAGATAAGTGTGATTAGAAACTTGGTAGCCCCTTGTGTCTCGTGTGTGAGTTACTTTAGCCAGAATTTTCCGAGTGAATGTCGGCTTCCTATTCTAGAGGGGCACCATAGCACTTCACAGACTTGATACACCCAATCAAGGTAGTCTATTAGGAAGGTTGCAGACTCTACTCGTGGTAACTAACAGTTAGATCATTCCTTATTCCATTGCATATGCAGGTATATAGTATGTACGGTATCAATGCTAAAGATAGTTGTCGGAGTGCACGTTTGGCTGCGCTACGATTTCTCTATTTCGTCCAGACACATCTCAATACAAAACCCGTCCAAAGGGAAAACTCGACTTGGCGTCTCAGCCAGCCTTGGTTAGGCCATAGCCAATGCGGCCGATATGCTGAACCAATTCTAGACTTTGTTGATTTTAGTATATCTGCATAAAGGTCACCGCAGTGCAGTCCCGGGCACATCTATGCTGCGTCACGCCACGTTGCGGCTGAAGCTGATTCCACACGCCGCTCCTTTTTACTAAACCTATCCCCGACGAAGATCTGATAACACCACAGGTTAAGCAATAATTAGTTCGGAGTCGTGCCGTACCCTATACTCCACTCGCGGATTCCGGGGATCCGAGACGCCGTACCGCGCACCCCACCCACTAACGGGCGAATCCGAGGTTGAGGACAAGGGAGGGTGTTGATATAAACGGCATGGCTGAGAGAAAAAGGGGTCTATGCTACAGATCATATGAGCACGGAGTTGACGTCGCCGCGCAAGCTAACTGGGTGGAACCCTCGCGTCTCTTTTTTTATTTTTAAAAGCTACATCAAAGCGACTTTACAAACAGAGCATATTGCTCGCACAACGTGCAATGGAGACAATTACTGCTGTCACCACATTTCAATCACTGCAAAATAACCTTTATCCCAATACCAAACATTTATAACCATTTAGGTGGTTGCCACGGGTATTATTATATCCGCCTAAACACCAAATCTCTGTAAACCAATATCCGTTACCTACTCAACCACGCGTGGTCCACCGGCTACCTCGCCCGCGGCCCAACGGGCGCCCTCTACCACGAGTTGGTACGGGTCGCCTGGCGGGGATTTCATCGTCACTCGAGCCGGATGCAGAATCTACAGAGCTTTCATCGTCGGAGATAGCTAGTCTGACAACGGTTGGTCCACCTGGTCTACCTGACACGCGTTGTGACAACGGTGGTTGATCGTCCTCTGATGCCGAAGAAACAGATGGCGAACCGGCTGCTGGAAGCTCAAAATCATCGTCAATGAGTTCAGCACGACCGTGTTTGGGAGTGGATAATGGTGAACCGGCTTTTTTGTCGGTTGTAGTGGGATTAGCCCTCTGGAAAGTTGTGGGCGTAGGCGTCGGCGTAGTAGTTCCAGATACACCAGTATCATGATTGCGACTCCGTTGACCAATGCGGATTTTCTTTTTCCCCCTAAGTGCCAACCGCTCTTGCAGTGACATAGATCGAAAATCTTTGGTAGGTCCAGGAGTCTCCTCAGGCTCTGCAGGGGACGTCCTTGCGGGCTGAGAGCGTCGGGGGCCTGGTGGACGTCCTCTTCGTCTAATCGGAGCTTCTTGAGCAGGTGTAGGTTCTTGTTGTGCCTCATGACCGTCCTCATGTGATTCAAGTTCTTCCGCCTCCAACTGAGCCTCCAACACATCGAGAGTAACATTCTCTTGCTCAACACCATCGTTATCGGCGTGATCGTCAACATCGACCATGTTGGTGTCTTCGAGATTTTCAACCCGACTGAGAGTTGATCTTCGTGCCCGACCTGTTCCGGGAGGACGACCTCGCCGCTTTTTCTCAGTACTAGGTGACGACGAGGCTGTGCTAAGTGAATTTCGTGGTGGCCGTCCTCGCCTCTTACCACTATATTGAGGGGTCGTCTGCGCATTCGCCGGTGCGTCCTGAGATACAAGCGTGCCAGTGATAGCACGAACTGCGTCTGCCGCTAAATCAACTGCAGACGGCCTTGACTCTCGGTTGGGTTCCGCGTTTTCATCCTCAAAGGGTCTCGCAGAGACCGCATCATCTGGATCCTCCAAGAGTTCCTCGGCCTCTACATAGGACGTCAAGGGCTTAGCATGCCGTAATGTTGGGCATAACGGATCAATGGGTAAAGGAGCCCGTTTTGGTTTGGCTGGGACTGCCGGCGCCTGGTTCTCCGTAACTTGGCCTCCGTCTTGCCCTCCGGATGCACTGGTCACATCCTGAGTAGCTGCATAACTTTGATCCATTTCGTGGGTAGGAGTAGGAGTGCTATCACCCAGAGAACCAAGCAAAGCTGGGTCTAGATTAACCAGTTGCTCGATGTTGCCGGTTTTAGGTTTTTTGCGATGACTTTTCGGACCTTGGAAGTCAGGGTCCTCGTCCTGCTCGAGCCTCGCCTTCCTTTTCGCAAGGCGTAGAGTTTTCTTCACAAAATCGGACATCTGAGGTTCATTATGAAGGGCGTCTGCAGTTGGCATTTGGAAAGCATCGAACAGGATTCTGTCCGTACTTTCGTCTTGTTCATAGAAACCCATTCCCATCATACGTCCTCGATCCAACATCGTGGGATCGGGATAGCTAGATAGTTCCGGATATACAGATTCACCTTCCGCATCCTGTAACCCAGACATGTCCGCCGTCTCAACTTGACTGCCTGGCTCTCCATGTGAAACGGGTGGAGGGTCGGGATGCTCACTTCCTTCTCGTGGTTCAGGGTCAACGATATGACTTTGGTCACCGTAACCATTGGTGATTGAATCCTGGAGCGCGGCATCCATTTCGTGGGGAGCGGCATCTGCAGCCAACGATGCTAGCGGATCTTTGGCTTTCTCGGCGTCGGCTTGTTGTCGAAGTCTATTCATGCGTTTTGAATCTTTGCTGCGATTCTCTTCACCAGCTGCCTTCAACCAATTTAGGTTATGAACACGGAAGTCAACGATAGATTCTATGCTCCTGTCATCTGCAATGGGGCGGGTGTCATGCCCCAACAGTGTATTCTTTGGAATATATGGCATAGTATTACCACTTCGCCGGCATCCACCACAGTTGCAAATCTTGAGACATTTTGGGCATTGCCAATGCTCCTGCTCCATGACCGCTTGCGGCATCATATCAAATGCTCTCCATAAGACGCCGTAGCAGTATGCCGAGGGGCACGTTGCGCAAAAATGCAACTTGTAAGTAAAATCTTTGTGGCAGCATACATGGCAAGGATAAGTTTCGCCCTGCTTCTTCTTCCGTCCCTTGGGCTTCTTTTTGACACGGCCATTTTCGTCAACGTCAGGGTCGTCGGATACTTCGGGCTCCCGCTCAGGCAGTTTCGTAATATCGTTCCATGGCCTTCTCCGTAGCTGTTGTTGGCAAATCTGAGCGACTGACTTCTTGCCCGATATCATGCGTGCCAGCTCGAGGGGCTGAGGAGAAAGATTGATATCAACAAAGCCGTCTTGCTCGATGATCATTGCACGCCAGATTTCATGTTTATCGACAAGTTCGGACCATTTCCACTGCTCACACCACTTGAGGCCAGAAACACATACGCAAGAGCGACCCATAGCATAACAATCCAGGCAAATGTCGTAGGTGTCCTCGTCGCCGTTTATGAGTTGCCGTACACAACACTTACAGGTTAAAAACCGATTGAAGATGTTAGACCTGCAATATGAACAGGTGATGTTCGAGTCAAAAGGAATATACTCGACGTTCAGCTGCTTTTCACCGAACATCTCATCGACTAGTATTTCAGTGAAGAGGCTGAACAATTTCTTGAAGTCGCGGGCCATTTGTTTCATGCGAACGGAATTCTGCATGAGTTCTTGACCAAGTCCCAACCAGCTGACCTCAGCGCTGTCCTCGAACGACTGCATTTCCTTGAAGTACTTCTCGAGGGTATAGTAGATGATGGTCTTGTTTTTATATTGTTCATCCCGGCAAACAAGCCGGGCCTTTGGGAGCGCTTCATGCAACGCCAGGTCAAGCGTCTCGGCGGTCGTTCGATTCCACGCGACTTTCATCGTCCTGGTACCCCGGTTCCATACTTGATGCGGCGCGAGAGGAGGCACCAATATGAAATCCCCAACTTTCTGTTCAACGATATAGACAGGGAAGTTGGCCTTTTTCCAAGCATTTATTTGGGCAAAGTGCTTTTCGATCTCGATATCGTGACCAAGCATCGAGAGGAAATACTCACGCACGACTTCCCGGTCTTTCGTCTCTGTCATGAACCAGATAGAGCTTCCCGGCTTTTCCCCATTCTCACTTCCTGACGCCTCGACCATTATGTTTTGGCCCAAGCTTGCGCACATCTCTCGGTGAGCCGGAGTATATGTTCCTTCGTGGCCGACATAGCACATGAGATTTTGTGCTCGCATCTCTGGATCTAGACTACTCATCAGGTCGCCGGCAACTGCGGATGTCTTCTCAGGTGCACCGAAGATGTCGTCGTTTCGAGACCCATGGCTCGGATTCTCGCTAATGTTTTCGTTCATATAAAAAACATTAGGCGGTATGATCTTTTTAAGGTGTTGGAACCACTCGTCTGGGCAATCGATATCCTTCATGTACAGGCGCTGCCGGCGCTCATCACGGAAGTTTGTAGGGGTCCACTGATTTGTAAGCTGTCGCATTGATCGCAGGTAATGACCGGCAGTCATGGGGATGTCCGACTGTGCGTTGATATCGCGAACATTTTCCTCTGTCCACGGAATAAGTAGTTGCCAGAAAGATGAGTAGAGGGGTAGAAGAACTTACGCTTCTTGTCGCATGTTTTCTCCAGCCAAGCAGCACTAAAAAGGTCGTTGCGCAAGACCCTATCCCAACCCTCGATAACCAGTGGCCGGCCACCTTCTATTACGTGCAGCTGAACGAGCTGCTCAAATCCGGCCGGGCCAAGTCGTCTGATCTGAGCGATGGAGATGCGCGTTACCCAGTCGAAGTTGGGAGTTCGATCGACCAGGATATGGAGGTCGAGATCTGGCGGTATTGGGTCGAACTTGGCCTGTGGATGTAGTGCACTCGGCATATTGATATGGAAGCGCCTGAGTAAATGCAGGCAGACTTGGTGGGCGTGGCAATGTTTCCAATGTTTTGTGTAGAAGTTGGCGGGGCCATGCACATATGTACAGAGAGGCTATGTCGCGACAATGTCGAGCGCGTCACAGAAATGATGGACTGGGCGATGGCATTGGATGAAGCAAGGACATTTCCCTAGTATAAAGACGGAAGGCAAGCACTTTCAAGGGTATTAGGACGAATTGCGGTGCGGTGTAGTTAAATAGTTTAGATAGGTTGGCGGTTCTTCTGATCGCAAGGGATTGGAGATATCCTCGTGGTGCTGCCCGGGAAGATGCGACATTGAGCGAGCGGCTACAGAGCAGTAGGTAAGTACGGTAAGTAGTACGGGAGCACCTACCCACCTTTAGTGCACGCTATTGCTATAAGTAGTTACTACCTAACTAGGTAGACTAGTAAAGGTTAAATGATCGACTGGGTCCGGGCCATGTAAATGTAATCGATAAGAAGCTACGTACAACCATTACAAGCGGTAGCTACCCTGCAGACTCACATCCGTGCCTACAGCTTTTCTGATCTTGTAATCTAAAGGCTTTCTCAAGGTTGAACCAGCGCCGAGTCCTGATAATGAAAAACCCCTCTCTGAATGTCGCTTCTAACGCTCTTTCGCACTGTGTGTTATAGGATATAGATCTCGAGGTCGAGGGGTTGAGATTCTCTCCAGCTCTTAAGAGCGGAGGATATTTAAAGTATAAGAGTAAGGTAAGCATAGTCTATCTCTACTTCATCATGCACCAAAAGTGAGAAGGTAAAAAATATAATTTCAGTATGAGAGCTATGTTACTGCGTCTGAAATTTACACCTTTCACTTTTCGCTTTTGGTCCTGTTGAATAATCGTTGTATTTGAGTGTGAGAAATAACCTATTAACGTTAAGCGTAGATTATAAGCTGTCTTGAAAATAATGCATTTTTCTAGCATTTGCGTTGGGACACGGCCGCTCTACCGAGGTGTAGTTAGGTCTGGAACATCACAGCTCGGCCGGCGCGTATCTACGACGCACGGATTAAGGGGGCACTCAGCACCCAGGACAGCCGTGGGGTTTGTAAAACCAACTCACCTCATACCGCTACATCTCACTTCTACCTCGCAGCGTCGAGCTCATACCCTTGAATCGCCCTCTTCACAAGCGATACCGGAAACATATCTACCGCCAACAACCGGGTTCCTCTCCCGGCTCCCTCCATCATGGATTCCTTATGGGGAGCTTATGCGACTTGACAAGCCGGCGGGAACGATATACCTATTCTTTCCATGTCTTTTCTCAACGCTCCTCGCGGCGCCTCTTGCGACCCCAATGGCATCCCCTCTCTCCGTCCTCGGGACTACTGCGCTCTTCTTCTCAGGCGCGCTCATCATGCGCGGCGCGGGATGCAGCATTAACGACTTATGGGACCGGAATCTCGACCCACACGTAACTCGGACGCGTCTGCGGCCCATCGCTCGCGGCGCTCTGACACCGTTCCGGGCCTTAGCGTGGACGGGTGCCCAGCTACTGGCCGGCCTGGGGATCTTACTACAGTTCCCGCCCGTATGTCTATACTACGGCATCCCGAGTCTCGTTCTCGTGGCGACGTATCCGCTGGCCAAGCGTGTCACGTACTACCCGCAATTCGTGCTTGGCCTGACCTTCTCCTGGGGCGCTATGATGGGATTTCCGGCGCTAGGCGTGGACTTGCTCGCCGCGGACGCGGGCGCCCTCAGGGCCGCCGCCGCACTGTTGTACGCGAGTAACGTTGCCTGGACGGTGTTGTACGACATGATCTACGCGCACATGGACGTCCGGGACGACGCGAAGGCTGGCATCAAGAGCATTGCACTGAAACACGGCGCGGAGACCAAAAAGGTGCTGACCGGCTTGGCAGTCGTCCAGATCGGACTACTTGCCGGCGCCGGGGTTGCCACGGGCGCTGGACCGGCGTTCTTCATTGGAAGCTGTGGAGGCGCTGCTTTGACGCTCGGCTACATGATCAAGAAGGTCAACTTGAAGAGCGTCAAGGACTGCTGGTGGTGGTTCGTCAATGGCTGTTGGATCACCGGCGGTGTCATTAGTCTTGGCCTCGGGGCCGACTACTTAGTCCAGTATCTCGCGGATGATGGTCAAAAGAGCGGCAACGACGTGAAGGCAGAGAACAAGTAGATGTATGATTACGCGATTGGGGAACCGCTAGAGGAGGAGGTGGTGGCATTAATATGTACAGGCTCACCGCAATCTGTACCAATATGTTGCATATGTAAAATATTGATAGAATTTGTAAACGTATAGAAGTATAAGAACCCCTCATAATAGTTTCCATGCCGATTACTACATGTTATCCATGATACCAATACCACCCACAATCGCTACAGACGGTCCAACTCAGATTTCTCGATAATAAATATAGTTCTAATACCCCTTTAAGAGCTAGATCATGCTAACCTGCACATATAATAAACAACTGTGATATATATAGTACCGTGTCCGTTATTATTTGTTCAATAGCTATCACGAAGCTCAAGATGACCCCCATCCATTCGTTAAAGACTACCAATATATAAGTCAATATCGACAAGCGGCATCTCATACGACGTCATGATTCAGAGACACTAAATCTGAAATTGTACACCATTTGAGGGTCATGTCTTGACTCTTCCCGTAACACAGAAGATAGAATAGCCTACGAGAAGCAGTGTGAACCATCTATTACTCAGCCCAGAAAGATTCCCACTCGAGTCCTGCGAGTTTTGTAACACCATGCACTTTCAACAAGGAGAATCTCTAAGTTGTGTAGTTGGATGATACCGAGATCTCTATTTTGGATCCGATCAACCTAGGAAAATTGTGTGTATGAAGGCCCGAACCTATGATGCTAGTGAAAAATCAAGCAAGCCGTGTCGACTCCGCATTCCCGATGGTGAACCTTTATTTCGTCACACAGATTTTCATTCCCGTCTCTCATGACTCCCCGGCCCGGTGGCGACTCCGTTTATGATCTGGGCTTCTCCTTCTTCTCCTTCCACAGAGCTAGCAGACCGACACCCGACACCTTGACGACCTTGAAACGGACACCGGGAATATCACCCTTGGCCTTGCCCTTACGACCGAAACCGGCAATGAGGACCTCGTCGTTCTCGTCAACGAAGTTCAAGCAACCGTCATTGGGGACTGTGATAGATCATGTTAGCCTATCCGCAGCCGATAACACGCAGACTCCTCTCTCCCTAGCATCTTCAAACACCACTGTGTCTGTCGCCGCCACTCCACCAGCGATCGACCGATAAGAAAATTGAGGGCTTCGTACCGAAAGCTGTAACCTTCTTGCCGTTCTTGATGAGCTGGACACGGACACACTTTCGAATGGCCGAGTTGGGCTGTTTGGCCTCGACACCGACCTTCTCGAGGACGATGCCCTTGGCGTGGGAAGAACCACCGAACGGCGAGGACTTGAAGGCGGTACCGAGAGCACGCTTCTTGTATCCCAGATCGGCCCAGCGCTGGTCCTTACGGTGGGTGCGCAGCTTTCTGGCCGCATTGAGACCACGAGGCTTGCCTTTACCCATGATTGCTATGAAGAAACGATGTTAGCGGGCGGGTTCGCTGATAGTCGTGATTGCGCGTGCGCGGATGTTGGGTGGTTCGATGGACGAACTCGGTCGATAAACAACGCAAGGCGATCGAAAATCGAGGGATGTCGAGTAATTGTGCTGGCTAGCGTATGGCTGGAGAGAGACCTACCGATTTATTGGTGATATCGCTGGAATATGGGTTTGTTGATGACTCTTGGTTGGGGTGAGATGGCTTGCTGCTCTGTTCGCTCGCGTGGATGGGAAGTTCTCTCGGTTAATTTTGCACAGAGGGGCGCCGGAGGGAGAAAATTGAAGGGTTTGCCCTAGTGAGAGAGGCAGGTGGGCTTGTGGGCTGGTTGTGGCGGTGCGAACAATTAAATTTGTATAATTATGTGGCTTCGCCTTAGAGATAGATAAGGGATAAGGGACTTGAGGGTAACTAGAGTGGGGATACCAAATGTGGGGTACAAGGAACCTATGTATCCTGAAATCATTGGCGACAGTACAGTACATTAAGCTTGTGATCGAACTATCTAAGCGGTCTCGGGATGAGCCTACTGCGCGCGAGCGTAGCTCTCTTTTCATCGTCCCAGTAGCAAGGAAACAAACGTTGACATTGCTGCTCAAGATGTAGGATGTAGCCATGTCTCAAAACAAATCTATACCCAGCAATTCGAAAACTCGCGACCCTCCCCCAAGTCTCTTCCCTCACCCATCACCAAGCGCATCACATGCCTCCCTCCCGGGCGTCACCGCCGGCGCCGGCCCGCCGCCATCATCCGGCTTGATGCTAGGCTCACAATTGCCCAGCGGCACTTCCACTCAACAATCCCAAGCACCACCGACGCGTACAGGCTCCCTGCTCAACCCTCGTAACAGACCAGCTCCTCGTCTTCAGACTAGAGACTCGACTCGAACCGCCGATAGAACCGACGCATTATGGGCCGAGATGCAGGCGACGCTTGAGGAGGCCGAGCTGTCCGCTAGTGGTGGCACACACGTGTTTGGACCTGACCATGATCGCAAGCTGGCTGAACTGCGGGTCGCCCAGATCGCACTGGCGCAAGCGTGGGCTCGAAGCGAGACTGACGACGCCGCCGGCGGGTCAATGGCCTCCGAGACCGAGGTGCAAAATTTGAAAGGCGCCTTGGGCGATGTAGGAAGTATGGCCGCTGCTGTGGCCGCTGGTGCTTCTCACGGTGCCACTGTTCCACCGGGAAATGCCAAGGGCGCTACCGACGGCACAGATGCGGGCAAAAGCACCGTAGGAACTGGGAGTGCTCAACCTAGTAGTAGTGGCCTCGACGGCGAGAAGCTCGGCGCCAAGCTGGAGGAGGAGACAGAGCGAGATATTCTCCTTGCTAGGAATAGAAGAGAAGCGAATGATCGGTATTTCAGCAAAGTAGACCAGGGCGTGAGGGATGTTGTCGCTAAGCTGGAAGACGTTGCCATCGCCATGAGAGCTGTTGAGCAAGAGACAAGAGGCGTATGGGGTGATGAGAGCGCCATGGAAAGCGTCGATAACTGAGTACAACCGGTCACGAGCGACTTACACGACAGCGCGGAGTCTTTCGAATTTGGGACAGTAGCTTCGTCTTAAGTTCGCTCTGAGCTGGTATGGATTAGGAATGGCGTTGGTATGGTTCAGCAAGTTTATGTATGCGACAACTGATTCGCGAATAGATGATACCCTGCGAAATAGACTCAATTTTTCCTGATTTTATGAATATACCTAATGAAAGCTCATAAGCAATCTGTCACACTAACCCTTGTGTCAGAATTCTTGATATGCCACACTTCGAAACGAATTGACGCTTATCACGCTGGCTGCACAAATTCTGTAGACGACCACCCTATCTATCGCGACCAGCATTTGCTGCGTAGTGTCGTACTCGGTTGTGTCTTGCAGTTTTGTGGATCATAGTACTTGGTTTGGATGATAACAGTTCCCTCTTCGCATCAATATTCCCCATCAGTACTGGAGATAACGAAGTCTTTATCTTTCTATACATGATACGGTGTCCATTACATATATGGGCAGGTTTCTTCTAACTGAGGAATCCATTGCAACCTTGGCAGCTCGAGATCGGATTCGCTCTAGATAGCAAAAGCGTCGTCGAGTGTTGGTCCGGGTAAATATGCGAGGTGAGAGGCTCCATGATTGCAGATGGCGAATGCCAGCAGCCCGATTGCGCAACACCATAATCAGGTTTCCCATGATGATCGCTTGCCTACAAGATCCTGCGAATGCCTCGCGATATTCGTGTCGTTCGAATTGACTTTTTGTCAGATATTTGACGACAATTACATCAGCTCTTGGCAAAACGTGGTCCCTAGCAGCGAAACTGCCGTGTATGTTCCCCCACGTTCCCCCGCGGTTACAGACAACCAGAACGGTAAGATCCCCGAAGATGCTCTCTCGGCGTCCTTTCGGCTTTTATACCTTAGCGGGAGGGAAGAGGGGTGATCACTCGCAGGTCTAATATATATGAAGCACGTCGGACAGTATTTATTGCTGGTAGGGCTTACTATTAAGAGGAATGCTTGGCTGTGGATAGTTCGACAAACAAGCCAGATTGTTGCTGCCTTTCGATTCGAAAAATTTGTGTTCGCGTCTTTTCTCAAACTGTTGCTGTGTTATCACCGAGTTCGGCATTCATCATGAGTCCCAGCGTTTCTGCGGGAACGAAGCATCATCTGGCCCACAGTCATGCGCACGAGGAAGACATACCTGGCACGGTAAACCTCAATGCCACAGGTATGTCGTTGTCTACTGGTTGTTGTAGTTCAAATGACATGTGAACTAACTCGCGACGATACGTGTAGAGGGAGACGATACTGGATATGGCCAAGCATTGTTTCCCGTCCCTGCGGAGGATCCCAATGACCCTTTACAGGTAAGCCGTAATGGAATGATAATCGGTGGAGGAGTCTAACCTGAGCCCAGTGGTCGAACTTTAAGAAGACAATGATCTTGATCATCTGCTCCTTTTATTCCTTCCTGGCAAACGCTGCACTTATCGGGCCATCTCCTTACATCGACCTTTGGGCGGAGGAATTCGACATCTCCCCCACCAAAGCATCCGAGCTCATTTCGTATCCGAATCTCGCCTTTGGCTTCGGTAGGTTGAGTGCCTAAGGAATAGGCATCACGATCAGAGTACTAATCCCGTACAGGATCTTTGATTTTCGTGCCGTTGTATCTGAAGATTGGTCGCAGGCCTGTCATGTTGATATCTCTCATCGTGGTAGGTTCCTGCCTTGCAACGCATAACGTAGGGGTCGCAACTAAGCAGATATAGTTCTGTGCCGGGATCATTGGGGCATCGCAATCTACTACCTATGGTAGCCTAATGGCGACTCGAGTCATCCACGGCTTCGGATCGTGTGTCTGTGAAGCACTCCCCGTTCAATTAGTCAACGACATATTCTTTCTGCATGAACGGGGTGAGAGAATTGGCTACTATACAGGTATATTTCGCGATCAAACGTTGTGTTATTCTACCCACGACTAACTTTTACACACAGTGTGTCTATGCCTTGGGACCTTCGCCTCGCTACCTGCAGGTTACATTTTGGCAGGGGGATACGGGTGGCGGTTGTTCTTTTACGTCGAGTTTGCACTTGGCGCCGTACTACTAATTCTTGCCTTTCTCTTTGTCGAGGAGACCTCATATGACCGCAAGGCAGCCATGCTGACGTCGACGCCAGTGGGAGATAGTGACAAACCCAGTGATGAAATGGCGAGCCAGGTTTTGACAGACCAATCCGATGCACGTATCCCGTCTCGCAAGTCATTTGCACAAACTCTCAGCCTCTGGGGCAGAGTCGACCACAATGTTCCATTCTTCACAATGATGGCAAGGAGCTTCACCTATTTCCTGGTACCTCAAGCGCTATGGGTCATTGCCTCTTTTGGTATCAATATTGGCCTGCTGGCCCTCGCTTATTCGTACACCTTTCCGATTCTGATTACGTCGCCACCCTACAACTGGACTGTTGTATGTGCATCCCCTTCGATACCTATGGGGTAGCTCGTTAATGGTGTTTAGATCAATTCCGGTTTATTCGCGATAGCTGCAGTCGTGGGGTACGCTTTAGCCGTTCCATTCACGTCATCGTCTGACAGACTTGCTGCCTACTTCACCAAACGGAACAACGGGATTCGTGAAGCAGAAATGCGTCTAGGGGTAATGTTACCTGCCAGTAAGTATTCCACCGTCGCCTATTTCCCCATTTGGCAATTTCCTCCCTCCCTTGTCCCATATATGGTGGTTCGCACTCGTAATCCCCGCAAGAATAAAATCCATTTAATGCCGGTGGTGAATATGATTCTAACTTCTTATAGTGCTGATTGGACCGGCTGGTATTGTCTTATACGGAATCACGGCCGAGAAAGGCCTACACTGGGTGCTCTATTTTGTTGGAGGCGCTATGTCGTACTTTGCTGCTTATTTCTACTTCTCGTTCACATTGGCCTACGCTGTGGATAGCTATCACTCAAATACCTCCGAGATGTTGATAGCCATGAATCTTGGCAAGCAGTACGCATTCCCTGACATTTATCTTCTGGGCCAGTAGTGTTTTGAGCCTATTATGCTCCTGCATGGCCCAGACCCCCAAGAACGGGTAAAGTTCCTCCCATAAACGGTAGTGGCTAACACTGGGATTCTTATAGGGCTATCTCTTTCGGTTTTGGCTTGAAAGTATTGACATGGGTTATGGAAAGCGGTTATGCAGTTGTAATTTCGAGCATCTTCGGGGGCGTGCTGTTAGCAAACAACCTGTTACTGCTTGTTTTCATGGTCTGGGGCAAAAAAATACGTAGGTTCATGTCGACTACTTGGCTGTCAAGGTTGCATTCCTCCAGTATCAAGGAAGTCGTCACTCATTGAGTTGGAGTACGTCGCAAACGAGATGGCTTCTGGACACTACCTTCGACTATGCAGCCAAGGCCTTACCAAATTTTACAAACTCGTCAGGACGACATCTCTCCCAACCACCATCATCTCACCGTCTATTTTTGCAGGATGTAGCACAATCGTGAAAGCCTATCGGCGAAGCAATGAGCCACTACTCGCTATACCAAAAGCTTTCGGGCCGCTTCAAATATTCTACATATACGACGGAATTTGATGCTGACAAGCATCGAACATACTGGCGAGCCTATCACTCTTGCAGCTGAGCCTTACACGTGCAGTGGCGGAGTAAGCGGGGCCGCTCTACTGCGTACCATCCTGGAGGGCGGAATCTCAAGTATTTCCTCGGAAATGTGCCATACTGATACTTTTCTAATATCATATCCAACAAATACAATTATCTATTAGCGTACAGCCATGACAATGCCGGACGCGGAGTTGGGAACCGCGGAGCTCAGATGAATGGCAATGCGTCTCGTCTCCCCGACCAACTACGACAGTGTCTCTGTGTTCTTGCTAGAACTTGGAGTAGAAATACCATTTGAGACAAGGGGTTGACTGACTAATTGCATGGCCAACGTCACTTCATTGTTTTCCAGGTGCGATCCAAGAACGATGGTAGTCGAGTAAGGTCAGGAGGTTTCAAAAGATGGGATAATTATTCCCTGAAAGATTTATTGCTGGCTACCCCGGAGCTACGAACCGCACAATGGAAAAGAAACTAGCGCGAGTCCACTCCTGATTATAATTGGAATTTGGTATAGGGATTGGATGAGTCCTCAGGCCCTTGTCCTTGTGAGCAGGGGGCCGTTGTTGCATGAGTATTGTGGTCGGCAGAACTTGACAGCATTATACTCCCCTCCAAAGACAGATGACCCATTCGGAGGGTGTTTCTTCCCTGCTGTCATGGCACGGTGGCTAATACTCAGAGGTATCCTCGTATATCGTTCGATTACAGAAGTATCCTCGTATATCGTTCGATTACGAAGGATAGCTGCAGTCGAATTCCGAGCAATACACTACGTGCGGGACAACATGACCCTACTTGTCTGCAGGTCTTACCTCCGAATCTAACTGGCAGAAAGCCATTTGCAACGGTCAGCTTGCATAAAGCTTGGACATCTGCAGTTTGAACGGCGCTGCATGCCTTAGTTTGTCGCTTAGTCTTCTTTCGTAAGCAACGCGACCATGGCCCGCGTGAGGTCGGTCGACATTCCTCTTTCGTCACACGGCGCGGCTCGCTCGTTGCGATTGGATTGACGCTTGGACTTGCATTCAATTCGCTAGTTTCCTCCAAGATGAGAGCCCAGGCTCAGGCACAGGATCTGTCGGTAATCCGGTTCCGGAAAGATCGGTCAACGGCTATTTAGCCGAACGTCCAATCCCAGGCCAGAAATCTGACATTTACCGGGGTGCTGCGCTATGATTCCTCGACTTGCCATTCGCACTTGGTATTGCAACGGTCACAACTAGATGGGTTTAACCTCTCCAACCAAGTTTCGTGCGGCTCAAACCCATGGAACCTAAATAGGTCAAGCTGAATCATTCACATCAATACTGAGGCGGCCTGGCTGCAGGGATCTCTAAAATATTTCAATAAACCCGCCGAGTTTACGGGCACACGTATCACGGTCAGTCCTAGTCCTATAGTTAATTAACTACACACTAGGGTACTACTACTTTCTTGACATATGAGCTGAAGCAATAGCCGGTAGGGTATCAGTAGTATTACATACACAAAAGCCTTCGACGTCATCGAATCCAAAGTTTCCTTCCCTTTCTTTACATGAACTGCATAGTGATGAGCTACTCATCAGCCTGCTACCTGAATTTCGACCCAGTCAGCGCCAGCCAACCAGTCAGAATCTGCGCTATCACCGCCTGAAATTTCAGACGACGGCTCTCTACACTGAGATAAGTGCCGTAGACAAGGTGTGTGATCGATGATCATTACCTTCTTCGACTTCTGAGAGAAGTCTTTCGTTGGAAATGTTACACCTGTACGGCCTCAACTCAGTCAAAAACTAGTTTTACGACGATCATTTCTGTTTCGAGGTAACGACGAATAATAATTCCAGGACCAAGGAAATATTAAAATCATCATGGGATCCTCGATGAGTACGATCTTCTACTGGTATCAACATGGCACGTTGCATCGTGAAGTGGCAAAGTCGGCATCTCAGGGGGCATTGCCTTGATTCCATGCCGCTCTTCAGAAACAACACCAGGGTCGCCAGGAGGGCTGTCAACGAGGGATCGCGATCGTGGTCGTGTTGGGACTTCGAGACGCCAACCTTCGAATATAAATAACTGGCTTTCCACCGTCTCAAGTCTCAATCTTCACCAGCCAACAGCAACCACAGCAATCACTCGACCTACTACTTCTTCGCTTCTGCACTTTTGCACATCCAGTCAAAAAACGAACTTCGAAGTTCCAATAACTACAATCAACATGCAGTTCTCTACCCTGTTCGTCACCCTCCTCGCTTCAGCCGTTATGGCCAACCCCGTCAAGCGTACTGGTGGTGATGGTGGCCACGGCGGGAACCCGACTCCCTACGATGCTTGCAGTGGTCTCTACGACTCCCTTCAGTGCTGCGCTACCGATGTTCTTGGCGTTGCTGATCTCGACTGTCTAACCCGTACGTGATATCCTCCACAGACTCCTAACATGTTGAAAAGGCAATCGTTGATAAAGTCATGTTATAGCCGATGCCGTCCCCACTAGTCCCCAGGTATTCGAGAAGATTTGCGCTACTGGTGGCCAGCGTGCTCGTTGCTGCATTATCCCTGTGGTAAGTGATCATCATGATCAAAGTGATGAATGCTACGAGAACAGTTCTAATATACAATGCTACCCAGGCCGGCCAGGACGTCCTGTGCCAGACCCCTCTGGGCCTCTAAGCGTCAGCCAACAAGTTGCCAACAATGGGGTTTCCTGGAATTAAGTAGATGGAACACAGTTTGAAAGGCATGTGTCGCTCATTTGTTGAGATGATCGAGGGAGGACAGCTGGAGTAGCTGTTTGTTGATGGGGGCGATAGCGCAGTAGCGTTGGTTAATTGTCTAGCCACTCCTTTAATATGACTATTTTCAGACCCTCAGCAATAAATCGGGTTTCGAAGTGAATTATTTTTGTTGAGTCAACGTAAAATAGAGAAGGGATATAACAGAACAAGGAGATACAAGTCGTAGTGTTGATCTCTGAGGGTCTACGTAAATAATAGATCGAGTTATTAATTCATTTGGTACTTGGGTCAGCATTTACAGCCCTCTAGATCTATCTGCTCGCCCTGTGTACAGTCATAACTCTATATCGCTGGGTTCTGGGTACGTATATACTCTCAACACCATTTCATACCTACATAGGTAGTTGGACTGAACCTGAGGCATGTCTTGAACACATGTTTTGCGCAACGGTCTCCAGAACATCTTCGTGGACTAATCCGGGCTGTGTATAGAAAACTCTTTGTTGTACAATTTCGGGCATTGTGACGTTAGTTGTATGGCCTCACGACTATTTCGCAAGAAAGAAAGAAAAATAACTTTTCGAATAACAGCTAGGCTTACTCCAGAGAAACATCGACTAGCCCAGATCTACTCTAATCACCTCCATGACGTTTCCAGCCACAAGGTTAGTGAAGTGCAGATCGAGCGGGTAGTTCCGTGTTAGGGGGGCTAGAGGTGGAACGCCTGCATCGCAGAAGGCTAAATTAGGTTTCTAGGTACCTAGGTAATTTACCCCTGACACTATGGTGCGCGATTACAATATTTCCGCCAATCCACCACACATTTGAGCGTCTTGGCAATTCTTGGCAATACTCGCTATAAATACGGCAACACCACTAAACCCACTATAATTATAGCACAGTTAGCTATGGAAACCACTAAAGTCTATAGCGCACCGAAACCTGCATGTGTTCAAATGGCTGGCTGAATGGCGGAAAATCGCTAACCGCCGACCGTCGAAACTGATCAATAACCATACCTACTTAGGTAAGTATATGTGACAGGGTCAGTTTTACTGGGTACTGTACGGAGTAGAGGACAGGAGTCCCCGCTGCTTTGCTGCGACTCTAAATCACATGATCTGAGACGGAGCAGGCACTGTACTACTGTACGTGCATCACCGGTCCGCAGCGGGAACAACACTCTATGATCTGTATCGTGGAAAAGGCAATTTGATGACTTTCATCGCCTCTGTTCATCCCACAAGCCAAGAGAGATGGCGTACGCAACACCACAGCCGGCAATCGCCTTACCCCCTTCTATCACTTTCGACTCCATCAGATTAAATACGAAGCCGACGGCATGTCTGGCGTGCTCTAATGTGCAGAGCGTCGGCCAGTCAGGTTACTCTGATACTCTTGTGGTGTTCCTCAATGGATTGATCGCACCACAGTCGTTCTGGCTACCCATCATGGCTCTCATGCTACGCCGTCTCAAAACGGGTGATTCCGGCTCCGACACTGATGCGTCGCGACCTCAGATGCTCGCATATGACCGCTACGGTCAAGGCAGAACGATAGACCGTGACCCAGGTGACGAGGGTAAGGAAGAGGGCTACGGGCATGATACGCTAGACGTTGTACACGACTTGCATCAGCTCATCAGTCAAACTACACAGGATTTAGACAATCATTTCAAGCGAATCATGTTTGTCGCTAACTCGATCGGATGCGCAATAGCTCGCTTATATGCTCAAGAATATCCCGGAACTGTAGCTGGCATGTTGCTGCTTGATAGCATCATGGCCAACTCGGACTTTGTCAGCATGTTCCCTGATCCAGACAGCCCTGATTTCGATGCCGGATCATTGCCGCAAGATGTCACACCCGAAATGCTGTGCGAGACGCGCAAGAAATTCCGCGAAGTTTTCCACCCTAGCGTGAAGAACCCAGAGGGCTTAGATCGGCGCAACCTGTCTACATTACTGCCTGATGCAGACAAGCCTCGTCTCGATCAAGGGTTTGGCGGTAAAGCGCCGTTTGTGACCGTAGTCGGTCATGACCCTGAGTGGTTTGCTCAGGAAAGTCTTCGGGGCTCAATGCAAACGCCAATATCTATAACCATGAACTACACAAATCCTACTTGGCACCATTATAACCAAGGTCTAACGAAGCTGACAAGTCCGGAGAAATCTTCCGGTCCGATTATCGCAAAGGATTGTGGTCACTTTATTCAGAGAGATGACCCAACGTTTGTGGCTAACCTAGCATGCAGTATGCTGGGTACTATTGTGAAAGACGCATAGCCGAATGTATATTTCCGCTGTCGTTGAGGATATATAAGTCAATATAATTGACACAGCACTCGGGTCATCACTCAAGAGACGGGATGCCCGGTATGAAGCCGCGGTATACTGAACTGAAGCACGTCAGCCTCATCTACCTACATATATATGTTGGGTGCCGTCTTGTGTAGGCATAAACTTCCATCATATTGGCCAACAGGGCATGAAGGTAACACCATAACGACCGTGGGTATATGTCACAAGAACGGGCGCGTACATGATCAATCAAGCTTCGTAATACTTATCCTATATCAAGCTGGGCAGATCCAGTGCATGGAAACCCATGCAATGAGGCCTTATACTCCTCGCGCAGTCATAGCGTTATTTGCTGTTCTACTGCATACAAGTAGCTCAGATGTCATCTCCGGATGCGCGTATGACCAAGTGGTTTATCTGAATTGAGTTCAAATGAATTATCCAGCTCTGTAATGACAAGCGCCGGGCCCTGGCGTATGGTCAACATCCTTCAAAACCGTCACTGTTCGCTCTGGTCTAACACACTTGATTGTCGATGTAGCCATCCCTCCTCAAAACCCGGTGCCCTTCAACGTCAAAGGACTCTGGTACCAGACAGCATCATCGTTTTCATGATCGTATTCGACAAAGCTATAGCGGTCGAACTCTCATCCAATAAGTTTAGCGATGTCTGATTCAAACGAACCCAATACCGCAGGCTTCGCCAATGCCCAGTTTACGAATTACCAACCACCGACGGTTACAAATTTCAATGCCGTTCAGTTTACCCGTGCAGTGACGATTGACAGAGTCAAATTCCAGAAATTAGAGAAGCCTAAAATCACAAAAAAGGGAAACAAATGAAACTATTGGAAGGCCCGGGCGACTATTACGATCGAGACCATATTGCCTTGCCAGTTGCTAAGGGTATTGTGTGGTTGCGGAAAGAAGGGATCTATCAGACGCCCACTAGAAAAAGCCAGTGGGTTTCCTACTCGTCCATGAAGTAGTTAGGTTTAGGTGCTCTAACACAAGAACTAGGAGGCCGAAGTAATCGACTGACCATATCGTGGACGACTATCTACTTATGTTAACCTCCGGTTACTATCTGTGCAACACAATCTGTGGCCACGATTCTCCTTCCATTTCCCTTCAATTTTGGCTTTTTCTCTTCAACTTCTTGATGTCGAAGGATTTCGGATTCGGTAGTGGCTTTCCAATATGTTGTTAAGGTGTTGATGGCGGTTCGTTACCCAAGAGAGGGAAGCGCTAGGCGGCTGTTCAGGATTCGGTATTCAAGAAAGGGGACATGGGATATCACTGTAAAATTTTAATATTGTTTCGTCAAATCACCCACTTCTTAATCCTTGGCCTTGAATATGTCTTGCTATATTCACGCATACTTGTTGCTCGTGTACAATGTTAAGTACTACCTTATCACCACTCGTGTTGGCTGGCGCAACGTGATGCTAGAATCTAGTGTGTGAATTGCAATATATTACTGAGGGCCATAGGACATATATCTTCCTTCACAAAAGCTCAACATTCTGTTTTTGTGTGATGATTCTAATTTACAGTATACATCGTCGAGATAAGGCAAATATTTTGATGATATGCACTGTTTCGACTCTGTCAACAACACATACTTCAGTACTTACTCGCTACAATATGGGAGGTATACCGTTCCGGGTGGTCTCAACGAACTCGACAGTGACGACTAGAGTATTGCATTGTACTTCAATACACTGACAAGTTGACGAATCAATATTCTTATAGCCCACTTCGCATTCTCATGTCTTGCAGCTGAACCGGCTCTTGGCTTATAACCCCAATACCCAGTAGTATGAAGGAACAGTAACGATTAATTAGCTGTCGTGCTGTGTAGGCTAGGCCCAGCTGGCTTTAGGGTTTCTCAACACCAACGATATTTTACCGCCAGTAATTGGCTCATAAAAGGTAACGAATAAGAATAATTGAGAGTTCGCTACAAGACCATCATAGGTATTAATAACTTAGAGACGCTAAACGGGAGCGGTATTGGCCCTCAAGGTGAAAAGCAGCCTTGAATGAAGAGGGAGAAATGAAGACTCGTAGAGAAAGTATAGAAAACAAGATCATGTTTTATTGGCCCAGTCAAGAAGCACTATGGCCACAAGGGCCAGATCGTAGATTGCATAGAGAAATAGCGAAGCTTCTCATCGAATACCACTAGATACTCTAAGGGATAGCGGACTATCAGCTGGGCAGTCTCTAAGGATTTAAGAACGGCTATTGTGCTTTGAGGGGCTACAAGGGCACGAACTACGTCGAGTCTCTTCGAGATCTATCTTGCCCTATATCTAGAGACACCTTGAGTGAACAGATAGGGCTCATACTGTTCAGCCCAATGACACTCTTAAGCTTAATCACTATAGCGAGACGCAAGGCAAAGTTATAGTCGCACGTATGTACTGTCTTGAAGACTCTCAACCGCCTCTAATTCCATTTAGCTTACAAAACCAATAGCCATAGTCTCCTATTTACAAGGACAAGGCCAAAAAGGATACTCATGATTTCGCCCGGACTTGAACCGGAGACCTTCAGTGTGTTAGACTGACGTGATAACCAACTACACCACGAAACCATATGATTGGATGAGCTTCAGGTTCATATCTCACGTTGTATTACTCGGTGGTGGTATAGGTCAAGAGGGTTTAAACGTTCTCGTTTAGTTGGTTGTGTTTCAAATCAAGAGCGGAGTGGTATATTATATCCTCTCATTACATCGTTAGGGGGGTCTAGGCAGACGTATCGTAGTAAACCGTGACAAGTGTGATATTTTGCTTTCATTGGCAAGTCTAGCCCTCTGATACTGTTGAACTTAACCAGATGTCCTTATGTGAACAAGCCCTTAAGCCAACAATTCCAAACTAATCATCCATGTCCTAGACTAATGCATTGAGTTGATTCAACTTTGGTTTTCCACTTCAATAACTATATTTAATATAGGGGTATTTGGACACAATCTAGGTACCTATTACTACCAATAATCGAGCAGGTAATTCAACTGCACATTCATCGACAACATAGTTGGGAATTTCCCCCTCATTCGCTGGATTGTTGATTGCTTTCGGTAGTGTGTAAGTATCTAAGTTAAGTAGTCTGCTGTAGTATATCCGAACCTGCATTAGGCGAAAGACCGCCCGTCTGGTTGGTCCCTTGGTTTGCTTAAGACATACTATTCCTATCTAGGAAACACTTAGGGGCGGTAGTGCTACAACAGAACACCTGATTGGCGAGACAGGGATCTAACTGGGCGATTCCAGGCTTGATCGGCAGTTTGTCTTAGCGGCTGGGCACGAGCAATTGCCCGTTTGCGGCGAGCGCATGCTGCTCATTGGTTGTGGCCATGGCAGCTGCACTTGCACGATTGCAACTCTCCGAAGCACATGAACTTGTGCAGGAGATTAGAGATATCACGGTGAGCGTCATGAGTTCCTGCCATATTGGTATTGAATGCTCCTGACTAATTTTGTCCATGTGTTCATACAGATAGACGAGTAGTCAATTCCTTAAGGTTAGTTCTATTCTATCGCTCTACACTCAGTACTGTTTTTTTCACTTATAGCCTTCACTAACACCTCGAGGCTCAGACCGTAGCGCAACCGTTTGCAACAAAATAATCATCGCGACCTTTACTTCAGATTCAATATTCCACCCAGGATACTGCAAACCACCAAGATGAAGTTCTCAGCCCTCGCCACAGCAGCTCTCCTCGGCGCAGTTTCGGCGCTTCCTGGATCCCGGCCAATGATCACGGCCGCGCCTGAACTAGAAGACGTGTCGGCCAGTGTTTCTGCCAAGCACACTTCAAAGTCTTGCACTTCTACAGACTGCTGGGCTTCTTATGCCGAATGCTACGGCTCCTTGACTTTCGTTTACCTGTACCGTCCCCCCTCTCAAGAGCTCTGTTATAACGCCACTGACTTATTGCCCTAGCTGCTACACACCTCCTCCGTGTGGGACCGTCACATCTCCGGATCCTTATAGTTGTCCACCTCCCACAACTTCTCCAACGACATCCGCAACCTCTACGACTTCGCTTTGATTACGGCTTCAAGCACATCTGCCGCACCAACGGCGCCTAAGGCGACTGTGGCGTTCGAAACTTTTGCAATTTCTGCCTGAAGTTGTGGCGATATCTTAAAGTAGTCGTCGGAGCATTAAGGCGCAGACTAGAACCCCGCACTCTGGGATTTTATCGATCGACTATACCAGATTTCGATCGTGGTAGAGGTTCCTCCTGAGGAGAGCTATTCTAAGGTTTTACGGATATGGAAATATCCCCCTGTTCTTTCAGTAGATATGAGTTAGACTACACCCGGCATAACATTTTTAACTAAGTTTGCGTTGCATCAAAGAAATAGGATATGGTATTCTGTGACGGGGGGGTGCTATATCTGCCATTGCGTTACATATTCATTTCACATTTCTCATACATGACATACTACCAGCAACACAAGACGTGAAATCAATCCATATCCAGCTTTTGCTTGAGTTCCCCTCTCCCATTTACCCGAGAGGTTACTCCCTCCCTCTCAATTTAAGGCAAAACCCCAACATAGGGATTATAGTTATACTTTAAGCATGAATTTGCAATGTCTTTCCCACCCGCGCCGCTCAAGATCTGCTTACCACCCTGCGAGACGGAGAAGGTCTGCTTTCCAACACCCATTGTGAAGTTCGTGGTGTGAATGCCTGCGTCGACCGCCACGGTAACTGGTGCGTTACCGCCGCTAGTCACGGTGAGTTGCCCGGGCGCTGTCAGCATCGTGGCCACGAAGACGACATCTGCGAGGTATTGGATGCCGTTTGGCGCCGGGAGCGTGTCGTTCGTGCAAACTGTGTTCTTTGGTGTGGTCCGGTACCAGTATACCAGCTGGTTGGATTTGACAGTGGGCTTGTCGGCACCTGCTTTGTAAGCCGCGATATAGGGCGCCCACAGGGTCCTGAAGCCATCATGAGGGTACCCCGTTGCCCAAGCGCTCGAGCCGTCATCAGAGTGGTGTGGCTGGTTACCGCTACAGAAAGAGAAGTATCAGTATATAGTCACCTAGCTATCTACGGAGCTTTGATATGCAAATCCGGAGCTTGCTTTGGGTGCTTACCTAATGTAATGGCTTTCGCCAAAGTCTATGAGTGAACGTCAGTTGGTGATCTGGAAAGAGGAAAACCAGGCTGGACATACCGTTCCAAGTAACGATTTCAACGATGGACGGCTTCAGTTGCAGCATTTGTTCCCAGCGAATGGTTGGTTGCTCCTCGCAGATGAAAACCCAGTTCTTGGTGTTAAAATGGGTAAAGAACCACGGACTCACGGCTAAACGTAAATTGGTATCAGTGACGCGAATAGACTTTTTCAATCAGATGGAGTATGGAACCTACGAGCCATATAAGGCCTGCCTTTCAAGTTACTGATAAACCGGTCATCCCAGATAGTACTGCGGCACTCGGAGTCAGCTATCACCATTTGAAGCGTGACTTTGGGGAGTTTCAGAAGCCTCTCGACCTCAAAGGGAAATCAGGTGATCTGGAAAAAGTTACGCACGTTATAGGCCCAGGGACGATACTGTTGCCGCCATCAGTTGCCCAGCCATACCACGAGAATGCGCCATCAAGCCCAGTCTGCGCACTTGCGAGGTAGGAAGGGTCTTGAATGTTGGGCAGAGCGGTAATTTTCTGGGTCGGCAGCGCGGTCTTAACTGCAGTCCAATTCATACTGTCGCCTACAAAGCTGCTTACGATGGCACCGTCATCTAACACATGTTAGCGAAAAATCGCGTCTCCCGTTAGAGGTCTTTGGGATATGACAATAACTGAGCTTTCGAATACAAGAACGAAGGTAGGAAATAATATGAATCCCTCAACATACTATGATTCAGTTAGCAATTACGGTCTCGAAAGCCCGAGTCGGATTAAGACATGACAAACCTGTAGCGAGCTTGGGCTGGGTGACTGCTATAGTTCCCAACAATCTGAGTAATTTGAGGGGTATCTGCGGTGCTCCAATAGGCAAAGTCGAAGGAGATGAACATCTTGAAGTTGAGCGCCTGAGCAGCTTGGTACGCGTTGGCAAGTTGCTTAGGAGTGTAACTGTCGATCCGCGGTGGGGCGCAGTTCAACGCGAATCCGTCAATACCAATGGCCTGTGCCTGTGTTATATCGGCCTTCCAGTCATCGACTGTGTAGTTCTCAACGATGCCGAGCTTCAATCACGTAAGTCAATGTAAGCGAAACATAAAATGGGAGCAAGCCCTACAATGAAATGAGCATACACAGGCTTTGCAGTCTGCGCCTCGACCATCCATGGCATCGCAGCCAGCAGCGCCGTAACGAGTCTCTTTGCCATCTTGAGATGTGATGTTGTTCAATACTGAGACGAAGAAGTTGTCTTGACAGACGGCCAAAACCTAGAGAGTGGAATACGCGTGCATTGAGCAGCGCATCCAGTTCACTTAATATCGTATGTTTAGTGTAGTGGCGGTACTCTATTTTGGCAATGATCATCGATCTTTTGTCGGACTCTTGAAGTCGTAGGAATGTATAATGTCTCCTTCCCGATTTGCTATGATATGCGTACAAGCCATTTTGTCATCTATAACCGACCTCTCAAAATAGACATACTTAGCCGAAGTGCTGCAAACCCGCATACGTCTGAGGCTCGATCCTCGGGAATCTAGAGTATGCCGAAGAGGCGAGACCGCACATGTAGCCTCTAGAAACGGGGCCTTGTGCCGGCCGGTAGTATCAAGGATGGCAGCTTGACGTCGGTGTTCCCTACCTACCGATCCAAGGCCCAACTAAGGGCCGAATTCTCGTCGATCCTCTTTCTTACATGATTGCAACTTTGTCATGCTTGGGCAAGTGGCTGCGAGCATATGGTGGCGTGTGACGTCCTAAGAGAGGTGGACGTTTGATTTGGGCAGTAGGCTTTCCGCATGTGGGAAACTCGCCACCGACTTAGTTCCTATAGTCAATGGACCTATGCTATGCTATGCACTTGGCTGGGTCAAAATTAATACGACATTGCCTTTTTGATACCAGTGGTTGGATTTGAGATGTCTTAGCGATGTGTGATCACATCTTTCTATGATTCCTTCCCAATGAGGTCAAGAATTTGACTATAGGTTTATCGATCCTTGCACGTGAAATGGTTGAAAACAATCCCGTCGGGCGGATATAATCCCGCTGTGTGTGCCAAAGTAAGTGGATCTTATGCGGCAAGATATGGGTCGGACGGAAGCCGGTGCTGGCGAGTAAAGGCGGAGGTGAATTCCTGTTCGTCTTGTTACATCGCCGGGACGGAACCATCTCCGGGCGAGCTGGGCATTAATTGCACGTTCTTTGACATAAGGTAGCATTAAGTCTAGAACATGAGATCATGAGAATATTAGTCAAGTTCTGACTAAGAGTATAGAGAGCTCTGACGCACTGGGCGAGGCAGGACTAGTTTGCATTCTAGACTAGGTCCCTGAATAACTATGGGGTGAAGTCTCTTCGCGTTCGCCTTAGCCGCCTGCTATCTATGACGTTTATACTAGCTAGTTGAAGTTACATTAGAGAAAGAGATCGAAGTGTCGGTTAAAGTTACGATACTAGACATGCAGCAAGGTGCTGTCTTGTGGGGTACCCCGGACTATAACACTAAGCTAAGGTACGTGTACTTACACTAGTTTCGGTGACCAGGGCCAGACTCGACATAACCAAGTTATCGTTGATCACTTGCACTGGGGTCGCATTATTAGTATTCTTTCTGATTGGGCAAAAGCGGCAACTTAAGTAGATTCAGCCAATAAGGGGCAGTTAGTTTTTTCACTCAGTTATTCATTGAATTTTCAATTGATTTTTATTGCGCTCGCTTTCGATCAAGAAGATCCCCATTCATTTCAGTGTTTTTTTCTTCTAGCTATTAATATGTATGAGCCAGCCTACTTCCCTGAGTAGGGCTCCAGATAGACGAATAAGTCACCTGAGTATCAATGGCATCAAAGGTATGAGCCAGCTGGATAATGAATCAGGGTGAGCCTGGTTATCACAGAGGCTCCGAAGGTATGACAGGCCGTAAACTGAACTATCTCCGACCTGCAGTGTTAAAGGCTTTCGGGCCGTTGAATGAAAGAAAAATAAATGACTAGCAAAGAAAACAATGAAGACATGAGTTGAGAAGCCCGCTCATATGCACCTGGTCACCTGTTGTGAGATCTAATGAGGCTCGTGCAAAACTACAAGGTGGCAAACGCCTGACATCAGCAAATAGTAGTTACCGTTACCTACGAAATGGCAACTCGCGTAAAACATCCATGCGTTGCGGTCGGCGCTTTCGTCGGCCGTACTCATGAATGCTTGGCAATGTATGGTCTAACCTTGAAAAAGAAGCTCAGAAAATAACTTTGCAAATACCGGAGCCGGCACTCAGTCGATCATGCGATGTCCCTTGACGCTTTAATAGTAGGGGGAAAATTACCCTTCATATAAATTGAGTGTAAAAGAATGTTGTGCAAAAGTGTGAGATCCCCGCAAGGACATCATCCAACAGTTCCTTAGTGAAACAAAACCATACTGTTCCACTGGCTCGTGGGTGATTCAACATGTGGTCTATCAAGACTATTTTTCGAGCTGCTGCGACAGCGGCTCTGTTGTCCACTGGCCTCGCTGGGCCATCACCATTGGGCAAGAGTATAACTGTCCGGCAGAATGGAGCCAAGATGGTCTTTTGTCATTATATGGTATGTTCTGTGTGCCTCTTGTGGCTGTAATGAAGCTAAACTTTTATTTTAGATAGGAATCTTCTATGTTCGAACATCATCTTCTGACTATGACGATGATATGAAACGTGCTAAAGCCATTGGTATCGATGCCTTGGCCTTTAACATTGGTGTCGATCCTTATACCGACCAGCAACTCGCGTATGCGTATGATTCAGCAAACAGGAATGGCATGAAAGCATTCATTTCTTTCGACTTCAACTGGTATCATACTAACGAGGCAACTCGAGTCGGCCAAATGATTGCTAAGTATGCGTCTCAGCCGGCTCAACTGAAGTTTGGTGACAGAGTAGTCGCGTCGTCATTCGCAGGCGACGGGCTAGACGTCGGTGCAATGAGGGCCGCAGCTGGCAATAATGTCTGGTTCGCCCCAAATTTTCATCCAGAGCAAGGAACTGATTTCTCAGTAATTGGTATGGTATTTCGTGTACAATAGCTATTTCTCCATGCTCTTGACCACTCTTACTACCTAGGATTGTTGCTGATCAACTTTGCCTTTTAGATGGAGCTCTGAACTGGCTAGCATGGCCGAACGATGGAAACAACAAAGCCCCAAAGCCAGGTCACAACGTGACCGTCCAGCAGGGCGATCAGGCCTATGTTGCCGCCTTGAAGGGCAAACCATACATCGCGCCTGTGTCACCTTGGTTTTTCACACACTTCGGGCCAGAAGTGCCGTATTCGAAGAACTGGGTTTTCCCTAGTGATACTCTCTGGTTTGACCGGTGGCAGCAGATTCTTAAACTTCAGCCACAGTACCTCGAGATCGTCACATGGAACGATTATGGTGAATCGCATTATGTAAGTCCGCTGGAGTCCCCCCCATTTTGGCATGTCTTGAGACACGAATTGGCAAATTCTGCGCTCGCTACTCCTGAAAGCTCCCGAAACCCCGGGTGATTCTTACCATAAGTGGACATTATTGACTCCAGTGTTATAACAGATTGGTCGCCTAGATTCCCCCCATGGAGACGATGGAAGTAGTAAATGGGTTTACGGTTTCCCTCACGACGCTTTTCTGGATATGGCAGTTCCGTTTATTGCCGCTTTTAAGGCTGGAGCCTCTGACCCCGCCCCTTATATCACTGCTGACAAGATGTAAGTGAATTCATATTCCCGGCGTCTATTCAAAATGAGCGGACACGCGAGTATCTGGGAATAAGCATTGTTGCTAACTTACTTCGTTAGTGTCTACTGGTTCCGTCCCACACTCAAGGGGCTAAACTGCGACGCTACTGATACTACACTTGTTGACGCTGACAATTCCACCGGAAACTACTTCAAAGGACGCCCTAACGGATGGGAAACGATGAGAGACGATGTTTTCGTTGTCACGCTGTTGACCAAGGCAGCGTCGCTGACCATGAACGTCGCCGGAAAGACTGTAACCGTGAACGTCCCTGCTGGCGCAGCGATAAACTCGATCCCTATGGCACCGGGAGCGGTCTCCTTTAGTCTTAGCCGAGCAGGTGCTACGGTTCTCCAAGGGACGTCACCTATGCAGATCCTCGATCATTGTCCTTGTGGTATATATAACTTCAATCCTTACTCGGGAACAATTCCTGTAGGACAAGCCGATCAACTTTTACCGGCGGGATACTCCTCAATTCTCAACGGCCTTCACGTGAGCACATGCGGGCCAAGTGGATTTAGGGAAACCGCTGCGGCTATGGCGGTGGCTGATGGAGTTGTTTATGCTCCAGCAACTCCGACTGCTTGAGAAATAGTCATGACTGACGAAGCCATCGTGGGCTGGTGGATCTTTCATTTACTGGAGGCTCGATCTTCGTTCTTAGGGGAATGAATGTGTTTAAAAATGTTGAAATTAGTCAATCATTAATCTGCGAAAATTAGGCCAGGTAGCGAACATCTGAATTGAGTCATTCTTTCCATATAAGTACAAAGTGTAGCTACCAAGTGCATATGTATTTATGGCATACCTACTTTAAAACCTAGTTTAGCCAGCTGGCCGAGTACTACTGCGTCTTCTTGCAGCTGGGGCTGGTCTAACTACATATATACGTAGACTGGACTCTTCCTTTCCCCTTTTGGCAGCTTGAACATAACTATTTCCCAGATTGGAAGGACCCCTCGGCGGACCCGCTCGACCCTGACACTTACTGTACATATTAGTGTTTGTACTGTACGCATGCCTAGTCTGACGGTGGTGGGTCGATATGCTGTCATTAAACCGGCTAGTATTTCAACCTTGCATCTAAGTATCTCCTTATCTAATAACCATCAGTAATCTCGACTTTCAGGCAGCCACAAAACAACCGCATTCATCTCCATGTAAGCATCGTGCTCTCACAACGAAGCCTCACGGGCATATCCCGCACATCACTATATTAAGACGTCGCAGTGTACCTTGCAACCAACTCCCTGCCCTGCCCGCAGCGACCGAATATATCGAACGAACAAAGCGGTCTACCTCGGCATCGCCTAAAACATATAAAATGCGATTCCTGACTGTAGCCGCCGCAGCCCTAGCTGTTGCGCAGGGCGCCTTCGCTGTTGATATCCAAAAGGCTATCATTGTGAGCTTTCCCAATGGGACACCTGATGATGTCGTCAGCCGGGCGATGGACGACATCCGCAAAGCCGGGGGTACTATAACGCACGAATACAAGCTGCTCAAGTACGATATTCCTTTGATCTCTTACCTCCACACTACATTCGTTATCGATATATTATACCCGACAAGCGGGGGTCGATCTTTCTGCCGCCATTAGGTCCCACCGACGATGGATTCGAGGAACGGTGTATTCAACTGTTGTACAGAATACTGACAATATGAACAGGGGATTCGCGGCGAAGGCGCCACAGAAGATCATCGAGTCTGTTACAGCGTGGAGCTCCGAGTACCACGCCGTTATCGAAGAGGACCAGATCGTGGAGATCTCCAATCCTACCACGAATTAAGTCGACATTCGCTTCGACAGCTGACAAACGTAATTACGAGAAACGCTACCTGGCCCTGCGCTACTTCGATACCCTCCTTATGCGATGACATTGCCGTTGATGAATACCGGAAAGAGGCGGATGATTAGTTGATTTGTTGAGTAGGATGGAATTCGCTGGATTTCGTCCCGTTGGCGTTGGAGAACTGATTGCCCCCTCGACTCTATTGGGCTTTGTATGCTTATAGTTTTTACTACGACCGTCCAAATACTACAGAATTCAATCACCTACGGTGCGGTTCTGAACCTGGGTACTGCGTGTCTTGTTCTTATAATAGTGACTACGACTTTACTCATCAATGCCTCGCTCTTTTGGTCTACAAGTACTTTAAATAAAGAACGGTCATAAAGATGACAATATGAAACATACGCTCTATAGCAGGTAGCTTTAGGGTCCTATTCTTTGGGAGGTACGTGGATCGATTAGCTGTTCGTTTCTACTCTACTTGGCGTGGGCGAAGCGTTAAATTACACCATGATATCAGAATACAGCCCAGGCAGCGGCGGGGAAACTTCCCTACACGTTTCCTGATACATCTGATTGTTAGCCTTCGAGTGCATAGCGTCATTTTGCTCTTGTTTCTTGATGCACATGTTGGTGTTGAGCCATTTTATACTATCTACCCTAGGCATATGGATCGCGCAAGAGCTGGTTACGAAACCAGGACCTGTAACCGTAGGCTGTATGCAGCTTACCGCCTCAAATTGCGTTATGCGGGAAGTATCGCACCTCGATCGGCTACCTACTGTCGATAGCTCACATTTAACAACTGGGCTCTTTGAGCAGAAATTAAGACTTCTCTACAGCTGTCATAGTCGATTTCTGGGTAAAGTAGTTTGCCATTTACTTAGGATGGTAGTTACTAATTTTTATATTTGAGTAATCGCACCCTCTGGCTCGGAATTATGCGCATCTCTACTTGTCGGCATGTGGCGGGACGATCATGTCTATTTTAAGAAAGCTTGCGCTGCTGCACATGGTAGGGCTGGGCAAATGAAACCGTTAACTTATATTCTGCAATGTACAATAGACAATGCTCGTGTTTCTCTTTCTGACTTGATACCTAATATAATACTTTCGAGGCGATACTCAAACTTGTCATTCAGTCACTGGCAGTACCTACTCAGGTCGGCTGATGTCATTTGAGTAAAGGCTGCTACTGCATAGTCCGATTATATGTAATCCGGCTATATACCTGCGTACCTACCTTTGAGATAACTCGATTTTGAATCACAAAGCCCTTTGAATCATTGCTGCTAGGCACGTACGAGCGATTGGCCTGTATGCGCCCAGTATGCTTTAAGTAGACCTCTGTTTGAGATGCGTCGCATAAAGGACATGTACCGCAGCTGCAATTAATTTGCCGCGTTAGCGCATTAAGTTAGATTAGGCCCCTGTCAGATGATGATCTAATGCCCCGGTGCCCCTGGAGAAGCTCCTGGCACCCCACTACCTATGAGACGCACCTGGAACCTGGCTACGACAACCTGACGCGACATACCTACTGTAGGTATTGGTGCCGCCCCATTATCCAAGTCTTTGAACACAGCTAGACAAGAGTCCATTTCGGTGAATGGCCGGCGAGTCGGAGATATCCACGAGACAATGCGCTTTATGATCGACTGAACAACTGAACAATACGCATTCTGCCTGGCAATGAAACATTCATGCTCTTTGTAACCGATCCCTACTTCTTTAGCCCCGACCCCAGGAACCCTCGATTTGTCGACCACTATTCGCTGTTATCATGCGTCCTGCAACTCTCTGTATACTACCTTTCTGTACAGTAGCAATCGCAATCCGTTCTAAACAACGTCTTTAGAGACCTTCTCAACCTTTTCTTTTTTGTCTATTCCCGTTCCGCTTGCTACGCTACTATTCCCATCGCGGGCCTATATATCCCGGCGACGACATCCATAATCACCTCGTAACACCGAATACCGTCCGTCCTATATACTTTTATATCGTTGGCCGGCACGATGATTTCTTCTATGAACGTCCAGGGCACCCATGTGGCCCTGCTCGAATGGGTATGTATCCTTCCTCATGATATCCCTTTTCCTTTTCTTTATCCATAGATTATTTATAATAGCGAGCTTACTAACTTGCCTTATTTCTACAGGCAAACGCGATGATCACCAAATTTGCGCCCGACCGCGAGTCGACCCTGAAAGTGAATAAGCTCGAACACCTCTTCGACGGCGCCTTATTCTCCGTCCTCCTTGAAATATTAGACCCCGAGTACAGTCCTGCCCGGTTCGAGCAAAGCCTTGCCGCTTCCACGGCTGGCGACGAGACGAGGAGAAGCATGCACATCATTCACATCAGCCTGATCGACTTTGTGCGAAGACTTTGTCCCAAGATAGAACCTTTACTCCAGATAATCGACTTCCAGACGTTGGATAGAGAACCAACGAGAGTAGGCATGTCTGAGGTGAATACCCTTTCGCTGCCTCCCTCCCCACCAGCGCTTCCGCCCAGTGTCCTCCCATCTTCTTATCAGCAATCCAAGGAACACGGAGACGATGCTAAGCGCGACCTACAGGTTATACTGCTATTCCTATGTGCTGCCTGTTTCCACAAAGATAACTCTCAATACATCGTCTTGGTTCAAGAATTGGATCCGAAATACCAATCCTCCATCTTTCAAGTTATTACCGAGGTTAGCACTAAGCTTGAGCAAGACAGCCTTATCATCGATAGCGACAGTGCCACTGCTACCAATAGCGCTAAACTGGATACCGATCTTGCGCACGAAGCTGCCATAGTTGATTTGCAGCGCGAGGCTGAAGAGGCTAAGCGGCAAGCTGGTAACTTAAGGGTACGATTAGACCGCCTTCAGGATAATTATGATGACCTGGTCAGAAAACACGAAGAGTTGCAAGACGAGAACGAGCACCTTCACAAGCAAATTGAATCAGAAGCTGGTAATTTCGATCGACATCGACTTCAGCGGCATCTGAAGGAAAACGAGACACTCATCGCAAATTTGGAAAATGAAAGAAATTCCTTAATAGATGAGAGGGATCGCCTTCTAAAAGACAAGGCCCGCCTGGAGGCTGCGTCGCAGAAGGCCGAGTTGCTGGTTGACGAGAATCAGGAGCTCAAGGCTAGGAATGAAGAGTTGTCGAAAAAGGCTAATATGGCGGACAATTTGCGAAAGAAGGTTGAGGCATCGAAACATCTTGAAGCTGAATTAACTTCACTGCGCAACGACAGGATGGATCTTGCCAAGACCTACGATCAGCTCACATATGCCAATTCAAAGATTGAGACGCTGAAGCGAGAAAGCGAAGCTTATGCCTCCAAAATGCAGGGCTATGAAATTGACATCGCTAACATGCGAGACCAGAAACTGGCACTAATGTCGCAAAACCAAGACGTGGTGATGCGTCTTGGTGAATTAGAACAAAGAAGCCAGCTTGATGAAGCTGTAGTCAAAGATCTCCAGGAGAAAGTCTTGATGCTAGATCCCTCAGCCGTCATGGATGATCCCTTTGCTGCTCGCCCTACCTCCCTCGAAGACGAGCTCAACGACTCGAGTAATACGATTTCCATGAGAAATCTTGAGGTGCAGAGACTCCAGGCAGAAAATTCAGTGTTGAAGAGTACTATTGGCTCGGAGACGGATAAAGGTCAACTGGTTCAGGAGATGGAGGATTTGCGTGCTTCCCGTCAAGCCATTCAGGATAAATATAACGATGTCTTTGAGAGATTCACAGTTGGGCAGAAGCAGCTTGATATCCTGATCCAGAACTTGAGCGAGAAAGGGTTAGTTAAAACGATGCAGGCTTGCTATGACATGGCTCCGGACACCAAATGGCTGATGTCGGATTATTTCAGAGAAGAAGCGTACTCCAATCTCCGGACTCAGGTTCTTGCCGAACAAAGTCGCGCCAAGCAATTCGAAAAGCAACTCGAGACCATCAAAGAACAGCTTGCTGATAAAGAGCGCGCCTTGTTAGAGGCCCGCGGCGATTGTAAGGCTATATTCATAGAGTACGTCTCCGACGGGGAAAATGCTGACCACGCGGGAAAAGTGACTGCTGTAGAAAAATCCAGCCTGGATGTGCTCACGGAATTGAAGAATACCGATGGCATGATTGGGGCCTCACTTCGTGCGGAGCTTGAAGTTGAACGAAGGAAGAATAAGTTATTGAAGGACGAGTCGGAAGCAATGCAAAAACAGCTCCTATCCGCCTTCATTGAGAAAGACGAACTTCGCCGCGAAGCCGAACATGCGAACCGGGAACTTCAAAAGGCAGCCGATGGGCAAACCGTCAGCACGGATTATATCAAACAATCCGAGAAGATGGAAAAGCTCCGGACTCGCTACAAGCAGCTACAGCAGGTGAGTCACTTTTCTTCAAACTCGTCGGATACCTCGAGCGACGAAGGTGATGCGGATGTTGTATGTGTGAAAGAGAAGCGTCAAACTTTGTGGGAGAACTTTAGCCCCTGGTATTTCCCAAATCCTCCCAAAAAAGGGTTTCATCCTTACGAGGTTCGGGATGATGGTTCATTGGCTGCCCCTAAACCGGCCGCCAAACAAACAAAGATTAAATTATCCAGCTCCCAGAAAAGAATTGTGTCTTCTCGCGGAAGGAATTCCTCCGCGAACGTCAACACTGCTGGGTCTACTACTACACCAAGGGGCCCCCCGATCCAGGGAAGGAGGAAGCCCAAAAGCTGGGTTCGTTGGATTGGGCTGGGAGCATAGGATTCGAGCTGCGCTTGAACCAATTTTGTCGTATACAGACTGCGTATAGCCTCCTCAAACGTGGCTGACATCATCTGTTTTCAACTAGCAATACGAACAATCCGACCTCAAGAACCGCGAACTCGAACGAACGCTCAAGACCGTCCGCGCTGGCGCAGAGGCTAGCGCACAGAAGGTAAGCAGTATTATTTTTTATATTCTCATATGCAACAGCTTAGACATTCGATCCACACGTGCGCATTATTTTATTCTGTAAACCCCATTGCTTCACTTCTTCCTTTAAGCCTGTTTGTATGCGGATGTGAATTTGCTTAGGTGAGTATGCATCTGATTTTGAGATTTAGGCCCAGACGGATCAGATTATTGAGAACCTCCAACGCGAGAACGCGATGATTGCCACAGCATGGTATGATCTATCAAGCAGGTTACAAAGTAATCACTTCGTGTTGCAGCGGCGGAACGAGAATCATAAAAGTTGGTTGAATAAGCAGAGGCAACTAGTTAATGGTAAGTGAACTATTCTTGATCATTGTGATACGTATAGCAGTGTGCATGATTTAGAATTTTATTGTGTACCAAGCATGCTAACAAAGGTTCGCTAGCTCCGCGAAAATAGGAGTTTCTACAGGCATAATGTTTGACTAAGACGCCTCCTGTCCGCTATCCAGTTCCTATTCGCAAGCTGCATACGACGCTAGGCACCGCATGTTTAAATCTAACAAGAGGAAGTGTTCTTCTATTAGTTTAGTATATTCACCTCAGATGTTGCAGGACATGAGCGTCTGTTACACTACGTCGATTATTGCACGAGGCCAGCGTACATAAAACCTAGCCAGTACCTAGGTGGTTTAATCTCTTTTCCCTCTCACGTCTCTTTTGTCTGTACAGGGGAAATTGTAGCATTCACATAAGGAGACAATATGTATAAAGGTTATCAGGACATATACGGACGAGGATTGGTGTTGCAATTGGCTGTTGTATATATACACCCACAAGTTAGATTATACCCCGTTTTCGAATATATACAAGGACATGCCCAAAGCGTCCATGAGTTTTTGCTTTTGGAATTCTGAGAATACTTGAGCATCTATCCTTGAACATGTGCTAACGGCAGAGTTTATCATGGATAGTCATACGGTAGACCCAAAAAGTACTCGCTGACTAATATTCACTGTAGAAGGGTGTTTATTGTAATTTCTGGAACTAGTATATAGGGGCGTAACGAAACCTGTCGGGTCTCTTTTTAGGACCGAGTAGAGCGTCTCAAATAGTCGGTGTTGTATAGTTGAATGTGTCTCACTTGAGTTCTCACCCCTTTCCCGCATGCTCCATAGCCCCTTGAGAATTCAAAGATGGTATTGTTGCTTAGCGTGCAAGCTTGCATTCAAGGCATTCTCGACTTATGGAATTTAAAAATCTTGAATTGGTCACGTTTTACATACACAAGAATAGGTGAAAGCGGCAGGTATGGTACAAATCGTGATGCTTCCTTCATCCACGTACTCGTTTCCCCAGCTTTCCTCCAAGGGCAGAGGACCGTACATGCAAGCCAAACGTACATCCATTCTATTTGTTCTGAAATCACAGTCTCATAAACAGCCGTGGTGCTTAGTTACCTCATAAGTGAATATGGATAATCTAAGTTGTTAAGAGACGACCACCGTTATTACTAATGCTCAGGTCGCGGGCGAGTTGTGGTTTATTGGCCGGTTAACCTGCTTAGGATGCCGGTCTTCTTGTTGTTCTCGCCGAAAATCTTCAGAAGGCTGTTCCAGACCTGGCCGGGCTCCTGGCTGGCATCAATACTCTTCCAGATGCCGGTGTCCTTGTAGTAGCCAACGACGGGAACGGTCTGGACGTGGTACGTAGCCAGACGCTTCTTTAAGGCGTCGGCGTTGTCGTCGGAACGTTGAATCAGCGGCTCGCCAGTAAGGTCATCCGTCATGGGCTTCTTGGGGGGGTTGAAGATCTGGTGGTAAGAGCGGCCCGAGGCAGGGTGCACCAATCGTCCCGTGATACGTGCCACGAGCAATGCGTCGTCAATCTGCAACTCCACCGCATGTTGCAGCTTCTGGTTCTTCTCCGCCAGCATCTTGTCGAGCGCGCCGGCCTGGGCGACCGTACGGGGGAAACCGTCAAGAATGAAGCTGGAGTGATTGCTATGTTAGTGTCTCTCTGTTCCGTCTAGAAACGATGTATTGCGATGCCATGCTAATAAAGCTGCAGCCAAGACCTACCCGCCCTTGCACTCATTGTTGTTAGCCAGCTCTTCCTTGATCATGCCGATCATGATCTCGTCGCTGACTAGACCGCCGGCATCCATAATCTTCTTGGCTTCGCGGCCCAGGGGAGTCTTCTTGGCGACCTGTGATCGCAGCATGTCACCAGTAGCCTAGATTTAACTTGTCAGTTGCCATATTGATTTGAGGGAATTCTTCGCATGCCGGAATTTGACGCACCAAGTGGCAGCACGAAAACTTTTCTTTTATCTTGGGTGCTTGTGTGCCCTTTCCTACAAGCAGAGGCACATTGTCAGTGAAATCCGAGCCGTAGAGCCGAAATACTGAGGAACCGAAGCCCGATGCGCTTATCTTAAGCAAGTGCCAAAAGCCCGACTCGGTGACGTACCAGCTCCGGGAGGACCGATCAAGATCATGCGGACGCTTTCGGTCGTTAAAGGTTGGCCGGATTGGCGCTGCTCTAGGCGCTTTACGCGCTCCTCGAGGCTGGTCACGACATCGTGCAGCCGCTTAAACTCGGAATCGATGGCACCCATGGTGAACTAACGTGCGCGAGGAGGAAACGGGCCGGACCGAGGTAGAAGGACGGGAGATGAGACAGCGAGTAGTTAAGAGCTGCTGCGAGATAATATAGAGAGAGGGTGAGTGGAGAGGGTGTGACGCGGGAAAAGAGAAAGAGAACGAAAGAAAAAAGAAGAGTGAGAAGCTCCAAAGACGAAGTCTGCGAGGTCGGGCTTGTAGAGGCGTCGGATAGACAGGCAGAGGTACGAGCAGGTTGCGACAATATGTTGCGTAGACACGATTACAGTAACAATGGCTGTATGGGGACGACGTAGCGGACCCAATTGGGTGTTTTGACTGGCTGTAGGTGTCATGTTAAGTGGATCCCTAGCCAGTGGGTGCGATCTTAGTGGCTTATCTGCCCTGCCGCTTGCCTCTGCTGGGTTAGTACCTATGGTGTAGGCTCTTGGGACATGGGACAGCATTCACAATTCCATCCATCCACCCGCGGCATCTTGGTTCGGTTACCACTAATTGTCCCGATACCATAGGTATATCTACAATTTAGCAGAGGCTTCTTTCTG
Organism: Xylaria castorea; assembly: GCA_022495115.1. Taxonomy (NCBI): domain Eukaryota; kingdom Fungi; phylum Ascomycota; class Sordariomycetes; order Xylariales; family Xylariaceae; genus Xylaria; species Xylaria castorea. The sequence goes on along the minus strand of MU382638.1, from coordinate 170,127 downwards.
TATTGTTTTCCGTGGGCAATCGAGCGGTAGATCAATGTTGCGCAGCATAAAATACTCATGAATTACAGAAAAGATAATTTGATGCCATACGCTATATTCCCATTGAGGCCAATAAGCTGAAGGGGAAAGGACAGCGATCTTAGTAAAATCGACCGGCTATGTTTACTCAGCTGTCTGATCTTGACGAGCTTTGCAGAACCTTAGCTCAAACTGGTTTCCGGTAACCTACAGTATATTCGTCTAAGCAGAAATACCTCCCTTGGCTATTTTTATTATCCACCAGTCAGCGAGAGGATTATTGTCTATCCAGTATGGTACCTGCATTCCAAATAGCGTGCTGTCACAAGCCATATACCTCAATTTAGAACTCACCCAGGATCGATATGTAGACCCTTATCTAATCTTAGGTGTTTTCTAGCATAGTACCTACCTACTTAGGTACCTATACATGTGCCATGGTCAGCCACAGATATCTTATGCAGCCTCATCAATGAGCACATGGCGGGGCATCTGTGTCCATTCACGACGCTAATCCGAAAGAGGGATTGAGCTTGCCTAGGATTTAGTACTTCGATAGGTACCAAGGCAGCCTCACGGTTACGACACACAGCTAACCTCGCAGCCTTCTTACCATCATCAACTCTCGTCTCACCAAACCATCGCCCTTCTACCTCCCGCTACCCCCCACATACATACCGCAAACACCGCCGGAATCGTCGACACAAGGGCCCTCGTCTTTACGATGCCTGCCACCACTGCTGAGACGCTCTCGTTCGTCAGCAGAAATGTCACCGTCGCACCCCTCGTTCTGTTATCCGTCGTAGACCACTTCAACCGGGCAGCTAAGGGAACACGAAAGCGCGTTGTCGGCGTATTGTTAGGCCAGAACGATGGAAAGAATGTCCGCGTATCGAATAGTTTCGCAGGTTCGCCATAGCACCCCACGCCCATTTCCACATTTGCCCCGGTTAGCTAACCCGGTTTCGCCGTTTTCAGTGCCGTTCGAGGAAGAGAGCGATGACCCCTCAGTTTGGTTTCTAGATCACAACTACGTGGAGAACATGAACGACATGTTCAAGAAGGTGAACGCACGAGAAAAGTTAATAGGCTGGTACCACTCCGGACCCAAGCTTCGCGCCTCCGACCTGGAGATCAACGAGCTCTTTAAGCGATACACACCGAACCCTCTGCTTGTCATCATTGACGTCCAACCAAAGGAATCTGGCGTACCGACAGACGCATATTTTGCCGTGGAAGAGATTAAAGATGTAGGCTGCTTTTTAATCTCAACCCCGATCAGCTGAGCTGACAATGTGTGATTATAGGACGGTACAACTACATTGAAGACATTCGTACACACACCTTCCATAATCGAGGCCGAAGAAGCCGAAGAGATAGGAGTCGAGCACCTTCTCAGAGATATCCGTGATGTTGCTATCGGCACACTATCAACCCGCATCACAAATCAGCTGCAGTCACTACAAGGACTGCACTTACGTTTGCGCGAGATCCAAACCTATCTCCAAAAAGTACAAGACAAGCAATTACCAGTGAACCATGCTGTCCTCGGCAATCTGCAGGACATATTCAACCTCCTGCCAAACCTATCTACACCAAAGCCCGGTGGCGAATCTAAGGGCTCCAACGTTGGTGAGCTAGGTTACGCCATGAGTGTCAAGACGAACGACCAGCTTTTGGCTATCTACCTCAGTAGTCTGATTCGAGCTATTACCGCCTTCCACGACCTCATCGAAAACAAGATTCAGAACAGGCAGCAGCAAGAAGAGAAGGAAGCAAAGAAAGAAGAGGCCGCCGCGGAGAAGGAGAAGAGCGAAAAGGAGAAGAAGGAAGCTGGTGCAAACGGCTCCAGTGCTGACACCGGGGACAAGGGCTCCGAGAAAGAAAAGAAGAAATAGATAGGGTTATGCTGGGACATGCGAGTCAACAGGCAGCAGGACGTCACAAATGAAGCGGCAATTGTGGCCTCACCTAAAACCACAGAGGCCATGTATAATATCCTGTCTTCGATTAAACAAGATGAGGAGGCCATCTGGGCTGCGATCGGCAGCTTCTGGGCTAATAGACGATGAATGAAGCATGCATGGTGAAATACAAGCTAACATCGTTACTGCAATATCAATGTCGAGGCGTTACAGCAGATGATTTGAGGTCTAAGAAGACTCACCTGCCTATGTATCGACTTACGATGCAGGCTTAACAATTGCCTTGGGAAGTAGTGATTGAAATCTCGTGCCTCATGTTCTGAGAATGTCTCCTTAGGTTGTTAATACCGTTACTTGTGTAAGTCTATTGTTGTGTACAACTCCAAAACCGCGCTGCGGTAGGTCCCAGAGCCTTTCTCACAGTGGTGTGCTGAGCTATAAATCGTAGTAACATATTCACATAGTATGAGGACACCCATCTAACAACCCGGCCCGCTCGGACCTCCTCTGTGCATTGCCTCCCGCTCGTATAAAACCCGTCTAAAAATTCGCCAAACGCCGCTCTCGTAGCAGTCCCTTTCTTATCTTTTCCTCATATCCATGGTCAGAACCAGGAGACTAGTGATCTTAATAATGAACATCGCGACGTCATAGACGTCATAGATCCCCAACCAAACCAGCGCCCTCTTCTCTACCCACGATACGCTCCTCCATGTACCCGCCTAGCGCCGCGTTCCATTTCTCGGCCAACACGCAGGCGAGGAGGTGCTTGCAGCAGGACACCCCTCCTCCCGCACCATCTTTCCCGTCTGCGCTTAGCCCGCCGAATTCCCACGTCTGGGCTGCGTCTTCGTGACTACTCATTGCGCTATCTCCGGGGAAAATCTGATACCCGGTTTCAGCTACGGATGATTCAGCCGGGGATGAGAATATAGGCGTAGGAGAGGGGAGCGGTGGGAAGGCAGAGAACGCGAAGGCTGCGCATGTGCAGTTCCAGCTCTCTAGCCGGACTATGTAGACCCTCCCCCCAGAAGATGCGGAGTGCTGCCGCCGGTGGGATTGTGGTTGGGCCGAGCGGACTAGATGGTAGAGGGGTAGCGGTTTGTTCTCCTCTTGCATGTTTAGAATCGCGCCATCCACTTCGGATTTTTGGGCTGAGGTTATAGTGACATCATGGATGTTGGTAGGTTGCTGAGTAGCATCTTGTTTGAGAATCACGCGCGTCACGAGTCGCCGATCGAGCAAGTCAAGTGCAGGGAGTAATGTAGATGGGTATAGAACGTGAAGAGTTGTTAGGATGGTGCGATAAGCTGGCGGTATAAGTTTAAATGGATTGGTTGATGGGCTTGCGCCGACATGCTGGTTTGAGGATTTATGAGATGAGACCGTTGTAGTCGCATGGTCAGATATTGGGATTAATGGGAGACTTGAGATGAGAGATGTTAGGATATCCCGAGGGGTTGGAATTGTCGCCATCATGCTTCATTGGCTCTTGTCGTGGGTGTCAACTTGTAGTCTCTGAGAATAACCGTGATAAGTGTGAAGGTGATGTGACTGGAGACACATTGATTAAATCTTACAAGATTGATCATCTTATTGCTATATGATCCTTTACATGTTATACTATAACAATAACTTCTCAGGGAGTAAGTGGAAATAAGAATTCATACAAATACACAGGCTTAACTTACACACTTGTAAAATTATACTTACCCGCGCAGTAACCTTAGTAGATATCTAATCGCGACCGTTAACTAGACGGGACCGGACTGTCATTTTCGATTGCCCCACTACGCTATTCATAGTCCCAGTTAACCCGAATTGGGTTAGACTGCGGCTTATTGTGGAGCGGTCGCCGAATAGGATTTAAGGTCATCCATGACGAGACTAGTACTTTAGAACAGCATCTACAAAACACCGGAGCACCTTGAAGGATGTCATCTCCTGAACTTCGGAGCTGGCGTAGCATCGGCCAATTTCCTTCATTTTAAATGCCCAGCTATAGCCATATTCGGGGATCCATAAGCCCCTTAAGGCCTGTCAGCAGAGGGGAAGTGAGGTAGCCAGCTTACCAACTATGCGGTTACTGAACTCTAGAAGTCTCGTAGTGGAGGAGTTCACAGCCTCAAGAGCCCCGGATTATGCCAGTACGTAATTTCCTATTTCGATTGGTTGGAAGATTCGAGATCTCTCGATTTGAGAATCGATCTTCGAGCGCCTCGTACTCCTTCAACCCAATATCCCATTGCACTCAAGGGCATTCGCTCACTCCTGATGCTGCAGTCTTATCCCATACATGGGGTGACAGTGAGGCCTCCCTTAGGGAGTGGAATTCTCGCTTGACAAGACTGAAGAAGTCTAAAAAAGCAGGATTTGCCAAAATTCTATCTACCTGCAAGCGTGCGCGTCAAGATGGGCTCTCATACGTATGGGTCGACACCGTCTGCATCGACAAGTCCAGCTCAGCCGAGTTGTCCGAGGCCATCAACTCTATGTTCGCCTGGTACAAGAATGCAAAGGTTTGCTACGTTTTTCTTGAGGATGTGCGAAGTGACCTGCCTAGTCAGGTCAACATACTGGACGTCTTCCAACGCAGTAGATGGTTCACCAGGGGCTGGACCCTGCAGGAGCTTTTGGCTCCTGACTATATCTTATTTTTCTCACGTGATTGGATAGAACTCGGAACTAAGAAAGGTTTGGCAAGCTCAATCTCCCTTGTGACGGGAATAGACCAGCTTTGCTTATGCAAGGAGAAGAAATTATACGAGTACAGTATTGCACAGCGCATGTCATGGGCCGGACTCAGATCCACTACTCGAGAAGAAGACATAGCATACAGCTTGCTAGGTCTATTCGGTATCAACATGCCGTTACTCTATGGCGAAGGGGAAAGGGCGTTCAGACGTTTACAGGAGGAGATCATAAAGGTTTCAGATGACCATAGCATCTTCACCTTTGATACGTTGAGTTCACGGGACTCTCTGCTAGCAGATCATCCCAAGCATTTTCGCAACTCTGGTCAGATTCAGCCAAGATTTGAAGCGAGATTGACACCACCGTTCCAGTTTACGAACGCGGGTTTATCATTGTCAACGCCCTTGATTCGCACTTTGTCTCCGTTCTGGGTTTTAGCCGTACTCAACTGCTTTGAGGTCGACACCGATCATGGCTCGCGATTGCTACAAATCTGTTTGCCGCTTCTAGGCAAAGACAACACGTACATGCGTGCTCGTGATCCCATCAGTCTGATTAGGAGGCCCTTAAAAGATGCCAAGACAGAGGTTCAGTACGAGCTCCAGAATTTGACGACTTCAACTGTTACTAGCTACCTGGTGACCTACTTCACTCGGGTTTATCCTGCGTTTGGATCTGAGCTTGACGGTGTCATGAAAGGATTTGCAGATGACGACGTGCGAAAGTCGGCCTTTATGCTAATATTTCCGCGTGGTATGGCTAACTACAGAGTCGTCAATGCATATCCGTCTGGGGCTCTTCAAGAAGACACAAGCCTGTTCTGTCCGCCCTTCGGAACAAGTGGTCATCCATTTTCTCACGGACTCATTGTCTTTGAAGAGATTCTGGAAGATATGAATGCAAGCACAACATCAAGCACGGCGCAGACATTAGGGACCGGCAAGCGAATCGGGATCTACCTAGCGCAGTCCGATGACTCTGCTGCGTGCAATTGGATGTGCCGCCTTGTTCCCGACCCAGAAGAAGATTATTACGAACGGAGTAGCGAGTCGTGGCCCTTCGAGGCGGACCCAGATAGTTGGGGTCGCTACGATCATGATCAGCATTTTATTGTAGCTGGTCACTCGCAGCTAGCATATCACAACCGGCCGCGTCAGGTGGTTCTTATCGAGATTGCTTTCGATGTGCAAGCTACTCGGCAGGTCAAAGTGTAATCCACATCGAGGATAATTTATGTCGCGATACGGATATAACGTGATGTTGTCAGTCGTCGTAACTAGCCCAGCTACGCGTACTAGCCACGCAGATTCTCCTCCTCATAGTACCATGGTCCACTTCACAGCTTTACGTCTCATCATAGCCAGCAACCCCAATGGCAGGTATCTCTCGTCGACAAGCCTAGCGCCACCCCAGCGCTCCTTGAGTTCGTCTTGATACAATTGCAGAACCCATTGAATCTGGAGAACTATGGGATTTTCCCAGTCCTTGATTCTAGCACGACATAGTGCGTCTGTTACAAACATCTCTAGCTTTGCACCCTTCTGACTAGGGACTTCTAGAAGTTTGTTGTAGGCCACCGCAAGAACACGACTATTCGACTCGCGATGGCGCGTGTACTCCTCAAAACTCATAAAATCATTATCCTCGCCTGGGACGAGCACCTTATCCAAGACTAATCGGGCATACTCGAACCACAGGCTCTCTGGATATAATATACGCAGGCGGTCCAGACGCTCCTCAGTGCTCTTGAGCCTCCCAAGCACCTTACGAGCTTCATCATACTCTTCTTTTTCATTCTTTACTGTGATGAGACAGTCAGTGCCTGTATTTTATACAGTTCCCAGATTGCCACAGAAGAAGCAAGCAACCTAGGAAACTCATGGGGATATTAGGTTCCTATAGGGGACTTACGGTACGTGCGCATAATACTATCGGGCGATGACTCCAGCTCGCTCTCGAGAAACCGATTCCGATAAGCTAGATACGTAATAAATGGATTCTTGACACCCAAACCACCCATTTTTTCAGGCAGAAAGATAAAGGCATCCGGCACGTCTGAAACTCCAAAGCGCTCTTTGATCTTGGACTTGAGGTAGTCGACGACGCTGCCTTCGACCGTTGTCTGATTCTTGTCGTCCTGGGGCAGATCTGCAGGTTTAAACAGCACCCTTTGAATATGCTGGTATGTCTCCAGCACACTGTCTACGTGTTTCAGGCCAAAACAATACCCAGGCTCTCCGAGAGTGTGGCTGAAGAATCGGCTAATGCAACTATTCCATGTCTTGACCCAATCAAGAATGTTGTTGCAAGCCGCCAGTTGCTTGCGCAACTGGCCTACATGCTCACCGATTTGATCTTGATCGAGAACCCACTCTCCACTGTCTTGGTCTAAGAGGAGGTGACCGATCCGAACGACGCCTTCAGGCAGTGTTGCCTCGATTTCAGCATCACGGCTCTTCTCGGGGTTAGTTAAATACACCGAACCGGTCTTGCTCTTATTGAACTCGACACCCATGACGTCTGCGAATTCTTCCATCTGTTTCCATGCTTGAGCGCAGCGCGAAGTTTGCCCACACAAAAACAAGTCGTCGTGAAGACGGTATAGTAGCATTCCTGTCGCCTTATTGATAGCCAGGTCCATGATGAACAGAATCATCTCGCCGGTGAGTTTCTCCGGCGCATGAGCCATCGGTACGCCACGTTGACGAATTCTGGGCTCTCCAGTAGGCGACTCCCCTGGTGTCGAAACCATGTTGAGCGGCGCTTGGAGGACCTTTCTGTAAAAGGACACGATCCTCTCAGAAAATCCCAAGAATCGCATTACCGCGAAGATTGTTGTGTGAGAAAGTCCAGTAGCGTACCATTGGAGATCTGACTGGATAACTGCGGCCTCTCCATACAACGTACGATGTACTATCGACTCCGTGGCTAGCGTACGGAGAAGCTTCTGTTTTACATTGAAGTTTTCGGGCGCTTTCTCATTTCTCCCCTCCTCCTCGTCCTCTTCGACATTGCCGTCGTTGACATATGCTCGATTCTTGCCAATTGTTGTCTCCGAGGCCGGAAGTTGTGACAAGAAGAAAGACTCTCGAAATAAAATTGAACGGGTGGTGTCCACCCCCGACTTCGACTCGAGTTTCGTCCCAGAGAAGTATTCGAATCTTACCCGGTCGACGTTGGTCATAGCTTCGCCCGCTCGCCAATTCCATGCCCCATCATGACGACTTGTATCCTGACGATTTAAGAAACGGGTGAGAGCACCCTTCAGCCCAACGCAGTTCTTTACACCAACGTAGTGGATGAAGATTGCTTGCAAGACATCTTCGTCCATCCAAATTCGATACTTTCCATTCAACTGCGGCCGTGGCAAAACCGGTATGCCCTGTTCACCAGCTTCCCAAGACCAATTGTCGAAGTCGGCGAACCGCATATTCAAAACGTCAGCGATCTCATTGAGGACCACTGGGCTTCCGAGGAACTCTCGTAAAATAGCCTGCTTCTCATCGCTGAGAAGGTCCTCGGCGAGTAGTCCATTTATGCACCAACCCAAGACCTCACGACTAAAAGGCTCGTCTCTAGAGAACAACACTTCTTCATGCCTTTGGATTTGAGACCTCAGCGACTCCAGCGACTTCTTGGCTTCGTCGCTACTGAAGAGACCCTGCATGTACTGTTCGATCCTGGCCTCATCAGTTTCGAGCGGTGTAAAGACGACCTCTTCGAACTTCTCACAGAGCTCTTTGAGACGCTTTTCCTGGCGATCGAGTTCTTCAGAACTGCCATCAGAGTCGGGCGCTTCGCTTATCGGCGTTGTCGAATTCATCCATTCAGTTACAAGACGAGACCACAAATGACCGATGCCAAGTTTTCGGCTCTGCACTTCCAGTTTCGAGCGGAGCAGTGCCTCATATGACTGCAGCATCTGGAAAGGTATGGAGGTATCATAGGCAGATTGTTGGAGCCATAAATCGATGTTTAGGACTCGTATGTCCTGCGCCAGCTCTATTTCACAGAGACTCTTCACGCCGCGGAGGAGCTCGGTGATCCTCTCACGAATATTGTCAGGGTGCTTCTCAACCGCAGTTAGCACCTCATTTTTGCGAGATTCGTATCTGCCTCGTTGCTTCTCGAGCTCACGAATCTTGGTTAATGAGATCGACTGCATAGTCTGAGAGAGGACCGACGAAGGCTGCGCCATTGTTGCTGCTGTTGCGAGGATATGCAGACAAAGTGAATTCGAGAAGAAGCTGGAGAAGAGAGAAAGCAGGGATTGCATAAGTTAGTAAACAACGATCAGCTTCCAGCTATTATATATGTACACGGAGATGGTTCGATATCATCCCCGGTTGGTGCTTCGTAACCTATCATTCAGCTAGAGACGCCACAACCGGGGCTGCACGGTCCCTGGCCCTCCGCATTAGTGCACAGCTGCCTAGATACCCCGACTTCTAAGGTTAGTAGTTATTACCTATTTGTGATCGGAAAGGATGAGTTATAATGATGACTATTCAAGATGATTTCGGGCATCAAACACATTTGTTTACGATTGGTGGATGCTACCAAGTTGCGAACTCGGACGGGGAGCGAGTGTTTCACGACAAGATCCTCAACAACATGAGCGTATTCTTATACCTATTGAAAACCTCTTCTGATGACTACTTACACTATCTAAGCCCCTAGACGCTTTACTAGACATTATTTTTCAAGTTCACAGCCAGAGTGAAAACCTCGATCCTGATTTAGCGGGTGCGAAGATTCCACACAGAACGAACATATTGCCAGGACCCCTTCACTGCCCAAGTAGAATTGTGACTTGAACAACTCCTAGGACATCCCGTACGACATCACCGCGTGCAACTACTAGCTTGTCAGAATCATGTTTTCTAGTGGCTTTAGGAAGGATGGTTATTGTTGCATAAAGAAGAGTGCTGAGTATGCGGGGGTTCGGCAGCAAGTCCTGAAATAGAGAGTCACATGCCCATTTGTGCTTTAGTATCAGCGCCCAACCTCCTAACACTTGACAGCACGCTTGCGACCGCAGAAAACTACTATCTATAAGACATTGGCCATTGGCCATTGTTTTTAGATCAAGGTTGCGCTGCCGATAAAAGTACCAATCATTACTGTTCATCAAGCTCGAGCTGAACAACTTGCAGGTATGAACCCCTGTTACCAATCTGGCCCCCATGTGTTGTGCTTCTCAGACACAATCCTTATCATGAACAAGATTACATCGCGCCTTCGTTTACGTCTTAAATGCGACGAAGCTAAATAATACGTTCAATTTGCGGACCTCGATTGTTACTAGGGCAGTGTTTAAACTAGTTGTTCTCCAAAAGCGATATCTATGAACTTTTGGCTTGTTTTGATTCGCGAATTTGGAGAGAAGTTGCCTCTTGATTGAGCCCAGTGCAATCAAATATATATATGTAATAGTACCAGATCATGAATGACAAATTGCTAAGCATCAGTGGTTTAGTGGTAAAATCCATCGTTGCCATCGATGGGCCCCGTGTTCGATTCACGGCTGATGCATTTTGCTCTCGAATTTCGCTTTGTTCGTATGTCGTATACATTTTTACACCTTTTTACTATTTCTTATAATTCAATAAGTAGGCTTGCGCTCAAGTAGCCTTTCGGTGAAAGTTGAAAAGAGGAGATAAATTTATAGATCGGGGGTAAAGAAGCCAATAGCAGACAACGATCTCTTCTGATAATGAGTTTCGCCAATATTGTAAGGTGGGATTTTGGTACCTTAACTGTATCAGGCAAATATACAGCATATAGACAGGGCTAGCCAATGGTTTGGGTCCCTTTGCGCAATTACGATGATCTCCATCCACACCCATAATCGATCCCTTAACAAGATCTTGACAATTCACGTTGAGGAAACGAGACGAGAAATTTTGGCTATATGACGCGACTTAACCGTAAGCCGAGTTGGGCCTGGGCCCGGCTGTTGGTACTTTACATGAAACTACTGTAAAGTATGATCTGCAAATCCTGCCGTTCGTTGTTGGTTCTGACATGCAGCTTAGGGAGCCGCTTCGTATGTTATACGGCGGCGATCCACGCGTTAAGAGAACGAACTTCAAAGATATTTTTTTGAACAAGCTACGAGCCCGGTCAAGATATGGCATGTGTCATGATGGATGACGTTTATCACTAATCTCCTACATCGATGTGGGATATGTCATCAATCAGAATTCCAAGCAAAGTGGAACCACGTAAAGAGAATCGATAGATTCATGGAGTCTACCGCATTGAATAAAGCCTTCTCCGCCTCTTATCTATTTGTCTATGACACTGAATGAGGACCGCATCAATGAGCTACTTCGGGGATCTGTATCTTTTACCACATTTGATTCTTCCTAATAATTCAATCGAAAGCGAGAGATGTTCTCACTTCATTAGGTCACTTTTTCTGCTATTGGGTTGTCATCAAGATAAGGAACATCGCCTTCTATTACCCCTGCTATATTTTGAGCACTTTGGCACTCCAAACAAGGAAAGCACCTCACACCAGCAGGCAAACTTGCAAAAAGATTATGGCAAGCAATAGCAGAAGCGACCTACAAGTATTTTAGCCGGCAGAAGATGAACCGGAGTACCCCAAGAAAGATGACATATTCAGATTATACAAAGTTATCACAGTTCTCACTATTATTATTGCCCAAGGAAGAAAGCCCCTATCTAGATGGCAGAGATTACATTGCCAGTATACATATGTGTACGGTCCAAGGGCCCGTGCCCAGTACCCCTGGTCTCCGGAGGTTATTCCGTAACTTTCCATAACAGAAATGATCCGGTCTGATTCTCCCCAGCTGGGTACCCCATCGGGTTGCCGGTATCTATGTATATTGCAGCATCGAGGTTGGAAACTCATGTGATGACCTCAACCGATCCGAGGGTTTGCGTTTATCGTCTTCTCGGCTGTTGTTGGAATTTTTAAGAGTTAAACAGCTGAAGGTACTTGAAGCCAAGATCTATATAGAGTTGACCGGACAAGAAGCGATTAGATTGTCGACAATTTGGAGCTTACGTTGCGCGTGATTGGGTTCGACTTTGAGGGTATCAGAAGTAAGCCTCCAGCGACTCGTGATGGTGAAGGGTGTCACAAAGTTGAATTACTGGCTGTGCGCGCACCAGGAGATGATACCGTAACGAACCATACGCTTCACTTACAAAACAATGTCACAGGTACAGTCGGGGCCACCCCTGCTAGACCTCTGGCTAAGCGACACCCCGGACCGGGCTTCAAGATTACCTACTAGTCAACTGCTCAACCGGCTGATTAGATTCACTTTGAAGATACTGATATCCAGTTACTTGGCCAACTCGTTGGCGAGGACCGGGCACAACGAATGGACACGAATTGATGGAACAGATCTTTGGGAAAGTCGACTTTGATGATTTGGATTTTCACGATAGTGATCTTCTCAAAGAAGCTGGAGCGTTTGGTGACGAGTACGAGGGTTCACTTGTGTGCAACTTGTTTCCGTAAACACACTATGTGTATTCGCTTATTGATCTTTCTCTCTTTTATCGTGTTACTGGTGTCTCAGCGCTGCCTAGCGCAGGTAGTGAAAAAAGAGGTACATCAGCTTTGTATTCGTGATAGGTTATATTTGCTTTTGTTGTCAGGAATAGGGCAGTATATCCCCGCACTGAATTATTCGCTCTCTAAAACTTAACAAGTCTGAATTGAAAATATGTTGACTTGGTAAAACAGCAGAACATTGTCTAAAGTAAGGAGAGCTAACCCCGCTCTAACGGGAGACATTATCACAAGTGCCTACGTAGTAGCACCTAGTTAGACCTGCATATCGTATACATAGTCATACGAGTGCAAGACTCTGCGAAGACTCCGTACGAGGCTTCAGCTTTAGCTCACCTCATATTCAACTGATCTTATATAGCCTACCGAGGCAGCGAATACGAGAGCAAAGCCGGACCCGAAGTAGGCAGAAGGCAGCGAGGCTATTCAGACATATAATCTATAGATCTCTTATCTAGCTAATTAAGAGTTAAGCACTTCATGGGCCTCTTGATCCCCTAGAAAATGATTGCAATTGGAATATTCTTCTAGGCAAGAGAGGCGGCGTTTTATGCTGTTGGTACAGGTAGTGGACCCCAACTTTCAATTAACCTGGAACAGATCAATCCTATCAGCTTACCTACATGGCTCTTCTATGTACCTAATTCGACTCGCTTATCTTGGACCTAAGAATATTTCGATAACAAGCGCCAAGGTCAGAGCGCTGGCCGTAGATGTCAAGCTATTTCTCTTCAATCAGGGGTCAGCTGGAGCACTCTTGTTTCACTACCTCTCCTGGCTCCTCATGTTATAGTTTACTGGGTTACTGTCTTTCACTCTACGTTTTTGTTGCTACCACTTGTATAATCGTTTCATCAGATAAATGTTTTGCTATTTCCGTTCGAATGGCTTCGGCGTCTTTAAATCAAGCGGCTATTTACTGTCGATATCCGATTACTAAGGGAAGCCGTTAGTTTCGTGTTCTGACGTTACGACCAGCGGCAGAGAGCCCGCATGATCGCAGACTCCATGCATCTTTTGAGACGTCAAGTCTAGACCGCGAGAAAGGCAAATTCGAAGCGTTGTCATATGTCTGGGGTAGTTCGGACTTGCCCAGGTCAATTGCTATTGTTGACAATGTCAAGATAAGCATACCTACTAACCTGGCCGCTTTTCTCCTCCACTTGAGAAGAGCTGAACAGCCCTTGCGTCTTTGGGTGGACGCGCTTTGCATCGATCAGGCCTCCCGCGAAGAAAAATCAGACCAGGTTGCATTAATGGCCGATATTTATAGGTCGTGCTCCCACGTCAATGTCTGGTTGCCAAATCCTACGGGAACCACTGACCGGCAACCGAGTGGCAGAACATTGGACCTAGGCGCGTTATTAACCATACTTACGTTCGAGCACTTTCACGAGATACCTGGTTATCGCTTTGACGAGAAAATGCATACATTTTCTTTCCAAGAAACAGACGAGTTCTGTGCTTTATGGGATGGCTTCCTCCTTCTGGCAGCGAGCACGTGGTGGACTAGGGCATGGACAGCTCAAGAGGCATATTTACCCCCTCGAGTTATCTTCTTGCACTATGCCGCAGAGCCCTGTGATATTGACCTTATTATCCGGGCTCAAGTACGTGAACCTGTCCTTCTCGGCCACATCCCACCCTGCTGCGTCAAGGCCATCGACATATTCCCTTCGCAGAAAACAAGAACGCTCCGTGACTTCTTCTCCGCGGTTGGCAAAATTTCAGCTCCTCGAGATGTTCGTCTACAGACGCGCGCTCGCGATGGACGAGACTATTTTTACATCACTGTTGCCTCTTTCGCTGATCGAGAGTCTCATAACGCGCGGGATCGTCTCTACTCGCTTTGGAGTACTACGGGCAACTTATATAAAAACCTCAGGCCTGATTACGAGAATCCTGAACAGGAGGTATTCAAATCAGTATTTATGTGTATGCTAGAAGAGTCTTAAAGTTACCTAAATATCATCTTCAGCTATGCAACAGACTTTCGAGTGTTGCAAGGGCTGAACTTCGGGTCTGGCTCAATAGACATCAGCCAGAAGCCTAGTTGGGTTCCCGATTTTTCGAGAACTTGGAATCCTCAAGTCGTCAAGGCGCACATAGACAGACTCGCGATTTCAAGGAAATACTATGCTTCGGGTTGGTCAAGAGGCCGTGTCAAAGTGAAGGGAACACAACTTCTTCTCAAAGGCTTCTTTATTGACAGGATACACGCCATTGGTCTAGCGGCCAGAAATCTTTACGACCCTCCATCTCTCAAAGAAACTTTGTTACAGTGGGACTATATGATTCAAGCTTTCGAAGCCGCCCACAAGAACGGTGCAGGTTCCGTTCGTACACAACTAGTCGACACTTTTTCTGGAGGAGTCTGCAAGGAACTTCTACCACTTACTCAACAAGCGCTCCTAAAGAGAAAATTCCTTCTTCGCAACATTACGAAAACTAACATTGTCCGGTTAATGATTGAGTGCGGATTTCAGAAGATGGTGTGGGCAGAGCAGTGGCGACCGCTCCGACCAGAGGACCACCCAGGGCAGGAAGAATTGGACGATCTGTTCAAAACTGGAGATATAAACTGCATAAAATATGAGGGTTACCGTATTGCCGTGGTTTCTTTTTTGTTATATAGGTCACTTTTCATTACCGATAACGGTCGAATCGGTCTCGGGGTTGACCACGCAAGCGCTGGTGATCAGATCTGGGGGGTAAATGGGTCCAAAGTGCCTTTTGTTTTTCGACAGTTCAGTTGCGAGAATGAGTCGGTGACACACAATATGGTCGGCGATTGTTATTTGCACGGTGCTATGGAAGGGCAGTTATTACGGAAGGCGGTTAAAGTGACGCTAGTCTAACAAGATGTAGTCTTTTGGGTAGCTGTAGACATTCAGAGAAGCGGGCTTCGGTAGGAGACATACACACTAGTAAGACTACCTCTGCCATGAACGGTCTGGCCAACTGTTATAATACTTCGTACTGATTTTTCAGGAACAAGGAGAGCTCTGTGTATAGATAGACTAGGCCTATGGGAGGTTTAGGGCCTTTCACGCAAAAATAATTGTTTAAGATATAATTACACTTTGGATCATACTGTCAGAGGTTTGCGTCTCAGAGTGAAGAAATAGACCTGTTTGTAGCTAGGGCTCAATAGAGTGATCAATTGATTCCTGAACCACCCCAATCCAGAGGGGGTTCAGTCACTTATATATACAAAATCCCACTAGTCCTACACCATAGGGTAGCTGGTAACAAGTTACCTGACACATACAATCGGACGTGGAGGAGTAAGTACGTACTACAGGAGGCCCGTCGGCCGGGACACCTAGGGGCATCACTTATTTTTATGATACTTTTTGGCGTTACCGCTGTTGCTGGCACCTGAACCAGAGGCTGCGGTGTTACGCAACAGAACTGCAGCGCTATTATAGTACCTTACTGTCATAGCTTAGGTGCCTTGATGTTTGTAGTTACTTACATGCTTGCGGTTGAAACAGCAGTGTGTGGGATGATATTCCAGAGCCGGCTTATTAGATAGGGAACATTGGGATTGCGTTGATACACGGCGATCCAGACGGGAGCAGCATATAATTACCTGTATAGTTTCGCCACCACTATCGATGAGCACTATTCGAGTTGATACGTAGGCGACGCAATGACGAGTGGGCACACATACGTCATCAGTTGCAAGCCCATCTAGTGAGCCGTATCCAAATCGTTGCATAAGCGGACAAACAATATCTATCTTGGAATTTATCAAACACGCTCTCTACTATCGGCAATAAATTTTCAAAGTATATGTGCCATGACTCCGCTTCCGTAGGAAACTTTGTTAGAAATACCTCAAAATATGCTGATGAATTTGTTTGCGATATCAGCATTGTTCTCTTTTACTAAGCAACCCTGAAGTTCATCATAAAGCCACCTGTTGATGAAGTACGGTAAAACATGAGCCCGCTTGAACTCTAACTTAGTTACAATGACAAAAACACATTTGTATTCAACATACAATATTACAAATTATACTGCTCAGCTTCACAATTGCTCAACCGGCCTCATGTATTTGCTTCCAATAGTACATAATCCTCTGTTGAGGCCTACGGGTTATGATGTAATATGTTCTCAGGTACCAGTTAATAACTAGCAGAAGGAACAAAAGTTCGCATTACAGGCATCTAGAGGCATGAGACTACAATTGCCAATCTGCGTTACCTCTTTGGTTTATTTAAACTAGTTCTAACTCACAAGGGTGCGAAGGTGCGATACAATCTATCACCAGGGGTTGTAGCATCGTGTCTTATACCTACTGAATGACGTAAGAGTTAACTGTTGATATGGGTTCTATACAAGCTAAAATTTAGGTACATAGCAAACAAGAAGATTTGTTAGACATAGTGTATTCCCAGGCCTGCCTTAGGGTGGGTGATCTGAGGCATGGCTTTCTTAGCAACTTCTCTCTTAAAGGTAGCAATGTAGATGCATGTATACTTTAGTTGAAGTAGTACTTCGGTACAAGGGCCCCATCAACAAACTGGGCAGTTACTACTTAGAGCAAACAACTGTAGACAGTAAGTTGACGCATGGCTGAGTGAATGGTTCCTTCCCACTTGTGTTGCCCTTTTACCCTTCTCCACCATCTATATAAATGGCCTTTCTCTCCCACCATCAACCTTTCTTCTCTCCCCTCTTTCTCCCACCTTTCATCTTTCATCTCTCCTCTCTCTCTCCAGCCACAACATCACTCATCTGAACCAAAGCATAACTCTGTCACACCATCAAAAGCAGAACATTGCCAAGCTGCACAACTTAACTGTCTACAGAGGTTACTTATACATGCTCACGGTTGCTTTGCCCATCCGATTCTCAAGTTGCACTCTACTGTGAGTTATAGTGCTCTACTCCTTGCACTCTATTATAAGTAACTTTCACGATGGCATCTTGCTAACCCATCCAAGGCCTATACAACGCAATCTCAGCTGCCTCAACATCGCAATTTATACCCTGAATACCCCATACTCAACCAAGGTCAAGAACTAAGCGAAATGGCACCACCCACGAACGACGAGATGGCGATCCGCCGACAATTGATCCGCCAAGCGCTGACACGATTGGATCCCCAAGGAACCACTCCAGCTATTCTGCGTGATCGTAAGTTGTTTGCCAGTTCACATCGTTCTCTTCCCAGTTAATTAAAATGTTATACTCACGTTAAACTTCCCTCACCCTTACAACCTATATGTATCTTGTCTAAGACGCATATTGATTAACTGATGATATCACAGTGATCATTGAGATGGGAGCCCGTCATCGAGATACGGGAGGTGCTATTCTCCAAGCCTCACTGGTGCCATCTGCAGTCGGCATTCAGCCCCAGCAAGGACAGCCCCAGCAAGGACAGCCTCAGCAAGGACAGGGTCAACCAACCCAGGGACAAGGCCAGCAATCTGGTGCTGGTACTGGACGTGGTACCGGAGCTTCTACTGGTCGAGGATCTTCGGGCCGGCAGTAAGCAATTCGACGTTCTCTTTCACGGGATCTGTAATGAGTATGAGGAATGGAGGGCTATTAGCACGTCGCTTGCTGGAAGGATAGATCACATGCAGCACGTCGCTTGCTAGAAGGACAGATCACATGCAGCACGTCGCTTGCTAGAAGGACAGATCACATGCAGCACGTCGCTTACTAGAAGGACAGATAACAAAACTGATGAAACTCAAGCTCGGTGCACATCTCGACTACGTTTGTGTAATGACCGTGAACCTAGACTTAATGATATCCATGTGGTGCAGATTTAGTTCTTGTAATATATAAAGCTGTTGAAGAGCCATGCCGTCTTTGTAGAATCTGATTGACGAAGTGTATTATAGAATGGCAACTAAGTTAGTCAATTTTCTTAAGGTAAGCAACACTTTGGCAACTGACTTGAGGAGTATCATCTGATTTACCATACTAAAGTTGGGTGCTAGGGAAGTCTAGGAAGATAATTTAAGTCGCACTGAGAGATGAAGGTTTGTATTCGTTGCGGATGAAAACGCAGTATATTCGTTTCATATGGAATCGAACCTCTAACGACTATCTCACACAATAGTGAAGACAATGCACAGTAACCAGCATTAAGGTGTCTTTAACTATGCCAACAGGCTTTGCAGATAGCTATCAAAATAGTCCGACCTTGCTGCAGCCAAGTCAAGCGAGAAAGTACCATGTTCCGAATGGATGCTTAGCATAGTGTAGTTATCAGCCGGATCGCCGACCGGGTATGGTGAAGCTGCCCACGCAAGATTGATAGACGGCGAAGTAGGATCGAGAACCGTCTTAGAACCACCATCATGGACCCAGGAGGAGCAGCCCTTGCAGAGTGCGGTCAATGTCCAGTGCGTCTCGTTCGTAACTGAGCCCTTGAGGACAGTGTATTCTGCCGCCTCATACGGTTCGGGGATTTCATGCACGCTTGAAGAGGGGCTGTCAGTTCAACTTTAAAAGGCAACGGGGAATCTACTCCTTACGATGCCCAACGAGATGAGACGACCGACGTATTCCCGTTCGCCCAGGCCATCGCAATCGTGTTGTTAATCATGTGTCCGCCAAAGGCTATCCCGGCCCACTGAGCTGTCTTCGGCGCGACTATCTGGAGTATGATATCAAATGGGCTAGCGGTAACGTTCGGGATGGCTAGCCTGTAGGAAATGGACGCGATTCC
The DNA here is from genome assembly GCA_022495115.1 of Xylaria castorea. NCBI lineage: Eukaryota > Fungi > Ascomycota > Sordariomycetes > Xylariales > Xylariaceae > Xylaria > Xylaria castorea. The sequence continues at coordinate 151,232 of MU382638.1, read as the reverse complement.
AACCGTACTGCTGGAGTAGCATACCTCCGAGTCCGGGTCGCAATACTGTACGGATGGTGTTGCTGGGGCCGCTGGAGCCGATATGCTGGCCCCAGTGAGAGCCATAATGGCTACGACAATCTGAAGAAGACCCATGACGAGACAAGGATAAGCGAGAAACCAAGAATTGCGTGATGAACATGTAATTGAGTTGGTCGTGCCCACGTTTAGATTTTATAAGCTGGGGTTTCTGGACCTTGAAAAGGTTCCCAAGTTAACTACTTTACGGAGGATCGAAGCTTTTTACCCGCTATGGGCTTGCCCTTCCTTGTCCGCGACATGATTGTTGGCCAGCGATTCTCTCGGCATTGAAGATGATGATTGTCACCTATGTCTTGGTAATCGACTGGCGTTGATAGGCAGACGGCGTCTCCCCACTAACCAGTATATTAACCCACGAGTTTTGGCAAATCAGCCTTACCAGCTGGACGCAACTTTGCCAAGGTCATGTAAAGCGGCTGAAGTCATGTCGAGGTGGGGTGCAGCGACCAGAAGTTGGCCAGAAGTTGGGCATGTAGGCCATATGCGACATCATCATATTCCATACTTGCCGAGCAAGGAAACTGGGGTATCATGCTCCATCTCCTGTCAGCTGGTATAGTATTATGAAGTATTACTGAAGTATTGTTCACTTTGGGACGGTGCCTGTAGTCTGGGATAAAGCGACATATGCTCGGAGGATGGCCTCCGGAGACAACGCCAATTGGCCGGCAGTGTTCCAAAACGACTTCTAACGGCGATGATATGATTTTTAGTAGATTGGAATTCATTTCACATCCTCGGAGGAACGGCGCTTATGGTGGTGGATTAGCAGGTGGTGGACGACGAGTTTATGATAAGCGCGTATTTAAAGCATCTCCTACCCTACGCGCAGGGTAAGCGCGTTTGGAGCATTCTCCAACAGATGTAGGGTGACAGCACCTTCGAGACATAAGTAGCGTATTGGGCTAGGCAGAGTGACCCTCCTTAGGAGAGATTATGGCATGGTTGTTGGCGCGATAGGATGCTGTACGATTGGCTGGCCGCGGAGGTGTTGGATGACATGGATGAAGTCATCTAAATCTGGGGTTCAGCCGTTCTACCGGACGTTTACGGAGTACTTAGATGGGAGTGGAGAATATATGGATGGCCCAAGCTCCTGGAGTACCTACGTACAGTACTGCGTAGGTCTACAGTAAGGCGGTCCAGCTCCCCACACATGTTGAAAATGCCGATTGGTGGCTTGGCTTTCAGGCGGGGCATTAAGCTTTATCTTGATCTCAAGTCAACAAACGAAGCCTCAAAGTCTTGTAAAGCGCGTCACAACAACTCCGATACTCCCACCAGTTTCCCCAGCCAGACTTTCGACACCATGGCGCCAGGACAGAAGATGTACCCGCGGGCCACCGTTAAGAAAATAGTCAAGGCCCACTCGAAGTGTAACGTCAGTAAGAACGTAGACGTCATGGTAAGACTGAACCTATACGAATGTCTACGTCGCGCGTGTCCTGACGCGTCTAACAAACGCCTCTGTCTACAGATCTTTCTCGACTACGTCTTATTCATGCAAACGTATGATATATCACCAAGCTACGTCTTATGAACGAGTCAATTTCTAATCATCGAAATAGACTGATCAAAGAGGCGACAATCGATGCGAAGCAAGCGGGCGAGCGAAACATCAGTGCCAAGAGCATCCGAAAGTCGACGCCTGTATGTTCCACCCAGGTCGCATCAATGCCGGTGAACTCACTAGAAACGTAATTGATAATCATTATAAAAGGACACCCTAGCCAAATTCAAAGGATGAAGTGTCTACACACCTCAAACAAGGCGCGCCAAACGACACAAAGAACCCCTCATTTCACCCGCCCCGACAGAGTGCAATCATCTACGAGCAATGTCGTATTGTGAGCTGCTCAGCCACTACACAACACATTAGACCAGCGACGTTGATACCATGAACATACCCCTCTGGACGAGAAGCGATCGAGATACATCGGGCTGTGGTGGCACTGCTGGTTTGGTGGATCGCTGGATCTAATTGGAGGGTACAATGTCACGAAAAGCGCGATAATTCCGACGAGAGACTGCAGATCAGCTAGGCTAGACTAGATTCGTCCCCATCTAAATGGATGGTGATGCTAACTAATTGTGAGGATTGCTCGAGTCATGCAGCTGATTTGGAGTTGGAAATGAATCAGTAACAATGCTCCTGTTGTGGAGTACAATAGCACTGTGCGACAGAGCTCCGTTATGCGATAGGGAGCAGTGTTGAACCTAAGATGATTAAAATAAAGCATTCTTCAACAATCATGTACTTATGCTTCACTCGAACTATTAAGCTAGCTTTATGTTTGGCGCACAAGTACTATGTAGAATTCGTTACGGTTCTCTGGTGTTCTGAACTAGCCCCCATCTGCTCGTTAGCGTAGGGAGTCATGTGCGTACAGGGGCGCAATCAAGTACCCTAGGCAGACCCTAGTTAGGTACAGTACCCAATGGGCTGCAGATCCCGAAATCCAAAGTTACCAGTACCGGGAGCGGTTAGTGTAGCCTAGCCCCAGAGCAAGCCCCATGGCAGAGGTACCGACAGGCCACAGCTGTGCCCAAGCTAACCTAACGTAACGTCATGTCACTGGTCAGTGGAGGAGCGCCAGGACAAAAGCAGCAAAAGCAACCCGAACAACATCAAAATTCCGATTTCGTCGCTGCACAAACAATACCAACAGACTATCTCAACCACCTCACACACCTCCCTACAACAGTAACCACCACGCCTCTTCCATATCCTAGGAAAAACAGTTCTACCTCCCCGCAAGATTGTTAATTCAACACTCTGTCTTTTATATTGCTAATACAAAACCATCCCCCAAAAGGGACAATTCTGTTCTTGTTAAAGCTCCTGCGCTCCCCCACCTTCGATTGTTTTTGTCACGCGAACAGGGCGACCTGTCTGGAACAAACCACTTCTGCTCCATAACGCTTCGATCGCGGCCGCTTGCCCATACAGACACCCGCTCTCTACCCCCTACGCACATCAGAGCCGATACTAGCTACGCGCTCTCTTACCGCAATGGCGTCTCCCGCTGTCCAGAACCCGCCTGCCTCGGCCGAGTCCAAGTTGGCTAAGAAGAAGAAGGCCAAGGCTGAGCGTACCGAGTCCCCGGCTCCCTCTGCCTCTCCCGCCCCTGAGAAGGCTGTCTCTGTGTCCGGCGCCGACGCTTTAGACGACAGCTCGGAAAGTCCCTACGTTCGAGAGTTGCAGAAGTACGTAGTCCCCATACCCTTGCCAGCCTTACTCGCTAGCTTCCTCTGCCCTTGACATGTCACTTGAGCTTGTCTAACCAGAGAGCTAGGAACATTCGCAACGTCAATAAGAAAATTGTAAGTCGTCCCATCATGCATATCTCAACAGTCCAAGTTCTATAGTTCTCCCCCTCCAACTTCCCACTACAGGGCCATGCGGAATTGACAAGGACCCTTAGGCCAATGCCTCCAAAACCGACCCCATCATCGACCAGCACAAGGGCAAGACTCTCGATGAGCTCGTCGAATCTAAAATCATCAATGTCGACCAGCGAACGCAGCGTCTCAAGAAACCCCAACTCGAGGCACAGCTAGCCCAGTATGAGGAGCAGCTCACCCAGTACAAGAAGGTCGATGAGGAATACCGCTCTCGCGCCGCCGTCGATAAGACCGCTACCGAGAAGACTTTGACCGAGAAATTCGAAAAGGAGAAGGCAGATGCCATCAGCGAGCTTACTGAGAAAGCTGCCACCGATGCTAAGAAGTCACTTCAGGATAGCCTGTTGGCTCTTTCTCAGTTCCTTCGCCTCGCTGCCGCACGAAGGTCGGAGGACGCCGATGCTGGCCTCGATGAGAACATGGCATTGGAGGGTGTTCTCCTCAATGTATATTCTGGCGACGAAGATGCTGTCTCGACTATGCTCAAGCTCATCGAAGGCTCTTCTGAAACGACTCGCAATGTAGCTGGCGACGAGCTACAAACAACATGTGAGCCCTCCAGTCACCACGAAGCATCGTTTTGCACGCTAACAATTTTGCAGATGGTCAAGTGAAGGCTGCGGCTACGGCTTATGTCGCCCCCTTTGCCGCCGTCGAGGCCTCACCGGACACAACTGAAACCGCACCGGAACCTGCCGTCATTGAGACCGACCCAACTGTTGCCCACGCCGGTCTGACCGAGATTGACAGCACTGGAGCTACCGAACCTCTGACAAACGGTCACACTGAGTCTGCGCCCCAGACTGGGGTTCCTGCCAACGCCGACGTCTCGGACAGCGCCGCCAACGCTGCTGCAGGAGCTGATTGGGACGCCAACAACACTATGGCCTCCTCTATCATGCAAGAAGGCTGGGTAGAAGTTCCTCGTGATCCTGCAGAAACAGAGACCGGCTTGACAGCAACCCCGGCGGCTGCGAGCAACGTGCAATCTTGGGCCGATGATCAGCCCGAGAATCCACCAGAGGTAAGTCATGACCCGAGTTATTCCATAGCTAATGGAGCGCGCCCGGTGCTACACACCTAATATTATACTCACTGATGATAATAGCAGGCGCCCGCTCCGACGGATGCTAGCGATGGCTTTCATCAGGTCCAGCGCAACCGTCCCCGCGGCCATGACCGTGAAGGTGGTTGGAGAGGACGAGGCCGTGGAGACTACCGTGGCGGTCATCGTGGCGGCCACCATGAAGGTCGCGGCGGACGCGGACGCGGCCGTGGCCGTGGTAACGGTCATCGGGGTCGACCGCGACCCGAGGAGTCCTAGAAAATCCATCGCCGCGTTAGGGCTCGTCGATCACCGGTCGATCTCTTTCAGAGATCTCACGATTATCAACGACTGTAGTACCATCCCCTTGATGGATTACTCACCCCTAGATCCCGTTATATCGCTGTACACTAGATTTCTGTCTCACTGTCATAGTGCAGTCTCAGGCACGAGGTCGTATGTAGGGAAAAGCATTGGTGCATGTGGAACGATTGATTGTGTTGGGCCAGCCATCATTTTAGGAGCAAAAAAGGGAGGGCATTCAAACTGGCGTCGACTGTCCCATGATTTCTAAATGGGGAAGGATCCTGTTTGTCTGTACAATAATAAGTCTGAGCATTTACGGGACATATGTTTTCCGTGTAAAAGATCAGAATACCACTGAAGAAGGCATTATTTTGAGCCTAGAGTGATTTGTTTGTTCGCCGTGGTATCTCGTGTTTGTAATGTTGAAAGCTACGACGTCTGTGTCACCACTGTTTATCACGATAGAAGCCTAGAAGTTGAATGAACGGCACGGGAAAATGGGAGGGTGAAGGATCTGGAAGCTTGATTGAGATATCATGGGGCTGTGTTTCATTCATCCCGCTATTTTAGCCACTGCCTCCATGTCTTTGGTAGGAAGTAAGTAACTAGTCGTTGGTAGGAGTACACTACCTTGCACAAGTAGTAATAACGGCTAATACTATACCCCCCAACACAACAGGATCAACATGACCATGTACCATAACCATACAAAGAAAGGGGAAAAAGAAGAGAAAAAGCATCGCGTATTAATAGGTTCGAACTGCGAAGCCTACAACGCCCAGTACTCACAAACAGAGAAAAAAAGAGTACTGTTTAAGCAAAGTTCTTATTACCGCAGAGCCAGGTTGATTAACAGCTCTGCGGAACCTTTTCGGTTGCTTGTCTCAGCCACTTCGCTGGGAATGGCTTCTTTATCATAGTACATAACGCCTGCGTTAGAAACGAAAAGTGGGGGAGCTACGTAGGTACCGTAGGTGTCTCAGTGTTTGGTTGCTCGTTTGTCTGGTTGTCTGGGTGTGCAAAGCTTAGGTGCTACAGATATCCGTTTTATCGGCCCGGATGGGATATGGTTACAGGATTGAAGGCCTTGTTGGCTGAGCAATGGAATATGCTGAGCGTACGTGGTTATGTGTCAGTATTGTCGCTTGGTATTGGTATTCTTGAAGAAGAGCTGGCGAAGAACTCGTTTGTTTTATAAATGGGGATATTTTTATGCGTAAGGGTGTGCTATTGTCGGTTAAAAGCTTCAATGCTCCACGGCGGGCCAAATATCGTATGCACTGGCAGTCAATGCTTCTTATCTTTCTTCTCACTGAGTTCCAACGCATATTTATCTCATGTCTCATTGATAGGATGTGGTGATTGCGATAAAATGATTTGTACGGTTATCATGGGGCTGTTTCCCTCAAATGAGCCTATCTATACTAGTATATAATACATGAACAGATAGAGGTTTCGATTTTGCATGATCGATTCTTCCCCTTTCACAGCTAGAAAATCTAGCTAAGATATCCGTTCGCTTTCAGCCACTCTCTAAGGACATTGCTATCTCGCGAGTAATAAGCAGCACGTCCGCGAACAGCGTCCTTGACTTGCTCGAGAGTACGGTCGAAGCTGCTGGTGTCCTTGCCCTCGAAAAATTGCTCTATCTCGCTGACGTATTTGTTATCCACAAACTTGTTCAGTGATATCTTGACAAAGCGATCCAACACTACCGGATTTGCCATCTTGGTTGTCAGCTTGCTCCAGTTCTCACGTATGTAATCCCATTGTATGTTGCGCGCGACCGAATTTGCTGCTAGAGAACTGCCAAGGGAATGCATGTCTCCCGATGGAACTGACTCTGACGCTGGCGCCGGGGGCGAAATATCGAAGAGGAACGGTAACAGTTCGCTCTTGATGAGTTCAGCATCGCGCGTTTGACCCAGGGAAGATAGGCAGACATCCTTGCCATCGATGGAGGAGCCGCTATACCACTCCTCCTTGAGGGCCTTAACGGCCTCAGCCGGTTTGACTTTGATGGCAGTACGGTAAACAACTGTCCTCAGACTTGGGTAAAAAGTGGTTCCCTGCGAAACCCAAGCATCAAATAGAGAAAGGGCCTTCTCACTCGCTCTAAAACACCATGATTGGTTAGTCAAAACCATGATTACAGTCTCGCTGGAGGCTTAGAACAGAGTGTAAACCGCAAGGACATGATTGTTAGTTGACTTACGCAGTGTGCCCGTTAGCTACCGCATGTAAAAGCAGCCGTTTTCGTAACAGCCCCGTGAGAAAATCCTCATTCTCAGGGAACTCCCATCCAATCTTTGCTACTGCATTGTCGACCAGTTTTAAGGAGAAGTTCTCAAGTCCCTGCTTGAGGTCATCGTCTTGACCGAAAATAGACTTAAGGCCGCTTAGCGAATCAAGGACTTGGCACCAGACAAGGTAGTTAGTTTCACCTCCAAAACCTTGGATAAATGAAAGCAACGCTGCTGGAGATCCATAACCAGAGAACGCCAAGTCAGCTGTAGATCCAATAATAGATATCTTATCCTCATTGCTCAAACGGTCAAGCTGAGTGCCAAGCTTAGCAAGGCGTGCGGGTGGATAGTTGGTTCGATAAAATCCGGTAGCATTGCTGTTGAGCTTATAGAAGTCGTCATCGATATCTCTTATAGTTGTATATCTCTCTGTTAGTGCTAGAGTCTGAATGCCTTCCTCCCCGACCTTGCCTTGAAGACCAAGTGGGACCCACCAGACTGTTTCATCTTCTTCAGGCTTGACATTACCAATTGACAGGAAGCGGTTTTGTTTGATGGAGATTTGGCCAGGCTCCTCGGCAACAGTGATCAAGGGATGACCAATCTTCTCAATCCAGTTGCCCATCAATTCATTGACGTTAGCGCCCGAGGCCTCGGATAAGGCCTGCCAGAGATACTCAGTCTTCGCGTTTCCGTACGCGTGCTTTCTGAGATATACTCCAACGCCCTGCAGGAAGGTTTTCTCTCCAAGGTGGTTCACTAGCATACGAAGAGTGGAGCACCCTTTGAGATAGCTAATATGATCAAAGATCTGATTCACGTCGAGAGCATTCTGGACCGGTACATGAACAGGGTGGGAGGCACGCATGCCATCAAGTTTGAATGCCATTTCCATGCCCTCATTGACAAATTGGGCCCAGACTTGCCAGTCAGGGTGGAACTCATTGACGGCGTACCAGCCAGCCCAGGTCGCGAAAGATTCATTCAGCCAGAGCTCATCCCACCAGTCCATGGTAACGAGATTACCAAACCATTGGTGGGCTAGCTCATGGGCAACGACGTAGGCGACACGGTTCTTGTATCTAGCATCAGAGGTTTTCTCGTCGAAAAGGACAGCAGTGGTACGGTATGTCACCAGTCCCCAATTTTCCATTGCACCGTGGGTGAACTCGTGGACAGCCAGCAGATCAGACTTGGGGAGGGGATAATCGATACCGAAACTTTCCGAAAAGAGGTCGATAGTCTTGGGGGCATGCTCTAGCGCCCATCGGCCCTGCTCTTTCAATCCTCGTGTGGTATACACTCGTACCGGGATCTGCTTTCCATTGTAGCGGCGCTCGGTGAAAGCCTCCACATATTCGAAATCTCCCATAGCCCATGCTAGAAGATACGTGCTCATTACCGGAGTTCGTTCAAATGATACAGTCTGGAAACCATCGCGAGTCTTTGTCACGCTCTTGACAGGCATATTAGATAGTGCTACTTGATCCTCAGGAGTCTCGATTTGAAAGTCAAATGTGGCCTTGAGCCGGGGCTCATCGAAGCAGGGGAATGCCCTCCGAGCATCACAAGCTTCAAATTGTGTAGAGAACATGTAGTGAAATGTCTCATCCTTGGGAACCGATGCGGCGGCAGGGACAACGGGTTTGTACTTGCTCCTATAAAAACCGGCCATGTCATTGTTGATGGTACCTTGGAACGAGATATTCAGAGTGGCTTGTTGTGAGGCGGGAATCTGCTCGGCGAATTGGAGTGTCGCCCGCTGTTTCTTGTCGTCATAGCTGAAGGTAGACGTCTTGAAAGACTGAGCGGATTTACTGCTGTCGACAACCACCTCGGCTTTTTCAAGGGTCAATTCAACAGAATTTAGTACAATTTCCTTCAGGGGTTCGGCAATAGAGACATTGATTCTTTTGTCGCGGTTAGAGTCTAGAGATTACAGAAATGATGAAGCTCGAGCTACTCACGAGACGTGGCCTTGGTAAGACCAATCACTGAAGTTCATAGATGAAATAGAGAGATCATAGTGGGAGGGCTTTACAATGGCAGGGAGAATATCGCGGTCCGCCATGATGGATGATGGGATAATGGCAGAGCAAAAAACTCTAGAAGTGGTGGAAAACTGTCGTGACGCAGAGAGAGGAATAGAGCGAATTGCCCCGCGTCGTTTATACAAGTCTTGAATTCGATGGTGGGGCAGGTAGACTGGAGAGACTGGTACTGAGACAGAATGGGCAGGTGACGAGAAAGTGATAGTAGTATCTTGGCTAACGGCACGATACAGCGTTTGAGTGTAGCCAGTACTACCCTGGAATATATTGGCTGTCTTGAACCAACGAGAATTAGGCGCTGTGGTAATACAACGAATGGCGCTTTTTTTGGTTATATGTTGTGTGACATAGCTGCCCCTCGTGTGGTAGGTCATAGATGCGCTACGACCTCCCAAGAGGGGAACTCCAAATCGGGCTAGCTGGCCAATGAAATCCATCGGACCAGCCCATCTATCACTGTAGGACCAATCTGGAACAACCCGAAATTGGAGCCGAGAGACCGGCTGAAAGAAATGAAAAAAAATATTGGTGGTATCAGAGCCTTCTGGCCGGATTCGAACAGCGCTAGTGGATTTGCGTGATGGTTGTTAAACACCAACAGCACTCAGGGTATCTTCTTTGATTAAGTAGGCTTGTTTCTACATGACTTTGGATATCATGGAAGAGACGAGGCGTGCATCTTTTCAGCACTGGCTTCTTAGTGTTGTTTTGAGGGTGATGCCGTGCTCAAGGAGTCGGTTGAAGACAATAAGCCGGTAATGAATGATTACAACGGAAAATCAAGTTAATAGCCAAGCAAACTGAATATACAAGTAGAAAATTATTATAAGCATCTGCGCAGGTCGTTGAGGATTTATGATGGAATACCAAATGAGCGCCTCATGTCAAAGATGGCCTGACGGTGCAGGCCGAACATTGGAAAATCAATCAAGTCTGTTTCAATATATTGGTTATCGATATAAATGGCTTTACGAAATATTGAATACTTGTAAGCAGGGCGGTGAACGGGCAGGGGTGACCTAGAGCCGCTAAGCACGAAAAGGGAAGTTTATTTTGATCCCATGTTACCACATATTTATGCCTAGCAAATCTATCTAAGATGAACAACTGTTACAAGACGGCTAGCTGGCAAACATCAATCAATATTGCCGCCTATGCTATAAATGAAAAATCATGGACAATCAAGATGTAGGACGCCATGGCACCGGCCGCCAGCAGGCAAGAGATTATCGTCGCCGGTTGCTCAGGTCGAGCCGCACTATTGCCACTGCCCACGACGACCACGATAATGGCACTCCCATGCCTGCAGTGGAAGACGGGGACAGGGCCTATAACGAGCGTCCACAACTAGGCATTTCTCCAGAGCCTAGATGGGCATTCCAGACACCTGAAGGTCAGTTCTCTCAATTGTGCACCATGCCTCCATCCCCACCAGCACAGGCCGCATCGCCCCTCCAACCACAATACCTTACATAAACCTTTCCATAGTCGCTGTTTGTCATAGCCAATCCTTGATTCCTTGTCATCTTTCTTTTGAGATCATAATGTGATCATGCCTTCCTTCGGAATGTCTCCGGGGACACACTTGTCTCCTATTAATTCCCGATGGCGTGTCATTCGAAGTGATAGCGCTCCCCAGTTGAACGAAACTTGGACACGTGATCTGCATCAAGAAGAGGAGGGTATCATCACGAGCCAGACACCAATGAGCCCATTTTCTCAACTTTTTGCTGATATCCACGCAGAGCGAATGGCCAGGCATGAGCTGCTCCGTCCCCCAATTCGAGGATTCAGCGGCAGTGACGATGGAGATCTGGACGTAGGCGCAGGTGCTGATGCCGACCACATAGAGGGCGGCGAGGGCGATGTGGAACATGATGCAGACGAGGTTGGGGAGGTCGAGATTGCAGAGGAGGAGGAAGAAGAAGAGCAACCGTTCGATGCCAGCGCCGTTGGCCTGAAGGAGATTAGTAATCTTGCCAGTTTCACCGTCAGCAGCTACAAGCCCGGATGTGGTGTGAAGGAACTCCGCGACGATGATGCCAATCAATACTGGCAGTATGCCAACATTCTTACCACTTGCCTCCGTTTTCGTCACTAATCTGTGCCCCAGATCAGATGGACCCCAGCCTCATCGCCTCAACATACACTTCATCAAGCGGGTTGAGATTCGGGCTTTACGGCTTTACTTAGACTATGAGCTCGATGAGAGCTATACACCCACAAAGATTCAGATCACAGCCGGCACAGGCCCTAACCTCACTATTCCCTTCACCACCCTGGAGCTTAATACGCCCAAAGGTTGGGTTGACATTCCGATCGTCGGCGCAGGCGGTGGCCCTGACGGCAACTCGCTCTGCTGCTTTTTTGTAAGAGTTATCATTCTCGAGAATCATCAGAACGGCAAGGACACGCATATCCGGGGCATCAAAGTGTACGCGCTAGACGAGGGTGCCGACACAGTTGATAACAACCCTATTGACGATGTCGTGAGCGATCTCGAAGATTACCGATTGCGAATAAAACGGATGAGCCTCGGCGAGAGCGACGACGACACTCTGATGCGCCTTGACGCGCAGGCACGAAAACGCAAGGCTAACGCCAAGAAGCATGCACCAGGTGACGGCGGACTGAGTATTCCTGACTTCATGAGGGAGCCAGAAATACGCTAGGAGAACGAGAACGGATGGTGGACGAGAAAAGGATGTATAACGACTATACGGCGTGATTCACAAGGGCTACGGTGGCGTTTGGGAGGTTGGGCTTTGATACCCCTGTTTGTCCATGCATGATGAGAATGAAAAACTAACACCAACTGAGTTTTATGATATGTGGATTGAGTCTCAATGGAATCCTGGCGGCCTGTCAGTGTTTTACGCTTTGCTGTTGTCAGTACTAATACAGGGTGTGGACAGCTAAGCTCTGCCAGTGGAACTTTGCTGAGCTGGTCGCTTGACACCATGCACTCATAGATTCCCATGACTTCAACCTCAAAAACTTTTATAGGAGAGTAGCTTTACTGAGTGACCACACTAAAACTCATCCTGTTGTATCACGAGGTTTGCCTACTTTGATATTGAAGCTTTCGTATACGTCGGCGTTACCGGAGTTAGCGCGTACAGATTTATGGTGCTCTGCCGAATATCTCCAACACCTTACGACCTTTTTGCGACGCAGCCTAGAATCAGCATCTCCTTCCCTGAGGACAGTTGTTGACAACGCTGACTCAATAGTTTAATCTTCCTATGTCATTATGAATATTATCCCTTGAAAATGCGATCTTGATGTACTAGCATATAAGTCGCAACGTCTATTCCCATATCTACCAACCCCGCCGCAATGCGAACCCCGCATCGCAAATGGCGCGCCTACCCTCGAACCTCGTCGCGCGCTTCGCACAAGCGCTGAAGAGCTTCGAGTCCTCCGACTCGACATTCCGCGTGCTATGCTCTCTCCCCGAGTCTTCTGCCGCGACGGCAGACTTGGTCCCCGCAGAGCCCCCGCGCCGACCGGCCAAGTACATTCTCGTACTCGATTCCTCGTTCAACCCGCCGACTCTGGCACATCATCGCATGGTGATCTCCACGCTGTCCGACCCGCGATATAAGACGAAGGTGCCGCGCGACACGAAGACCGAGGAGTCGCACGAGGTGTTGGGGACGAGCGCCGCGTCGCGAGTCTTGCTCCTCCTTGCGATCAATAATGCAGACAAGGCGCCGAAGCCGGCGGCCTTCTCGCAGCGATTGGCTATGATGTATGCATTTGCGCAGGGTATACTCGCAGAATCAACTGTGAAGTCGACTGCCGAGAGCGGTAGTCAGTCTCCCTTGGGGGCTGATGTAGGATGCGAGGCGGTAGATATCGCCGTCACCACCGAGCCCTACTTCCACGCCAAGGCTCAAGCTATCGCCACAAGCGATTTCTACCGTAGTATCGAAAAATCAGACGGGTCAGCGAGTGCTGTGAGCACTGATAACGCAGCAGAGTCAGAGCAAATCTACCTCACCGGGTATGATACGCTGATCCGCATCTTCAACCCCAAGTACTACCCGAACAACTCGATGAAGGCATCTCTGGATCCACTCTTCGCGCTCGCGAGACTCCGGGTCACGATGCGCACGGATGACAACTGGGGCGATGCGGCGGCGCAGATCTCCTATCTGGACGAGCTGCGCGCCGGCAAGCTTGAGGAAGCTGGCGGGAGGGTGGAATGGGTCGATAGGATCGAGATGGTCCAGGGACGCAATGAGGACGAGGCTATTATTAGTAGCACGAAGGTTCGTGATGCCGCCCGCGCGCAGGACTGGGAGGCGCTTAGAGTGCTTGTCGGTGAGGATATAGTTAGCTGGATACGCGAGAATAGCCTCTATGCCAATGATGACAGATGACGATGCATAATGAACACCTAAATGACACTGCCAAGAGAACGCAGTTATGTACTATTCACAGTATATGCGCGTCTCGACGAGGTCCATGGCGTTTGTCTGATTTGTGATGCGGAGAGTTACCGTCTTGCTGTTTTCTTGTATTACTTCGATGTAGAAACTACTCCTGAAGACTTAGAAAGAATATGTTTGATTCACGGAGCAACTCTCGAGCAGATTACAGGACGGTTGTCGGAACCTGGCTACCAGGCATTAGTCTACCCGTGGAGAGACAGAGAGAAACTCATGTCGACGATCCGAACGAGTCCTCAGCTCTTTAGACGTTTCTTCAGTACTCGGCCTCGGCGTAGATCGTAGACTTGGACCCGTATACATAAAATGATCTCAGCGCATCGGAAACGAGCAGTTTGTTGATTCATCGCCAAGCACGTCAGGCTGTGTACCTGGCAAGTGTTCCTAAGTCCAACGCTGGTCATGGCACATATCTATGAACTCAACGGTTAACTTTTCTTAGCCGGATTCAACGCTAACATCAGTCCTCGGCTAGCAGCGATATGCTTCCCGACTAAAAAAACTATCTTATATTGACAGCGCCGCGATCAAAATAGTAGTGCAATATACCCAAGATTGTCGCCGAACCATCCCGATGATACCATCTACTACGCCATCCCGTCGCTGCTCTCGTTATGCACAGTCCCAACGCAGTGAAGCAAAAATAGCAGCCGTACCAATCAGTTTATGTACCTTTCATGTCGTCCGAGCTGCGCACGTGCCTGCATTCTATCTTGTGCCTCATTCTCTGCCTTTTGTCTACGGCACATTAAAATTATGAAGGCAGTACCGTCGGCTACAACCTTGCCATTTCAGTAGCTCTTAGGATGATTCATATTGACGTTTCTGACTTCGACAATGTTTCTTCATAAATTATAAGCATTGAACCCGTGGCGGACTTTGTGAAGACGAAGAGCTGATTGTCATGCTCATAGCTTTCGGGTTTACTGATGATATCGTCTGCGACGAGTTAAATAAACCGGTCAATTGACCGATCTCGATATTTTTAGCACGAAATCGGCGTGTAGCAGATGTTTCTCCCACCAAATACGTGGACGAGCGATAGGGTATGGAAAAGTAGCGGAAGGTGAAGCAGGAACTATTATCATTCATTCTCCACGAGCTACTCGACGAACGTGCGGTGAGTTAGGTGCGTAGGTAACGTGCCGGCTGGCAACACCAGTGCCATACTTAGGTAGTGTAAGTAGATTACTACAGAACAATTGAACATGGAGCTGCCTACAGTCAGTTTCGCGAGATTTCGCAACTAAGATCGAACCATAATCGCTGAGCCTTGAGAGCACTGATGCGGCCTATCAGTTGAGGAAACACAAATTGACACTATCTGTAGAGTTTTGATACACAAAGCCCTCGATGAAAAACTCACGATATATTGCACGGGAAAGGCGCAAACTCTCACGACACCGATCTATTACATTAGATTTATCTAGTCGTGGTGTAACTGAAACATATTCCCCCTATGACGAATAATCTCTATGGGCGAAACAAGTCCCCCTAACTAACGTCCTCCCGAAATCATAAACATGAAACTCATTTCCTAGCTTCTGAAAAGCCGTATCTAAAATTCCTATCTTAGTTACCGCAATCATGTTGCGGGCGTTGAGAAAAGCCTCACATCTCCTTCTCCTCCTATTCATTCTCGGTGCGGATATGTGTGCTTTAGCCCGTAAGCAGTGACAGACCAGATTGGTCAAAGGCAACCAGTCCCAGCATCCAATCGCGAAAAACGCTCTGCAAATGAGTGACGCAGATAAAGTTTTGATTATATGTGTATAGAGTAGGTTTGTGTTGTCTTTAAGCTCACCACCGAGTATGTTGAAAAAGATCAGAACCTGGCTTATGGCGCAAAAGACCACGGTTGCATGACAAAAGGTGGCGTATAGGATGAAGGAACACAACTTGGCTACTAGACCCTAGTGCATATAGGATGTTTCATACTGAAAATTTCCATGAAGCTTTTAGACCTTGCTGAATATGGTTCTTGTCTAGTACGTGGCGCCTGTACGGCGACTGTGACGATTTGAACCTTTCTTGAAGATACTGAACCAACCGCGCCTCTTAGTCTTTTCATGGGTCCGGTAATGAGGGTTGCTGATGACCTCAGCGCGAGCACGAGCTTCCTGTACCGCATTGGTGAAGACTTGCAAACGTGCAACAAGTTCATTGGAGATGGCTCGCTCGAACGCTTGCTCAACAGCTGGCTTAATCATGCTAGGAATCATTTCTCGGACGGAGTCGCCTACCATCTGAGGGAGCATGCTGACGATGGTTTGAAGGGAGCCAATGTTAGTTGTCAGAGCGGTGACATTTCCGTTCGTAGAATTGACAAGACTGCTCATCGCGTTGACATTGTTCCCCATGGCGTGGACGTGGTTGTCAATCGCGCTTACATGGCCGGCGATGGCATTGACTTGGGCGTCCTGAGCGGTAGTAATGTTACTCATAATGTTGCTCATGTCGTTGATTTGGGCGTCCTGAGCGGTAGTAATGTTACTCATAATGTTGCTCATGTTATTGATCTGACCATCCAGACGTTTTGCCTGAGTACCGACGCCTTGACTAAGAGTATCTTGAATGGCACTGAAGACTCCTTCCATGACAGCGTCCATATTCTGCCCAGTGACGCCGTTTGCACCGCAATCGGCTTGGCTCTTGACAGTAGCTCGAATGTCCTTGACGACACGAGATGCGACAGCATCAACAATATTGCTGTCACTATCGAGTGTAAGGTTGTTGAGGCGGAGGACCGAGTTCATAGCATGTCGCATCAGATTGTACATGCCAGTCTCGGCACCAGTACTATTAGCGAATCCGCTGAGGCGAGCACGAACATTCGACTCGGCAGCCACCTCACCTTGAGTGAGGTCACGGTCTTGAATTTTCCGCTGGATCTCGATGTACAGACGAGAAATGTCGGGACGGAATGCATGATCCCTAGTATCACTCTCTGCCTCGCGAACAATGTTCAGTCGCTGCAGGTCATTGTAATCGTTGATGATAGCCTGAAGATTGTACGTGGGAGTGATGGTAGTAGGGAATGCCCTCTCACGCCGAGCTTTGGCAAGGGCATTGCCCATCTCCATGAGGTATTCGAAGCTGTACGGCATGCCGTTGACAACGCTCACAGACATGCGAGTGGTGTCGGGAGAACCTGAGTTGATGGTGAAATTAGAATTCGCGGCGCAACAATTGATACTGCGGCTGACCGAGGGCCTGCCAATCTTATGCGAATTCATCTTCGATTCGTTGTTCGACTTCTCGAACTCAGCTAAATCTTTCTCCACAGCCTCAGGAAACGTCATGTCGACGGCGGAGTCAATATTGGTGTACTGGGTGGGCGAGGTGTTTTTAATGTTGCAATCCTGGAGAGGGGCAAGACTCTTCTCCTGCTGGTCGGCAGACATTCTCGGCATCTTGGAAGATGATGGATATACTGGAGGAACACAGATCAGCAGGTGAAATGTTCCAACATGGTAGCTTGCGTTAGTAGCTTACGGTTAATCCTCTTTGAACTATAATGAATGGCGTGCGTCTTGTCAAATTCTGAGGGTGTCAGAGTTCCGGCAGTTGTGGGTTTCTGAGAACACAGTTAGGCACTGCAGGAGCTAGGAAAGGGTACCCGATCAACAGCAGCGGATGCAGAGATGGTAAAAGGGAGTTAGTTAGGCGATCAGTGTGAGGGACTTACCCTGGTCTTCTTGGGTAATCCGTGATGCTAGGATTAGATTTCGCGAAATTCTGAATGTGCTGCCTAGTTGAAATTGCGTATTAGCATCTGAAGTTACCGGATCCGAAAACTGAGAAAGGTAACAAACTGGCGAAAGTAGTTGCTTTGCAATAGATTTGTGGATGTGAGAGGTGCTTCTGGCGCGAAGATAAAGTGCTGATGACTGTGTAAAGGCGAATGGACTTGGTGGAAGAAGCGTAAAAGGTGTCACATGTGAATGTGCAAGAGAAGTGTACCTACTTGTAGGTGCGCACAAGAAAAGTGGAACCGGAACAATTGAATGTGAAGTATGGAGTGTGATTGGGTGAATGGTGTAACCAGCTGCAACATCGGGTGGCCAAATTAGCTCGATGTACTCAGAAACCTGGAAACCAACCCTAAGTCACTGGCGTAGTGGCTTGAATGCTGGTAGGATAGGAAATTTTGCCTTGGGAAAGTGGTGTTCAGAAGTTGTTCCTGGGGTTGCAGATTTGGACACTTCGCGATGCATGCGCACAAGCAATCGCAATTTGAGTCCTTCTGAAAGACCGTTCGAAATAGTGAAAGGATAGGAAGACATACCTGGATCTGAGAATTGCGATGAAAGCTGCGATCGCGGTCTGGCAGGTAACTGACGAGATTGATGAGGTTAGTTGAGAAATATAGAGGGGACGGAGGAGTGGAATTAGAATGGAAGATAAAACAGGTTGAAGTGGTTGGGAAAGCGGTGAGACCAGTGTCAGAACTCTAGCAGAATTCTCACAATGTTCAACTCGAATTGGGAAAGGCAAGTTGGCAGATCGATAGGCCACTTAAGATGAAGCTAGTGTGATGACGAGGAAGAAAGCAGTTGGCAAAGAACCAACTGAGATGATGGCGCAGATCTAGAGAAAGTACTTACCTTGCTTCTGAGAGTTCGATATCAACAAGAAGTTGACAAGTTTCTGTGTTGCTAAATGGATGCAGGACTCGAATCTGAGCGATGATGGTGCCCTATATATATCTGTAGGAGGGGTGGAGTTGAAGATCTGGTGGGAGGAGTGAATTGCTTCTGGTGCCTGTGCTCAATGTGGGTCCGAATTAACTATTTGCCTTGATTGCTATAATTCCCTAATAGCTTACCTATGTACCTATTGTGGCAACGAGCTCCCTACCTGATACGCTACCTACCTATTGTTGCCTCTGTTGCAGCAGCTACCGACAGTTGAGTGGCGATACATGAATGGCTTAACCCAACCACCGCAAACATCCTCGGCGCCCATATCATCAATTTAAACTCCCTAATTAGTTGAGTGCTAGGTAGCAATTACATACCTTTGGTAGGTGCACGAAAGAAGCATCTGGTAGACAATGCGATGCGCCCACTGTGGATCCAAATTGCCATTAAAATAAATCCATTGTGCATACTATGCCAACCACCTACTTAAGAATTTCCGTAGGCAATCATGAATCCTAACCAAGCAAATAGAGCGAATGCGATTGTTGCTCAGTTTAGGTGGGCACAGGTGCAACCAAAAGGGCATACGTTGCCATTCCCAAAAGATTCAAATTGTCTGTAAAGAGAAGAAAGTTTAACCTCTACGTATGGGGCATCATTGTGCGATCTACTACCTTGCCGAAAGACTGCGTGCATCAGGGAACAGAGCAAACAACCAGAACATAAGTAACCGCATGAGAGTAGCCTATCGTACTCCATGAACGATACAACTTTACATTGGAGCCTTTCGTCATTGCTTAGACCATGCCACATTTACTGAGCATATTGATTGAGATTTATTCAAGCTCTCTCGACTCTTCGTTAAGTTCTCATTACATGGGATTTAAAGCATGTCGTTGGATTTGGGGCTCGGTTCCCACAGAGCGGCGCACTCAAGCTTCAACAGTGACCAATCAATTGCGCGACAGGGGACGAAAACGGAATGCGGGGAGGCCAAGCCAAGTGCGCCCTAGCGGTGCAACTGCCGGTTCGGCACGAGCCGAGACTTGGGAACGAGGGCAAATTTGTGTGACAACCCAGACATACTAGCTACGCCAGATCTGCATCAAATTCAGGCATTTAATCAGATGGTATAGCTTCTAGGTGATGCAGAGTTAAGAAGAAAACATGATGCTTGGTCGCGAAGGCGCACTCTTCCTGGTTGGACTTGGTTTTGATATAGATGGCTGCACAGGTACGCGATCGAGCTAAATGCGCGCAGGGCAGGTATGCAGTCCCCACAACAATGCAGGAAAGACACCCCGCTAAAGTAGATGCATCGGCGCTACTTTCCCAGGAAGCTTCCGACACATTCGATGATATGATTCCTGGAATTCCTCATGCCTGATATTCTTCGAAAATGTGATAGGGTTCAGTCAATGCGCATCTGAATAAAAGAATCGTGTGACAGGCGCCACTAGAAGGTGACCTATGAAACTGCTGTTCCTCTAGGACACATACGATCTTTGCCGTATATTTCATGTTGATTGGATAAAGCGCTGTAAAAAAAAATTGAAACACTAAACAATTTAACAAACCGGCCCAACGCAATGGGAAAGAACGTAAAAATGGACTTAAGTGAATAAAAATACGATGAAGAACCAACACTTTAGAAGTCACACGAGTCACCTATTCAACGATATAGAATGCAAGAGGCGACAAGCTACAGAGGCGACAGATCGTCATCTCCGAGGAGTAGAAGTGTCATTTCACTGATCACGGCGAGTAGCCCACGATAATGAACAACATAACGAGTTGCCTTTAGATGACCATTGTTGAGAACAATATCGAAACCGATGTGTACGGTTTCGGCGACCAAGTATGAGGTATCATATCTCTAAGACAATATGAAAACTGCTGTACTCGCATCCTAGTAGCGTGGCCCTAGAAATGTTGCCGCAGGTTTGCGTGCCCATCCCAACATCCATTCAAGTCCTAATCCTAGCCTTGATGATCATGTCGTACCTGAAACAACCAGAGTCAGTAAAGTATTTAGCAGTTGTTCCGGCAGATAGAAACATACCACGAGTGATAGAACCAAATCGCCGTCATGCCGTCATACGTGAGAGATATGAGTGCAGTGAATGCTAAAGATAGCCATGACTGTTGTGTGGAATGACCCAGGTTGTAGGGGTGTAGCCGTAGGAGAATGAATTAGGTGCATTCATCGTCGTCATCGTCGGCGTGAGCTGTGGGAGCGACGATGGGCGCGGCGCGGCGAGCTGTTGAGGGAAACTCATGTTAGCTGCATAATCGACAAACTGGATACCAGGTATAGCCGGCACGGGCGAATGCGTTTGGGATGGACGATGGTCGACACTACAATCCTGCATGTTCGGGATACTTCGCTTCTCGGTCGCTGATACAAAGAGGACTTCATCGTCGTCGTCGTCGATTGGGGCGTGGGTAGAGGATGAGGCAGATTGGGACTGGGAAGATGGGTGGTGCAGAGGCGTAGCGCTCGGTGGATCGTCATTTGGATGTTCAGGTTTCACGATTGCATCTTCATATTTGACTTCACCTTTGACTTTCGGCTCCGACTTGACAGGTTCGTCGATGTCATCCTCCTCTTCATTGACCTCTTCAAGCTTTCGCTTCTTGGCGGTTCGGGCCTTGGACTTCTTGGCTTCGTCGCCGTCCTTGGCCTCTTTCTTGACACCATTGGCGGCGGCGCCGGCGGTGATGTTATGAGCTTTCATTAGACGCTCATATCGCTTAGCTCTATGCAGGATTGAATGTCAGCCGGAGATCTTAAATGCCATACTTTGGTGAGGGATAGAAAAACCAACTTACGCAGCACCCTTACTGACAATGTCGCATTCCTTGCGAACTTCCTCAAAATCCACCTGAGAAAATTAGCATGTCAATCATAGTGGACGCGAGGTAGAGGGTGGCGAGATCTCGGGTGCAAAGCTTACCTTGCCCGCAGTAGAATTGCGGATGCAAGAGATGAGGAAGCGGAACTGATTATCAGAGTCCAGACCGGCAGGCATCTTGACGATGATTGAAGATGGAATACGATCCAAAGAGTTAGAGTATGCTGTGATGAGACGGGTAGAAGCTGTGGATTCCGATATTATGTAGGATGGAGGACGAGTTGAGATGTGTGAAAGGTTTTACAAAGAAGTTGTATAGATAATTTCAGTAGGTATGCGGGGAGATGTAGGAAGGTACCTCTGAGTAGCAGTATGAACTCAAGAGTGTTGACGACGAGGTTGCCGTGCTACCAGGCTGGTGTCTGGGCAATGTTGTGACTCTGGTACTAGCTTTGAGATAAGATTGAAGATAGAGCTCGAGGTTGAAGCAGCCCATACCGGGATGATACAGTATACTTCTGGAAATGCGTCTGCTATCCTCATGGTAGCTGTGTGTCTACTGCTGGGTCTTCACAATACCTAAGAATTTACAAGATATATCATGTTCAACTGCGGACTTAAAACATAAAGCGCCTTGTACCAGGCGATGCTTTCTGTCTTGTTCAATGTTCTTTGATGTTTTAAGGCACATGTATCTTTTTCTCCGCATGAGCAAGTGGTATTCAGCTTCACAAAAACATATGTACACAAAGCTTTAGAGTATGTTCAATACCAACGCAGATTCCTAAGAAGTTTTACCATTAGTGTTGAGCACCATCAACAACCACTACTGGTACATCTTATCACGGGTGAGATGTTAGGTCGCATAATCGGGGTAAAGGGCCCAGCCCCTCATCTAGTATTACAAGACCTTCGCCGGAGTGGCTTTCTCCTTTATCAGGTCTCTTAACTCACATCCAGGTTCTGTTCTCAGCCTTTTCTTGACGTAAAGTGTGCATACACGCTATACGCTGTTCTTCACAATGCTCGTAAAGCCCTGATATGATAACGTTTATTGCCTTAGACTTTTACTCCCTAGCATATGCCTAACAAAGTAAAGAAGATAATTTACATATTATAATTGGTGTTGATGACTTATTATAGCTGGGTATACATTTCAGGAGTTTTCCAGTCTCCTCTGCTGTGGTCTATCCAGATGACAAACAGCCATGCTAGTTGTTAGTATCCTGCGGTGGAAAATCTCCACTGTATATATTGCAAATGTCGCCGGAACCAAAAAAATTACTGCTCTAGAGATCCAAATCGCTAAACGGGAGCCTCGTTGGTGACCAACCTGTCGGTCGCATAGTTGGGACTCCCTATTCCGGCAAAGAATGCTCTGCTCTTGCTCCTAGGTCCCCATGCCCATCCAGCTCCCCTGCCAATGGGAAGATGATAATATCTGAAGGAGAAAATTGCAAACGATGTACCAAATACAAAGCTGACCAGAATATCGAAGCCGTGATGCTGGAAGTCGTACCACCGAGATGTTGCAATGAAGACCGCTGTGCCGACGGGCAATAGCGTTATGATGATCAGATACAGAGGGGGAGTTGCGGCCTGGGTTCGAGCAGCGATAACGTTCTCTCCTTGTAGCATGCGATCGTATGCAGTTCCATTTTCTTGTGACTGGGGGGCGCGGACGGTTTCGAGAGGGATTGGAGAGGAAATATTCTGGTAATTTGTCCTGGAAGGGAACGCCGAAGCGTGGGTTTCGTCCTCGGTAAACATACGAGGATGCAGGAAGGGGATCCCGGCACCCAGTTTGCTGGCCAGGAGTAACGTCAGGTAGACGAGTCCAGCGGCCGAGATGGTAGTGTGGCCAGACGGAAAGCTTCGAAACCCCTCATCGACAACGGCCTTGTCCTGGTTTGTGCAGATAGCAGACGTGACAAGCCGGCCGTCGCTTACGGCCGTCAAGACACCGCCAACGACGTAGGCGACTATGTTGTCGGCGTCGGGGTGGCAACGGGACAACATGTTGGGGCGAGGTTTGCCGAACAGTTGCTTCAAGCAATTTGTCGTGAACCAGGCGGCGGCGAGTGAGGCAGCGAGGCCAAGCCAGCTCGCGTGCAGCTCCCACAGGCGGCGTTTCCATACTAGGGAATGAGGCGTCCCCTTTGGCACGGTTGGGCCCGGGACGAATATCAAGGTGATAATTAAGATAATGATGACGGGAGCGACACCAGCAACGAGAGCGGCAATACCTATAGAGACTGTATCGGTATGAAACGGGTACGAGATAGACGGGTCAACAACACTGAAAGCATGGTGATTTGGTGGCAAGTTGTTGACCACGTAGCCCAACACAGCAAGGACGACGAGAAGGGCCCAGTCGAATGCGTACGATGCAGCAAGTACCAAGGATGGACCACGAGCCATGATGATGGGAGGGAAGGAGGTCACAGAGAGAGCAGCGAAGTAAAAGTTAAAGATGGGATGAGGAGCTGCCGGGACGAGGTGCCAACGTCAGACCTACATACATCTATACCTGCCTACCTATATACCTATGTATACCAGATGCCTGGTGTACATGGGCGTACCCACTGCGCCTCTTTATATTTTGTTCACAAGCCCACCGCGGCGCTAAGGTAATGGTAAATCTCTTAATCAGTTGATTTGCGGGACTGATCCCATAAAGGGAATACTGTCTGCAGTAGCTCCAGGGTGTGAAAATAGCCAACAGTAAGTACCTATGTACTTACATAGGTGTAGGGGAGATCCACCACTGCGCCTTGCCACCCTAGCCCTATTGGGTGAGGCGAGTACCCGGAGCATGGTCCATTTCTTCTAGCACACCTACGTGAGCTATGGGAAATCACTACACAGGCTAGGCATCCGCTCACCCTCGGCCTCAATTGGTTTAGTTACGACTTCATCGAATAAATATATAGCTCTGACGTTAACTCGCCGTATAGAAGCAAAATCGATAGAGACGAAATCAACTGTGTATAAACAATATAAATAAGTATTACTACCTTGAAGCGTAAGGTAGGCATACAGGCACGCATTAGTATCATTTTCGATTGGCAGCGTATGGCATTATATAACTTCGAATTCAACTTCGGGTACGAATATACATAGAGTAGTCTGTGTAGCATTCTTCTATGGCTTATGTAGGTAAACGAACTTTCTCCCATCTATTCTCTAGACTAGCCGCTTGAGTTCGTCACGTGGCTTGTCTATCCACCTATCTTGACCTAGCAAATTTCCCTTTTCCTTCTCCTTTTCCATAAGCATGTAACATGTGCATAGCGTCAAACCTGTGACTCTAATGCGTCACATCAAGATACAAGATACTTTTAGCTCCCATCATGATTTCCCCTGCCGCCTCATTCTTGCGGCTCTCCATGCCGGCCCGTAGATCCAAGTCAGGACTGCCGTAGGCGTGCACGCCACGGTGAACAGGGCCAGGCCGAGAAAAGTCCGCGCCGGACCAAACCTGTCAATGAGAATCTGTGCCACGCTGACACCGACGGCTCCCAGCTCGCATCTGACCAGATTGTTGATAGCCGTAGCACCTGCTCCCTTACCAGGGCACAGATCCGAGATGATGGTCTGGTTCATTGCGAACACAGCATTGCTTGTGGCCGCAATGAGGAACTGGAGCAGGAGTGGCACCGCTATCCAGCCCGACTTGGATCTCAGATGAGACGGCTCCACGCTGAGGCCGTATAGCCCGACCGACACAATAAACATCGCTGTTATCCAAGGAAGATGACGAAGACGTGCTCGCTCTATGCTGAAGTCGATTGGCAAGTCCTTTGGAGGTATTTCATAGTCGATGGGAAGTCCCTTCTTTGCCTTGTATTTCTCCTCAGCACTCTTGAAGTCTAGCGTCATCAGTTTCCCAATAATGGCTGAGCCGATGATTGTCCCTATCCCTACATTAAAGAGAGATTGTCAGAAATTAGAAGGCAGGCGATTCAGAACGGCTATGTTAGGTATTCTGCGAGTGCAACGTACCATTGGCTAAGAAGCTGAGGCCAGTGAGGAATTCATTGAGCCTGAAAGACACTTTGAACAGTCCAGTAGTAGTAGATGTTACCATACTCCATATCGTGTAGATGACGCCCCCAAAAACAAGCTGCAACAGTATATCCTTCTCAGCTAGCAACTTTAAGGGATCGATAAATGTGCGTGCGTTGATCTTCTCGCGGACTTGACCTGGAGGGGGGTCTTGCATGTATTCCGGTTCCTTGGTACAGTAACGGATAAGTGGTTGATAAATCCCAGCCAACCGATAAGATCCGTTCCCGGCGATCGACCGTAGCGTTTCTGGCAAGAAAAAAACAAGTATCGCCAAGATCACGGTAGAAATAATTAGTAAAAAAACGAAGATGGATCTAAAGCCCAGGCTATTTGACAGGCCACCGCCCAATACGGGTCCTACGGCGATGCTAAAGTTGCGTACTGTTGTGTACACAGCAATTAGTGGTTGTACAGCAACGTCACAAACGAGATACACTTACTCGCTTGGTAGAAACTGATAAACCCCCCTCTCTCAGCCAGAGGCGTGATGTCTTGGATGACACCATTCCCTTGGGACCTTGTTAGGAGCAAATTAACAAGTAGGGTTTAAATCCTTCAGACTCTCACCGATACTAACAGTAGAAGCGCTCCCTGCCGATTGCAAGCCTCGAAACAACAGTAACACGGTATAATTAGGCGAAAAGCTGAGAACGATGTTCGATACGATGTAGACTGCGAACGAGGCAATGTAGATGGGTCGACGTCCGATAGTGTCCGCGAGGGCACCCCAAAACACTGGAGAGATCCCTTGAATGATCAAATATGAAGTAATAGTCAAAGATACCAAACTCAAGCTGACCATAAGATCCTGCCAATTCAGTCAGTAAGTTCACGCCCCAGTCGGGATTGTGATTGACATACATGGGCGATTTGGTCTTCGGCTGGGAAATAAATGTTAGATGACAGCCCAGAGAATAAACCGGCCGCCCCGATGACGAAAACCATATCCCATTTCTGCCTCGGAGTGAAAATGTGATAGCATTCTTGTGATTCGGTAAATTTCGGTGATCCGTTTCCATCAGGAGAAGGAGAAGGAAGCCTCTCATCTCCCTGAGAATATTGGGAAGAACCCCTAGGGCTTTGTGGTATTGTTCCTGAAAACATGGAGAATCGTATAGGCAACAACCGATTGCGCAAAAGAGATAGGCCGCTTTTCCTGTCTTCAAAAGATGATATTCTCTCGGGTCGTCCTTCTGAACGTTTTCGTCGAGTTTATAACCCTTTGGCTCCCCTTCGAAATCAAATATTATTATGGAGAATGGCGGAGACAGACTATTCTCGTTATCTTCTCTGGGTAGTATAGCACCCCGTGCAGTATCGGCGTAAAGTCCGCAGCTCTCCTGATCGTCGTATGTGTTCTCTTGAGTTGCAATCTGGTGGACCTTGCATTTCTATAGTAAGCTGCAAGTTCAAGGCAAGAGCAGCAAAGTCGGAAGGTAGTAATACCTATTTATGATAGCATTCAATGGACAGTAGACCTTTGAGTATGCCCCGTTGAGGAATAGACAACTGCAAGTGGTTGCTCGTTGGGTAGCACCCTATAACTCTTGCCGAACAAGAACCAGAGTAATTCCATATCCCAAGCTGATATCCTGTGTACGCAATCACAGGTATGCTCAAACGGTTAAAGGGCTTTCCGTGTTTCATGAAGCAGCCAGCTTAGATGTCTGAGATTAGATCCATGCCCAATAATGTTCACACGTGGACCCCTGTGTCTCGTACATGTTGGTACTGTTTCTCTAGTTCATCGTGGACTTCGATCGGCATTGACATGTACTAGGGCTAGCTATTTTCTCTGATGATACTTATCAGTGGCTTCGTGAGTTACGTGGCGATGGCAGCCATATCTCCACCTAGAAGGCGATTACGTTCTCCTTCCTAGGTGGAACAAGGCGCAGCGAAAATATGGTCACAATAGTAATAATCTATCAAGGTTGCCTAATCGTTATCAGCTTCTGAAGACGTTTACCAATATTAAAAGTATAAGTAGATATAAAGTTCATTTACTTATCTACTAGTGAACCATATCAGTCGAGTCTATGTTAACTAGAGGGATGCGTTTTGGTTTACCCCCTTTTCCCTCGTGTTTTCTACCCCTTGTTGAAGAGTGTGCATAGTAGATTCGGATATAGCTTGGCCTTGACAGGCTTGGAAAGATGGTTGACATGTGGTGCACTGCCATCGACTGCACTGCCATCAATGATCTATCAAGCTCGGATACTACAGGCCGGATGTCACCCTGGATCCGATCAATGCTTGACACTTTGATCGGAATGTGGCCCGCTTCTTCTCAAGGGGTAATCCTCCGGCACTTAAATGGCCATGCGCTTTCCATGCAAAATAGATCGCTGTATAAAATAGAAATAATTCTAGATTCGATCATCGCAAGCATTGATCCATTTTCTGACCGACCAGTTGAGTGGTTGGCTTATCAGCTGATCGGTGGGTTAGTTTGCTCACTTGTTAGTTAAAGTCCAGAATGTAAATAAACCTAACTATTAAGACTAACATCTTACTACTTGCGGATTTTATGGAAATGAAAGTAAACAGGGTCAATTGATCGCCAAATAATTTTTCTGTAAAGGCCAATTATCTTTACTTTATAGGATTTTATATTGTCCCTTGTCGATCTGTAACATATTATAGATTGGTAGATTTTGATGGTGGTGTGGCTCCTGTGGGAGTGGCCCGTGAGACCCAAGTCCAATGTGCGCCTCCTCCCGTCGCCTCTATTAGTCTACTGCATTAGCCGCCCAGCATTACCTCCGCTAGAGACCCCTACATCTCTCAGTACTTTGGGGAACCCCATTTCAGCAGGCTAGAACTTAAGCTTTAGCTAAGTCACCTTGTTTCACAATTAATAATTGTATGTACTACTAGCCTACAAGTTGAAAGGTTTAGCCTTTTAAGAAACGTCGCCCTCACTAATTGATGTAGATTTACCATAGTCCATGATTGCAACATACATAATCTGGGTGGTGTGATGAACTATCTGGGATGGTCGCCGATATACTATAGTGTGTAGTAGGACTTACGCATATGTAGCCGCTGCAAGGACTACGAATGCCAAGCCACCTTCTAACAATAAACTGCCGTGCAACAACATAGCGGCCAAGACCTTCAGAGTAGGTAGGTAGATAGAATAAGAGTTTACCGGTGTGTAGGTGTGTAGGGGTATAAGACCTGCCTGTGGGGCCGTGAGGCTTTGCCTAAGGTAATGTCACACTTCAAACTGCTGGTAGTTTCAGTATTGACTATTGTTATTGTACAAGAGAACCCCCTGTTAGGATCTCTGGTATGGGGTATACATAGAATCTTCTTGTTGCGCGAAGGGTCAAAACACCTTCGTGGGCTAAGCTCTAGCTATGTAGATATACGCGCTTTGTTCTAGGTGGTGATCGTGACACCCCTATCTATCATATAGAGTTCTAGTATACCAGTATACATCCAAGGGCCAAGAGTCAGTGCCCATGGCGTTCAGCGACAGGCAACGCGCATGCAAGCGCCGCAACACGAGATATCTCCTGCGAAGTAGGTCTTTAGTTAGCGTGCCAAGAGTGCATACATCCAATATCTACGAAGTAGGTAATTACTCGCAGGAGAAAGATGGAAGGTGTATACTGTCTAGACCAACACTGTACTGTAACCTTCATCATCAATACAACCACTTTGCCTACCCCCAAGGTATACCTAATCGAATGGGGTCAACCACTGGTCGAGTGGTAAGTCTCAGGAGGACTACGCAAATTGGCGAGATGATAAGATTGCTGTGCCTGTCATCGGTCCGATAGAAAACTTAACAGCCTCACCGATCTAGCCTTAAGATTATTTAATCGCGTTCACAGGACGTTAACCCCCCCTAATCGTCTCCTTGGAGTCTATTTTCTTCTCTAGGTTTATATGTCTGATGGATGTTGATTGACTTATATAAATATGTATTGCTTTGGAAAAATGAGGTTGGGGTGGCTCGATAGTACGTCGCGTAATACTTCCAAGACTGCAAGATTTACAATTTTAAAAAGCTACTCACTCGCTACTGGTAAGCGAGAACCTGGATAACTCTAAGCAATCAAAAATATTACTGAGCTTGTATTCTCTTATTTGTTCGCTTCTTTATCCTGGACTATCACGCTAGCCAAGAGTATCATCTTCTCCACGCCTTTGTCACCTTAGTGTCCGTCAGCACCCAAATTTTAGAATATGTTCTTGCCCTATCTAGTATGAGCCCATCGGAACAACTCCGATTTCTTCCCTGATTTGGGAAGTCAATGACACGTTTTCGAGATAATGTACGTGCTGAGTCTTAGCGAGATAGCTCTCACTGACTCGAGCCGCTTTCTCGAAGAGCGGGCTCGCGATACTAACCTCATACCTAAGTGAGTTGATGCTTGGATAAAACCGAGCAGTTGTTTTAAGGCTCTGATGATGTAATCACTCTATTTATTCCTAAGACACATGTACTCAGGGTAGCTAGCATCGGCGTGTGTGTCTAGAACTCCTCCTCGTCTGGTGACAACTCCTAGACCATTACTTCTTTCGGGCAGAAAAGACTTTGCATCTCTCAAATCTGCCTAACAAGAGTGCCTTACGCACTGTATTTGCCCTAGCTTGAGCTACTTACAATACTTAACACGAGTTTCAGGATAGAAACAACGGATCCAAATGGTGCGTCTCGGAAATCCGAGTCCTCCGAGGTTAAACTCCGAGCCGACGAGGCGAAACCATGGATTAGACATCGTCGACGTGGAAACAACAGGGATGCGACCTGAAAGATCATCACTTTGGGCGCAGATCAGTGTCGAGACTTGGCTAATACATCCATTGCCAAGTCCCTCCGCGTGGTAAAAGTGCTTTGCCTCTAACGCTCATTTGTGTACGGCGCATCGTTGGTCTGCTTCCCTACTCACAGGCCGAGACATGATGTCCACCCTCCGAGACAACGAGACTGGACCGTCCAAAGCGGCTAAGGAGCCAGTCCTAGCTCAGCCTAGCGATGACTAGCAATGCAGCAATGTTTCTGCCTGGTATCAATATTCTGACCCCGCGGGTGCGGTCCCGGGCACTTTGACGTGTGACTGAGGGAATCAAACGCTTTAGCTGAGGACAGTAGTATACGATTACGGCCAAGACTACGCATGGCACATTATTTGTATTACTTACGCGATTCTTAGCGTCGTCAAGCTTGTTCTCGTCTTCTCTCTCACCAAGCTTATCGAGGCAGAGCATCTAGATTCGAGTTGGTTGGTACCAGCATCTTAGATGTGAAAGTTCTCCTTACTGACTCAAGCGATGAGGGTCACCCACGTCGGAGACCTACAGGCTGAACAGCTTCCAACTCTATCTGAGCCGGCGCTGCTACAATGAATCGAGGCATTCGTCACGCATATTTCTCCCGCATCTCGCTCTATATTGCATCATCTATCCTCGTCCCTGATGTATACTTTCATTAGAGTCTAGCTGTTGGAGCCTAGTTTATTAGTGATAATATTTCTGGCGGCCAATCCTCTTGAGACTTTCTCAAGTCTTCCTAGTCTTCCACTACGCCACCACATCAACCTTATTAAAACTACGATTAGCACACATTGATTATCCCGTCGACGATTTTCCTAGACGTCTCTCGCTTGGTGGGCTTGGATTCAGAGCATGGTCTAGGCCCGGATGCAGGCGTTCAACTTCCTTGCAGCTACAGTGTTACTCAGCGAGAGGATAATTGTTTTGGGTGTTATCAATATTACAAATACTCCGGCATAGGTAGGCGGCATAGGTGCGTCCGGATTTCTAGCTGGGGAAGGTCTCAACGTGAAATGACTTGTTAGTGCTTTAGATCTTCTTATCATCAGAAGATCCAGAGCAAGAACAAGAAACAGACATGTGCTACAGTTAGACAATAGGTTGACTTTGATTCCCGCAATATCGACTTGAATATTTTCTTATCAGCTATCAATATCTATCAAGAGAGTGGAATCGTAAGGGCATCGGGCGTGTTTAGCTTTGTAGATTTTCGCTTCTAGACTCCCTCCAATATGATCAAATAACGGGTAATGTGTCTTCGGCCTGCCCTTACAGCAGCTTACCAGGCAAAGCTCTCACAGTGAAGCGTAATGCTGGGCCCATCCGCAGTCATACTTTGTGCCACAATGTTTCTGACATCCTTCGTCATCCGGTCTGGCCCACAACTCGCAACCAGCACTCTCTGGTCGTTGTCGACTGATTTTACAGCTTCCAGGATTACCTCTTCCAAGTTGGGCTTCTCATACTTGAGGACCGGGGACAAACCCCCAACAACAGCATGAGAAGGTATCGCACATGTGCCCCTTGTCGTGCCATCTACGGTGGTGACCACGATCTTCTCTTCGTCCTTCGCCTTGCACGACAATCCCGACTCATTGCTGATAGCTTCCTCTTGACGTCCAAAGGGAGCGGAGCGCGATATAGAGACCTCGGACAGATGTCCGGTCGTCCTTATGGAATCTGATAGATCACTCTCCCAGGAGACTGCCAAAGCACTAGTTATATAATATGTTAGGGAGACCCGAGGGTTGTGCGAGGCCACCAGGGTTTTAGTATGGTCAGCAAACCACTCTGTATCTTCTGCGTTCTTCATCAGCTTGGGCCAAATTCCTCCAGGCTACGTGATTCCCTTACCGATTCGTCTCGTTGCCCATATCAGACTAATATCTTGTTCCCGTTGCTGCTCTACTGCACCCACGCCTGCGCTGCGGCGTTCCAGGGCGTTCAGCGCGGTGCCGAATGCAAATGTCGCGCCGCTTCCTCCCGCGATGAGAACGACTTTATCGTAGTTGGTGATGTCCGGGAACGACCCGTACGGCCCCTCAGCGGCGGCCCAAATTCCCGACGCGCCGGCTTGGGCCATCTGGAGCAGGGACTGCGTGAACCCGTCCTCGGCCCAGGCTACGAGTTCTAGACCCTTAGGGCCATTGGAAACGATGGTGAAAGGATGAGTCTCGAAGGTGCGGACCCCAGGCACCCATA
This sequence comes from Xylaria castorea, assembly GCA_022495115.1. NCBI lineage: Eukaryota > Fungi > Ascomycota > Sordariomycetes > Xylariales > Xylariaceae > Xylaria > Xylaria castorea. The sequence continues at coordinate 119,079 of MU382638.1, read as the reverse complement.
AAAAGCAGTGTGAGCCTGGGGTCGCGTAGGCTAAAGGTTTCTTCAGCAGGACACGGGTCCCGCCCTTGCCACCACCGTCAATACCGGACAGCGCGCTTAGAGTAGCATCGTTGTTCAGGAGGTGGCGCAGAAGCCGCGCTCCCCGGAGCAGGCGATCCGAGAACCACAGCCCCCCCACGAACGCCGCGATGATAGGTATCCGCTTGATCCACTGCGGCCTGTGCAAGCCGAACATTATGAGCGAGACGAGAAATAGTACGACATGCGCCACATAAAACAACTCGTAGTGTATGCGTTTAAGGTAAACGCTTAGAAGGATGAGAAACATGGCGGATCCGGCGACGATGCCCATTATATTCTTAGTTTCCACGAGGGCCTCGGGCTCATGCTTCACGACCACAAAGTATGGAACGTATAACGCCGCATGAAGGAGCACAAGGCCGATGGTTAGGTATCCCGCGATTTGATGGAAGTAGTTGAGGCTGTTATACGGATATGCTATCAAGGCGGCAAGAGGCGTGTTCTTAAGTGCTAAGAACACGAGCAGAGCAAAGTTACCGGATGCCATCCTATGTTTCTAAAATATCAGCGATCGTGGTATAGTAGCGAAAGTATCAAGATCTTGTGTTGGATATCGAAGGGCAGGAGTTGTAGGTCCTTACCAGCCAGCTCTTGCCGCATAGAAATTCAGTTTGGAATAGTCCAAGTTAGTGAAAATCAGTATCACATTCACGGCGATATACGCCAGAACCACTAGAGCGTGACCTGTTGATGGAAAGCCAGCTCTTCTATTTATCAGGAACCTTCTTATATAGCTGTTGATATCGTTAGTTTGATTACCTAAAGTTATTCAGTGTGCTCAGGGTCTCTTACCGGGACCAACGGATAAATCGCGAGACTAGGACAAATGAGCTCGTCAGTTGCGAGTACGACCGAGATCCCCTAGCACGAATATATAGAACCCGTATCCAATAACATAGAATGACAAGTCCTATAAAACTGGAGAGCACGGTTGCAAGGATTCTCAGTGTGCGCTCATTTGCCAACTGCTTTGCCGAGATATTTGCCATTTTTCTCTCGATTAAGTAAACAATATTGTCAGGGCTTAGTTATCGAAAGACAACAGATCGATAGTCTCGACTACATGTCATAGGAGAAAAAAAGTAAGAGCAGGAAAAGTATTGACTAGAGAATGTGGGCATTGTTTCCATAAATACTTATAACAGATCTCGGTTTCAAACCTACGGAGTGGATTTCAGACGCCGATGTCAACGCCGAACTGTCTTGCGTGAACATATCCGTCGATGCTATATGAGTGGAATAATATATATCCATCTAATTAGCTTAAATAAAACCATCCACATGAAGTCCAGTGAAGACCAGTTGCCAAGATGTCCCACCTTTGCATATAGCTCGAATTCAGAGACCCATTAAGCCCTGAGAACAACCCCCACGGGAACGGGGCACGATTCTCCCGAGACTATAGCGGCTAATTCACGACGTCAGAATGAAAAATCTCTAACCATGTGGGGGGTTGCTGAACCGATTATTGAATGTTGAGGAGCAGGAACTTTGAGTTCTGAGGGAATACATCATGCTAGGACCCTCTGATTTCAAGTTGGCACGAATGACACTTGCGTTTCGAGAAAACTTGGCGAGGAAAACCGCGATCTACTCGCTCCGAAAAGATTAAGAATAGATAAGGCAGACGATGTAGGTGACTCCTGGCCCACTGTCACGGTTTCAACTGTATAAGCAACTGCAGAAATCAGGACTCCCGCCTTGATAACGTTCTACTTTTGTCAGTGTCGTGGCATGATGCTACGGCTCTGTTCCGTAATACCCACTCCGATATTTCGTGTTGAATCGATGGAGCCTCGTGCCATACTACATTAAATGTATCCAATGAACTCACTACTCTAGAGGTTTAGTTTCCAGAGCGGCTCCGTAGAGCAGCAGGTCCTAGGTAGAAAAGGGCAAGTACACTGAATTTACTTACTTAATACCGGTACAATATACCCCTGTAGGCTGTGGACCAGGGGGGAAGACAAATCTTATCAGATCCGGATTTTATCTTATCAGATCTTGTCAAATTCCAGCCGGAGATTCCCCATTTTCCGTTTTAGGATAACGACAAATTCACTAATGCCGAATTTAAGTTAGCGCATAGATGAATGGGAGATCAAGAAAATTAGTGCTGTAATCAACCACTTGGCACTTCCCATAGCAGCAGCTCGGTTCATCGTCGTATTATTCTATCTACAGTGACGTCTAGAGATGTGATAAGGGCTTGCGCTCAAAGGCTTAGAACCGAGGTTCACATTCATCTAATCATTTTCTTTCGGTCTAAAGGGTCCCTAGTTTCTTTTTTCTGTCTTCAATGTAATCTTACCCTTTGCCCTCTATTTATACACATGTCTTTGGGCTGTAATTTACCCATTTTTTCATCGGCTCCGATCATAGGCCTCTTGCGCAGAGGTTTATGTCTTGCCTCAGACCTTGGCAAGGCTGGTCCGGGTGACAGTTTGATTAAGCCATCCGGAGGCTCCAATTTCGGGTCCAAAACCTCGAGTCTTTGAGGCTTCTATACCAACCCTTTAACATTTGTATGCAAAATCGGCTTGGTAGAAATTCTCACCCAAAGTTCAATACTAGCGTCCGACGCACTATTCAATCGAATAGATACCCCCTCTCCAATATACCCAGCACCAAAGCTATACAGACTTGATTGGTGGCACATTGAAAAGAAAAGATTCGATCATTCGATGTCCATTTCATCCAAATATTTCATCAAAATGTCAGGATCTCGGCCATCCATATATAATCACAATTATTGACAGCTCATTCTTATCCATATTTTCCTCCTGTATCAATTACCCAGATCTTTGAAAAGACTTTCTTCTTATATCACTAAATAGTAGTAGCACCGCAACTGTCCAGTATTGTAAAACCATCCCTCACCTGAAACTATCTCTTTGTGTATTTGGATCCCCACACAAATGTAGTCTCTGGCTGGTGCCGCTACAAACATGGTGCTGACTCGAGATTTTCACATGGAGTGATTAACTATTTTGTCTCCTTGACTGTGGAGTAAGATCTCCTCGGGGATAGCATTGGTGTGAGCCCTATCTGTAGTTTTTGAACTCTTATTCCACTTTCAAGCAATGTGTAGGTAACAGATAAATGCTACTTTTTGGTAGGTCAAGGCTCTAGCGAGGATGAAGTGAGTAATTTTAGAAAGAAAGCCAATAATGACATCTAGCTCAAGCACTGAGTTCATCACCGGGGTAAAAACTCATTTCCAAATGAGCGACGTAGTGATGTTAAACGTACAGTCCTGCACAGAGCTCCTCATCTTGTGTCTTATTTTCTAATACCTTTATTCCCATGATATTAATTGATAGTTGGGGTGTCTATTCTGAATCCCGAACTTCTAGATGTTAACACTCGGGTACTTTCTACAAGCCTTAAACACCCTAAATACTCAGATAGTGATGTGGCTCGGGTGGACTTGCTACCCCTGACTCCTGGTCAGGGAGGTAATATGACTATTACGCATCCAAAACCATTGCATTAAAATAACTAAGTGTTAGAGGTCTGAATGAGTGGTAGGAAGCTAAGTTGCCTGGATTCCTCCCCAACCGTGACCCCTTTTATTGCCCCCCTTTTTATCAAATACATGAAAATAAGCCCTAGTTATTGGCTAAATCAATACTTGAGCACCCGCACTACTTCAATAACTGGTTACGCAACTCTACACGATGGTGATCTTGATGATCTATCTGCTCTTCTCATTTAGGCAGCTTCATGAGGGCTGTAAAGTTGTACGATAAAGTCACGGCTTACTCTCCCTGGGTTCTGGTTTATAAAAGAATAGGAAATTCGACCCAGTGGTTCAGAGCCCCAGCCTTCAACTTGTATACAGTTCTATCCCTACCCTTCCCATCGCCCTTCTGTGCTAACCCTCACAACGATACCAAACTCTAGAGCGTGCTTGCGGGTAACGACCTCCTCGCCCAGTATACAGAGGTTAGCCAATTGTTGAGAATCTGTGTGGGTGCACTGATAACCTCTGTATTTGGGCCAAGGCTTATCAATAATAGCTAGGGAGGACCTGGCCGCATGTCGGCTTTGACATTGCTGAGCCCGAACCTTCCTTTGAGACATCCACGAAGTACTGTTCCCTTGACGCTACCCCTATCAGTTTCTCGACCTCAAACGTACATTTAATAGCAGCGGAAAATAGAGAACCTCAGGACGAAAATACTGAAGGCCAACGCAAGATTTGTAGAACACATTGTGATTCGAGACAATGAGCGTGAAACAGATGACCAAGATGGCAAAGAACGCCTTCATAGTCCCCGTATCTTGTCACTCCTACATATCCTCTCCCCATCACCGCAGATAGCCCAGTAGGGCTCCGCCAACTAAGCCACCTCCCCTTCACGATCTAATCCTAGCCTCCATACCGCCGAAGTGGAGATCGGGTTTCGCCACAGTGATAAAAACACCTCGGACTCGAGGCTGACCGTCAACTCATTGACACCGATGCTATAGTTAATGCAGAAGAAGTAGCCGCCTGTCGAGATGAGGTCGATGATGGTGACTTGGCTCCTGAACTAGCGGGTTGCGGAGGTAGAAATACGTACTTTAGTAATGCTCTAGTCTCTTTATCAAGCCTGCATCTACTCTATCTAGAAGGATCTAGTGGAATCTAGCTAATAACGCGCATCTACAATGCCGAACGCCTGAGGGAGGTATTAGCCCGAAGCTTTTGACCTCCATGGTAGACTGATGGCTCTAACTGTTAACCATCCAACCATGTTAAAGGCCAACCGGCCGGAGCTGTATGCCAAGTCGCCCGTAGTATATAAAACCTCGCCCAAGGTTCCGATGGGATCTCGAATTCCCCTTCGTAATAACGCCAATACTCGTTTAATGTCCCTCCCCGCTTCGTTGACGGCCCACGCCAAGGGAAACGACACTTTCTTAGGGGGTGCTACCACATCAGGTCGTGAGCCAGGGAACTCGGCGGCGCCTTTTTGAGTCGTGGTGAGGTCCTTTAGAGTCAATTCATGATTCTCGTGCCCACGTGCTTGAACACTCTCTCGAGTGAGCTGGCGGCGCAGGCGATCCTTATCGTCAGCCGGTGTACGCTCCCACCACTTTTTGACTTCTTCGAACATGTACTGTTGCACAATCGTCTTCTTCTTTGGAAAAGCGGGATGATGTAAGATCGTTAGGATCTCGTCGATGGTTTTATTGGCATCTAGCGTCGGATCATCCCAGCATCGCACAACCTGCTGAGTTGACCAATTTGTTGTCACTGTAGCGACGAGGCCGGCGGCTTGATTGAGGACATTGCTGAAATGATCCTTAGACAAATCGGAATGCGATGGATCGGATGCTGATGATCCATCTTGGTACACTGCGGCAGCTGTGGATTTGGCTGCTTCTTCGTCAACTTTCTCTTTCGCCGCCTTCACAGCATTCCGGAGTTCCTTGACAGCTGATTCGATTATGACAGCGAGTAGTTGGAAAACAAGCTGATTAGTCTCTTCCCCAAGTTGACTCCTTGATTCGTTGGGTCCCATCTCTCCTGATTCCTGAGCGCTCTCCTGCATCCATTTTGACATTCGATCATGGAAATAGAAAACGGGTTCGATAGCTTGCCAGAAAATGCTAGGGTTGGTCGAATTGGCGACACCGTCTGCTAAATGAGGTCCGTTAATTTCGCCGTTTTCGGCACGAATGAATGTGGATGAGAAGGGTCAATTACCAGGCGTGTTCTCCTTCGCTGAATTAAAAATCAATCCCACCGTCTCAAGCTGTTGCAGCAATGGGTTGTCCCCACCTCCGACTTTGCTGATGACTTCTATGGCGCTCTTAATGAGTTCATATAGCTGATCGAATGCCATGCTACCATAGCCTAATTTCTTTTCTAATTCCCCTAAGGACCCTCTTGACTGCAGGATAGCCATGTCGTCTGCTTCTCCGAGCAGGGCTATCACACTTGAGGTCAGTTATCATCATTTCAAAAGGATCTGGAGTGTTTCCTATATGTAGGAAGCTTCTGGAGTGATTTTGGCCTAACAGGGAAAATTTGCATTCTCAAATTTGCCAAAGCATGAAATGAGTGGATTCCGAAATTTACTCACAATGAAATATGTCCAACATGCCAAAGGTGCCTGTCACGAGAGGCGCCACACGTCTATGTTTCCACAGCCGGCGAGGGGTTTCGACTCTGCAGGCATCTCCGACGAACGGGAACACTTGTTCTTCCCCCAACTCGTGCAAGCAGAGCTCAACGAAGTTGCTATGAGCGGCAAAGTCTTCAAGAGTATGCAGAGCTGCGCCGAGATGAATAAAGCTTTCCTTCTTTGCGCCAGCATTTCCTTTAATCCTTCCAGACTCAATAGACTTGCTGAGTTGCTCACGGATATAATCTGCCGAGGTCTCCCATCCTTGCCCAGAATTGGCGATGTAGTTTTTCATGCCCGTTTTAGGATCGAACTCCAGTTCCTTTGGGTTCACGGGGCCTCTCAGACGCTCGTCGACTTTCTTGGCATCATCCACGTAGCCGGCAGGATTATCAATGTGTTCGACGTGACTATAGCAGCCAAGGCGTTCTCGTGTTACATCGAACTCATCGGTCGCGAAACCGAACTCCAAGAAGCCCATGACCGCTACGATGGCGCGCAAAATGGACTCGTCCACATTTTCTAGAAGAGTGGTGTCGATGACCTGAGAAAAATCGCGCAACCAATTGCCAAAGTAGATCTGCTTACGTTCCAACTGCGTGAACCTGTGGTTTGTGATGAAGCTAGAAGGTAAAAACTGCAGGACTTCGCCGATGTCGCCGTGACGCCACACATATCCTTTGAACTCGCTGCCAACGGGCACCTCACCGGCACCGAAGGCAGATGCCTGGGGGACAAGGATCAGCAGACATAGAATGAGGCACAGCAGTAGAACAGGACGGGAGATCATTGTAATTTCGTAGCTCCTTCTCGGGAGCTCGAAATTTCGGGCCAGTGACGTGGCAAATACCAGCAGACTAAAGAAATCTCAATATGAGATAAATCTAGCGAAAGTTGCTAGGAACAGCGAGAAGCTGCACGCACGCACACAAAAAGCCTTTCGCACAGGTGCTCTGTATATGTATGAACAATAGCCCACCGTTCGGCATTAAGGGGGGTTTGGCTGATGGCAAAGTCGTTTCTCAGTATTGATATACATAAATTCCGCAATTAAAAATAACTGCGAAGGAATGGTTGCAGCCAAATCACCATTGCGTCATGGGCACCGATTGTTCCGCTATGTTTCACCTAACGGTGGAGCTAGAGGTCAGGCGCCTTTCGCAGGGGCCGCCCTATTATTAGCTCGCTAATTATTAGGTGCCGAGGCAGAGAGCACAGCTAAACCCGTGTCACGCTACCTAATTCTACCTGCTCACAACCGGGCACAGAAACAGTCAACGACCGGTGCGAGTGTATTATCAACCTCTGACAGACGCTTTCAACAGAGCGAAGCGAACCAAGTCTCAGTAATGCCCATCAGCGGCAATGCGTATATCGCAAAGGTATAGACTCACTCACGTGCATTGTTGCGATGCCGTAGATAGATGAAGACACTAATAGCATTCGTTAACGACACAGTTCTTCTATTTTCTTTGAGAGAAATCCTAGCCTCAACTGCTCTTCAGCCCACCTATCTCAAACCTGCCTATTTTGTTCTGCGGTACTGGCAGTTCAACCAATTAATGGACCATAGCCCTCATCGTCTAATCTCAACAGCAGCCAGGGATCTCTCAGCTTCTCTTCCGCCACTGCGTCCGCATCCCATTACTTCGAGCACAACATCTGCAAGCCGCATTCTACAGTCCAACTGCAAGGTAGTATGTCTTGACGATGAATGTAAAGCTACCGGCCTCATTAGTGCTGAAGCACGGTACTGCGTCGCGAAGGCTGGAAGATGCGCTCAATGACCTCCAAAGTATTCTGGCAAGCGACAACATTCACGCGCGCTGACGCTGTTCTCGTTTTTGGCATCCAGTTTGACTTGCTACACCAAATAAGGAAATAGCCGAACATGGTCAACGACCTCTACTCAGTCCTATAGTCCGTCCGAAACTTTTGCATCATTATTGACGCGCGTGTATCTTCTCGTCTAAAGGCGGTTGTCCTCTTCTGGGTTAGCATGAAGTAGACTATGCCCGCAAAGTGTCATTAATTTGTCCTCACTAAAAGTAGCCCAAAACGCTGTAACGTTCTTGTCATCCTACGAGAGTTTCTCTAAACAAACCCCCCCCCCCGTATCGTAGGGATAGTTGTCACGTCACCAATGAAGTAATTTTTGGAATTCATTTCCGTTGAGTATGGTCCAATTTACTCACACCGGTGATCAACGTGGTGAAGGATATAGCAGTTCGGCTACGTATGCCTGTCTGATATGATCCTGCGTCTCCGCGCTAGCGCCATCCACATCACCTTTCGCTGTATGTTCTTCATATCTTGGTGAGTCTATGAGAAGCAGTAGCACAAGACGGTGACGGTCAATGCCTCAGGCTAACATGAAAAAACAAACAGAATGGCTACGATAGAAAGTCGTTCGTATAATTCAAATCGTAAAGCTTCGAGCAAATTGTCTGAAACCCTTTATTCTCTTTTCAGAGTGCCATAACTTCAAATCTGTCAAAGTGATTTCCGATTGCGACGAATGGCTCAAACGCTCATCGTTGAGGCACTCTGTCGAGGCATGAAGAGTAAGCTCTTTATATCCTCGGGATAAGGAATTCTCGGGTCTCTTCTTGAGGTTGTCAACGCATACGTACGTTGACTGTCCACCGTCGTCAAGATGTTTCTGCAAGTATGTCGCGAACCCTTCCAGGAGCTGTGGCGCGTCGACAGGGGCTTTGGGTCGGACTGATACCCTACAGTGACAAGACATTTTCTTGAAGTCGCCATCGGGCTGCTTCTTCACTTCCAAGGCCAGAGAAAGAATGATGATTGCGTCGTGCCACCAGGGCCACGTGTCTTGCGTCCATGCCTCGACACGGAATACCAGTAACCCACCGATGATCTGGCTCCACCGTTTTATATCAGGGTCCAAAAACAGACCGTGATTATTATAGACCCCGTTTCCTAGTACACATCCATCAACAAGGTGGAACCGTAGATTGCGCGTTTCCCGAATCTGCGGGAAAAGAAGCCAGAAACCGAACCGGTGCGACGTTCCACCGAAAGAATCGAAATAAAATGAGATATGCTGTATATCTCTGCATACTTGTATTGTCTCTAGCTGTGGTGCTATGCCACTTCGGCCTCGGAACACAGCGGTGACCGGGGCGATTGGGAAGGACGTCCGCGTCCAGCGGTCTTGGTGTCGATAGTGTCTGGTCAGTGGTATCATAATGACCGTCCTCGTATCATTTTCAGAATTATACGCGTCGTGTATTACACCGAAGAATAACTTCATACATCGATGAGTAAGAATCGGCAGTGATATGGAAAGGCCGACATTCGTCATGGTAAAGATTCCGAGGCTTTTCGACGGCTTAAGTGTTGGAACGGTACTGGAATCAAAGAAGCATACCGGGTCGGGTGCTAAGAGCGTAGGTCGCGCTGCGTCTCTCCTCATGCGGTTATGGAGAAGGGTGTCGAGCCGGTTAGTAGGGAAGTTTGGCTTATAGTCGAGACTGAGGCGACCCTGGCGTGCTGTAACTGCCTCGGCGGTAATCCTGCCATTCAGCTCGGCAATCCATGTCCATGCAAATATTGAATGATCGTCTGAGACCTTCATGATTTCCTCTTGCAACCGCACGAATGCCATAGCTCCCTCGCCGTAGAGGAGCGGCATATTAACATTGAACAGCCCGAGCAGGCAGTAGGCGATGTCCTCAGGTCTTGTAGTCGTGCGATCTGCCACCGCCGCCATGCGCTGCGCTACACTGGCGCTACGTATATCCTCCGCATACAGCAAATATCTCTCATCTACCCGCGTGATCTCTGCTAAGAGTGGTGCCAAATCCTTCTTGGTACCGATAGGGGTCCAGTTGCGAGAGTAGAAGTGCACTTTCCTAGGCGCCAACAACTCCTGAAGTGTCCATCCGCGGCGGAACCATCGGCTCCGCCGAAACGAATCGAGCGAGCTTCCTTGTAGATTGATTGTAGACTTCTCAGCTCCCATACACGTCGCAGCGTCAGCCGGGTCCGAAGTTAGTACATCGGACAGATACGCATAGCAAATAGCAGAATTGAAATACCAGAGGTACATCGAATTTATAGCCTCGGATAGCTCGGCGCTGCTGGTCTTATCAATACAGTTCGTGTCCACCCAGAGATAGTCCAAGCCATCCTTTCTGGCCTCCAGGCAAGTTTTCAGGATCTTCCAGTAGCCGAGCCTCTCCAATGGTCCCAAAAGAAGCCAATCTTCCTCGAATAGACGCTGCTCTCGAAGACTGCGATATGTGGGGTCTTCATTTTCTAGTTCGGTGAGCAATGCGAGAAGGTGAACTCGTGTCGTAGGTTTTAACCATTCGGACCATTCCTGTAGGGTCACCTCCGCACGTCCCCATGCGTGAGATAAGATAGCATACCGAGGTATTGTCTGCAAGTGATCCTCCAGTTCTAAGGTAGTAGTATTAATAAGTCTCATGTCTTCTCAGGTCTAGGAATACATGAGTTATGGGAGTGACAGGCCAGCTGTGTCGCACATTGTGTTGTGAGGGTCGTGAGGAGGTTTAGTATGGAATTAGATTCCTAAACAGGAAGTAGGGGTGTATGATTGTGGCTGAGCCACAGCTGACCAATCAGCCCTTGCGATTTCAGAGCTCTACAATGCACGTCGCGCTGTGAGATTCGATTGTGAGGAGGCTAACAACAACTATTCAAGAATTCTAACCTGATAACTTATGTTAATCATGATACATTACCTGGGTAAATTTCGATCAAGCTTCAAGTAATGTACATAGGCCAAGTTTTTAGTGGAGTCTAGGATACAATGAGAAATAATCGTCTAGGTACGTCAGGGTGTTACTTTCTTACCTCCCGATAATGTTAACCTAAGTACATGTAATAATAGGAAATACATCGCAGAGCTTATTAAATCATTCGTTCAGATATACATTTAGAGATACTCATATATACCACGAATATGAGCTGAAGTTCCATATGGCATTTACCTATAGCAATGTAGCGGTATGTACTCGCACTTGGTCACGCCGCTCTAAATACCAGGCTTATCGAAAGCAGGAATGCAGGTGTTTAAACAAGTTGGATGAGAAGGTGCGATACACCTCTATTAATACCGACCACGTGGACAGCAGAGTAATTCAAAGAGGCAGTTGCTATCGAGGTAAAACGCGATAGTAAGACAAAAGACGAGACATAGATCGGCAAATGTGTAGGTGCGGCCTACATTCACACAACAGATTTAATGGTACCTGCCTGACGCTTCATGGTAATACATCGACAAAACTTACATCGACTACTCAAATAGAATGGGGGAGAGGAGTTGTTCCGAAATTGAATAACAGCATAGACAAGCACCGTTCATGAGGATTGAAGGACCCATGATGTTAGAAGTATCAATCAATTTTGTGAGAGGCTGGCGTTGATATCCGTGACCTATCTGAGGCGATGCCTAAACCCTGTGAACGGGTATATCCCTAACTCCACCCTAACTCCAGAAATCAGACTTTTGTGTAGTTTCGTGTATGAAAAGCAAGAGAGCCATATCCTCCGACATGTGCAAATGATGATCATGAAGTCTAACCTCCAACCTCAAGCCCAAAGTTCTAGAACCTCCCACATCCAATATCGTCATTCCTCCATGTCAGACGTGATATATTGTGATGATCAAACTCGAAGAGTTGACAGGGGCAGATTCGATGACGAGGGTGTAAGATTAGACCTCGCCTTCCGAGGGAGGGTTCGGCTCGTCCTCGGGGTACTGACCCAAGTTGGGAGCTTGGACCCTACGTAAATACTTAGTTACTAATACGGGGAATAGAGATGAGATAAAATTGTGATCGACTTACTCGAGCTTGAGCTTCTTCACATCGGTCTTGTCTTCAACTTCGTCCACATCGACGGCGGCCTGCTGGCGTTTGTTCTGTCGAGGGGTGGCAGGCGTCCTGGCTCTGGCTCCGGAAGCCTTGCCGGTCTTCTTGGGAGTGTTCGGTGCATCTCCATCCTTGTTGTCGCCGTCCTTCTTCTTGAGTTTCTGAAGGTGCTGTCTGTAGAAAAAAAACATTAGCAATCCTATCTTAAACGAAGTTGCAAATGTGAAAGAAACGCCCAGCTGTGTAAGTTAATATGGCAACGCGCATCATGTCATAACAGTATCAGCAGTAGTCATATGTCACGGTGATGATAGGGTGTCATTACAGGGCGGCGCTATAGCCGTAAGTGTATCCCTTCTCGTGAAGCCTGACGGCGATGGCCTCCCACTGCTGGGCAGGAGGACAAACGTCAAAGATCGCTTGAAGCAGATCAGATCGAGTCTTGTCGTTCCAAATAGTGCGTCCGGCTGCGTTGGTCGCCATTGTGAGGTCTTGTTGACAGACGATGGAGGTGAGAGGGTACAACAGTGATCGTGTAGGTTGCAGTTAAGAAGAGGAAAGCTTGGTCTCGAAGGATGGCCAAATAAATGATGAAGAGAAAAGAAATAACGAAGAGTGGTTTGATCATGAAGGGTGAGTTATTGACAGGTGGGTGATGTTGATTGTTGGGGAAACCTGGTGATAGAGGGTTGGGGGTGGTGGAGGAAGGAGCCCACGGCAACTTATCACAGCAGCAACCTCGCTAACAGTAAAGTACGAAACATGATAAGAATCCAGTAATAAAATGGGATTGCAGTAGAGGAATAGGAGGGGTTCACCCCCCAACATCTGCGCTGTAAAAGCCACAGATATAACGTTAGGTGGGCGAAATGAAGTGTAAATACTGAAGTCGGCGAAAGAAAAGCTGTATGGAAAAAAATTGGAGGCTATTGATATTGAAACAGGAAGGAAGCATAATTCGGAGCGCTGGAGGATAACGGATTGCCCTTTTCCCTCCATTTCCTGAGGATCCAACATGTTGAGAAGAATGCCTGAGGACACAGATACAGCTTGTAAGGCAATGAATCAAACCTACTTAAGGGCTGATTCCGAGAAAGAATAACCCATGCCATGGAGAGCCTGGATAACGTGAATCCAGTCTTCACGGGCAAGCTTGACAACGTCACTCATGGCGACCAGGATATCCTCGTGAACCTTCGGGTCCCACTTCATGGTGGTGCGAGGCGAAGACATCACGGCAGAATGGAAGTAGTAAGGATAGAGTGTAAATAAGTGATAGAAAGGTTCAGGATATAAAAGTTTGAGTGAAATGCGGGCAATGGATGTGGGTGGTACTATGTTGTAAATAGTTGTTGTAGAGGGTTGATGAGAGTGGTTGTATGTTCATGCGGCTGAGTGTTGAAGGGAGAAAAATGGGAGGAGTTGAAGAAAGTGGAAAGGAAGGTAACAAGGTAAGCCAAGATTGAGCTTATGGCAAGAGTCAAGTCAACAAGTCATTTTGCGCGAGTTCAAGACCTACCGAATTCCGTTCCAGGTGACACCATGGTTGAATTCGTCGTTCATCATGGTCTCAATAGCAATCTTGTTCTCTGGGGTGAAGGAGATGTCGACAGTGTTGAAGATGGACAAGAAAAGATGGGCAACCATCGTGTCATCCCATTTCTTGACAGGTTTAGCAGGGCTGGGAGGCGGGGCCATTGTGATTGCGTTGGAAGATGATGGATATCGCTGACAAGAAGATTGCAATGAAAATGAAGAAAAGGTGTCGAAAAGGCCGAAGTGGGTGAAGTTAGAGAAGCTGGTGAAGTATGTAGGGCTGATCGAGTATGTAGAGTTGGTCAAGTATGTAGATTGGTAAAGTAGATAAAGGTAACTTGATAAGTACCTGGAAATAGAGGATGAAGGGAGGTGCTATTTGCTGCTGCAACAAGTTGGAAGGGAAACATGTCATCAACTCAGGTACACGCACGCGTTGCCTCACATCACAGCTAGGGTAGAGCAGATAAACAGAAACTGCAACTTTACCGAATGCCTTCCCACGTGGTATCGAAACCACTTTTCTTCATGTCCTCCACGAGAGCTACTTGCTGCTCTGGCGTAATCGACCCGTGAATACGCGCCAAAGAGGCTGCCAAAGCTTCATGGGCATTTCCGTCCCATTTGTTTACCTTCCCGGTCGCCATGTTGTAGCCGTATGAGTTGTCGAGGGAGGCAATGTAATAGTGAGGAGTAGAGATCGTGAACAGAAAGTGATGAGTCTGGTGCGGGATGATCGAGGCAGAGAATAGGCAAGAAAAAAAGCTATGTACCTTAGATGTGATGCAAGGAGCTGAGTGGCGGAAATGATATCGATTTAGTGCGCTTATTGTTACATACCTAAGTAGGTATCTAGGTGGAGGACAACCGTGGAAGACGCGGATCCCACTGTTTTCAACATTCAGGTTCAGCTGGGGATTGGTTGCTGCTTGCCACTTAATACATGCTGCGAAGGAGAATTCCTTTGTTCAACATAAATAGAGAAGCCTATTGCCAACGCCTCGTTATTTCATTAACGCTACGCTCATAGAAACCTGTGTATCGCGCGCCGCAATCCTCCCCTGAAGACCTATATCTTATAGCCATACCCCTAATAACTCCGACAATACCAAGCGTCTATCATTCCATAGTCTCTAAGTCGACGTCACTACCCAATGGGGACCTCTGCGTCTAATGGTACCAAGAATGGACGAAAACACCGCTTTTTGATAGATGTGGGCTGCGAGAGACCAGCATTAAATGTTAGCGGTAGCCTGAAGCCTCTTCGAAATGCTCTAGGATACCCAGTAGTCTGTCCTAAGGCAGTTGAATAAGTAGTTACAACACCTATCAGCCCACAACTAGGGTTAGGCTTCGCCGTAGTAGCTGAATATTTGTTAGAATAATTCATATATATTTTGAATGGCCGTAATTTTTACTCTGGAGGTCCATAGGCATCCGTAATGCCATCAGCAGCTAGGGCTAGGACCGCTTCATCATCATTCGTCTGTTGGTCTTCCTCCTCGACATCGAGCCGTTGACGCTTCGCGGGCTGCTCCTCAATATCTGGGTTTGGTTCATCTACCGCCATTGAACTTGGTTCTGATGCTCCAGTAGACGTCTGCATCGGGTGAGAAGTGGGAGCTGATGGATCACTTGTCTGTGTCTCCGATACGGGATCGACTGTCTCGGGAGGCTGTTCTTGATCGTCATCGGCAATAGGGGTTGGTGGTGCTTTCCTGGGCCTGCCGCGTCCCGGGCCAGGACGCCGTGTGATAGGATTGGAGGCTGGATCAGCCTTGCGCTGTCCGTCCAGGCTCGAGCCATTCGACTCGGCCTTATTTTGCGCCCTTCTTAGACCTTGAAAATGTTGACTAGCATACGTTAGCTCTATATCATGTTGCAACTTATCGCCGCCAACAAAGCGTTCATGGACCCCTTAACGTAAGAGAAGCGGAAAGGACCATGAGTGTTATGGCATGAGATATTTGCATCGCAATAGCTCATTGTTTTGAGAAAGGGTAAGAAAAGGTAAATGTCGCAACTGCTGGGCAGCCCCAACATTGCAGTGGGCATGTGGGAGATAAAAGTGTGTAGTTTGCCTAGCTACTATTGCGTTGTTTGGTTCAAGGCCTCTCAGGTGTGAGACACACCTTAACCCCGGAAAATACGTAGTACACTACCAATGCGAGAGCGGTAACGGTACCTTCTCAGCGGGTAACGGAAAAGAAAAGGAAAGGCAATTGAAACGTAAATAAGATAAAATCAACTCACCGGCATCCCTCATTTGTGAAACCGTAGCCTAAGCAGCGCATATGATTGCCGATAGTTGTCCATTCAGCGCCACTTATGACACCGATGTTCTTTACTGAGAGGATAGTGAAGAATAGATCTTTATCTGCTCGATCATTCCAGTTTTTGTTCATTTTGAAGGTATCAAAAAGGCGCTTGGCCTCACAACGTTGACTATGATAGCACAGGAAGACAAGATGGAGCACTTAGACTAAGAATGGAGAACCGTGTGCGAATCAGAGTTTGGAGCTTGTGAAATGTTGGTGAGGCTAATGGTTGAATTGAAGCTCCCCGGATTGCCACACTTGCAAGCTATCTTGGTGGGCCGAGCTTCGCTGGCTGTGAGAGCAATGATGAGACGTAACTCCAGCTAGAGGGTACAGTACAGGATGTCGCGTAAGCTTTTGGCGGGTGGGAACTCCATACAAGAGCTTAGTTCATGAGCTTTCCGACACAGCACGTGATTCAGATGGGATGAGATGACAATGGAGATGCAAAGGTACTCGGAGGTCCAAGCGCTTACATAGCAGTAGGTAGGTACCTATGTAATAACTATAGTAGTCATATACATACAAGGTAGGCGCGTCTGAGTGTGGCAGTGCAGCCCACAACAGCTTGAAGAGGCGGTCGCCTATGTACCTATTGACGTAGATACTTTACTGTGAACCCTCCACCTTGGCAACCACCCTTGCCCTGAGCAACGACAGGATAGTACTGTACGGAGTACTTATCATAAAAAGGATCTCTTGGCTTGGCACAGCACCTGCATAAGTATATGGCAGCATCGTCCAATCACCTGCAGCGTATCAATCAAGCCCCAACTTGCTACTTGTATCCCAAGTCGGAGCAAAAGTACCTCCACTGAGAGAAGTACTCACGTGAATTGGCGACTGGAACGCGAGGAACCCATCTACACAGTGTTGCTTTTGAGACACTGCTACGCGTCGCCCCCAACCTCCCCTATTTCTTTTTATTCCAGGCCATCGACGCCTATTATGTATATCATCTTCCGTCCTCGAGTCAAACCCTCCATTCCTTCGATTTGGGTATTGCGTTGATCACATTCCGTGCGGTCGCATTTGGCGCAGCAGCAAGCGATACTACATTATGGTTACTTGATAATATCTGTTTGCCTACTTTTTAGTTTATGAGAAGAATTCGATCCAAGAAATATTCTCGTTTTTGCAGCAATCGGTACGCATGGGTATACTCATGGACCAAGAGATTGGCTCAGTGTGAATTGCAAGAAGATATGACGGTGGCGTGTAGACAAGACATCGAGATCAGAGCCTATCGGGCTATAACGAGTAGATTACCTATTTTGCTCTCCAACAGCTGCTAGGAACAGGAGCCGGGGACTCGATACACTACACTAACTTCACTACCACCTTTCCCCCAGCCTCCCAATTAAATGAGCATGACTCATATCCAATGTTTCACGCCAGCGACGAATCCCGGCTCTTCCCCGGCTGCCGTGGGTTGAAATGGATAGTAAACGGCTATGTAGGTCTCACCTCCCGACTCGAAGTGGCTACATAGTGCCGACTAAACGAGATAGATGCATTTGTCTGCATCTCTTTTGACATGCTATGTCGCATCATCACGCCTGAACTGCGTGTGTTACTTCGCTGGTGATGTACGAAGAAAACTAAGGAGTGCAACTATTCCTAGCATGGAAGTGTCTAGCCTCGGATATTGCTATCGCTTCTTCGTCAACCGAGTTTTAGAGGCGCCACTAGCAAGCGGCAGATTGGGCAGAATGTAACGGCGTTGCCTCATTGGACGCCATGCCAGGGGTCCAGAGACCACTTTACGCGGTGTGTCGCGTCCCATGCCACTTTTGTGATGGCACCCCACCATCTCGCCCTGGTTATCCTCGTCAGCCAAGCCGAATGATTGATCATGGTCGCCTTGATCGTCCCTCTCGGAGTTGCTAGGCAACCAACGCAGCCATGTCTTTCATACTGTATATCTGTTATACCGGGCCCTCTGCGGTACATACAAGTCTCGATGAGAATAAATAGCAGCAGGACCAAGCAGGCTTTTCATGCAAGCACTTAAAAAGGTCCCCACGCCCTTAGTGAAGGCGTGTTTGACCCATGCCACTCCCGTTTCTGAAAGCCCGCTATTAGGACCGTCTACTTCCATTATTGCCTTCTTTTGCGCAGAGCTAGATCCTCTTACAGTGTAATAGACCGTCATTAATCTTCATTATCCAGCTGTCAAGCAGCTCCAGATGCTTTTCCACTGGTAGTCCATTCTTTCTCACCCCCTGCAGTCTTTGTCGCCTCACCCTACTCGGGCCCCCAAACTAATGTGATCCGCTCAACAACTCTCAAGCTCGTTGGGAGCTTTATCTAGAACATTTGGTCATATATTCCTCATTCCTCTCCTCACCGACTTTCACAATTGGCCTGTTCGTGACTCACTCCATCCATTCCTCCTGTCTGTGTTCAGATTGGCCTCGTAATCTAGAGCTGCCTCCTACCATTTCACACCGAGCTGTGCACTTCTTATTCAAGTCTACCGCCTCTCCCGGGGCTGGTTTTCTCAATTTTGTATCGAGTCCTAATATCTCCAACACGGTCACCATGTCTTCCAATAACGACAATGCTATGACGAGATTTCTCTTTGCTATACTGAAGCAAAAGAATCTGAAGGACGTGAGTTGCTTTCCCAGCACTGACGACGGTATTCCTACCATGCTGTACATAATCTAATTGGGGACGTAGATCGATTGGAACCAAGTCGCCCACGATCCTATTCTCGCCCAAGAGATTACCAATGGCCACGCAGCGCGAATGAGATACTCGCGATTCCGATCTGCCATGCTAGGACTTGAACCAACTCGACGGAACCGAACCGGCCCGCCCAAGTCACGAGTCACCAAATCCAAGAAAGCCTCGACTCGCAGGAATGACGACAGCGTGAAGTCCGAAACTTCTATGGCTCCAGAGTCACCTCCCGCCGCATCGCCGGAGCCCCCACAACCACAGCCAGCCGCGCAGCAGAAGATCAAGCAGGAGAATACGCCGTACAATTACAACAATCGCATGACTCCGGCGTTGACCCCGGGCCCAGTCTCGGTGCCGCCCATAACCATACCCAACACCACAATGATTCAGAACCGATTCCTCACCCCATGCAGCGACCCAGATTCCTTCTCTCCATCTCCAGCCATGGCGTCTAGCCCCGTAAGCGAGATGATTCATTCACAAAGTCCGTTCGATTTCCATGCGCCTCCATGTCCCGAACATGTCGACCCAACCTGGGCGCATGGCAGCTCATACTTTGCTGCTGCGTATCCTTTCGAGGACTACACCAGCACGCCTTGCGACCATCAACATTTGCAACATTCACTTCACCCTCAATGTCATCTCGGTCTGCCTAGTCAGTCGATTGAGACTGAGATTGAGCAAGCTGGATTGAAGCGTGAGTGGAGCCCGTACGATTGATCGAAGAGAGTTGAACTAGGGGAGAAATTACCCGGGCACAATCCTGTTCAGCGTCAAGGACAATGGTTACTGGATATCTGCTTTGGTTTAAAATAGTGTATGGTATGGTAGGGGTGTAGTAGGGTAGATGAAGGGTAAGATGTTCGGTCGGTATGGGCATTACGATGGGAGAAGCCGGAGGCAACGGACTTGGAGGACAAGTCTTCGCTTTCGTAGTATCAACGATTTATGACATTGTCTCTTAGGCGCGACATGAAGGTGACGGCGTTCCGGATGATTTTGGGTCGTAGGGTTTACAGGTCTGAAAAATTGCACCTGCAAGGTTGAATAGGACATCCTTGCTTGTACTATTATGGTTAGAGTTCGTGATCTGCAGCGTCTCCCGACTCAACATCAAGACTCATAATACATCTTTAAATGAAAGATTGATTCATGTTATGATTAGTACTGGTTCTACGTTTGTCGCTTCTAATTACACATTGCTCGTCATGCATATTCTCACCTCGATGCTCAACTAGCGAGTTTCAGTATGTACCTTGCATCGAGCGGCCTCAAGCATGCTACCTACATAGTGATTTTCAGCTTCAGCCCAAGATATCACGCCATAGGTTTCACTTTAGGGATAATATCACATGGAAGGAAAGAGATTTTTCGGACACTAGGATAGTTCCCGAGACATGTGAGTCGATGATGTTCATGGTTACCCCATCTCAGATCTATATCACATAAACGCCGAGCTGCCTGCCAACGCACTTCCGCTCGTCTAAGACTGGAAGAAACATCAGGCCCGTGTATGCATCGGTGTGATGCCGCCAGCTGAAGTGAATCAGAAGGGTCCAAGATACGAAGAGCTTACCTCCTCGTATTGATTGCATCATGGGATTAGGTAGAAGCCCGTTTGTCTTAATCGTCATGCTTATCCGCATGCGCCCGGAATGTCGGAACTGCGTGACGTGGAACAGAGTTGAGACATTATCATGATGTCGGCGGCAGAGACATCGACAGTGACTCATCTTATAGAGGGCCCTGAACATTCGGGGTTCAACTTGTAGACGTTGTTTCGTCCTATACCGTGGCCTAAGTGGCCTCCTCCGAGGATGGCTTCTCGTGTATTCGGCCTAATAGGACATGAATCTACAAGATTCAAGTACGAACTGTGTACGTACTATAGGGCTCAGTTGATGATCTGACGTTGTCACTATTCTAGTGAGATAGCACTGAACTTAGCCCTGAAGACTGATATGTTTCACACACCCCTAGTAATACGAGAGCGAATCGCGTACAATCAGGATGAGCACATGTTTACGGACAAATCTCCGTACTACTCTTTATGTAGTAGCCTCCGGTATTTTGTTCAGGAATTAGTAAATGCTGATCATGCTGTGCTCATCAAGCTTCTTCTTACCGACAGCGTTCAGCGCTTGGTATGGTTCCATATAACATCGATGAACCCGAGACTCAAGTTTGAACACGGCCGGGTGAGAACCTGGTATACTCCTATCCAATCTGTATGTCAATGGAGTTCAGCATATTATCCAGTACTCTCGCCCGCTCTATGGTTGCTAACTATAATGCGTGGTTATCCGTGAGATCGTGAGAATGCGAGGAAGCTGACGCGTATACTCTGGCACAGATCTAAAAGTCATACTTGGAAAGACATGTTGAGGATCGTCGGTGGTTGTCAGTAGACAAGAACAGAGTGGCTGTTAGTGACATCGAGTTTAGGGAGAAGAGATGACACTTGACATACGCACAATCTCCTTAGATGAAGGCATTGAAGTTCCAGTACCATAAATCTCGCGTATTATGAATCTTTCTTCATCACATTGGCACACAACATAATCGCAAGTATGAGCACTGCTGGATATTACGCAGAAAATTGTCTGAATAGAAGCAGGGTATACGGGACCGAACCACGTTAAGTGCAGAGGACGGATGTCCGTACCATCCGCTCGATAAATACCTAGTCGAGTGCTGAAGTGATATGATATCTCTCATGCTAAAGTAATTGTGTTCGTCATATCGCCAACCTAGAGTAAGCCGCAGAATCTATCAACGCCGAAACGCCATATGCATGCCATCAATAAGTCAATCATTCACGCCCCTATTTCTTGCGTCCATCCAAACGTTGACCTTCATTTGTCTTCTTCTCCGGCGCCTTACCCTTATCATCACCCTCTCCCTTCCGCTTGACCGCTCCTCGCAGAGTCTGGCCCTGCCCAGAAAAGTGTGGCCTGTTGGCATTTTCCTTCTCTGCCTCCTTGTCTGCATCCGTCTTGACAGGCTTGATCTCGTAGCCGAAGAACAACTTGTTTGGCGGGAGACGTAGCGGCATGGGTCCGTTGACGCCCCGCCGTGGTATCGGAACAGTGTGGGAAGAGGATTCGGGAACTGGTGTAGAGGGCTTGGGTGATGGGCCTTTGCTTCCTTTCTTCGAGTTGAGCTTGTGTCCCTCAGTGAGAAAGTGTGACGCTACTGCGCGAGCACCTGCCGCAGCTGTCGTAGCATTGGGGGCGATCGCATCGTAGTTGATAGACTGCGCCATAGTTCCCTGGCTATGCAGCAGACCACCAGCAGGCAAGCCTCCCCGGGCGCTTCTCGGCGTGCTTGTCCCGCTACCCTTAGCAGGCTCGATATATCCCACTGGCGGGGCAAAATCGACCGACACATCGGTCTCGATCATGCAGACACCCATTTTCTCAGTTTCGGGCTTTACCTCCAGCACCGCCATCTCGTAGACATCGTCGTTGTATTCGAAGTTGAACACGTCGCCCTTGGTTAACGTGGCGAAATTGCGGAATGCCCGTTCCAGAACAGCCTTGGGGTCGCTGATGTCGAGGAAGTTGACGGATTGTGGTTGTAGTTTGACTAGCTTGGCGAGCTCGAGTGATGTCGATTTGACCTGGATCATATCACCGACATCCAGTTGCAGGGTTTGCATCATCTATTGCTGTCAGTACCTGCGTGCACCATGCTCTCTGCTCTTCTCCACAAGATGCTCGTACCCATTGCGGTATGTATGCACGCCCCTCCTCTGCGACAAATTCCAAGACACCAGCATGTGTAAAGCGTTCCTTTTCGCCGTTCATCAGCTCCATCATCAGAGGCCACTGCACGTGTAGTTGTGAGATTTTCTGCAGGGCGGAAGGCGGTAGAAAGATCTTGGAGCCGTAGTTCAGCTCCGGCCTCTCGGCACCCGGTGCCATGACCATGGGATAACAGCGGAAGTATTCGTCGAAGCGACGCATGGCCGGGCCACGCATCATGCCGGAACGTGCGAGGTTGTACATGTTGGAAGGGTCGTCGGGGTCGAGGCCGCCAAAGCCAGGTCGAAACTACACGTCACAGAAAGTCAGCTGGAATTAAATATGAAGCTGGCCTTTACGCCACGAACCATGTTGAGCCCAAGTATTCTGTGGCTAGTAAAATGGGGGTGCTGTCTTAGAATGAGCGCTTCTGATTAGTCGGTGAGGCAGACATGTACACAATCTAAACTGCAAAGACGGCGTTCACAGTTTATAAGAAGAGGGGATAATTAGGCTTGTAGAAAATGGCCAGAACATACTCCAGGGTGCGATAGGTATTGGCGGCGACACCGGATGTCACAAGGCAGCTGTGCTTACAGCAGGATGACGAAACGTTCGGCTATGGGGATAATCCGCCTTTGCCTTCCTTCCCTATGGGACCTGGAACCCTGGCCCCCACCCCACCCCCCCCCAATGCCCAAGCTGAAGCTGCCGGCTGCTGCCCCGCGTTAGAAGAGGCTTCCCAGCGCGTCGATTCTAGCGCGCTTTCATGCGCTACACTACGCCCCAAGCATCCATGCGCCAGGGACCTACCCCACCATAAGCTGCAGCTACCATGTACCCTACGTATTGACAAGGGCAAAATCCAACGTCATTTACTGCGTATAGCTAGGTTATCCTGGTAATCACTTATACTTATGATGTGACCTCCCTCCTCTTCGCTCCAAAACTATCCTCTCGTGACTATTTCGTTATTATCGGCAAGTCCAACACCATCACATTAGAATCTAACAATGGCGTCAAGATTCAGCGCCGCGCGTCCTAAGCGCGCAGGCGAGAACTATGCGCGCCAGCACCACAACGCCGAGCCCGACTCGAAGAAGGCCAAGTTCGACGTGCGGAATCCGTCCGCGCTGGCGCCAGATGCAGCAGACGAGGAAGATGATACGAGAGACATATTTCTAGAAGCAGACGACGACGTAATTGGGAAGAGCGCGGCGACAAAGCGCGGCGCCGTGAACATCGACGGGTACGACTCCGACTCCGACCGGGAGGAGCTGGGCACTCTGCACACGTCAAAGGCGAAGGCGAAGGCGAAGGCAGAGAAGGGCGCGGACGAGGACATGGACGACATGTTCGCCGCAGAAGATGACGATGCCGACGCGCGCGACGACACGGTGGACGACACGACGGGCAAGAAGAGCAAGGAGGTGCGCTTCATGAGCACGGGCGACATCCAGGGGCAAGAAGCAGAGTCCAAGTCGGGCGGGCACATACACATCGACGCAGCGGAGGAGAGCGACGACGACGATGAGGAGGCCATCGCGCTCGCGATACAAGAGGAGGACGTCGACGACGAGGTCGGCGCCGGCGGGCTCAAGAAGCACGCGCCGAAGATCGAGGCGTTCAATCTAAAACAGGAAAACGAGGAAGGCCGCTTCGACGAGTCGGGCAACTTCGTCCGCAAGGTCGTCGACCCGGACGCCGTGCACGATCGCTGGCTCGAGGGCCTGAGCAAGAAGGACATGCGGCGCGCGGCCGAGGCCCACGAGAAGCGCGAGGCCGAGCTGCGGGAGAAGCGCCGGCAGGAGGACAGCGTGCTGACGTCCGACCTGCTCAAGTCCCTCGTCACGCATCTCGAGCGCGGCGAGACGGCGCTCGAGGCCCTCGCGCGCCTCGGCCGGTCGCAGAACAAGACGAAGGTCAAGAAGGTGCCCAGGTGGAAGCGGAAGAAGCAGGCGGAGAAGTCCGACTCGATGGACATCGATCACGAGGAGAAGGGGACAAAGGAAAGAGAGCCCGAGGACCCCGAACAGACCCGCGTCAAAGAGGCCATCGACGCCATCACCGATGCCGCGGACAAGCTTCTCGGCCGCGACCGCCCGGACGTATATGACCGTGAGCGGGAACGCCTGATACGAGAGTTCATGCGCGAGACCGACGAGGAGTGGGTCGAGCCCGTGCGCGAACAAGTCAGAGAGTCCGATAGTGACACGGCGAAGATGTGGGAATATCGGTGGACGGATGGGCGGGATGGCGCGAGTAAACAAGGGCCCTTTGACGGAAATATGATGAAAGCCTGGCAAGATGCTGGCTACTTTGGTGAGGGTATCGAGTTTCGAGAGGTTGGTGATGAAAGCTGGAGCCGCGCTGCCGACTTTGTGTAACGATTAAGCTCCTTCACTTCAGTTCCAGGAAAAGACGCCAAGTGCGCAACTCTAACTTTACCGCATAGATTGCCTAATCTAATACTTGCGTGGCAAACCAGCATAGTAGCTCGACAATCTACTGGAGACTGGCAAGAGATTTTAGGATATCATGCTACTGATACACATCACGTCGCGCAGAAGAGAGGAGACCTTGAATCATAATACAATTCCATTTACTCGGCCATGCCGGCGGGATATCATTCAAGCAAACACCATAGCATAGCAACTCTGGCGAGCAAATACACTTAGAAAGCCAAATATGTCCGCTCCACGCGCCTGGCTCACGCATGCAGAAGCTAAAACCCCAAACGCCTGGTCCTGTTATTACCACGTCTTGCACCTTGACCTTCCACTCTCCTTTTTTGAATCACAGTAAAACCAACCGCCCTCGGTTTGTGGCCATGGGACGCCCATACTCCCCTTCATCCACTCGCTCCGCGCACAGGTAACGCCAAAATAGTAAGCCTCCCGGGAAAGTCGTCGGAGAAAGTGTGTACCAAGCATAGCATGTACATCTACTGGTAGACACTTCCCTGCTTAGCCAAGTATAAAATGCAAACGGAGACTGGTATCATCTCGTAGAGTCGTAGTTTATAATGTACAATAGAAGAGTGCTGTAACCCCCGTTTGTGTACCGTCTAGGGGATTCGTCATTGAGGGCGGCTATCAGCCGGTCGCCCCGTTCACAATGGATCGGCATATCTTTGCCAATTCGTCAATAGGTTTCCAAGGTCCATCGATGTGGATGACGTTGCGCATAACCTCGAGAGTGATAGGTATTGCTTCTTCGGGGGTTGTCCAAGGACCAAGTCGATCGATGAGTTTCCCAACCGCTCCGCCATCCAACGAATTAGGGCCACCATCGTAAGTTCCCAGCTTCTTTCGTGCCTGATCAGCCAAACGCCAGGTCTCTGCCTCATCCTTGATATTGGCAAGGAGGAGCCCCGCAGCATCAGCTTCGTTTGGAAGAAACCATAGGGCTCGCCCTGCAAAATTGGTACATATGGCTTGAATGCGAAGCAGAAGAGCTGAGAGCTGGGCATTCCTGCTGCAATCAACTCTAACGACTCGGAACAGAGGTAAGACCTCTTTCCACGACTGTAGGCGACGGGGTTGCTTCTCTAGATCGAAAGCGTCGCTCTGGAGCTTAACGGCATGCATATACAATAACAAAGACTGAATCCCTGCAGCAACTGCGGTTTGGTGTTCGCGTTCATGTACGCCTGCTTTCTTCATTATTGCGTCTCGCTGATGCTTCAATTTGGTACCAAGTTCCATGTAATATTTGTGATGACCATGTAGTCGTTGCGCCCTTTGTAGCTTCTCTGGGGGGATCAGTTCTCGCCGCTTGTCAGCAGACAAGTGCGTTGATGGCGTGAGGCCATTAGTGGCGCCTGGAGTGCCAACTTGTGAGCTATTAGAGGCGATGCGACTCATAGCTGTAGATTGCTTTGGTGGTGTCGAGGGTCTTAAAGTCTCTGACATCTTCGGTCGCTTCAATGCTTCACTGGTATCGGTTGTTGTGCGAGGACGCTTGCGAGCAGTACTCGGTTCGACACTAACCGAACTTTCGCGCGGGGTCTGGTCCTCTCTCTTTAAGCCCTCTGCCTTCTTCTTTCCACCGGATGGCAAGTTAAGGAGTCGTTCAATGGTCTTCGCGTGCCGTTTCTTATACTTCATAGTCACAATATATTGCACGGGTTCCTCCTTTTTGTTATCAACGTGAATAGTCTCTTCTCGCGTTGACTTGGCAGGTTTCTTGACAATGACAGAAGAGTCAGATGTCTGGTTATTCTTCAGGCTCGCTTCCTTTGACGGCGTTCCAGATTTCTTTTCGATCCTGGCCAGTTCGTTCATGACAATCGGTGGTAACGTCGGTGACAGAAGAGGTGGTAATACCTTGCGCTTCTTAGCGCTCGGCGATGGCTCACGATCCTCTCGTGGCTTTTTCGGCTGCGGCTTCAAGCTATTCGATTCCGTTGGCCTCTTCTTGGGACTTGGACGTGATTCTGATGTACTCTCCTTTATCGTATCTGAGGACTTGTCCACAGACAAGTCTGCAATGTACAAGGGCGATAGTAGTCTTGGGACTGCTCTGGAAACCGGTTCGCCGTTGCTAACAGCCCTCTTGTGCAGCGTTTGACCACTGCTTGTTTTCCCGTGGCCATTGACCTGCGAGCTATGCCTTGGCGAGCCAGCACGAACTACTAAGTTGCTAGATGCTGGTCTGCCATTCGTAGCGGGTGACGGTTTCGTGTCCTTAGCTTCGTTTTTCCCCGAAGGTATACTTCTCATAGGTTTTTGTGAATTCGCTTCTTTGGAGAGCCGGTGAGCAGTACCATTAGAAACCACGTCTTCCAACTTGGCACGTTTGAGGGGCTTAGAGCCCTCGTCCACCTCGGCAACACGTTTCCTGCGCTCGGGAGAGGGAGAATACCGACGCGCCGCCTCCACTTTCAAGCTCGCTCTCGCATTCTTTACGTCGCGGCGACTATCCATTTCCTTAGGGACAGGTTCCGCCGGTTTCTTGGTTTCTTCTTTCTCCTTTATCGTGGACAGACCGTTGGGCTTCTCCTTCTCCTCTAACTTTTGCGGCGAATCTCCTTCTACTTTCTTGTTCTTGTAGTCTTTCAGCGAGACTTTCTTTCTAGGCTTATTCGGGTCAACTTTAAGCGTTGTGGGTGTCGGCGCATTACTGGAGGCGCTGGGCTCTTCTCGGACGGCAAAGTAGGCTCTGGTGATGAGAACACCGCGATCGGCCTCTCCACCAACTAAAGTGGTGTATTGCAAGGGTCTAATGTCTTGTTCATCCAGGCGCTTCTCGTCGGGATGTACTCGGTATCTGCGCGTGGGAGAGAGCGAAAGGTAGTATGGCTGCTTGGGTAAGACGTGCTCTGCTAAACTCTTAATCGACGTTGCAGCCGGCTCCATTGTTTTTCTTTGTTCCTGCAACCTCAAATGTTGCGCGCAAAGCTTGTGGATGGGTCATGAAAGACAGTCGTGGCTGGCGATTAGCGCGTGGGGGTTCGATGGAGATGGCGTTATGTATGCGATAGGGTCGGCAGGTCTGTCCATAGTGAGCCAAAGATTCAGGTTCGACATGTGCATCGAATTACGAGGCTCGACGCAGTGGGACGGAGCGAGAAAGTAAGATTGTCTGAAAATAAGGTTCACGGGGAAAGGCTAAAATGAACGCAAAATAGATAAACAAAGCAGAGAAAGAATCCAAGAGAAGAGAGATGCTGGTAGCGAACAGAAAGACAGGCGATGACCAACCTTTCGAATATGAGCACACACGAAGCGGCAGCGACAGCAGACAGGCTATCGTTGTCGCGTGCAGTCGCTTTTTCTCGGGTTTATCCAGCCTCCAGGTAACCGGCGTGCCAATCGCCCCGGCGCATTTCCCATCGAATTGCGCGGGCGCTGGCAAGGCGAGAAGACGTTGGGTAGACAATGAACGGCTGTGCGGGAGGTGCAGTTGATGCGGACGGCAGGCCGGCCGGTCGGTCGGTCGTGTATCACACTGCGTATGTACGTGTGTGTACGTATCGCGCGCGAGTTGAGAGCGCCAAGGGTGGGTTAAAAGGCGG
This sequence comes from Xylaria castorea, assembly GCA_022495115.1. Lineage (NCBI taxonomy): Eukaryota > Fungi > Ascomycota > Sordariomycetes > Xylariales > Xylariaceae > Xylaria > Xylaria castorea. The sequence goes on along the minus strand of MU382638.1, from coordinate 90,708 downwards.
AGGAGGTATGTACTATGTATATATACTATATCGCAGATGTTCCCGGGGACGAGTAACAATCTGACAGGAACTGCTTCCTAGGCAGGCAAAGAGAAACCAGTAGTAAGGTAGGCAAGATTCAGATCATATGCTGGTATCGTAGGCAAGACCAGGCGTAATGTTGTGTGTAGTATGTGTAGTATAGGTAAAGAGAGGGAGGTAGGGTCTGGTGGTTGGTTGTATGCGGGTTGGCGAAGAGATCAATCGGTACCATGTAGCAGGAGCAGGTATGCTGTAATCGACTGTAATGGTGTAAACTGCTGGGTTGGGTGGTGAAGGACGTGGTGCCGGTGCAGGCGACGGGATCAGCGCGTGGTTTAGAAAGTCGAGGCGGCAGACCGACAGACGTGCTGGGTCTGGGTGGATGGGTGGGTGCTTGCTTGCTGGCCGGGTGCTGCTGGACTGGGTCTAAGCTAAATCATCACTGGGGCAGGGGTAGGGTAGGGGTCACTGCCGGCCCCGAAAAGTACTAAGGCATGTATAGCAGCTGCTTCGGTAGGTATATCAGTACCTACTTAGGGCGGGCGGGCAGCCAGATATCCTGCCAAGTCTACCTAGATACGCTCTGTGCCAAGTGCTACCCGATATTTCTTGGCAGGCTTACACGGATTGCGTTGTCGCCAACTGTTTCCGAGTTCTACAGACCGGGAAGAGAGTTGAAGAGAGTTCGAGATAGTCGCCAAGGCACTATCTTAAGCTCAGGCGAAATGTACAATATACTCAATAGTCCAACATATACCTAGGAAGACACATCTATGAGTTTTAAGTATCTCTAGTCTTAATGCTATTTATTGGGTTAAACTACATACCTACTTAAGTGTAAGTATACATACATAGCTCTTGTGTGGCCTGGATGGCATCTTACGGTGAGTCAAAGTTCTCAATTACAGTTTGAATCCAAGGTGTCTGTATCGATGATCTGTCTCAACTATATTATCTCGTGCCACAGTTGCAGATGCGATAGACCACGAGAACCATACCTCTCGCACGTATTCATGTAAGTCACCTTATCTGGATTGTTTTTGAGACAGGTTCACCAGTGGCTGCACTGACGTGATACGTGGGGCTAGATTAGATACATACCTCATGTACCAACTTTACCATGGCTTAGGTACTGGTAAATATACCTTACTAAGCTATGGGCATGTTACAGTGCATCAATTAAAGTGGTCTACATTATACCAAAAAGTCAACGTGAGAAAAGTTGTCTTGTGTTGGGCAAGAGCTTTATACAACCACCTAGCTAGTCGAGTACATGTGTGTTGGATACCACACTTCAAATACATTATTTAGGAAATCTCACAAGAATCAACCTTTGTTTACCTTCCTCACTATTTCTGCTCACATCACCCACCACTTTACCAATAAACCAACCCACCCACAGCCGAGATGGCCGAGCCAACCACCTTCTCGACGGCGCTCATTGTGACCTCCCTCGTCGCCTTCTTCTCGGGCTTCGGGTTCGGCATCTACTCGATAAGAGGGTATATCATACCGCCCTCGCTCAAGTCGCTGCGGCTGCAGCAGCTGAACGACCCCGTGGAGAGCGACGAGTCCGACGTCGACGAGGACGACACGATCCTCGATCATGCGCCGAACTGGGCGAACGGTGCGGAGGCGGACCGGAGGCAAGGCCTGCGGGTGGTAGAGAGCGAGAAGACCGAGAAGAAGAAGAAGCAGAAGCAGAAGGAGGACGACGAAGAAGACGAAGTAAAGGCAAGGAGCGTAAAGCAAGAAGCAGAGGCTGCGCATCCCAGACAAGCCGCCGCGAATCCCGGCAGCAACCCCAACGAGGAGTGCAAGCTCGTGCTCGTGGTGCGGACAGATCTGGGCATGACGAAAGGTGGGTTCAACCTGCAACTACCCACATTCTACAGGCCTCAAAGCTTGCTGTTCAAAACAACTAACAAATCCCACTTGACAGGCAAAATCGCAGCCCAATGTTCCCACGCCACGTTAGCCTGCTACAAGACACTGAGCCGGGGCGCCTCCCGCCAGCCCACGTCGGCCGAGGCCAAGATCCTGCAACGCTGGGAGCGGTTGGGACAGGCCAAGATCGCCGTCCAAGTCAAATCTCAAGAAGAGCTACTCACGCTGATGGGCAAGGCACGGAGCCTGGGGATTACGGCCGAGGTCATACAGGACGCCGGACGGACGCAGATCGACCCGGGCAGCTTCACGGTCCTGGGCGTTGGACCGGCGCCCAAGAGCCTCGTTGATCAGGTTACAGGCGGGTTGAAGTTGTTATGATCATAGCGTGTGAGATATAACATAAAAGATACGGAGAAGACGTCTAAAAGAAGCATTCTTGGCAATCCCCCATAATTTTCAATCATGGGATGCCAATATTCACTCCGGGGGTTAATGAAAGTTTAGCGGTGATCTGGTCGCAAAAGCATCATCATAGACATAGAAATGGCGTTTGGTACTCAAAAATGCGAGTCATGAAGGGGATAGGAATCAGCACAAAAGGGCACATGAAATACTGTTGTATTATATTCCATTTACTGTGGGAGCTTATCTTTGTCACTCAACCCGAAGTACGTCCCCGGGTATCCCTCGCGAGCATCGCACAGAGTGACAGCGACTCTTTTTTAAGAAAACGCATCTTTCCATCCACGACTTAAGATGGAAGACGCATCTCGAAGACTCGAGTTAAGCTCGCTTGTAGGTCCCATAGGGCTCCATTTGTATCTGCACTGCAACCGAAAACGCAGAGCACCAGTATTGCAATCGAACCCGGATTTCTCTGTTTAAGCAGCACAACATACGCCAGCTTCCATAGCCAGAGAAATTAACAAACAAAGTAAACGGGGGTATATCCGTACAAAGAATGTTGGAAAGAACCAGATGACAGGAACACAAACTCCAGCCGTTGAAACCTTTTCCCCTTGTGCTGAGCCCAAAAAGATATGTATACAAGTCGAAAGAGGAAACTGTATATCCTCTTGTTTGTACATTTCATTTATGTACGCCGACATTTGAGCTGACTGCTCATTGTACCCGAATAAGCTAGACCCGATACCTTGTGATCTTAATCGTACCCAAAGGAATGGCCTACGAGGGATGCTGAACGGAATTACTTCGCTGTTGTTGTTGCAGTTGTAAGGGGCTTGGGTGCCGGCCGTTAGCCTCGAGCTTTCGCCTCTTGCTAGGGTCATCAAAGCGGCCAGGAGATGCGGTTCGCTTCTCGCCAGGCACTGCTGGACGTACGATATCAAGTATTGCATTAAACTTCTCCGTGTGATGACTGATGGATATATCATGCCCGCTCGTTTTGGTTTCCAGCTGGTTAGCTTTGCCTTCTAGTTTCCCGAGTCTCTGCTCAAGGGCTGGATTTGTCAGCCGCACAATATGCTCCGCCAGCTGCTTTGTACTCAGGTTTTGGAATTGGGAGTCCAGCGCTTTGATGGCAAGCTCGATCGCAGGAATCTTGCGTTGTAGGTCTTTGATATTGTTGAGTAAGCCAGGATTCATACCAACCCCGTTGAGCAGCTCTTGTAAACGAAGTTCTACCCACTCTTGTTTCACATGTTGGCCTACTTCGCCTTGCAGATCATCGTATTTTCGATCCAGGGCACCTACCTTCAGGTCGATTCTATCGACCCGGAGGCCGACCCTTTGGCCCTCTAGACGAGTCACGCGTTCAGATAGGTCCGAGCTCCGGACTTGGTCCATCCAAGCGGAGTTTGCAACTTTCCACTGCTCAAGCGATTGAATACAGGTCTCGAGTTGTGAATGCTCGGTTGCTCCTTGCTCTAATGTCTCTAGCCGTGCTTCGACGCCAATCAGCAGTTCAGCATATAGGTCATCTTTCTTTTCGCTGTAGGTGCGGCTATTGTCGTTTATCGTTTGTTCGGCGGCTGCAACTCTGGCATTCACAACCTCTTCAACTTCTTGAAGTGACATGGCCAACCCTCTGTCGGGTTGAGAAACGTTGGGCCGACAAGACCGTAAAGAGTCCACGTCTTGGCGAAGGGACCGAAGAGCATCGTCTATCGATGGATTATCTTGACCACGGCGTTCCTTATACTCTTCATGTTGAACTTTCAAATTGTATACTGATGACACCCAAGCATCGCAGATTTCGTTCCAGGTCCCCAAATCTAGCTCGTCAAGCTTTTCTTTGAACTCATCATAATCATGTAGCTTGGCTTCTATGCCTGTAGTGCGTTCATCCAGGCCACTTTCGAATACGTTCCTGACATTGGCTATATCAGATGTCTTCTCGGCCAATCCAGTCAATTGCGCGTCAAATGTTCCAAGTTTCTTCTCTGTATGAGACTGAAGGTCGCTCAATTTTTTCTTCAGGCTCTGATTTTCAGCGTCTATAATGACCTGTTTCGACATCAAGGCATGAATGGTACCGTCGTAAGAGCGGAACGTTGACTGTAATGTTTCGTGATCTAACTTCAGAGCGCTATACCTTGCCTCCAAGTCGCTATGGCTCGACTTCATCAAGGTAAAATCTGTCTCGAGTGAGGTAACAGAGTTACCAGAGCTATCATTCCCCTCGAGGAGTCTCTGGATTTGTTCGTTTTGCTTCGCTGCCAACTGAGAAATCTGCTCGACTTTGGCTTCTAAAGCTGTGATGACTGGATCCTGGTGATTGTTGACCGCTGGTTTGGTAATGGTTGTGAAGCGGGCAACGAGTTGTTCCAATTCATGAAGGTAGTCATCCTCAGCAGCCTTAAACTGGTCGTCAAGATTGTGGTCGGCTGGGTTGGATTTGTGACTTAAACCATGAAATGGGGGGTATGCAGCCGCTTTCGTTTTGTATTTCTCAGTTTCCAAGTCTCGCTGAGCACTCTCTTGTGCTACCTTATTCTTACGGATGCCTAAGAGTAGACGTTTGTTACACTTTTCACCCCACTTGAATGCGATTTCGAATGCTTCTTGGAGCTCGGGGTTGTTTGCCTTCGGTATTGCCGAGATCGGCGCGTTGTTGATCGCGCTGTTCGTGGTAATAGGCTTCTCTGAGGCTGTGGACGTTAGCGGATGGTCATCAAATTTGTTGGTTTTCAGAGTGTTAGGCCAGATGGTTTGATGGTAGGGTCTTTTCAATGAACAATCGATACAGAACTATTGAAAGCACGCCAATCAACGACCTTCCATGGGTCAACCATCGCCTGTGACTCAGCGTACAGAGAAATGTACGAACAGACTATGCAAAAAGGCGGTTGCCGCCAGATACTACTCACCAGTATTTATTCTCTTGAGGTGGAGGTCGTTACCCAATTTGTCAGCAGCGCTTGCCGGCGATGTGTTTGACATCTTTCTTGGACCCTCTGGGGCCCTGAAGTTGGTTTCGATATTGGGGGGTTTGGGTGGTTCGTTCTCATGACGATATTCTCGGGGGCTTCGGGTCTCTCGCAGGTCTCGGGTATCGCGCCGTGGAGCTTGTGGTCTTTCTCTGTCCCCCGGTCTATGCGACGACGGCTCCCAGCGTGAGCCTGAACCTCGACGTTCGTCGTTGTAAGAACTGCCCATTGACCAGTTGGGCGCCATGGTGGTGGGCCCTTGAGTGAAGATAACGGAACCAGTGCTCGCGTTTTCTACGCCAATCCCACTGTAATAGCTGATGGTCTACACAGATCTTGTATCCCACCAACAGCGTCTAGCTGCATGGCCTTAGCTAGAACAGAGTCCAATGTATCGGCGCGAAACCAGGCGACCTAGTAGTCGAGAAGACGCAATGGAGAGAGACGGCGGGAGTTGAAACCGGTTGCGAGCACCGAGAAGATTGCGAGAAGATTGCGAGTAGAAACAGGCACTGCTGCGCGGTTTGTTGATGTCAGAGGTCGATTGATACGCGAAAGTCTACGAATGGAAGGTTATAGACAGTATTGCAACCTACCACAAGCGAGTCGAGCTCGTAGTTTTCGATTCGTTTACCTTGCGCAACGAACGCTTAAGATACACAGGGTAGAAGTTGGGAGTGTAGTACGCGAAGGAAGAGAAAGATATGTGAGGGCAGGATGTTTATTAAGGCCCAAGTAAAAAAAAACTCGTAGTTGGGTAGACGATGTCGAAACATTCATGTGATCAGTGGCTTGTTTCCGTTTCTGTTTTTTGTTTTTTTGGTGCCAGTAGTTATTTACCATGCAAAATAAAAAAGCAGCCGGGGCAACAAGGTGCAAAATACATAGGTACAGCAGAGATGGCCGTAGGCCGGCAACGAGATCAAACGAAGAGATAGCACCACCATCCAACCAACCCCACGACAGCCAGCCGGGCTTTTTCTTGGTGTCTGCGCGCGTGTCCGACACGTTTGAGCGCTGTGTGAATTCGGGTGAAGGTGGAGGGTGCCCAGCTTAATTAGTTAGTCTAAAGATGCCCAGTCAAGAGTCGGCCGGCAGGGGCGCCAATGACCTACCCTACACTATCTTACTTTGTACTTATCGTAGTTACAGGCGAAAACCGTATGCCAAGGCAAGACCTACCTGCCTGGTAAGCATAGTACATGCAGTATTGGCGCTGTACCTGCGCAGTGCTAAAACTACCTATGAAGTTGTACGGCAATAGTGAGGAGGTAGGTACCATGACAAGTGTTACCGAAACATATCATGCAATAGGAGGTTAACTTCCTGATCATGACCAGTTAATTTAATCCATGATTTACCTACGTAAGTTAGAAATGTTAGATAGATATAGTGTGTGGTGTTTAGCGCGGTAACACTACATCTGATCGACATAAAATAACACCTAAACTACCTCGGTAGATTACCAGGTACTGTACATGTAGGTACCTATTGAGGTAGCCGTTGAACGCGTTAGATATTAATGAGCTTACCTTCATGTGCATCAGATACCTATGTATCTTCAAAAGATACCCAGGTAAGATTTATTTTATATATCTAGGCAACAATGCATAGGCAAGTACCAGTAGGCCAATCCGGGTTGCCACAGCGGAAGAAGCAACATATCATATCACAGTCACAGAATTACTTTTTTTATACTTGCCGTCCTAAACCAGGCTAGGTTAGGATGATGCAGGAGCATGTGGGCAAGGACGTTTTATCTTTGATGATCAGACACAAGCCTATCTGCCGTGGCTGTAACGCACATGTTAGGTACAGTAGTGTGCTTGTCCTGCATTATCACATTTGATATATCGATGCTGGATTCTTGTTGCATTTGACAAAGTCAAGTTACTTTCTGGTAGTACCACGACACAGATTGCCGAAACCACTTGTCATCATAGCCAGAGTATTGCGACCAAAATTCACCGTGCCGAGTTGTTGTGTTTGTTTATAGAAACTACCTAGTATAGTTAATCAGTACTGGTATCAGTATCATAGGATTGTTTACTACGCATAGGTGTGAGGTAAAGATGCCACATCAAAACTTGCATCAAGGTCACAATTGAGTATTCTAGACAGAAGTATGTCCCTTGACTTAGTTTGTGTCTGCAGCTTTATGGGTGTCGTTCTTTCAGAAAGAAACTGATAATCATGTGTCATTGCCAAAGATTTTCTCGGCTCCTAGCTAAACTCCCAAGGTGTAGTAGAATAGTATGTGTAAGTACAGATGATAGAGGTTACGGAAGTAGCCGTATGTCAGATACATGAGAGTGAACCGTACGAACGACCCTCGCAGATACGGTGTACCCCAATCTCTGGGCAGCTTCTCCAACTGTAGCCACAACTGCTACATAAGGTAGTATCATGCTTCCCAGGCTAGGAGGTAACTGCCCTCTACCTAAATAGGCACCTAAGTAGAGGACCAGAACACAGCCACGGGTATTTGTGGAAACGCCACATCTTGTCGCGACCTGAACATACCTAGCTTGGGTGCATGCAAGGACCAATAATTTTCATGTTCCTGCACCTTGATCCCTCGTCTTCAATCGCATCCTAGCTCACGACGACTCGGAAAATTGAAAAGAGGAACACTATCTATACTGTGTCTGAAGCTCCCCGTCATCTTCGATTTTGTGATAGTCAGTCGAGATGGCTGCTGTAAGTCAATCCCCATCCACAGGCAGATACGAGAGAGCCAAGCTCACATAGCTCCAACACCCAGCCCGTCGTCACCGTCGGCGAAACCAAGGAGCTGCGAGGCTTGAACTTGATTGCAGCCCACTCCCACATCCGCGGCCTAGGTGTCGATGCCGACTCGTTAGAACCCCGAGCCGCCTCACAAGGCCTCGTCGGCCAGGAGAAGGCTCGGAAAGCGGCCGCCGTCATATTAGAGATGATCAAAGTTGGCAAGATAGCCGGCAGGGCTGTGTTGATCGCCGGGCCCCCTAGGTAAGATACCGCTTGGTGCGTAAGCGCCACTTCAAAAATAAGTACCAGAAGGATATTAATCGCATTCTCCTCCAGCACCGGCAAGACAGCTATAGCAATGGGCATGTCACAGTCGCTCGGCCCCGACGTTCCATTCACCAGCCTCGCGTCATCCGAAATATTTTCCCTCGAAATGTCCAAGACCGAAGCCCTAACACAAGCTTTCCGCAAGTCGATAGGCGTCCGCATTAAAGAGGAGTCCGAGATGATGGAGGGCGAAGTAGTCGAGATCCAGATTGACCGAAGCGTAACAGGAGGCGCGAAGCAGGGAAAACTGACTATCAAGACTACGGACATGGAGGCTGTCTACGATATGGGCTCCAAGATGATTGACGCGATGACGAAGGAGCGTGTCATGGCGGGTGACATAATCAGTATCGACAAGGGTAGCGGCAAGATTACAAAGCTGGGGCGAAGCTACGCGCGCAGTCGCGACTACGACGCCATGGGCGTCGATACGAAGTTCCTCCAGTGCCCCGATGGTGAACTACAGAAGCGGAAGGAAGTCATCCACACCGTCACTCTCCATGAGATCGACGTCATCAACTCGCGCACGCAAGGATTCCTTGCCCTCTTCAGCGGTGATACGGGCGAGATCCGAAGCGAAATCCGCGACCAGATCAACACAAAAGTAGCCGAGTGGAAAGAAGAAGGCAAGGCTGAGATAGTTCCCGGTGTGCTCTTCATTGATGAGGTTCACATGCTGGACATTGAATGCTTCAGCTACATCAACCGAGCACTCGAGGACGACCTGGCGCCCATTGTCATTATGGCGAGCAACCGAGGCATTTCTAAGATTAGAGGAACTGATTACCGCAGTCCCCACGGCCTGCCACTTGATTTCCTCGACCGTGTCGTCATCATCCAGACCAAGCCCTACAGCCCCGAGGAGATCCAACAAATCCTAGCAATCCGCGCACAGGAGGAAGAGGTCGACGTCTCAGCGGACGCGCTAGCGCTGCTCACCAAGATCGGTCAAGAAGCCGGTCTTAGGTACGCATCAAATCTCATCACGACATCACAACTCGTGTCCGCCAAGCGTAAGGCGCGCCAGGTCACCGTCGACGATGTACAGCGCTCCTTTAAGCTTTTCTACGACCCTGCCCGCAGTGTCGGTTTCGTCACGCAATCCGAGAAGCGCCTCATCGGCAACGATGGTGCTGTCGACTTCTCCGTAGCGAATGGGCAAAACGGCGGTGATGCTATGGAGATCAGCTAATCGCGACTCACCGTTGGATATGATACCAGATGAAATAAGTACGTGAGGTGTACAGAGAAACGAAAGGGCTGTGGGATATCGGCGTTTCGTTACGTACTGGCGTTCCATGGATATGAAAAGAATGATTGGTCTGGAAGCACCTCGTTTCTTGCCCAGTCCGAGGTAGCTGAAATGGGTAGGCCCGACATATTGCGAATAGAGAGAACTACGTATGTACTTATAGTAGAGGGTTATGGGGGGTGACTATACCATTAATCACACGTCTTGTCGTTCTTCATTTGTTAAAAGAAGCATCTTCCCGGGCACATATACCAGGCCAGAATAACCTACGTCACAAGTCTACCGAGCAACTAGAGAAGGATTTCGCTCATTATGAAGGCAGCATCGAGACATCCATCACACAATAATCTCAAAATACGGAACATAGAATGGGGAGCAGTACTTGTTCTATCTCATTATCGTCAATTTATGTTGACAGGTCTTCATTTTGCGTTTCTCGACGCCTCGTAATCCATTGGATTCCCGGTAACCCTCAATAACCGGATTTACTAGCTTTTCTCTATATGCGTATTGCAGTGATGAAAAGCCTCCAAAGCATAACCAGGGAACAGTGATGTCCCTTTCCGTCCATTAGAGTTTGGAAGTTCATTTGCCAGCATCAACCTTGGCAATGTAGGCAAGGAGATCGAGCACACGTCGGCTGTAACCCCACTCGTTGTCGTACCAGGAAACGAGCTTGACGAAGTTCTTGTTCAGTGAGATACCGGCCTTAGCATCGAAGATGGAAGAGGCAGTGTTGCCGTTCATGTCAGAGGAAACGACATCGTCCTCGGTATAGGCAAGGATACCTGATAGAAGTGTGTTAGTGTTGAATTTCTACGAACCCGGTATGCGTTGGGACGAAAGACTTACCCTTGAGCTCGCCATTTGCAGCAGCCTTGATGGTCTCCTTGATCTCGTCATAGGAAGCACCAGTCTCGATGCGGCAAGTCAAGTCGACAACGGAGACATTATGGGTGGGCACACGCATCGACATGCCGGTCAGCTTGCCATTCAGGTCGGGGATGACCTTGCCGACGGCCTTAGCAGCACCGGTGCTGCTGGGGATGATGTTCTGAGCGGCGGTACGGCCACCTCTCCAGTCCTTGGCAGAAGGACCATCGACAGTCTTTTGAGTAGCAGTGTAAGAGTGGATAGTGGTCATGAGACCCTCAACGATAGTGTACTTGTCGTGGATGACCTTGGCGAGGGGAGCTAAGCAGTTGGTAGTGCAAGAAGCGTTGGAGATGACATCGGCCTTGCCATCGTAGGTCTTCTCGTTCACACCCATAACGTACATTGGCGCATCAGCCGAGGGAGCGGAGATGACGACCTTCTTAGCACCGCCGACCAAGTGAGCCTTGGCCTTGTCAGTGGTGGTAAAGACACCGGTAGACTCGACGACGTATTCAGCGCCAGTGTCCTTCCAGGGGATGGCAGCAGGATCGCGCTCGGTGTAGAACTTGACCGTCTTGCCATTGACCTTGAGGTCATTGCCATCGACAGCGACTTCGCCCTTGAAGAGGCCGTGTGTAGAGTCGTACTTCAGCATGTACTCGGCATACTTGGTCTCAATGAAGGGGTCGTTGACGGCAACGATCTCGATATCCGGGTGCTCGACAGCGTTGCGGAAAACGATACGGCCAATACGGCCAAAACCGTTGATGCCAACCTTGATAGCCATGATAATATTTTAGGTCTAGGTGTAGGGGAGAAGGACGTTAGTGAGAAAACCGTCACCACAAGTTATAAGAAAAAGCGAATAACAGGGCGTCGGACCAGTGGGAGGGAAAGGTAGATATGCTGTTTTCAGGGGCAGGTTTAGAGGGGTAAAACGCGGCGTGCAGTTAGTTTGCGACAGCCAAGACTCTAGAGCTGAGGAGGGGTAGAGAGTCGGGTGTCGGCAGGAGGCAGTGGCATTAAACTTCAAGCCACTCCAATCGAGACCAGGAAAAGGAATTCTCTTAAGCACTCTTGCCTCCGGAGAGAACCTTTCAGTCCACGATTTGTTGAGGGGGGGATGGAGGGGTAATGAACTGTGTTTGTCGCATGAAATTTTTCTGATGTGATGGCGGGGTTATAGTAGGACAACTGTTGGGGAGGCTCTTACATGGAAAGGTGGGCTATATTCGTACTAGAGCTGGTCGGCGCAATGTATAGACTCGATTGTTTTTGGAGAGAGATGAGGAAACCAAGTGAGAGATTTAAGGAGGAGGAGGAGGTTAGATGGAATAAATACTCGTCAGAGGAAAGAGCCAGACCAGAGCGATGCCGCGGAGGCTCCTTGTGGTACGAGCAACAGCAGTTGATTTGTTGGAGGGGCAATGATGATATGAGCGACATAAATCCGCTACGGGCAGCGCTATGCTCCTGCAACAGGGTAAGCTACACTGATGTAGTAACCAACACTAAACCCAGTACAGCATTAGCTGTATTCAAATGCCAGAATTTACCGCAGAAAATGAGTAGAATGCGGCTTGAGGGTGGGGGATATCCGTTCTTCGCAGTGGTGCTTTTCCTGACGCGCATATTGCCCCTCCACAAGCCACGGGTTCCAGGGACCTGTCACTATACGTTGTGATAGGAAACTACTTGCGCGATACATAGGGTCTTACTCCCAATGCGAGGCCTTAATGCTCCATCCATGGCCCTCTCAATCTGTATGTTATTACACAGAAGTACATTGAACTACCCAATTTTTCCATGTAGCCGTCTTTGTCCAACTTACAAAGATCGAATACAACGAATATAGGGAATAACACTGTGGCATTGTTCGATGGCTTGCAAAACCACTATGTTAAAACATCTTCTTGTTCAAAGTCTCCGGCCGGGTGCGGCCAGACTTCGGGCGTTCCGCTATGACATGTATATTCAAAGGTACGCTTAACGACAGCACGGAGCCTGTACAGTGTTATATCGTATTATATACGTTCCGCCGAGGACCGGCTGGTCAGATACCTAATAGTAATGTTGCTTATCAGTATTATTAATCTGCCTCTCACGAATTGCTCATAACTCGTTGCAAGAAAAATCGCTCAAGACCGTCATCTCAAAATCAACATCACCACGAACTCTTGAACATCTGAAAAGCTCAAATGGGTACCAGATGAGTTCTCAGGTTAAGTACATGTGAGGTCACTCCACTGGAGCCCCGGGGCAGCCCTATTACCCCAGACAGGTACGAAAATGATCGGAATCTACTGCGGCTCATCGGATTATCATGCGGCTACTATTCACGATTCCACCCGACTAAAGCTCGGCTTTTAGCATCTCGGCAGAGGCCATGCGCTTTCTTCATGCCGTTATTTCCTTTCGGGGCAAGCTAGAATGGGTGAATGGCCCGGGGTCTGCCGCTCGTGAAACGTACTGCCGACTACACCGATAGAGTCTCAAACCAAAGCCAGGAAACCTCATCGGCCATGGTTGTTTCATTTAATTAACCCTCCCGTAGTCTTCCGTGGTCGAAGATGAACCGTATAGATGTTCAGTCTTCCTATCCTTTCATGTTTCTAGGCTTGTATAATAAGTATGGCCAATAGGTCTGCAAGCCAGTTGCCTTCTGCTTATCATTTACACACTGTTACCCTTGGGATCTTGTGATCATACAATCAATATCGCCAATCTCTTCGAATTAATGAGCAACATAGTATGTGTAATTCTAACTGATTCGATTAGTGAACCATCGATAAATACGTTGAGAACCTTGAGTAAGTGGGCTCCCTCAGTGAAACATAGTTGTACTTACATATATCAATCGCGGCAATGGAAGGGTGAGTAATGCTGCACCACATCGCTTAAAAGTACATAAGCCGTTGCATGTAGTGGTCGATTGGTTTTGCATATGTAAATATGTTCCAAACCGATATGTATCCCTAAGATACATAATCCAATGCAACTGCCCATGTGGGCTCGAACAATAACCCTGCAAGGCACTCGGCAGGTACCCCTGCTTGTAGTAGAAGTAGCTACCTGGATACGTACTGTATTACTAGTTATAGGCAGGTACCCAAACAGGTAAGTGCATCTGAGGTAGCTTGGGTAGAAGGTTGCTTCGTCCATCTTCTCCAGATTCGCTGTGGTCGAACGACTTCTCGACTCAATCTCGTATGTCTCTGGACATGCATTAATTGCAAATTGACGAGCCTTTCAAGCTCTCTTCCTAACATTCATCGCACTCCAATCCAGTATAGCACCACGACTAGCTCCCGAGCAATTACGAGGTCACGCAGCCCTTGAGATCATCTATCATGGCCCGTCCCGTTGTCATAAGCTTGGCCAGGATGGCAGTACGCGGCATCGCAACACGCACGGCCGCTTCTGCCGCCTCTGCTAGCACTAGACGCCTCGTATTCTCGACATTACGGCCCCTCAATGCTAGGCTGACTCCCCGAAGTCTGTTCTCGACTAGTTCACGCCTTGCCGAGCCATTATCCTCCGAGGAGCTCAAGACCGTCCAGCTTGCCAATATTACCGATGAAGAATACCACGACCTTGCCGACCAGTATATTGACCAGCTTCTTGCCAATTACGAGAAGATGCAAGACATCCGAACCGACATCGACGTCGATTATAGTGTACGTTGTCTTCAACAACCATGCCGTTTCCTTTCCATCGTGTTTCGCTACAATCAATTCACCAGCCATACTAACATAATTTCTACTGCAGGCAGGGGTTATGAACCTTACCATCAACGACCTCGGTACATATGTCATCAATAAGCAGCCGCCAAACAAACAGATTTGGTTGTCGTCGCCGAGTTCTGGCCCGAAGCGCTACGACTGGGTGGTCATTAGTGAGGGCCAAGACCAGAAACAAGACACGGCGCGGGGCGATTGGATATACCTTCGGGATGGTTCATCGCTGTCTGAACTCCTACGTCAAGAGACTGGGGTCAACGTAGACTTCTCTCCGTGAGGCACTGGGCAGTGATTATGAACTAATGGTGGGCTTTCCACGCCCTTAAACACGATCGGTATTTCGTGTGACGCTTTTGGTCCGGTGAGGCGTTGCGAAGCGGGAATATGTACCTTATGCTTCTTTCGGGGCAAGCCACTTAAGTATGACTTATACGTTTTGGGGCGTTATGTTCAATGCGCTTATATGTACTATCAGAAGCTTTCGAGCCAAAAGGGAACAAGGTATTTTCTAAGATGAATCGCGGCAAATATGCCGCACAGAGACACAAATTACTAGGCAATAATTGCCTTCTATGAAGAGAATAAACACTTCTCATGATATTTTGCAGGACTGAAGGGATAATGGCACGGATGTGAAAATCAGGGTCATATCTACGATGAACGCCGTCGTTGGTTCCGATCTAGGTGCAGGTTTATACTTGGCATAGGGCTGAGAGGGTGTCAGCAGAGAATTGATTATACGAGATATCATAGGAACTTGTCTACAGTACTTGGACCAAGGACACAGGGTACAAAATCCGCCAATACATAGCTCACGTGGTTATCCGTTCATGTACGGCTACCTATCTAGGTTAAGGAGAGCCCACCAGTATCGATCGTATAGTAGGGCGAAATGGGGGTGTTAGGTCATGGCTGATTGAAATCCCTGGTAGGGTGGAAACGGAGACATGACGGGAGTACGGTACACCCTAAGCTACATGTCATGCACAAAATAATACATTACCGAATGCGGCTCAAGCTTACTTACTTACAGTACTTACTAGTGTAATACTTACTTTTTAGTCTTGAGGCGAACTTGATTCGGCGAGGAAATCGGACTGGCGGATGGCGCACTTAAGCGCCGAGTTGAATGAGTGGCTCTTGATCCCTCGACCCTTGTTCTTATTTTGGGATCTTGTCACGCCCAGACTCAACTACCACTCGAGTCCAGTGATGCCCCGCTGCTTGCTGCCTATACTTACATGCAGCAAAATCGCAAAACTCTTTCCAAAATGACCCGCAGGAGAACAGTCAGAAGAGACTGTGGGGATAATGTCGGTGTTGTATTGGAAATGGAGATCAATAGCCGTAAGAAAGCCAGCCAAATACCGAATGTGCCCCAAAAATACAGTAAGGCTGAGACCCCGAGACCGGGGTGTGGCGCCGCAGTGAGCGGGAGATACAGATGGGCGTTACGGGTTGATTATAGGTCGGTACTACAGGGCATTAAGTATGTCTGTTTATCGTGCATGCGTAGTTCGTACACTTTCTATGCCAAGCACGCTGCACCTCTGCTTGTATATTGTTGGTTAGGATGCGATGGTATCCAGATATCCAATGAAGGGGAACAGGGTGGTAATAGGTAGGATTGTATTGGGTAGTAGTGGGATAGATAGTGGAGCGAATGGCGGCGGGGCGTGCCGATTTACTAGAATCCGGCGTGGGAAATCCCGGGCGATTTAGGGAGAACCGACACCAACAGTTCGGGGGAGGTGGGCCATCCTAAGCATGAGACGAACCGTGAGTCACCTTACACGGGTTTACGTACTCAATTGTCCTCGGGGCACATTGCAACTTGACGAATGAATGAACAATTCCATTAACCACCCTGGATTTCGGTGGGTGCATGCCGGCAGGCAGCTATGGGCTGGGAAACAAAATGCCATTTGATCTATCCTCTATCCTGTATCCGTGTTCCGCGGTCCAATCACATACTAATACAACTTTATTGTACATGCCAAGCAATTATGTCAGATAGTCTTTGACAAGCTATGACAAGCCAGGGTAACCAAACCCCTCTAGTTTGTCATTGTCAACGCGAAGCTTTGGCCCAGTCCTTCTCCCATTGACTCAATTTTCGACCCATTGAGCCGTGAGAACGGCTTGATTCTCCCGTAATGTAAAAGCGGTCGGTGGAATCTGTTTCGCGGCCATACTCTGATAGTCTATTCTTTTTGTAGGGGTCATCCTTCGATTTGTACGAGGAAGAGCTGGCCCGAGTTGAGGAACTAAGATCGTTAGCATGATATATATATATCTAAGTAGACTGCGTTCATGTTGCTAACCTCGAGGTTCTGTGAGGGTTACTTTCGCGAGGCATGGTTGCTCGTGTTTGGGTTGACAGGATCTCGGTATAGCTAGCTCTAGTTCTCCCAAGTAGGGGGGATATAGCAACAATGGCACGATGTAAATTGAGCTATGCTCTAGCGTAGTGATCAATGTGTAGATTGGACTTAGAGGATGGGCTGACGCTTTTCAGGGTGATGAATGGCACTTCAATTGTCTGTATGAGAGGAGAGAAGGTAGTGAATCGGTGGGCGATAGTGATAATGGCGAAAGCAGACATGCAGAGCGCCCTCGAGGGACATCTTAATATTTATAACAATTGAGACGGCACAGCCAAATCAAGGATACCAGAATGGAACGGGCGCGAACTGCCACGTCAAGCAATGTTCAGGGTGCAAGTAGAAAAAAGAGTCATCTGCTCTACTGTTTGCATTCATGCTAAGAAGGGTTCTTGTGCATTGTAAGGGTGTTTCATCAGCAAAAGAGAGGATCATGGCCACAACTGTGGCGCATCAAATCACAACGACATCCGGGGTACGAGATAGCTAGCCAGAGTTAGGGACTAGAGAAATGGAAATTCGAGAAAACAAGTCTTTGAGTTGAGCCACTGGGGGTGGCGGTGATGTTGAAGAATCAGTGCGCGAATAAGAAGTGAAGCTCTTGTCAGCGTCGAACTTCCGACGTCAGTGTCACTATTGGTCAAACCTCGTAATATAATCAATAAAGTAGCTCTCATAGTTCAGTATTAGCACGAAACAATTATGATGTTGATCAATGCACAAGGCCGCAAACGCGCCGGCCATTAGATGGTATGAACGTAGCAGGTATGCCGGTGTTTCCGGGCTGTTGAATTGGTGCTAGGGAAATGTCTGAGTATGAAGTAGAATAATGTTAGCTTCAATAGGCTATCACTGTGATAGACCAATAAAACACATGTGGTGGCATTTGAGGAAAATCCAACAGAGGCAGCTTAGAAAGCCGACTCCGAAAGTTTGGCATTCCCGAGCCAAGAATTCGACAACAGCTCAGAGACAAGATCCTTCGAGAAAGGGAAAAACCAAGGCAATCATGTAGGGTGAAAAGTTTGGGGAAACTATTGTGTACGTACGTATGTATGAGTTCTTATCTAAGCCCAGATGTAGGTTAGAGTGATGCTAGATAATAGTGTAAGTACCGAAGGCATAGGTAATCCCTGACCAGGAATTACGTATATACTTCGGTAGGTAGGCCAAAGAAGTGTGGCTGGAGAGTATCTATCTAGTGTAATCATTGTTACAACCAGACTTGTAGATCAAGCAATGACAACGAAGCGGCATTTTCTGCTGTGCCACGCATGTGCTATGGACCGAGCAGACTGGGGGCTGAATGGAATATAGCTCTGAGAAAGATGACCCGGGATGAAGCGGGGTGTAGACGACCTAGAATACGATGGCCAAGAACCCCGCTTAATATCAAGAGGTGACTCTTTTGGTTGCCTACATAGTAAGGTATCAGAAGAAACAAGGGAGTGAAGATACAAACCAAGACAACGCTTTCGTCTAAGAGAGTTATGGTACCGCCGAAATGCGAACCAGTCCGCCCCGTTAGTTGCCTAGCTTTTCCCACTTCCAGACGAAACAGCTGAAAGTGTAGAAACTGGATGGAAGAGACGATACAGAGTTAAAAGGGCGGATGATTGGTTTTGCATAGCCACGATATAGGTGTCGGTACCTCCGCCCGTGAGCCCCCGTGAGCCACACCCTTTGGTGGCTATGCTCTGCTAGCCACCCTCCTGTGCGACCGCCAATGTCCGCCTTTTCTCAATCAGCCAGGCTGAGGCTGCTAAGACGTCGGAATTGAAACACAACCTTATGACATAATTACCTACTTACCTACACTACGATTGAGTAAAATCCACTTGACGGACAAGGATGCCTTAAAGATCCGTATACGAACAATTCGAAAACGGACAAGTTGAAGATCACATTGGAAGTCTAAGTATCAATCTACTTGCTCTATTCCATAAGTTGGCGCATGGTTTGCCTGTCCTCAAACGTGCTTCTGAAGATCTTTAAAGGTGTGTAGCTCCCGTCATCAATTGCCTCACGGTCCGATTGAAGCACGTACGCGATGTCGTCAGGAATTCGATAGTGCTGTTGCAAAGATTGTCTGCCCTACGAGGCTCCTCGTTGCTGGTCCCATCTTGTTCCGATTACTAACGATCGACTATGACAGAATAGGGTACTTTGTGGCTTAACAATTTATGGCAGCCAATGAATTTACAAGGTGGATGGGGTCGGCCAGCGTTGTTATGCGGCCGTGTGGTCGGCTTTAGGCCAGCCTGCATGGATGTTCGAGAATCCTGACAAGCCCTTGTCGCGCAACCTCTGGCTCCAGTAATTGACGTGCTGTGCCGCGATGTGCTGAAGGAGGCTCTTCTAATGCGTTTCGGGGTTCCCTCAACTGACTGAACTAAGCCAGCCAGCTAACTACTCAGCATACAAAACCAATTCTCATCCCCACAACCCAAGAGCCTGATCTGAGATGTTACTGCATTATTCTTTGTCAATGCTAGCTAAGAGTCAGGTGTTTCTTGGCTCTTAGCATCCAGTCAATCAATTCTAGTGTCTGTTTCTTGACGCCACTTAGTTTTGGAGATCCTTATGTGGAGAGCCGTGACGGATACGATGGAGTCAGCATCACCAACAGCAACCGCATCGACCAATAGAGGTGGCCGACCGAAAGATTGGACCGAACCTCGCACACGAAGGCTCATCCGACTTTATCTTTTCACAAATCTACCCTTCTCCAAAATTCTTGAGTTGCTGGAGGAAGATGAATTCAAGCCTGGGTATATACTTACCCCCCTCGCACTCTAATCGCCAGTTGGGCTCGTTGCTAACTGATACGTGTAATAGTAAAGATGCAGCCAACAAAGTGAAGAATAGCGTATTGGGGAATGACCCGAGATGGATTCGACCGAAAGATGACGACGAGGAGAAAAATCGTATCAGTGGACTTCGAAGGAGTCTCCGCGGCAGACGGTGCCGACAAAATACAGCTTCCCAGGATATAAGTGGGGTAGCTGCTAGCCAGCATAATACAGCCTTTGGACTTTTCCCGGAGGATGGATTGCTTGAGGGTACGACTATTGCACATTCATATCGTTCTTCAATCGAGGAGTTGTATCACCCAGGCTCTGCATCATTTGCCTATCCAGGCACTACCAATGTTAGCACCTTCACACCGATCCCGGACGATGTCCCTTCGCGCTTTATTCCCAGTCTCATCGGCCGGCTCAATACGTCTCGCCAAGACACCGGCCTTACCGCGTCCACAGACATTAGTATTACCAGCGTTTTGAGAGAAAAGCTTTCCGGTCTTTCACTAAGTAAGGCAAAGCGAGCCGTAAAAGTCCTGAAGAGATACACGTTCCCCAAAGATCTCGATTCCCCACGCGCTCCCGACGTCTCATTCCAGGGTCCCGAGTTTCAGTCACCAGCCGATCCCGCGAACGGCGGATTCGGATTCAGTGCAGCATATGCTGTGCCTGGAGACTACTTGAACACTGAATTGTTTGCTCATCAGCAACAATGTGCCGAATCTCTAGCACATGCAGATGGCCTTTGCTGGTGCAAGGTAGCTGACCGGGTGTCCGTGATGCAGAGTGTATGGGCTACTTTTCGGGTGCCTGTCAACATCTCTGATCCGAATCTCACGGCGAGAGATATATTTGGAAATACCACATTCCATTATCTTGCCACAAAAGACGGAATTCAAGACCTCTTCTTGTATCTCGTCTGTCAGGCACTGAGTCAACCACAGCTACCGATTCATGAGTTGAACTCAGCCGGTCAAACGTTTCTTCACGTTCTTCACAGCTCTTGGTTTCAAGAAGGTTCCAGATTAGACGAATTACTTGATACGTTGCGCGAGAGAAACTTTGACATCTTCGCCCGCGATGTTTACGGCCGCAGTTTCTATCATGTTTTACGAATCAAAAGGAGGAATTCCGCTCGGTTTCCTGGCCAGGCGCCCAATATCGACCGTATCAACCGCCGAGATGCTTTCGGAGTGAAGCCCATGGATACGCGATCCCCACCCAATAACAACTATCTCGCTGCCCACAATCAGACTACACCACTAATTAATACGGCAACCCCAGCGGCCTTTGCCAGACCAGTCCCGAGGATCAACACGCAGACAGGGACGGTGGAAGATAAAGAGCTTTATGCTCATGCGGACCTCTTGAGGGTTGTTCTTAGTGCTGTTGGAGTTGACCAGGTTTCCTCCCCAAACTCGCAAAAAGAAGATTCCCAAGGGCGAAACGGGTTCCATTGTCTCGCAGAAGTCGACTTTTGCCTCTCTCCGGACACCCCAAAGCATGGTTCTCGGTTGCACTCTAAAGACAAACCCAGATCTGCTCCCCAGGGACACAACAAACGGAAACACAACCAGGATGAAGAGATAGAAGCACCCCAAACAACTCCTGGCAATCGACGTCTGGGTTACATCCGAGGTCTCATTTACGCCGGAGTTGATGCCAATCAATACGATAAGCTAGGAAACACGCCACTCATGTCCTTCGTTGTCAATAGCAGTGATGCGACGAAATACGAGAAGGAGGAGAGCGAAATTGTTATTAGAGCTTTAGTGCAGGAGGCCGGCGCGAAACTCGAGTGGCGCAACCGTAATGGCGAGACCGCCCTTCACCTTGCGGCCAGGCATGGCAAGACGATTGCATTGCGTGTCTTGCTTGAGCTTGGCGCCAACCCACATACGCGGAATGCTCAAGGATGGGGCATTCTGGAAGTCCTCGATAGCCTGTACGTTACGACAGAGAGCGACGACAAGAATAATGCGCGATTCGAGGCTTCCCGCGCCATTTTGACGCGCAGCACCCAATATGCGATGCAAAGCCCAACTCTTGTTGACGAGTGGGGCCTGAAAAGGATGTAACTGAAACGTCGCGGTCGGATTGTCCTTCTGCTGGATTTCGAAACTTTATTTTGGACTTAGCCTGGAATTATCTGTGTTAACGATTGTATGATAAGCGCGTTGGCGGTGTTTGGTTGAGCTTTCAGGATACCCCGGTACGGTCTATGGAGTTTAGTGTTTCAAGGTTGGCTTCGTATCAGTGTTATGAATTCCAGAATCGTATTGTCATAATTCACTCAAGACTCCATCTACGTGATCTTCGTGATGATACAACAATATAGTGGTAATTCAGGAGGCGCCTAGAATAGCCAGCTCTCCTTGTAAGGCACAGATGCTATTCATTCAATGTCTCCATGTGTGCGCTCTGCCAGTACCGTGTTTAACAGTACAGCGCTATCTACAGTCACGCAAGAACCCCGATCTTATGCGTCTTACACGCGAGATTCTCGATAACTATCCCGATGACGGCTCGCCATTTCCGAAACAATGAACAGCTCTAGCACTTCTTCGTGGGATAAAATTTTTTGGGGAAATTTGTTCCGCTTTTCAATCAGATCGACTGACTTGCGCCTGCTACCAGTGAGGGGGTCGCCAAAGGAAGCAAGAAAGACGCTAGCTCTCAGCGAACGCTTCAGTTACCGCAGATTAATCATGTAGACAACCGCGTCTGAGTCCAGACTTCAATCAATCTCGCAGCATGGACAGCCAGATCCTTCGCCTCCTGGCCTGTCGCATTCTCCGCCTGTTCCCGGAACCGTTTGCCCCAGAACTTCCACCTGTCCACCGTCAGCCCGCTCTTCCCTTCCCACAGCTCGCCCCCTTTTAACATCCTCTGCTGCGTCTCGTCGAGCTGGGGTTCCGGCTGCAAAGCCAACTTCTGAACGAGCGTCGCGCCGGCGTACTCGATGTACACGGCAGCCGTCTTTAGGGCACGGTCAACGTCGCCTCCCTCGCCGGTCGATGCAGCGTCTTGCTCAAGTGCATCTCTCAACATCCAGATCGCCGTGGTCTCAGAGCCAGGAGAGACGCCGGCTTGTAGTAGCCGTGCTACGACGGCGTGAAATGAGACCTGCGCGGCTTCTGCGACCCTTTGATTGAGGTGCTCTCTTATGGCCGGGCCAAGGAGGGGCAGGTCAGTCCAAACACGAGCCTACAGTAAGTAGTATTAGAATGTTTTCGTCGATAGTGCTACTCTGATACACGTGTGTCATAGTCGCGGGAAAGCGAAACTCACCTCCCAGACCTTATCGCCCGTCTCCGGCACCAGGGTCAACTCTCGCACGAAAGCAACAAGCTTGTCCTGGGCAGGGTTGTCGTATGGAATCTGCTGTGCAATGTCGAATATGGCACTCCAAAAACCCCAGAAGAAGTCTTCATCCGTCTTCTTGACACTTTGTGTGAAGGATGTTGCTGACTGGGATAGAGGCACCGTGGTCCCTGGCTGAAGCTGATCGTTTAGAATCCCGAATATGTCCTTTCTATCCGGGTCTTCTTTACACTGCCGGAGCGTAATGGCTGACATGATTGTTGAGAGGTGAGTAGAATAATGACCGACGGATCTAAACTTTATCCTTTTTGGCAAGAAAGACGAGGCTGGTTTCCTCAGCTGTAACATGGGTTTTGGGAGTGTGCTGTGTGATGAGGACTGAGAGTCGCTTAAAAGATATCCCCTCGCACGCCTCAGTACGTCACAGCGCTAAATAGAATAGCGGCACTTGCCCTGAGTAGTCGCTAATGCACTGCGGCGAGCCATACACCCACGTGGGATACCAAAGATGGTCATGGTCAATTGGTCTCGTTGCCAGAAGCGTCCTCCTGCCGCTTCCGGTTAGTGTTTTAGGGTTAAGCCAATCAGAATGGACCTCTTCAGGGCTTCTCGACTAAGCTACGGAGTTGTGATCTTTCATTATCTTGCGACCTCGCTTGGAAGAGATAAATAAGTCTGCAAGTGTAAAACAGTCTACTGAAAGAACTACTCAAAGTCATATTTCGTATCAACTTCACGTTGAAAATTTCTAGAGGGGCGCCTATTGCCTACTTTTCATTTCGGATTAGTGATGATAGCTATCCTAAATTGTCGATAGCCACACATAACAAAGAGAGGCGGTAGACACTATTAGGGACACTGTGAAAAGCGATCTTAGATCCGCGTTTCCGATTGCTAGGGTTATGCTGCGATGCGATATTCGTCCACTGCGTTTGAGGGTAGACGAGTCAGTAGCTAAGGAGGTAGAGGCACGTTCACAATCTTCCTCAATGTTGGGTTTGAAGCAACAGTAGTTCTCCTTAGCGACTCCGTCAGGGTCGTTCTTTGCCAAAAAAAAAAAAAAGTCGACGGTGGCCGGGACATTGTCGAGAATGAAGATTTTCCATTCAAGATGGATTTAATCCTCTTACGCATCACCGGTGCCCGTTGTATTCGATTGAATGCATCCTCGATTTGCTAAGCTTGGTGCCAGAAATATTGAGATCTGGTATCTCTTGAGAGCAGAAAATTATAGCCGACGAATTGTTTACGACAAATACTTCCCCAGCATTGTACAGCTCCTTAATTAGATCCACCCCTATCGAGATGCTTTCCGCTAAAGAGATCAGTTCGGCAGCAAGTCTTCTTCAACAAATATACTTTTGAAAATACTGGCAAGGAGGAGTGCACAAGGGTTGGCAAGGAATGATGAAGAACTCGACGAAATCTCAACAAGTTTTCCATATTATTTTCTCCTAAAGTGTTGCGCAGCTGACTCGAGTGAGTTCGTCTCCCCTTATCTTTGGAAATTACAATGAAATCAATACAGCTTTGGTGGCACGTCTCTGTCTTCAGCAAGGGCTAGCTCTCCCCTGGCATAAGAGGCAAAGTCCCGACCACGTCCTCCCTGAGCTTCCGGTACCTGACAAATGAATATCAATTCAACGACAGATCTTCTTTTTCCTCTTCTCGCAGCTCAGCCTCATTCTTGATTTCCGATGGATCCGTGTTTTCCATCTCACGGCCTGTGCAAATAAACCCCATGGGAGTATGCAGGACATCTACTGTCTTGCGACGAATAGTCAGCCATTCCAGAAGGAAATTAGCCGGGTCTGCCGCGATCTTGTCCGAATCCTTGGCGCTCGTCTTTGATACTCTCATGTATTTTGCCAACCCCTCCAACTCGCTCTGGTCAACGTATAGGCGACCAGCTAGGATTCCAAGCTCAATCCTGATGTTCTCGGGAATGGTATGGTCCTTTGGCAATTCAGGGAAGGAGTAGAATAGAAGGTGATTAAAATGAATCATCGCCTTAGTGACTGGTGCCGCGTATGCAATCAGGTGGACGCATGACTTGTCCTCCTCGCCATGTAAAAGTTCCATCAAACCCTCCGCTTCTTCGGGGATGACAACAAGAGCAGTCTCGGTTTTCGGAGACCAAACTATCCACTCCACGGGACGCTAGGTCATTATTAGCCTTTGATCGAGTGGCACATTTGCGAAATCTACTCACCAAGAAATTGTTACCCTCCTGCGAATTCCGTGCTACTTGTACAGTATTCGAGAATTCTCCTGAGACGAAAAGTTTCGAACTTGTCTCATGTACACCAAAGCGTTTAGCAATCATCGTTCTCCCCACAAAGGCAAACGCGTGTTCGAAGCCTGGCTTTCTCGTCTTCTCCAGGTGCAAAGCGATGAGTGTCCCGGTCCGGGCGAACTGCACTATATCTGGGTGTATTCCAGGATACTTCAATGCAGCATACCGCTTACGCTTTTCTACTTGTCGGACCTGCTCAACCTGTGCTTCAACTTCCCTCTCTTGTTCTACCTCCTCTAACGCACCGGCTTGAATCCTACCCTGCTGGCTATTGCCAATCTGAACAAGCTTGCTCATAAATGAACGCAGTTGCGGGGAGGCAAGGCTGCCTCCCGAGCTCACTGAAGGCATTCCCAAAGCGGGACCGTATGATTCCTGGAGGGTTTTTCGTTCTGGTTGTCTAAGAACTCGAAGGAGCTTTTGACGCTGGGAATGCTTCGTCATGAAGTCTTTGCAATGCCAGACCGTATCCGTGCGCCGACAGAAATCAATCCCTTGTGCCACATACAGTCCCTGCAAATCTTCAACAGAACGGCAAGTTCGTTCAAGCAGCCAAGACGTGACGTGAGACGAGTCTATTTTTCCTGAAGAGTCTATTTGACTGAAGTCCCTAATACTCTGCTCAACTTCTGGTGGTCCATAGAAGCATATACTTTGCGTGGTTTGAAGTTGGCGGAGACGCATCGCAGCTATTATCTTAGTTAGCACATTGCCCAGGATAGATATTTTATAAAGCCCTGGTAAGTCTCGGCGAAATTACCTTGAACTGTATGGTCTTTCGTCAAATTCAGAGCTAGGGTCACAGCCCCGTGGGCATTTGCCGGCAGCCTTAAGTCAACTCCTCTAGTGTGCCCTTCATCTAGAAAGACATTACAATCCGACAAGTTTTCCGCTAGAGGAGTTGCTAACAAGGGTACATCCTCCTTTGCATTGCTTCTATAATGTACCCAGGCCCGGTTGTCGTTGCCGAAATAGACCGCTGCCTTAGCATCGGAGTCGGCTTCCAGCCAGGAATGGGCCAGTTCTTTATTCCCCATCTCTGAGATGTAGGCACCTACGTCGATGAGTACGGAAACTCCCTTGGCTTTCAGGTCTTTTAGGAATTCTTTCTCTGTCAAGCGATGGCCCTGCTCGTAGGCTATTACGTGAAAGCTACGGTTGCGCTCTTGCAAAAGGTATGAGAGAACCTCTGCACTTGTATGCCGCAGTTCCGGGAGATCGCGCTGGCTGATTGTTAGTGGCAGCATCATTCGATTATCATTAGTGCCACTGAAGCCCGTAGTTCGGGTCAGTTGGGTATCACCCTCCGAGAAAATCGGTATATCCCAAGAGCATGCCTGCAGCTTGACCTCAAATTGCCTGGCGTGAACCGGAAATACGAAATGGTTGAGATAGTGATTGATGACATTGCGATTCAGTCTCAGGAGAGACCATAGTTTCTCCATTTGCCCCTTATCATCGGCATTTATAACACTCCAATGGATTAAGTCTATCGGCAACTCTGTGCTTGTAGAAGTCCACCACTCGTATTGCGCAGCCGGATCGTTCGACTGAAGGATATTTTGCACACCCTGTACTAGTTGATCTTGTGTGAGACCGGCGTAGTAAAAAGATAGACAGGTGAACAGGATAGTCACGTCCGGATGACCATACTCAGCCTGCTCAGAAGGTTTCCCTTTTGCTTCGTAAGGCACTGCAATAGGATCGCGGTCTGGGTGCAAGCCGTACTGGACATTCCATCTCTTGTTGAGGCACAAGACAACTATCCTGTACAATACGAGCCCACGCACAAGAAGGAGGGCATTTTTGGCTATATCTGGGTTATCAAACAGGCGTGCGGCACGGTTCAATAATTTGTCGCTAATCCTTGTCCCACGGAGTGTTTCCCGAATAACACTTCGATTTTGTCGAGATTGTGGAGGAACAGGGCGAAGAAGCGTTAAGTGACCTGAACAAATGCTCTCTATGATCAGATTATGCAAAGCATTCTCAGAATCGGTCCTCAGAAATTGAACAGCTGGAAACCCTTTTCTTCCTTGTCTTGATGTAACCTGTATGCCTCTTGGGTGTTCAGATTGTAGTGCTCGAAGATGACTAACAACTAGCCCCAGCAGTTCCTGTGCGATTTGCCAGCGATATGGATGGAAGTCAACTGGCATCTCTGGGCCACTGGGGTAGTTGAGCTGAGTTTTCACAGATAGGGTAAAATCGCACTCATCGAGTACGTCGCGACAGTGAGTATCCAACCACATTTGGAATTTGATCATCTGATCTGCGGTAAATCTCTTGGAGTCAACGAATTTTTGCCACCCAAATAGCTTGTAAGATAGCAGATGTTCAGCGCAGGTTAGCATAGTACCATGATTTCGCCGAGTTTCGTAGTGAAGATCAGCGTACAGGTCCAGAGCCTCCTGTTTAGTTGATGTTCTTCGAGAATAAGGAATATGGATGACTTCGCGACCAACGAGACCCCCCAGCCTAGACTGCATTGTCTGGGCCGTTTGCATTATAAGCGCCTTAGGGACAATCACGCGTGAAAGATTTTGGCCATCTGCTAGAACAGCTTCAACCATGGGGATAATACACGATGTCTTTCCTGCGAGGTTGTTAATAACATATAAATCAGATCAAACACATTGAACTTGCCCTTTCCCATACTGAGTTGGAGAACCCCATTTCCGAGTTTCGGGTCGATAATGGCGTTAGCGACAACCACTTGCTCGGCTCTAATAAGGATGTCGCCATCTATTTCCAACAACAACCAGTCTGGTCTCTGCATCGGTTCCCAGTTTTCGTGGCCCACATTACGCAACTCATCATGGAGGGCTTGGTGATTCTTGCGTGAAAGAGCACAGTGAATCCGAACCAAGCGCTGGACTTTAGTAATCGCCAAACCGTAAGACACTATCGCTTCCTTCATACCTGATCCAAACAGGAATGGCGCCGTTGATCTAAGGAGCTTTAGAAGTTCCGTCGCGGTTGAAATTGGTCTTATTCCACCAATTTCCAACCAAGGATTCCGATCATCATGTAGTGCAAAAGCTGTGTTGATTGCAATCTGAGTGTCTCTCACACGAGCTTTTGTGTGTTCGATCGCTGCGTTAAGCATTACAAAATTAGGGACGGCGTCCATAACTCTCGACTCCGGTTGCTTGGCCATGTTCTCAAATGCCATCAAGCTCTGGCGAAGATCTCGTGCGTATCGCTTGCGGAGGTCATTATCGGATTGTTCGAATTCCCGCAAGATTTTGTCAAGCTCTGCTAATTCGGACAGCGTACCAGGTCTTTTGTGTGAACATGTTATATCCTGTGAGCGCTCCCCTATGACATCAAGTAAACTTCTGTCGATAATCCCAAGGGTCGGCCCACGTTTGGTGATCATGTCTTGAACAATAGACTGGTAAGTAAAAGAGCGCTGTGCTACCATGAAATCTGGTTCTGTGGCTCTCCAGGGCACTGGTGTAGTACTGTCCTGTGTACTGCAGAGCGAAAGCGAAAGAAGCACCTCGTCTACTCGCGTAATGTAGTCGCTTAATTCTACATTTGCAAGCCTTCGTTGCCATTCTGGTTTGATCTTGTCCCACGCTGACTCCATATCTATCAGCGATTGGGGTCGATCCTGATGGGATTTATCAAGAGCCCCTTCCAAAATTATCAGCTTCAAATCATCCGTTGGCATTGGCCAATGTTGTTGTATACTTCTGGCCACCTCAAGACCTTCTTTTCTACACAATTCGACATGGTCAATCACAACATGCTTATTTGTATCAAACAATAGCTCTTTTCCTTGCCTATCTTTCATGGACTGAAACTCAGGGTAAGTCGGTTCAATTAAGCCCTCAAGAATATCAATAGGAGGCGGCCCACGGGATTGAAAATTCGCGAAGTACTGATGTTGAGGAGGGTCCAAGTCTCTGATTTCGTCAATCAGACCAAACGCAGCTAGAGAATGGATAGTGTCCATGTTAGCTCTGCCGTTGAAAGCCAAAAGTCCCAGGCGGAACAGTAAGGTAGCTTTGCTAGGTCTACGCCGACAAAAGTCGACGATGTCACCCCAGTTCTCATTAATGGGATCTTCAATCTGGCGGATTAGGGGGCCCGCATACGACGTAGGTGGTTGAGCATCCGGCGTTGAGAACCCACCAATAACCTCAGAGGATTCAAGTATGCATTCTAGTGTTGTGCCCATGTGAAATTGAAGGCAACGTGAAAGAATAACCCGACTGATTTGATATACTCGGGCTGCTTCAGCACCACTTCGACGATCACGGGGAGTGTAAGGGGTTTCAGCAATACCCTCACTGATTTTAACATCAAGCAATGGATCATAGATCTTCCGCTGTGCCCTTCCCCGGCGGCAAAGGTGGTCCGTTTCTATTAATTCGAAGCACGACCCCGTATTGAAGACCTCCAGGCTGTTTGACTTTTGTTTGATGGCTTCAATGAGAGGCCCGTACCCGTCGCACTGAATAGAAGAAGTAAGGTCCGCATCCCAACGCACTGTCTGAAATCGCCTGATTTCAGGGGGATAGTATTTCCTACGAGGGATGAGCTTGTAGAATATCTCGAAAATCATATTCGCCATCCTAGGAACTGGTGTCCAAGGTTGGGCAACACCAGATTGTAGTATAACAAACGCTTCGCTCGAGCCGGTTCGCCCCGTTAGCTTATCGGGAAGGCAAAATGATGTGATGGCATGATAGAGAGCTTTGGCATATATAATGCGAGGTTCAGGACTACAAGATAATCTACCCAGAATACTGTCGATCTTGAAACTGGCGTAATTTGAGCTCCCCTGTATGCGGACATCAACGTGTGGACCATTACGACGAATTTTCGGCTCTCCAAGCGGCACAATGACGCTACGATTCTGTGTCTTGGTTTCACGCATCACAATCTTGCTACTCAAACCGTACCAGGTCCCCGGGTCTTGATCAGGGTCAATCTCAGCATCTAGCTGCTGACACTGGAGAAGTTGATTTTTGTTCACCTCGAAGTGTAGATCCAAATGTTTCAGCTCGACGGTAAGATTTGCGGCGGCATTTTGGGGTTGAAACACAGTAAGTTTATCGGGTTGCTCGAAATGGCGAAAAATGTCTGCAATCTGAGCAAAAGTCGCTGAGTGAGGATCAACCAACTGGCCTCCACCTACTTCTCGAAATGCTCTGCGCAATGAGACATCGATGAGCCAGTCACTGCGGCGGGTGTGCCAAAATGCCGGCGTATTGGGCAAACCCCTTCTGACTTCCAGACGCCGAGTGTTGATATTGAGCCAGTGCCCGCAATTCTGAACTAATTCGGCCGGCAAATCAAAGCTACCTAGCTTACTCAGCCTCCATGCAGGGACGAACTCCGCGGTTTCTCGTGCTCTTGTCTTATGGTTGTATCGAGTTGCACGAATAACGGCACGTCCATCTCGCATGCCAAATTTCACCTCGTGCCCTTCCATATTCCGGGCCAGTCGGTGAGACATACCCGGCTGGCGAGATGGATATGTTAGAAGATGCTGAGCCCCAAAGATAAATTTCACGGCATTATCATCTGCGATTTCGAGAGGCAGCTTCGCCCGTGGTTTGCCGTTCACCAATAAATGGCCTTCAATGTAATTGAAATGGATTCTCTCCGGGAATGGGCCCGGAGTATCCGCAACAATCCAACGATCGTGAGGTAGAGGCAGAAAGGTCCATGCAGACCCGGCTTTTTCAATATCTGAGAATTGACTAGACCAACCAAGTAAGATCTCGGCTCCAACAATAGACCTATTCGCCGTCATCGCACTCTTCACATGATTTTGAAGATAGTAAGCCATCTTCGCGTCACGGAGTAGTAGGCCACGTACTGTGTCAGAAAGTCTGCTTAGATCGTGTAGTGTGTTCTCTTGTACCGCAATGGACGCTTGTATCCATGCTGATAGATCCTTCTGACTGAGGTGGTTCTTTGAACTAATAAATGTTGCAAAGGTTCCTCGACATAGTAGAGCAGCATGGATACCGTAAGTCGCATATCGCTGAGCCGCAGCACTATCGGTTGTATCGTGGAGTTCCTTTCGCAGCCCAGAAATCCATTCCAAGAGACACTCGCGCGCCGATGCAAGAAGATCGATACCAAGTGTCTCCACTGATAGGAAATATAATCTTAAGGCGAGGGTGATCACGAGTTGCATAATATTATGCTCTCTCCAATTAGCCCTAATAGACTCAATCATCTGCTCCAGAATTTTGGTCAACCGAGTGGTGAATACAGGGTATTTGAATACCTCGTGAACCGCCCGAAGAGGTTCGCCGGGTAATCCGGGCCCTGCTTGTGAGGCAAGTTGACATATAACACGCATTGTGTTCTCGTCGCTAAGGTTGAGATTTGACGAGCACATTTCGACGAGAATGTTAGGCCAGCGGCGTCTTTTTCCGGAGATCAATTTTTGGTATGAAGAAAACGCCTGAATTGGAGTATCACTTGGAACCACAGCTTGATTCGCTTGAATCTCGTAGGACGATGGCCCATCTATAATGGTTGGCGGGTGGAGTCTCCTTGGAAGCAAGGGCAGAAGACAGTCAGGAATTTGTATTCCGCATAGATGTTCAAATGTGAGTGGATTGGTAAGATCTCCCGTCCAAGTCTTTGATATCAAATCATAGAGACGAAAATCAGCAGCGAAGGGTACAAACACCCACGTGGGCGACACTTTCACCTGGCTAAAATAGTAGTGTGTTTGTTCAAAACACTTGATTTTCGACGCTAGAGAAAGACGATTGACGCCTGCTCTCATGGACCTTTGCAGTGGCTTACAGCCTTGTAGGTGAATCTCGGGGTTCTGTGCGCTTTTCGGCTTGTATGGATGTGCCAGATCGGTCAGGATGTGCCATGTCGCATCACGGTACGCAGACAACCAGTTGGGTATTCCAAGTTCAAATATAATTGTACTTCGTGCCGAGGCTTCTTCAGGCAGAAACGCCTCGTGAACCGTTATATTCATGCGCCTGCACGCTCTCTCATGATAACAACTTTTACAGCCGTCGATTATCTTTTCGCCGTCCTCCCAATGACAGAGGCATGGGTTCATGAATGCGCCTTCAGTGTGCACATCATATTCATCGCATAACCGCTCGTACTCTTCTATCTTCTGTTGGCGTGCATAGTCACAGCTTGCCTGAATACGACGCTCAAGAGATCTCAGATGTTCTGACGTTGCCATATAGCGTAGAGCAAATGAATTTTCCCTATATGTTTCAAGCATGGTACCGTAAGTACTTCTCTCGTGCCGGTCCGCTAAGTATTCCTGAATTTTTTGAAGGCGTTCCATGGCCACCTTGGTTGGTAATTGAAGTGAATCGAGCAGTTCGGGATGGAAGATAGGCGCATAGTCGGCCAGTAATTGGCACGCCGTTACGGCGTTCTTGTCGAGGTCAACCCACAGAGTAAATATGGCAAGTATCATTGCACTATTTTGTTCCGGACTAAACTCATATGCGGAGCCTTTAATATTGAACACTTTTCCTATTTGCCCCATGTATGTTGTGCGTACGGCATCAAACACATTCTCGATTTGACTCGCTAACTCGATACAGCGATCTTCATGACTCCGATATGCATTCGACCGTTGCTGCATAGCATCTTGTTCAATACGTTGCTCTAATGCGGCAACGCTGAAAGCACAGTCTGTGAGCTGCTGGCTTCGCTGGATGCTCTTGTCGAGTGGGCTAGGGAGAGTGACAGGTCCAAGAGCCGACGATAGCGACGGCTTGGCGTACAGAATTTCTTCTAGGTAACTGCCACTGTTTGGTAAAGCGAGTATTAACGAATCGAGCGGTGCGCGACGTGGAAGGTAAGGAATACGGCGAGTTGTGTTTCTTTTGAATGAGTCCCAAGCATTTTCCACCTTATCATTAGCGTTTTCTATCGATTTCCTCACGACTGTAGATGCTGCGATGAACCAGGCGTCGGACGTGGCATCTTTGTGAAGTTTCGTCTTTTCTGGATTCACCTCCAACTTCGCCATCCGACGAGCTAGCTTGGCACGTAGACAGATAACCTTGTGCGGACTCAAGCTCTCCGCAGAATCATCAAGTAGTTGTGCCAGGAGAATTGCGATTAGGAATTTGTACCCAACTTGCCCTTGTTCGGCCCCCAGTGTAAAGCAAAGATGTCGCTGAGCTGCGACTCGTAGGATCAGCCAAAACGGAAGCCTTCGCCAAGGAATAGTTATATTGGCGAGGTTTACATCATCTCTGATTCGTTTACGCAAGATAGGTGCTCGATAATGATTTCCAACGGCTTCGAGCAACGACATTAACATCTGCGTGATCAGGGCAGGATCTGTTGTGTCTCGTATTTCGCCGACTGATACGCCAGCCTTTTTGGCTGAAGCCTGGAGATGATACAGTGACTCCATACTAGCTTGTTCAAGAAATGCAGCAAGGCACTCTTGGAAGGATTCTTCAGCGAAGTTATCGAGGCTAATTGTGGCAGAGCGTCCAGGAAAATCCCAGTGCATTGCATGACCAGCAGCTAGAACCTCGCAAGAAGTAGCAGATGCCTCAAAGGATTCGAACACGACGTACTCTCCATTCTCACTTTTCATTGATATTAGTAAAGGTTTCTTGCGATAAGTTCCGTGATAGGAATACCATGAGAGTTGATGGGGCACAATGAAGAATGCAACGACTTACTTTTTATCGCGGCGGATCAACAAACCTGCATTTTGCTCCTTCACATGCAGAATAATCACCTTTCCTAAATCCAGCTTTTGTAGGTGCTTGAGGAGACTGCTTCTTTCTAAACGGCCCCTGTTTAGCTCCAGGCAGGCTTGAAGGGAATCTTGCAGGTTTTGATATGCTTCTCGCCAAGGGACATCGCTAGCGAGATTGATCGCAGTATTGGTAGCGTGAATCATGCGAGTGAGGATATTGCGCGAAACAGCGTCGATATGGATGTCTTGCGCCCCCGGAACTTTTGGTGGAAGGACCAGGTGGTTGAAGACTGAACCCAGTAGGTCCAGCTTAGGACTTGAGGGCAACGACATTGTAGTAACAGTTGATGATGAGAAAATGGTGAGTGAACAGATTCCACAAGTGAGGGATTGCTTATGTAGCGCTTCATGCCCGTTAATGTTGGTATGGAAGGAAGGTGGGGTAGCGGTGAACAAAGTTGAAAGATGCAATATATCTGGACGGATATGACCAAAAGGACACTTGACGAGTCAAAACGACAGGTAATCCCTAAAGTTGAGATATACAGTTCAACAGTAGCAGAACCAAATACAACAATACCAAGAAGGCGTAGATTGGGAATGCACGAAGCCTGGAGTCCGGACATGAAGTGAGGGGTGCGAGAAAAGGAATATGAAGGGTTGAGAATCGGTGTTGTTAATTGCAGAACTGTTGTGTGTTGAAGAGCAAGGCTGTTGACATAAGACGGGAGGATGAATAACGCGTCTCATGTAACTCGACAACGCAAGGTCGGGAAGCAGTGGGATAAACTCTCAAACGTATTCTGAAGAAGAAAGGTAGATCAGAATTATTTACAGTTTCGGCTCGCATGAAACCACATACTGCATTGCCTCCCGCACGATCAATATGGCAAGAAGGAAAGAAGGTAGGCGTTGCCCATTGATGAATGTTTGCTCATGTTGACTCTTCCGGTTGGCCTAGGCATGAGGTAAACGCTGGTCCTCCTGACATCGCGTACAATCATTACAGTATGTTAGGTAGACTGTTACAGGGCTTTATGGATGCCTAAATACCTAAGTATGTCCCTTAAGTATGTATGTACATGTATGCACCTCTAATTGCTGGCGCGATACATTATATATACAAATACCCAGGTACTGCTTGATTTGGTACCAAGGTTCTGTACTTCGACGCATGCACCCGGACGAAGGCTGATTATGACGCGTTTAGATTGGTATTACAAACGCACTCAAGTAGGGCTTCAACTGAATAAGGCGACATCTAATAAGTAAACACGTGGTATGTTCACCCACAAAACCCGGGCCCAAGTCTTCGTGGGCACCGCCTGGCATAGGAGTATTTAACCTGTGCGTCGTCTTACCTAGATGGATTCCCATGCCCATAACCATAACCCTTATCTTGATCAAAGCCCACGCCTCCAGCGGCTCCATCCTGAGATAGCAATTGTGCAGGATGAGACAACGAGAAAAATAGATTCAAGAAGCCCCGCTATGGCTATACGTGGGGGAGCATTATTGGTTAGTATTATTGGCCAGCAGTTGTCAGCTAGCCGTGTTTGGTATTTTGAGGCTGAGTTTCTATTCTTTTCTTTTCCCCCAAATTTGGAACAGGTAGACTCGAACAAACGAAAAATTCTACAACGTCCTGCGATGAACTTTGCCTCATAGGTACTGACAGTGAAAGATCGAAACTTGCTCCTGGGATTCGTTGAGCTCTGAATACGACTGAATACCTACATATACTAGCACCACTTATCCTAAACGTACACGACTGAGTACCTACACGTGTGCTGAGTTTTTCGGTTTTATTTCGACGTGCCTGTCTTATGACTTTCAAGATTGGCCGTAGATAAAGAGTCTTCAGGTGCTGGCCCTTCCGCATTGGGCCTTGGCAACATGAGTGAAATAATTGATAGGAAGTACTTGATGTATGTATGAGTATGGTGGTCTGCCTACTGCAACCACTTATCCATATGAATGCAACCCATTGATACAGGCCGGCTCCTCAGCCTACCGTTTGCCCTGCAGCGTCATGACTGGCTCGCTCCATACTGCAGGTAGATAAACAAGTATGTAAGGGTAGCCAATACCTATTACGGCTTAACTACATAGTTGATGTTGACGTGTAAATCTACAATAAGTACTACCAGCCCATAGGATGACGGCATGAGGAGACTGCGGTGTTTGATCATCGAAACTCGTTACCCGAAAGCTTTAGGTCAACAAATGTACAGTACTAGTCAAAGCAGTCACTCCTTTTCTTTTTTTTCTTTTTTTGAGTATCTGATCAAGCGATGTCATAAAGGAAGTCAAGGCGACCACACAAATATTTTTACGTCTTCGTCTTGCCTTTTTTCGAGTCGCGAGAAGACTTGTTCCCAGACATGCGCCGACCGCAACAGTATTTCAGAGAGATACCCCCCTGTGATCTCCGATAGTTCAGTGTCACGGAAGGTGAACGGGAGTAGAGAGCATCCTACCCGAAACCTAACGATGGTGCGGGTGCGGGTGCGTTTACCGCATTCATGATCTAAATTTGACTCAGCTCAATTTTGACCTAGACTACTATAAACTTATTCATATTTATATCAAGTTAATAATCTTCTATGGAACCAAGGGGGGTTGAAGGTCTTAGCCCCTTTTTGGTCTACGTGGGAGACATACGACATATATGCCCCAGGAGCCTCGCTTCGATTTTCCTACTTCGCTCTCGTACAGCTGTTTCGGGAGGCTATAGAAGATCAGGAGACAAAGAGGAGCTGAAAGCTGAAGACTCATATGACTATGTTCATGATCTCGTCTCAGACAGTGCATGGCCGGTGAGTAATGGGCTGCTTGCACGGCCTCATATATCTACGATGCTCAGGTTGCCACCTACCACAATGAAGGAACGATGGCTTCTTATCTCGTGCTTCGTTGCCTGATAGTCGCTATGTCGAGAGGAGCGGATCATGTCAAGCGACTCGCATCGATATTGGATTGTTATTGGATTGTTATTAGATATAATCACTACGTTAGTAGAGCCACCTCGACGAGAAGAGCGGTAGCCATAAGATACCGCAAAGGAACAGGGGCATAGTAGCTCCTGCATCACTGACGTATATCAGTACTCGAGCAATTACTAGTTTACTGCTGTGAAGTAAGTCCTATGTTTAAAGTTCAGACAGTGAATGGACCTATCCTCATCGCCTAGGTGAGGTTATGTTCATTGAAGCTGGATTCTCGGGTCGGACATGATCATGGTCTGGATTATATAGATCTTCTAACATCTACACCGAAGTCCGTCGCTTGTGGCGTGCGGGTGGGTGGCCAGACGCTATCGTGACCGCAGCTGCGACTTGGAAGAATATTATCAACTAGTTATAGGTAATAAAGTATTATTATTTTCGTGTGGTAGCTCTCTGCGTCTCGGTTTGAAAGTCAAATCGACAACCGTAAGGCCCATTCTCGAGTTTTCTAGCAATTGCTGATCACCTCAACTTATAACGACCCAAATACTTTATTATTGGCGAACCCTCCTTTAGGCAAGTGTATGTAAGGATTGAGATAAATCCTCAGGGAAAGCACATCAAT
The DNA here is from genome assembly GCA_022495115.1 of Xylaria castorea. Lineage (NCBI taxonomy): Eukaryota > Fungi > Ascomycota > Sordariomycetes > Xylariales > Xylariaceae > Xylaria > Xylaria castorea. The sequence continues at coordinate 53,419 of MU382638.1, read as the reverse complement.
CACAGATAGGAAGAGGCCAGACTCTCCATGATAGGGCCGTTTCACATATATCACCGCTATTAGATCCCAAACATAATTCATACTAATATTAAATTACGACAGGCTGCTATCGTCAATCATTACTTTCCAGAACATATCAGACAGTCTATGCCAGAACGGCATATCCCAGCGTGGCCAAAACAGCCCAAAGACCGATACCTGGAGCCCCAGTAGCAAACAAGGAGCTCGCAGCTGAGCCATGACTCTCTGTTGGCGAAGACCCAGACCCCGATTCGGTGGGGGATGGCCCCGAGCCAGTGGAAGTAGGGGAGCCGGAATCACCTCCATCTCCAGTACCGTTGAATAGTTCGGGGAAAAGTTTCGTCGAGTTCGAGTCCTTGAGGACGCCGCTCACAACCACTGCCGATCCATTAAGAATACTGTTGATCTGGTCCTGCGAGCAAGTGGTCTGTACATCCCACAGGTAGCAGAAATGGACCGGGTCCTCGGGGTCCTTGCTCTTGATGGCCCAGGTATCTGCTGTGCCGTTTGTGGCGTAGTCCGGGTTCGCGGCCGTGTCGACCGTGCCTGTCGCGATGTCCTTGTTGGTGAGAGCGCGGTGAAACATCTTGTAGGCCGTCTCGGGCTGATAAGATGGAATCTCGTGGCCTGCTTCGTACACACGGGAAAACGACAGATTGCCATATTGCCGCACCTGTCCTCCAACGTAGGTGTCGTTTACCACGATGTCTGTGTATCCTGCAGCGTGGAATTTCTCCGTGTTCGTGTAGTTGATCGCTAGACTGACGGCTTCGCCGCCAATCCAGTGGCATGCATAATCTCGGTCTCCGTACATCAGGTGCACCTTAATGCCATTTTCCAAGAGAAACGCTAGATCATTCACCCAACCTGGCCGCGGGTAGTCGCCGATTCCGCGGAATGCATCGCTGACAGCTTCCGATGACGACGTGTAGTTCAATGGCACGCCAAGTGCGGCTTGCACGTGCGGCTGATTGAGGTAGAGGTAGTAGAACGAGTTTGGGAAGGGATCCGGATTCTGTGTAGCGAGATCATAGTAGTTGTTGTTTGAGTACTCGAGATAGGGTCCTCGGACCTCGTTAGCGCAGAATGTCTCGGCGTCCATACAGATCTTGTTCACGGTAGCGTTGGTACCGAGATCGTTAGGATCGGAGGCATCCGCCACCTCGATACACTGCGCGATCTGATCCCGGCAGCCACCTTCGCGCTCCCACGCGTCTATCATGCCCAAGTAGATAGTCTCGTTGACAACTTGAATGCCGTATGTATTGTTGTACGCCATATGCGGATAAGTTGGATACATGACTTGGCGATCGATACAGGAGTTGATGAGGATAAGTGTGTCCAAATTTAAGACGTAGTTCTCGCCCGATGTCCCGTTCAATGTGCCGTTTTCAATCTGTAGATTCTGCTCTTCGAAGTAAGAGAAGAACGCCGGGCCGTATCGTCCGCCGTAAGACTCTGTTGCAAGACTGATACGAGAGTCGTTAGGATGATATGCCGGGAACTCCTGAAACCATGTCTGCGCGAAATGCCACATGGTGATCGCGGCATTGCGGCTACCCTGGGCGGTGCTGGTGCGGTTACCGCTTGGATATGTCCCTACAAGTCGCGTTGAATTCTGCTCGAGAATTGGATCTGACGAATTAAGAAGAACGGTTTCGGCTGTCACTAAATCATATGTGTAATTCCGCAAGGTGTCATAAGAAAACCCAACTTGCACTGGCTGTTCGATATAAAGCATATTGACTGCCGGCTGTTAGCGATGCACTGAATACTAATCAAATAATCTATCACTCACCTTCATTGTTCCAAGACCACTCGCTCAACCTCGTTGAGTTTGAGTCTGGATTCACGTAGCAAGGCCCGTTCTCTGAAAACACTGCAACGCTTGGAGTTAGTTACCGTCATTTTGAGCTCTAAGTGAGAGTGTTTCAGAAGCGTAGAAAGCTTCTGGATACAAAAGAAGCCCCTTTAACTCTTGAAGTAAAGAAAATAAAGCTAAAAAGTTACTCACATCCTAACAATGATGAGCTTCCCGGCCCGCCGTTCAGCCATATCGACAGCGGTGCATTCACGGGGTCCTTTCGGGCCTCGAAGAACCAGAAGAACGTATTGACCGGGTAATCTTGCGGCTCACCCAAGTCATCCAGGGTACCGGGGGGGAAATGAACATAACCAGCGTATGACTTCACACCTTCCGTGGTCTCGCAGATGCCGGGCTATTCTTAAGAGTTAGCACCAGCAACCCAACGTTCCACTTATAAGAGAACCTCCCGTACCTCTTTATAGCTGATCGTAACGCCATTGCCGAATTTCGACTCCAACACCGTCACTCCCTCTGGCGTGGGCGGGAACTGAGCTATGACAGCAGGAGCTAAGAGTCCTGCTGTGAGGCCAATGGCCCGAACCAATCTTGCTGTTGTCGAGGACATCTCGTCACCGCCAATTGAGCCGCTCTGCTATCTACGTAGAGTGACGACTAAACCTAGCCCACAGCACAATCGTTTGGGGAACAGCGCGAAGCTCTTCTTACAGCCTAGGCATACGATTAATACATTTCCTGCAGAGAGCCGCCGCGCGGAGTGGGAACTTGTACAGCTATATACCCATCATACGAGCTTCTCACCGCACTCTCCGATCTCCTCTTCGAGTCGTCATTTTTTTCATCTAGAAGCCCAGGGCCCTGGTCTTTGTCTCATTTTCCCCGCAGTTGCATGCATCTGTTCGCATCGAGATGGTAGATGTTCTTCGCCCATGGAAAACGGATACCAGCGCGCAAAATTTCATCGTGCTCCTTGTCGCTTACACGAATCACGGCGTCAAGCCGTTGAGGCCTGCAGTGCCTAGCGTATAAGGGACAGGGATCGGTGACCCGTTGGCGGAGATCGGCATGGTTAGGTTCATCGGTTTTGGTGAGAGACCACTGGCTGGGGTTAGATGGCCTACTTGACGACATCTCACAACAGCAGCTGCTGTGCCATACGGGGAATTCGCTTGATAAGCATGGATTAGGTATGTAGATAGCGAGTAGGTGGCTGGTATGGCAGACTGCGGGCTGGCTGTTGGGGAAGGTGGTTAACGATGGCGAGCTCATAGCAGCTTATTACCCCGCTTGCGGGTCGGTGACGATGTTGGAGATGTCCCCAGCCCCCAAATGCCCGCTCTACTCAAATCTTTATCAACGTCTTGGCTTCCGTAGCGATATGTCAATACCCCCACATAATTGTGGTGATTCGGATCGTACCCAGCAAGGTAGTAGTCAGGCAGAAAAAAAAATTTGGGGGAAATGTCGACTGAACCTTACACAAGTGAGGATAGGGTGTGGCCGCATAAGAAGTTACTCCCCAACCGTCGAACTTCAATTCCATAAGACTACTGTTGAAAGGCCGCGATAGATGAAACCGGCAGTCGCTAAGGGGATGTAGATTTATCCTATATTCGCTCATGTAGCGCCGACGTATCCTATGAAGAGACCGCGGCCGCTTCCATCCATCATTTTTGAACGTTATGTTGAGAACAGTGAACAGGCGTGAAATTCGGCTCAGGAAGTGATTTTGCGACGTGAGCAGTGGTAGTAATAGCAAAACACCAAGTTGTTGTGCATAATGTGGTGATACCGATTGGGGCGTCCCGAAGGAACGGATGCACTACGCATAGCCACACAAGACGCACATACCCGAAGTGAAGACCGCCTCAAATTCCAAACCAAGCGCCGTGCTACAAGGAATACTTCAGTCTTGTTAACCATCGTCTAAACTTCAGGCAATAGGTAGCATGTACGCAGGACTCTTCGGAACCACGAGCACATTGCTCATATTGACTATATAATACCATGCATGTCTGGTAGAACGCCACGAAGTGCCGTGTTCTGCGACGGGTGGCAAGCCCCTTGCTATAATTTTTAACAGGACGGAACCTAACCATCCCCCATACTAGGAACTCAGTTCAAAGGCAAGTAGTACGCTATGCGCTGATGCTATACCTGTAGCTTTCTCTGTTAACCATGAAGGCCAGGACGAACACGATCGCCATCTTGTTGTGTGTTTTCGAATCAATGATTGACGTCCCTCTTTTGAATGATCAGACGTTTCGTGTATCGTCTAATACCATGTCTATCCAATGCTAATAAATCTCAACTCCGTCAGTGCTGCGTCAGCAATGGAAACCGATGCGTGCTATATGGCCCAGCTACCTCGCCGTGCCCTGACCCCCCAGGCTGAAGAGCCTGAGTCGTCGTCGCAGTTCAAGGATGGGTGTTGTCGTGCCCACTCGCGAATATATAGCTTGAGTGCCTTCCAGCGAGGAGGTTTATGACGCGACCTCCGGCCGTTCCCATAGTCGGCGGGGAGGATCATTCGCTCGTCTTCGCTGGAGTCAATGCTGCTACTGTCGGTGCTGCTGTTATTGGAGCCTATCTCCATCTCACGCATGAATCCCTTCCCGACCTTCACGTTGTCGTCCTTACGAAGCTCTTCCACCCAAATGCCGCTGATCTTACTGAGCTCGTCGTCAAAGGCGCGCGCCGTAGCCGCGTAGCCCAAGCTTAGGTAGTTATACACCTGCGTCACAAATGCATCATCAAACTCGGCTACAATCAGTTCCTCTCGTTCTTTGCGTCCCTTCTCTCTCAAAAGTCTTTCGTCGAGCCCAGAAAGCGTCTGCTTGTGCAAGCTTGTTTGGTCGCGGCCCAAAGCCCACGTAGGCGATTGGGCACCACTCCCGTTCGCGGAGGCCCCGAAAGCAGAGGCGAAAGGGTCGGCGGAAGAACATGATGCCCCTGGTGTGTGGATTAAATCGGGCGGTTGCAAAGCCGGTGTATCTGGTTTGTTAGTCTTCGATGAACAATACCCGCGCCAAAGGCCAGTGGCACCGGATGCATCACGTTGGTTTTTTTCGAGTCTGTCGAATTGAGAGTAAGGTTGGTTCGGTTCCATGCGAGTAGACTGCGGGCTGGGGCATGTGCGGAAGGCGAGGTCTGCACCCAGCATCGGTGGCGAGGCAGCCTTGCGCATCTGTCCCAGCTCGCCATCCTCGGGCCTGCCGGCGCGGAACGCGAAAGGTATCTCGAAGGGACTCGCCCGCAGCCCAGTCGACGGCGGAGGTGTAAAGGGCTTGTCATGGACGGGTGACGACCGGGCGAATAGCATGGGTGAGTGTGTAGAGAGAACAGGTCCCATCGAGCTCCCCATGGCCGAGTCACGCGACTCACGCCGAGCCGTTGCCGCCCAAAGCGAACCGTCGGGTGGCGGTGCAGTCCCGGACTCGTCAGAATGGTCGTCGAGGCTCATGCGCGTCTCTACACGCATCCGTGCCAGCTTCTCGGCGTGTGCGCGCATCTCTTTGACAGCCCATCCCGGGTCTGTGGACTTGCGACGAAGCAATTGAGAGGGGCCGTGGCGGAGCGGTGGCTCGTCGTCTCCTATTTGGAGATCATCCTCCGAATTATCTCTGGCAAAAAAGTGTTCCACGCCTTGGGGTGGCATTCCGTTGGGGAAAGCAGCCAGGGCTTGCTCGAACTCCCGCTGCCGATGGGCCTCTCGGGCCGCTATGCCAAGCAGATAACCCGAGAATTCCTCGTCGCACGACTCTCTCCGGCTGCGCAAATCATAACTCCTGGTACTCCAAGTGTCTCCATGGTCGCTTCGCGCGTCGGACAGAGCCGGGTCACCTGAAATAAGCGCGGGAGCGGCAGCGGCCACGCCGTCATCATTCTCCGAAGAGTTGCCCGATTCGGACGACAATATAGTGTCGAGCTCAGGGTGGTAAGAATTGGTGCGCGTGCTTCGCCGGGTATTTGGGCGTGCATTCAGGGAGCGCTGACGACGGGGCGCTAAGAATCGCGCCAGGGCCTCGTCATCATTTCTAGCAGATGCATGTGCCAGTGCAGTGCTTCCAGTGCTGCTTTTGCCAGGCCGAGGTGCTCCAGGTGCCCCATTCGTCCGTTTCGGCTTCGGGGCGTAGATGTGATTGGTACCCGGCGTTATGTCAGTCTTGTCTGTTGGTTTGGTGGCCGGACCCTCCTGTCCAGCACGCCAGGCTCGTTTAGTTGTCTCAATTAACTGGGGAGCAAAGCGCCTCTTAGGTCTCTTCTCCGGCTCTTTCGTCTGTGCTGCCTCGGAGGCTATTGGCGCTACCGTCGGCGAGAACGTGGAGGACGATTGCGACGCTGTCGGTGAGGGATCGGGGGTCGGTTCAGGTGCAGGGCCGTGGGGATTTTTGCTCGCAACCCGGTATGAATCGAAAGTGGTCTCGATGGGAACAGGAGCAAAGCGCCGAATGGGTCTCGTAGCTGGCTGAGGGGCGGACATCTCAGTGTCGGTGGTGGCCTGTGTGAAGCCATTGCTGGTCGTTTGAACCACGTTGGAAATAGGTCTGTCGTTGTCGATACCAGTATCGGAATGGGAATTGCTATTGTAGTTGGAGATTGTGTCGATTTTGGCATTCGAGGGCGCATCCTGTTCCTGTCTTTTACTGGAAGAGGATTTGGCGGTGTGCTCAACGAGCTGGGGCACGAATCGACGCTTCGGTTTTGTCACTGCAGATCCAGCTCCTGATCCAGATGCTGGCTGCGGCGCATCCGGCATTGGCGTGTCATCGTCACCTACCGCCACCATGGCTGTGTCTCAACTCGTCGCTGGCGTCGTACAGAACTCAAGACAATACACTCAGCAAGCGACAACCGCCACCACCACAACCACAGCTACAGCTACAGAAAGCAGAATGTATGCTAGGCAGGTGAAGGTCTTAAAGGATGCGCTAGCCGAAAGACTGAGAAAAGGAGTGGGAAAGGTGCCGAGCTGATGATGATAATAATAGAAACAATAATAATACTAATAATGATCACGACAGCTACTCAAATCAGCACCGTAGCATCATAGTATTACTCTAAATCGTACGGCGAAGGCAAAGACCAAAACCAAGACAAGGAATACAAAGAGTGAGAGAGAGCGATCGCGACGCAGTCCAGAGTTAATCGAGCGACGCAGCTGAATGTAACTAGACTCCTCACCATGACGATGGCAAGAGCGAGGACGAACTGGTGGGCTTGATACGGCACCGCTATTTCGATGAATGACGCCCCCCCTTTCTCTCTTGTCCCCTTACGCATACGCCAGCGCGACTAACGTCAGAACAGCCACCGCCAGTACCAGCAGCGTAGCGTACCTCTTTGTTGCTGTTGATGGAGTCTGGTGTGCGCCGGTGCTATTCTGCTGGCTAGTAGTGGGGAGAATGGTGGATCGCGACGGTGGAGAATCAGGTACTGTAAGTAAGATAATGCGTACGCATATTCTCCTGATCTCGACAACGGCTTGCTTCATTTGGTATGGTCTTGCCATGGTTGGTCTAGTACCTCTCCCTAGCATGTTTGAGCCGCTTTGACGCTTCATCGTACTTCGGTGCCATATACTACGAGTAAGAGAAGTATGATGACATACATACTGTATCTATGTATGTCACAACCACAAATCTGCACCTGTAATTTCCAGGTACAGCAGGTAGGCACCCAGATGTAGAAACAGTCCATTCGACTACTTCTGAGTCCGTGCTATGCAGCTCGGGCATACCTCCGGTATGCAGTCTTGAACACCGTAATGACTTGCATCAAAAGTTCCCTGTCAAATATCCCCCAGTTCATGTACCTGAATAGGTCCCTGCACGTAATCCAAAACAATGACAATGCTAATTAAAATGTTTACCTATCTTCACCTGCTAGGTCGACTTTAAACGTCAGCCATTGCCACCGCCTCGATTATCCCGAGATCGCACAGAGACTGAATAAATCCATCTTTAATATTTTGCCAGTGATTGGCTGCCACCGCATCGGAACCCGGCTCAATGCCAGCCAGCACCATTTAGGTTTAAATACGCGCTTATTCATGCATTGCTATCTTGAATCAAGACTGACCGATGCTTATGTGTGCACCTACAGACTTTTTCACTTCTTAGCTCAGGTACCGCGCGCTTCAAGCCCTGCCGCATGCCTACATTGGTCTAGACTTCATATTTTACTGTTCGCAATAGATAATCATATCAAATCTCATCAGATAATTCATATAATCACGAATTCTAGGTCGCAGTGATGCGTATGGTGTAGCCCCGGTGTCGCGACTAAACGTAATAACTCGAATTGACCGACTGTTGTGGAATTGAACGAACGGGCTCTACACGAGATGCTCACAGACTAATAATATCTATCATCTCACAAGCTATCCAGGAGTAGATTAGCCCGAGCGAGAATCACGATGTTCTCCAGCATAATATCCATCAACTAACAATGGATCATCATCTCGCGATAAGCCGTCCCCCGTCAAACGTAACATCGTCGACGATATCTTGCCCTCTTCACCGACTCTCCGGGAGCCATAGCTGCATCCCCGGTACTGGTGGCCGGCCGTTTTCCGTCTAGCGGGACTGCCGGGATGCGGAGTCCATATTACTTGCGTAGCTCTGTGCGGGGAGAATGTCACGATAGCACAGTATCGTGAGGCGGGTCCAATTTCGGCAAGTCAATATTTTTTTCTTTTAAGCTTTTCATCTCACGTGTACCTACGCCCAGGCATCGTGAAGCCACCCAGACAACGCACACGATAATGCGCACCACAATACCGCTGCTCGTGTACCCTAAAACCCGGACGTCAGACACGTTACATCGTAAAACTTACCTAACAGCAAAAGTTATAAATCAAATATCGGCATAATAACTTGTGCCTTGAGATTGTCACACTTCAGTGCTTACTCCTCATGGAGTACATTCCCCACGATGCCGAGGTTCGAGGACCCCGGACTTCTCCAAACGAATATATTGCGTGATACTCATTGCATTTTCTCAAACGCTCATACCCGCCGCTCACAATCCTATCGAGCCTCTTCGCCGGTTCTTTCAGTGGCATATGAAGTAACGTCTAATCATCTCCCCACTGATAGAAGGTGTTCACATGGTTCTATCAGCAATATCCAAGGAACTGTTCTTTGAAGCTGGATTCAATACATGCTGACTCCTCATTTTGATATAAAGGCTTCCCGATTGTGTACATGTTTTGACGTTATAATTAGATAATGAAGTCTTACATACAGCAGACGTACCCCGTATTCACCCGAAAATCCAGATAATCAATCCTGCCGCTCGGATTCTGAAAGAGTCAGATTTTAGTATATGATGAGTTGCGATATTATGATCATGTTACCCTTACCTTTCATGCCCTTCCTGACTTGTGTCTCCTACACAAGAACCAATAAGAACCAATCGAGACAGTCATGCAAAATGGTGGCTTCATCGTGAAAGTGAGGTGTGACGAAGTCAATCTCTCTATGTAGCCACTCATGTCTCCTAGCCGGATTCTCGGGCTCTTCCGCTAATTGGACGTCGCATCAGCCAGAACGTGAATGGACCAACTCTTCCCGAGTTTCTCTCCAATCGTCGTCCGGGTCCTCCATTTCCGGTATGTTGAGATTCTCCTCAACATACTCAAAACTGTTCGCTTGTATGAGGGCCGGCCGTACGTAGTTGGGTCCAGATATATGTCCAGTTTCACTTCAAAAGACTTCTTGATGCCCCAGCCCAGCCCATGAACTGCTGTCCACTCCTTTTCATTGGTAATCAAGATGAGCAGAGACAATAAATAGATCTAGTCTCCGTCAGCCTAACTCACAGAATGAGAAATATGCACCCATACGTACGGGGCCGTTGCGCTACCCTGGATCTACTGCGAGAAGGGAACTAAGTCATGGTCGATAGCTGTGAGTTAGTGAATGGATTCTCTTCGTGTATATTCCAAGGCGCGCCGCCTGCGATGTTTCCGCTAGTAGTGTCGACGACTTTCTGCCAGTAGCTAGTGAGCCATGCGCATGCCGCAACTTCAGGAATTCTGAAGCTTCATCAATACCCCCCTCACGACGTTCATATTTTGTCCCATGTGTAGAGAAGAAAATATGAAAAACCCTCCTATGACTCAAACAAGCATCCAGAAAGCGCCGCGAAGTCTACTTCGGGATCGATCTCCTGAAGCTCTGAGGGCAGTGATAGTCGATGGTGCCGCATCAAGGACCAAGAATGCAGTAACGAGAAGAACAAACCGAGCCGAGTCAGATCTCAGGAGCCCCAAAGGTAAGAGGCGGTGAGGTCGATTCAATCTTGAGGAGCTGCAAATGCTTCGACGAATTCCTGTTGGTGGGTTTTCTTTTGCACGTGAAATTCTCCTCTGTGGCGTTGCCGGACACTGAAGTTATTGATGGCTGAAATATAGGGGCATAGACTGGGCGCCAACGGAGATACTATGTCTCGCTCATTACTAGAGACACAGTGCCTCTTGTCTTTGTTCCCCGCCATTCAGTGGAAGACTGATCGGGCCCAGTTGCAGCACAAACAATATTGTTGACGTCCGAGCCAATCGCATCTAAGTGTCTAGGCTACATGACACCAAAACGACCAGAAAGTCTCAAAATCCGATCCCTGCGTAATGGGGATATCACGCCACCGGCCCAGAACCGAGAGATGAGAGGAGCTTCTTAGCATTAAGATCTCTTTTGCTACTGAATCACCGGTATAGCTTGTCGCCAATCTTAAAGGCACAATTTTCACAATTGAATGTACTATGTAGAGGGTATCCGATATGTGATGGTTCACTCTCTCACTATGAAATGTCTTTGAAACATCATCCGGTGCTTCAAAACATCCAGTATACCAATCGCAGTCACCTCTCATACGACCAGCGTTAGCACGATAATGTAAAGGTCCGCCTTCACGCAAAGATACAGATCAAAAAAAGGAATATGTTCCACCTGTAGACAGACTACAAACTCTACTTACCGAACTGCAAATATGTCAACCTAGAGACTCAAATACTCTATGATCGACGTCACGTCTCTGTTTTTCATTCTATCTATGAGTTCTCATACATCTCAGTCTATACACGCCCTGATTCGCGATCGAAATGGATACGCGAGGAGTCCCGCCGAACGACCAGAGCACTGTCTTCCAAATCCTGCTCTGGTTTCTGTTCATCGTGGCCATTCTCAGTTTAGCAGCACGAATAGGGACGAAATATGCCATGACACGAAAGTTAAACCGGGATGACTGGATCTTGTTAGCAGCTCAGGTTCGTTCGATGATTATCATTTTCCCCAAGTCGACCCTTACAAACGAGCCATGACCAACATATGATAGTCTGCATATCTAGCACAATGCGTCTCCATATCATTAGGTGCATCAGAAGGTCTTGGGGAGCCAATGAGCAGCTTAAACGAAGATGCAGTCCAGCATTTTCTCAAGGTAAGGTCACCTCAAATGCATATACTTCTGGCTATATTAAACTAACATTCGCGCCTGAAGGCAGAATATTGTAGTTTCGTCTTTCAACTTATCGCCCTTGCACTCATAAAATGGTCCATATCAGCATCCATTCAACAAATCAGCCCTAGTGCAACGCATCAGCGTCTAGACTTGATCCTGCGTATCGTAGTTGGGCTATGGCTGCTCTCTGCCATATTGACGTCTCTCTTCCAATGCGCCCTTCCGACGCCGTGGGACTATTTCAACAATCCTCACTGCTTTGACAGGGTACGTTATACCAAAGTTGGTATCCGCAGCCGGTTGAAAGTAGTTAACAAAGAGATATAGCGAGCTTGGTGGGCGTATGTTTCCGTGGTCAATATTGGGACTGAATTTTTCATCGTCGCGTTGTATTTTCTGATCATTGGCAACCTACGAATGTCTCTCGTAAGGAGATCAGTTGTGCTCCTAGTTTTTTCAACCCGCCTCCTGTCAGTTGCATTCCGCCCTAAACTGGATCACTTGAAATCGAATCTCAAGCTAATCGACTATCAGTGTTATCGGTATTGCCCTGGCGCAACTCGCAGCATTTCTTGATGCATTCCCCAGTTTTGATCTGACAATGGATCTTTGGCTACCAACCATCCTGAACCAGGCTACACTATGCGCAAGTGTTGTGACTGCGTCCATTCCATATCTCAGACCTTTTATGGAAAGCCTGGAGTCAGGGGTAGCTCGCGTGGAAAATATACCGGGATCTGAAGAAGAGCTCTCACGTGTTAGGGATGGTCCAAGTGCGTACTACTTGAGTGACATCAGCAGATCTGCGGGGTGCTCATCACAAGCAACAGATCGATGTGTTGAGATACCTACACCATATTAATTGTAATGTTGAAGCCACCAAAGCCACCGAAGGCTATCGTTTCGATAGTAGTAGTTGATTCAGGTACGGGAATCTCTTATGAGACTATCCCGACTACGCAAGGGATATCGTGTCTCAAGCGCTACCACAGATATTGTACTACAGACAACCGTCAAAACAGACTATATGGACTTGTGGCTATCATTATAGTCTAGCATTTCAAAGATAGTAACTACTAGGCTCGCGGTCAACAATACTACAGAGATATATATCGCCTTCAATGGCAAGGCAAACGATGGGATCTAGGCAATTTTACACGCATTACGAGACAGCGAGATAATACGAGAATACGAGGAACACATCCCGTAGTTAAACTACAGAACCTAGTGCATGCATAAGTACAACGGTTATACATCGTACTCCTGGCGAAGGCGTATAGCTGTCCCACGAAAGAGAACGTGATTGGGCGGGGTGACAGACTGTGAGACTGTGGCTTCGGCTTCGGCTGTTAAGGTGATAACCCGCCGCGTTGGGAAATCCTACTATTTGCTCGCTATAAGATATGTCGCACCCTAATGACTTACTTGGCTTTATACCTCGAATTATCCCTAGCCTCGGGATACCCCATTCCCTCCCATCCCGCGACTCGATAGGGGAAATAGTACGGATAAGGATAAAATGCCGTGCTGCCAGTGCGACAAGTGTATCAGGGGTACTGACCAGCCGCGCAATGGTTCGCAGCTCGTGCCAAAAAGCAAGGTGCCGTGGCTGTTATAGCACGATTTATTAGCGACGCCTGTTCATTCAATGATCCATCGCTAGCGGAACTGCAGATCCATGTTCGAGCCTACGTATCCATCAATGAACTATTAATGAACCGGATCCCGATCTTTATTCTGCTGGGTCGTGTAAGTGCAATCTCAGGATCAACCGAGCTTTCATCGTTGTCCCCTGCTTCGCCTCCTTCGCTCAAGGTCGACATCGATGGTATACACGCCTCCCACGCTCGCTCACTCGTGATCACCAGCCAACATGGAGACTGCCAGTCTCGAAGAGAAAGGCCAGGCTGTGCTGAAGCCGAGCGTGTCGGAATTATCTTGTCACGATGACGCTACACTGGCACGGCTTGGGAAAAAGCCCGTTCTGAAGAGGAACTTTGGCTTCATGTCAATACTCGGTTTTAGTTGCACAGTGCTCATCACTTGGGAGGGATCCTTAACGTATGCCCCGTCTACAACTTTTCCATTAGGTCTATTTTTAACTAACAACCATGTAGCACGATTCTCTCGGGACTGGAGAAGTATTACAGCCTTGTCTTCTCCAGCTACAACTGTTGCTAACGCTGTCAGTGGTGGACCGTCTGGGTTACTGTATGGATTCATCGTCGTCTGGGCCGGCACCCTATCAGTATTCGCAACCTTATCCGAGCTAGTTTCGATGGCGCCGACATCAGGCGGACAGTACCATTGGGTTTCGATGCTGGCGCCTGCATCGTGCCGAAAATTCCTCGGATATCTGACTGGCTGGCTGGCCATCACCGGGTGGCAGGCGCTTGTAGCCTCTGGTGGTTTCGTCACCGGCACAATGATTCAAGGTCTTATCTTGCTCACGCATCCAGAGTACGCGACCGTGATGAAAAATTGGCATGGGACACTTCTGTTGTGGGCTGTAGTATTGATTAGCTACGGCATTAATACCGCTGTCGGATCTCTCCTGGCGAAGTTTGAAGGTCTCGTGCTGGTTCTACACATCCTTGGCTTCTTCGCTGTCATACTTCCGTTATCATTTCTCAGCCCTCATGGCTCAGCCAAGGATGTATTTGATACCTGGGCGAACGCAGGATTATGGCAGACTCAAGGACTGTCTTTTAGTGTTGGGATCATAGGGAGCGTTTTTGCCTTCCTTGGTGGTGACTGTGCTATTCACGTAAGTTTTACGAACCCAAATTGTTAGAACACTGTTTTTAACACGTCAGTAGATGTCGGAAGAGATCCGCAATGCCGCCATGGTAGTACCTCGATCGCTGATGACCGGCCTCGCTATAAATGGAACGCTGGGTTTTGCTATGATGATCGCGACGCTTTATTCTCTCGGAGATGTCAATGAAGCATTAGCCGAAAACCCTCAATATCCCTTCATGTCTATTTTCCGTCACGCCGTAGGGTCGACGGCTGGGGCGACCGTCATGTCTGCTCTCGTTGTAGTCATGTCCTTCAGTGCCACCACCGGGTGCCTTGCGTCTACTTCTCGGATCTACTGGGCCTTTGCCCGCGATCGTGCGTTGCCAGGCTGGAGGGTCCTGAAGAAAATCAGCCCACGGACTAGTATACCAGAGTACGCTGTCATGGTGACAGTCGTCATCTCCATGATCCTGTCTCTTGTCAACATCGGACACGCAGCAGCTTTCAATGGCGTCATATCCATCTCAATAGCCGGTCTATTTGGATCATATCTTATCGCCGCGTGCCTGCTACTCTATCGCAGAGTGGCCGGAGACATACACCTGCGACACGACGATGATTCCCTCACTAACACGACGGCCGGGAATTTGACCTGGGGGCCCTGGCGGCTAAGCGGTTCACTTGGAATCGCCAACAATGCGTTTTCGTGTGCCTATCTCACCTACATCTTCTTTTTCAGCTTCTGGCCATCATCCAAGGAGGTGACACTCCAAGATTTTAACTGGGCGGTAGTGGTGTTCGGGGCGGTAGTTTTATTCAGTATTGTATACTACATGGTGTGGGCTAGGAAAATCTACACGGGCCCGGTTGTTGAGACTGGTCATTGAGTAGAACTCATTTAATGATCTGATAGAGTTATAGTTCTGTCACAAGACGCATTGTACGAGACGGGCGACGGATATTGTAATATACATGTAAGCCTCTCGGGTAATAATAGGCAAGGCGGAGGATATTTGATACATTCCAGCATAGTTTATTATCTGAATTTAAGTATGGCTTTTGGCCTCCTTGAAAAAACAAAAATAAAGAGTGAGATACTACAGCCTCTCAGAAACTGCAGGCCCCAAGAAAACGTGACCCCTCCCCAGACACTGCAAAGCACACCAACTACGTTTATAAGTCAATCATATCTCGAGGGCGAAAAAACGGTGACTGATGTATAATGTGGCGAGGGAGCGAATGAACCTAATTTGTTTTTGAATTAAACCGGCTCTCTCGATGATGCTTGATAGGATAGTAAACGCGAAGTTTTATATCCAGCAGACCCAAAAGAATTTGGATCGAATTCCCTACCATGATACAATCCTATTAAAGTGTGTAATAAGAAGCTAAATGATTAAGTGAAAGCTGCATCCTAAAGACATGGCCAGAGCGTAACTTCTTAACGGCTATAGATGTGACGCGGACATAAATTTTTTTAAGAGAGTAAAGTCCAAGTATTTTAGATAGTTAGAGACCTCTCCATTTAGGTGAATTATTTATGCGTTGACTTTCCTAGTTACGTTTATGGAATATTTCATATGAGTGCCGAGGGCGGTGTTAGTGCCACGCATTGTTTCTTCTCAATCTCCAAGTAATTACAATTGGTTTGTTTCGGGATTTAGTCTAGTGCGTACTGGTACATTATGCTGAGCGCTCATATGAGTCGAGAAGCAAGAGGTACAGCTAAAGCGGCCCTAAATAAACGTGAGTTCACTGATAGCTTCATTGCATTCCGAGAGGGACAAGATAAACTAAGCAGAGATAGATAAACTTCTAGTTGGGAATACTTTAGCTAATTTGTCTTGATAGGATGCACAACCCCTATCAGTTGCTCAAGCCTGTTCACCGGCATCTTTCTTCAATTTTTCCGCTGCAAGTCGTAGTCTTGGCAGTTGGGACGGTACCACTGATAACTCATTTCAAGCCGTATGGCCAATTATTTCTGAACTAGGAACTATTAAGTTTGGATACACTGAAGTCCCATAGAGCCCGGAGTAGAAAGTAACACAATAACGCTCCCCCCGAGGCCTATCATCTACTCAGATGTCGACGACGTGATAATCGTGCTTCGTGAACGACCATAGATAAGGCAGTGTAAGGAATAGCTGGGTAGACATCCGGAAAAGCATCATAGTACCTACACCAAGCCTGGTAACACACGGGTGACGGCAGATGTGAAGTTGTTACTACCTTAGCGGGGTCCGCAGGGGGTTTACAAGGCTTGTAATAGGCTTGTTATATGGCAAGGTCTGCTGGGTTTAATAGGCTGACAAAGGAAACAAGCCTTGTACAAGGACTTATAAGCCTTGTAAATCTTGCAATCCTTGCAGAATCAACAAGCCTTGCAAAACCACCCACTATAACAGCGCTGTAGGTTAACCACTATGCCCACTAACATGCACTATAAATTACTGATGTTCTCACTGTCTGAACTGCCCAAATTTGTAGTCAACTTTTAACTGTATTCGTAGAGGCTATTCTACCATGTGTTTGTATGCCACCACTCGCTCCCACACACACATATACACGTGTAGCCATTGCCAAACATCAAATACCAGACAGTTAACCGCAATTTTATGAATTGAACTAATGCCAGTGATCCCAATTCCATCTCCATTTCTTGTGCTAACCTATCCATCCATCCGTAATTGAATGCCATGAAAGTTCAGTCAGTGACAAATGACTTAGCCCCTAAGTAAGCCTGAACATTAGGTGTAGACGAAATGATGCGAACGGGTATAGCATCGTAATCGAAAGAAAAGCTGCCCAGTGGTCGTATGAACCGGGATCCTGTTAGGTCTGGCAACAATCCTTAACTCAAGGAGTGTACTTCTTACATCTGTGGTACTTCGGAATACCATGTCACTTGCAGGACATCCACTTAACACTGTCTGCCTGTCTGCAGCCAAGACCAGTCTGGTAGTATGGGGATAAGGGTCCATGTACCGTCCAGAGCTAAGTCCGATAGCCAAGCTTGCACAAATCGTTGAGCTTGGACTCGCAAAGCATAAGTGTGAAGTAGGTATTCCGTTTCGCAAAACGTAAAGCCAGCCTGCCTGAGCTGAGCGCTCAGAGAAACTCCACCTGCCAGTCTACCCACACAGAGGTCTCATCGTCGATATGAACAATGTAGAGCTTCTTGGGTTGAATGGCATTGAGGCCGACAATGATAGGATTGTCGTAATCATGTCGAACTTTGTAAAGGTCCAACAATGCATCCTTGTCGTTGAGAACAGTAACAGGAACAATGACAACAAAGATGTACTGAGTGCCACTAAGCTCATGAATGAAGACCTGATCAACGAGGCCCAAGAGGTCGCTACCTGTATCGTGAGGCTTCTCGCGATACTGCACATAGTGACCACGCGTAAATACAAAACGGCGGAAATCCCTAGAGACGGTATTATTAGTCAGCGAAAGGATATCACGAAAGATTAGTCAGCATGACCGTCACATAACCAATATGTTACAGGGAAAAAAAGGACAGTCGTAGCACGATTTTAGTGTAAACACCATCACACAATTTTGGGCCAAATCTCTTTCTTCGTCTTCATACCGCTGTCACTCGACAGCGCGTTAATGCGCGCGGTTCAGACTTGGATAGGTAATTGTCCTCGACAGTCTCAATCGATTGCTCGAATTCAACGATGGAATTCCTTTTGCCTATCGAGATATTGACGTTAAAATATGCCTGATTTTCGACTCATCTCAGCTCATGGCACTATCGCGACTTTCCGTCCAGCCTCACCATTACCCAAAGCGGTAATCGACGAGACTGGCCAATCACAGCTGTTCGTCGTGTCATGCAATGGCTCGAGCTTCTGCCCTCCTGAATCATAGGAAATCTGACGATGTCGTCACGATTCATCATAAGCAGGGAACGTCGTCACAATTGCGTCAAAATGGCGTCAAAACGTCGTCAGACTCCTGATTACTAGCCGTATCGCCATCGTCGATCTAGTCGTCATAGGCTTCTCGTCACGACCTCGTCGTTTTCCCGTCATTGGCGGATCATCACCTGCACCATTGCCAAGATTCATGCTTTAAGATAGGGAAAAAGATAATGCGGAAAAAGAAATTGCAGAAAAGATAATGCGGGAAAAGATAAGCGGAATAATATCTTACCTGTCAGTGAAGCCAAACTTGTTGGCATATTGGATACGACCCTGGAACATGTAGATCTCCGGCTGGCGATAGTCCTTCACATAGGCACCACGCAGCTTGGCTCTAAAGGCGTCCGACATTTTGGCGTGTCGAGTAGGAAGAGGCTGGCTGTCGTTGATAATGTGGTTAACAGACTTGACGCTGATCTGGCCAATAACTGTGGCTCGGCGATGCTCATAGTCTGCTCCACCAGCAGCGTCAAGCTCATACTCTTGCTCATCGTCCAAGAGCAACTCCTTCCGCTCAGCCTGAGGCAGTACCGACTCGAACAACGTAGGGCATGCCTTATGGAGGACGTCCATCTTGTTGGTTAGTTCCGAATCCGTATACCAGTACGCACTTCGCAGCAGAAAACGGATAGTCAGCTGCATGTTGACCTTCATCAAAAGGAGTTTCTCGACGTTGGAATGGTTCGTCTCATACACCTTCTTCTTCATCCATCTAAGAATAATTAGTATGTACCCCAGATCTTAGTGTTGCTTACGAACCTGTGCTCATTCTCGCCAAGGAGAACGTTAGTGTTGACCGGAAGTGCATATTCCTCTGCCATGAGAGGATAATGAATGCCCATATGGACATTAGGACGAGTCATCGACGAGATGTATTCGGTAGCTCGCTTGGGTCTCGCAACTTCAGGATCCTGGCCTTCTACAGAAACCATAGGCGTATCGGACTGTTCTGCGGCTTGTGTTCCCGACGGAATAGGAGGAGGAGGCATGGCCCCAGGCGCTACAACAACAGACTCAGCGCGACCCCTGACCACAGACAGGCCTCGAGTGCCGGCACGGCTATATGCCCGAGGGTTGTCGATAATAGATTGAGACGTGAAAAGGCACAGCTGTTGATATGTCTCTCTCGTGTTGCGGACGTAGGTCCCGATCTGAGCTCTATCTTCAGCCGAGATCTTGAGACCCATCAGGACGCTATTGGATTTCGCCAACTTCGCATATGCGGCAACAATATAGTCGACGACACCTTGCTCTGGGGCGTTAAGGCGTTTGCAGCCCTCAGCGAGGAACTGGCGATGAATGAACTCGGGCTTCAACCATGAGCGAAGCATACCAGGGATAATAACAGACCAACGAGCATGGGCTGACAACGAGTAGCTTCTGAGATGGTGAAGCGGAGACTGAAGACGTTCCCAGCCGGGGGGGAAAGGCCAAACACGAAGTTGTCGAGTATAGGCCGACTTGCCTCGATCAGCCAGGATACCATCAATGAGAAGCGTGTGCATCAGCTCAGACATGCCCTGATACTCAGAGTGAGCTGGATCAGGAGGGCGTGACAGGACAAGGTCCAAGGCAGGGCTGATAAGACGAAGAGCTGGCTTCTCGTCACTAAGGCCCCATTGGGATGCATACGCCTTTGCTTTAGCATTGCTAGGCTTGCTTTCTAGCTCACGGCGCATCTCGATGGCCTGATGATGGTAACGACCATGAGTGATGATATCGAAGTTCAAGACATCACTGGGGTTGCCCGATTTCACAGCCTTCTGGCCGATGTGACAGAATCGGCAGAACTTGTTTGCTTTGGGTCCTCGAAAACCGGCGTTCTTGTCCTGCTGAGGCATGTCTCCAATGTAGCAGAGCGTGGGGACGACCATAATAACATTATTGTCACCGTCCATAGTAACGGGAACACCGCCGTCCACATCGCCAAGAGACTGCAGGGCCTTGATAGCATCATCGAAGTTTGAGCCATGAGGGCTCAGAGTGATGGGGAAAATGTTCGTGGGGCGGTTACGCTCTTCTCCATTTAGAGCAGCGGGAATCGCGTACAACCCAACCAAGGACCGGTACGAGTTGCGGTAAACACCAAAGCCATCAATGAAGACCAGGATTGGACACGATCTAATGAAGATCATGGGATCGTCCCATTTCTCAAAGACCTCTCGACCATAGGTGCTGATCTCCAACTCGCCGCGGATCGGATGGGTATGGCACATTGGGATAAGCTGGTTCTGGGAAATGGCTCGACGAATCAAGTAAACGTGGTCTTTTATCTCGGGGGTATGCATGTACTTGGGCATACTCTCCTTTGAAGCCTTGCTAGTAGTAGCAGGGCTTGGATCACTCATGGTCTCGCCCCAATAGTAATCGATCACGATACCGATATCCTTGATGTTCTGAACAACATTCTCTTCGGGAATATTAAGGATATCCAGGTTAAGGAGCAGTTCATTCTCTTCCTGCTGAATCGTGATAGCCTGGCCAGTGAAAGGGTGAGGAGGAGTCAGAGTGGCTGGACGCTTGTTGATATGAGTGAACAACTCTTGAATCTGCAAAGCAGTTTCTCCCTTTTGCTCCGTGCAGTGAGCTGTACGATGATCTTGTCCAACGCCATATACACGTCCGATGTGAGCCATGTTGGGATTATTGGCGTCAGCGTCTTGACAACCACAGGTTGAGTCGGGGCAGACGTAGAGCACAACATCGGACGGGAAAATGACGTCCACCCGCTGCCCATTCTCGTCAAGGACATGAGCAAAACGTCCTGAGGTGGTTCGAATAGACGAAGCCCAGCTATGGGAATGG
The DNA here is from genome assembly GCA_022495115.1 of Xylaria castorea. Taxonomy (NCBI): domain Eukaryota; kingdom Fungi; phylum Ascomycota; class Sordariomycetes; order Xylariales; family Xylariaceae; genus Xylaria; species Xylaria castorea. The sequence goes on along the minus strand of MU382638.1, from coordinate 32,626 downwards.
AAGAGCTCGCATGGGTTGTCCACGAAGTGAGCCAAACCGATGTGCATAGTATTAGCGACTTCAGATCGCATAAAAGCCGTGAAGAGGCTGACAGGGTCAATGGCATGGAACTCCGACATGACAGTCTTGCTGGTAACATCGTGCTCCTGTAGCTTTCGCGTCGCTTTCTCAGTCGGGAGCTTCTCAACATTGAGGGGGATTGTGGCTTTTCTCATATCCATTAGAGGAAAACGCTTAGATACACGATCCTTGAGCGTTGCTAGCTGGCTAGGCAGCGCCATAATGTCTTTGAAAATAGCGTCCTTGTCGTCATGCTTCTGAATCAAGGCCATGAGCTCCCGAAGCGCAGCGTACTCAGTTCGGTTCATACCGAAGATGTGAGCATAAAGACCGAACGCCAGCTGGAAGTCAGAAATCTCCGAGAAGATGTTCTGACGGTGCGGCACAAGCGTAGAGATATCCTCAACTTGCTCACGCTGTAGCTGAATTGGTAGAGCTCGGGGAGTAGGGCGCTGAACAGACACTATGGGGAGACGCTCAGGTTCAGCAGGACCTTCGCTGAATGCCATCGACTGAAGGCGCGGCTGGAGATCTTCTTCGACGAGCTCATTGTAGTCTCGTGCGGCTGTGAGCTCTTGTTCATCAAAGCCAGCGGGGAGAAGATCAAGCTCATCGGCATGGGAAAACTCCTTCTCAACAGCGTCGATGTCAAGGATACCTATTCCAGTCAGTAAGAGGTCCAAAAAAGAGGATGTCATAGTGCCTGGGGGGTGCATAATGCTATAGACGTACCTTCCTCAGACTGGTCATCACTGTCGCTAGCATGTCCAACGATTGAGGTGTCGTCAGCCTCGGCCATCACAATATCGTCGTTGTCATCAGCAGCGTCGCCTTCTTCACCTTCATACTCGGGGTAGGGGTTAGGCTCATCGAAAGGGAGGCCTTCACGAAGAGCCGCATCGCGACGGCGAACCCATTCTTCGTGACGCGCACGACGCGGGATGTCAATGGCGTCACCGCGGCCGTCAGTGCCGGCACCAATGCGGAGCGAGTAGCCCTTTTTGGGCATGATGATGGTGAATCAATGAGAGAAGCTGAGATTTGATAAGAGATTGATGAAGGAAGCTGGAAATTGGTGGTGGAAGATGTGGACGATGTCCAAGGGATTCCCGTGAGTGAAGGACGAGAATTTTGGTTTGGGAGAAAGCTAAGAGTTGTGGGAGTTGTGGAAGAGCGATATGCCTAAGGTTGGCGTCTCAGTGACTGATTGTTGCTGTATTGCTTGGAAGGTTGTACGAAGTCAACCAATTTTTGAGTCTGATTGGCTGAAGCGTTAAGGTTGAGCTGCCATGCACCTTTAAAACCACCGCCGCGTTGCCTGGTGACAGCCCGAACCCCCCTATTGCTTTAAGCCTCACAGTTAGAATCAGCTAAAAGAAAATCTACAAAAATCTATCTACTTCTATTTATTTCCGAATAAACATGAATAGTAATTTTAATCACTGCAATTAATTTTTGAACTTATGTATTTTCGTGGGAGCTCGTAGTTACGTTGTTGTGGTGCACACATGTAACTTAGAGGTTTTCTGCCACCAACTCACGGCTTACCTTTGAGCTTTTACACTTCACGCAAACACGCACCTCTAGATTTCATTTGCCTTGACACCATCGCGGAAACTCTAACCTTTCCTCTTCTGCATTATTGTCCCTCAATTCATACTCAATTCATCTAATTTTCTTGTCCTTTCAGCTCGTACATCAAACCTCGCATCCTCATCAGCCTGACATCCCACGCGATGTCTGGGAATCGTCCAAAGAGAGGCCGCGGTGGTAGACGCCAACCTGATGACGATGAAGAGAATCCGGCCACTCAAGCCACACCTCGTTCAAGTGGTGGCCCTACAACTCGCTCCAGTGCTTCCTTTTCGCGGCCTGGAGGCAACGTTCAGGGCTCTCAAGAACCGCCTCGACAAACTCCAGTGCCTCCGCCGAGACTGTCGCTTCAATCACGAATTCCCACATTGACAAGCCCGCCTATGCCTCCTTCAACGGGTAGTAGTGGTCGTGGTGCTACATTTTCCGGAATTCCTCGTCCGGGACGTGCCTCAGCACGCATGTCCATGCCCGGGCTGGGAACTTCACCGATGACTTCAGGACGCCAGTCAATGCCTGGAACTGGAGCAACTGTAAGTTAATCGTGCTTTTTTTTTTTTTAGAGCTTTGCTAATAATAAACAGGGCAATATTGATCCACGGCTGATCGAAGCTCACAGACGGGCTACCCAAACCCAGGAACAGATGCGTCAATCTGCGCTGACTCGTGGACTGAGTGGCCTATCGGTCTCATCAACTTCTTCTCATTCTCGTTCCCATTCTCATCAGTCTCATCAATCTCATCATTCTCGTGGCGGTCACTCGCGGACGTCGTCCTCTGGGTTTTTAGGACGCCCTCCTGCTGTAAGATTTCCCGTCCTTTATTCAACCTTTCTGCCATTTACTGACCATGACTTAGACACCTCGGCACATTTCTGAGGAACGTGAACTTCAAGAGCGTCACGAGCGTCCAGGTAGCAACCCACGCCTGAGTCCCGGTGTCCAAACCCCGGCTCATTATGCTCTGATGGACCCAGGCATCAATTCGATCAAGAGAAGGTACCCCTGGTTGTTCTTTGAGGCTTATCGCAGCGCTGTATATTCGCAGAAGGACATGCCAGCCACGAGAGTCGTGTTTGACTCGAATAAACTTACACTTGAGGTTCAGCAGCGAAGTAGACCTGGTGGCACTACCAATGAACCCGGTCCCCAAGGCACTATACCCGAGGCAACCTTGATAAAGCAGATGGACGACACAACTAAAACCCAGTTGATAGCCAGGCTGGATATGGAATGTCGTCGGAACCAATTTGTCTTCCACGGCAAATTCTTTATTTTCGACGCTATCTATAAGACCTTCAAAGAATATCGGCTCACTTCGAAGGACGTCCATGACTTGCGCCAATCGTGCCTTAATTGGCACGATGACTGGCAGTCCAAGTTCCTTTTTACTGGAGGTTTGAAGCCATGGTGCCAGGAATTCGCCAAGTCGAATAGAGATATTTTTCGCCTAGCCGCTGCTATTGTGGACGATGCGACCGACGCTGACGAGAGACGGGAAGCTCAGCAGGAGTATCAAGCTATTATGAAGACTCAGCTCACCAAGCCGACGTTCGATAGTATCTGGAGGTTATTCTCTGACCTGCTAGACTATGAAACCACATTCCACGACGAACATGGTCTGGCTTCGTTCTTCGTCCGCTTGGTATTTCTTACTTTAACGCCTATGATGTTTCGTTATATCCATGGTAAGTATTTGTATGCTATTTTAATTTTAATACTAACGGACTGAATAGGTGGCTCGACAGACCGCAATCTTAAGCAGGATATTATTGACACGTACCGGAGTCTTGCTTTTGAGCAGCGCTTTGCCGACGTCGACAAAGATATCTTCAACTGGGTCGAGTCAGCTCCCAAGCGTCGCAAGACTGGCAAAACCGACGCCACTCTCAACAAGTATGTTTGGCATGACGAAGCTGCTCCCCCTCCTCCGGCCAGTCATAAACCTGGCCCACGATACTCGCTGCCAGACTCTGCCGCTGGAGATTCTCCAGCTCTGTCATCGGCCAGTCGAGGGAGCCATCATACTCCTACCCGTAGAAGAGGCGACGACTACGATGAGACTCCAACTGTTCGTCGTCGTGGACACAGAGACCAGTATCGAGATGATACTCTTGATCAAGATGATATGGCTAGTGGCACAGTTCGCCGTCATTACTTTGGTGGTGACAGCACTTACGATCTTTCCCCTGAGATGCCATCGCGGCATTACGATGGCGCTGAGGATAGCTTCGCTGACTTTAGCTCAAACGTTGAAGATACCCCAGGTCATGCTACATCTCCTGGTCCTGATGATGATAACACTGAGACCCTCTTTCAGGAATCGAGCGACGACTCACCGTCTAGAGCCGCTGCTCGTCGCCGCTCTCATTATTACTAATACTCCCAGGGAGTATATGGGACGTTTACAACAGGTCCCCATGTTAGAGTACTTACAATCATAAGCTTGAACCTAGAGGCTTGTTGAATACGAACAACAAGATCCTCAGATAGAAGGCTATATGAGTGGTTTCCGTTACAGAGACTGGGAAACAGACACTCATGAAAGCCTCAGACAGCTGAGTTAATAGTCAAGTCGTTACACATTGTGGAGGCCCAGCAAAGAGCCTGAGTCCTGGAATAGGTTTTAGCTGGTTTTCCTATACCGTAATGCAAATGCAAGGACACGTTAGCAGTCGTAAACCGTTTTCATAAAATGCTTGCCCGTGATATGCTGCAGACCGGGATTTTATTAAAATGTAACAGGTGGGTTTAGTGCATGGCCCACTAGAACAGTACTAATTCTAAGGTTGATGTCTTCCCCCACCAAAATTACATGTGGTGCTACATCGATTAAATAATCCTTGCGGATCTTGCAATCCTTGCTGACATTGCAATCCTTGTTTATCCTTGTACAGGCCTTGTAGTATATACAAGCCTTTATAAAGCCTTGTACAAGCCTTGTAAACCCCCTGCGGACCCCGCTAAGGTACTCAAGCAATGTTACACTGCAGACTAGCCCCACCTCGGGCACCACGGCAATAGGTACTCCAAAGTATCTTACGCATGCATTCCCACTAACTACTTGCACTAAATGTATACCTATAGATGGTTATTGGCAGATTTCCGGCTGAGATTGAAACCATGGTTGCGTCATTTATTGAACTTTTATTGAAAGTGAAAATTGACATCCAATTAATCTTGGGACCTTCAACAAATGAGCGTGCGTCTTTCGAGAAGGAATGAGACATGCATATTTCCTGAGCAAATGCTCCTCACTAAAACTCACTAGTTGTGGTTAAGCCTTAAGGTAAGCGTGTTGACTACGGCTCGGCCCACCAGGTTGGTATTATTCTACAAATAAATATTCCGGGCTCCTACCTATACTGCGCCAACTTCAATAATATCTCGATCCAGTAGATGTATATGCGCTGGATAAGTATTCATCGCGATAAACTATCTCAGAGATACTAAGTACCTACTCTATCTTGATGGCGTCCGAGCACAGTAGAAGTTTAGGGGTAGCAATGGTTGGTCCCGCATGCCTCGTGTTTATAAGTAAGTGTGGCGCTAAGCGTGGCTTATTTTAAGTACACTATTATGTACAATACGCAAGCCCTTTTGGTCTAAAGACTAGTTAAAGCAGGTACCCAATTTAAATGTACCTGACAGCTGGGTAACATTGAAATTTGAATGCAACTGGAAGCGACCTACTAGGTATGTAGGCAAGCAGATCCGTTGTGATACATCCATGGAGTCTCAACATACCTAGCTTGTCCATGCACAAGTGGCCAGCTACCTATCTGAGTATGAGCTGCAAATGAGGTGCAACTGAACCTCTTTCGTACTTACTGATATCGGATTACCAGCTCTCATCCGCCTTTCAATGTCCGGTCAGATCTATTGGACCTATCAAACCTATCAAACCTGTTTTAAGCCACGCTTGCACCATGACGGCGCACACCCTAATTTCTGCTACCCGTCGGTTTTGGACAAGGATCATGATCAGGACCCCAGGTCAAAACCCAGGTCATGGGTCGGTTCGCTATCGATCGACGATCACTAGAGATACATACCTACGTATACTGTACGTACTTAGACACTCGGATACACGTGTAGGTAGATTAGTTGACACTGATTAAGTGACCGACCCGAGTTCGCTCACTTATTGCTTCATTCTGCTGACGGCCACTCAACTACGTAGATCTTATCTACTAAGAGCCTATTATTAGTCTGGCCTCTTATCTACCTAGTAGCTATTCTCTTGTTCGTTCGCCTAGACTCTCTCGAGTCTCTTCTCTGGTTTCCAAGCTAGTTAGTGTACTTAGATTTAGGTATTACGGTCCCTTGGGTTCCATTATTGTTCTTATTTTTTGTCCCCATTCGCATTCACTTTCACATTCTCCCTACGGGTTCTGGCCGGGTCTATCATGTCTTTGTTGTTAGCAACTTTGTCTTGAATTTTTAATCTACGGATCTGCACTTTCTGGTCGTTGAACTGAGCTATCTCCGAGTTGCATAGCATACCCGACGGCGGATATTGTAGTAGCAGCATCTAACCCGATTCATTGTCCATGTTACGTCAATTGCCGAGAGCCCAAAATTTTGTCGCCTCGTATCCCCAAACACTCCTTTCCTACGACAACAACAGCGGTATCAACCGCGACTGAGACAGCCATACCTGGAAATTTTACTTACCTTGCTGTATTTTATCCAGTTTTGCATTCATACACACGTACTAGAACGAGAAGGGGTCAAGATGGTGGCTGCCGCCGCCTCATACGGCGAGATAGCCCAGCATGATGATGACCATGGCCGAGACGGTGGTCTATCGCCATCTGAGTCTCTATCGCCAGCCCTTTCGTCGTCGCCCATGCCTTTCCTACCTGTTGTCGAGACGACCTTCACACCGTTATCTATGGACAGCGACTTTGACACAACCACGACCGCGACTACAACCCACGGTGGTATAAGCCAGGCTACTGCTCGCATTAGCAATTCGAAAGAGCGTGTTCCCACGTCTTTAGGCAGTACGTCCCTATTCCCGTCGCTGGGTTTCAATGTAGACGGTACCATAAGTATGAGTGAGAATGGAAACCATATCCTCGGCCAAGCACCAAACACGTGGGCGGAAGCAAAGACTGCGTCAAACTCCGACGCTGGTTTTAGTCAGAACGCTACCGAGAGCCCTGCAAACCTGCCCGAAGAACCTTGTCAACCCCAGGTCGCGCAACAGCCCATCCTCGTAAAGCCGAAGCCTATTGTGCGCACCGCTTCCACAAAAAGCGTTTCGTTGCGGCACCCAACGCCCGACCTCAATCCGCGGTCTGCATCCCACGCGAGCAACATTGCCCAGCTCGAAGCTACGGCCGAAAGGCTTTCTATGACATCGTCAATCGACGACGCCATCCGAGATCTCCACGACGAACAAAAACGTGCCGACAGCCGCCGGTCGTCCATATTGACGGCCAGCATAGCCTCCATTCCCGAAACAGACGAACCAGTCATGTTCCCTATTTCCAAGCAGATCTCGGTCGCCAGCTCCATACGCGAGACGAATACCGCCGCGCGCTACGGCGGCTATTCGCCGGCCGGCTATGTCATGTCACCCAGCTCATCCATGGTATCAGGTGTTACTCGGCTCAGATCTGGCTCAACTGGGATGTCTAAACCAGATCCCGATCCTAGTGCCTCGCTGTCCAGACACGGGCCTGGAAAAAGCTCTATTCGCAGTGTGCGATCTGTCACGAAGCCGACCCTGACTAATATTGCCGAGATAGAGCCCATAGCTCTGACTGCCGCAGCCATGGACGAAGCAGATAGACTGGCAGAGGAACCAGAAGAAGACGAGACCCTACATGTTCCACAAACGCAAGACACAGATTTAACGCCGAATGCAAACCTATACTATGAGTCTAGCGCACATGAATATTGGGGCCAGCCCATGGCGGAAGCTCATCAACGGGAGCCTAACTACGTTCACGACCGGCCTTCCACGGCCGGTTCGGATGGCACATTTGAGCAGGCTGAGCGGGCGTTTGCTGAGTTTGATGGTGCTCACTGCTCCCCTGATGCAGACTTAGAGGATTCCATCAATTTTCAAACCCTCTTTGCTTCGCCGATAATGGAACATTCGTTTACCCCATCTTTTAATCCCGAGTTCACAATAGAAGAAACGGAAGCCGAACCTTCCAGGCCTACGATATCCCGCCCAATAGGCCCGCCCACCGTTCGACCCAAATCCTATTTGAATCCCGAAACTGGCGAAAACATGCTCTTTTATCCCGCACGGGTGCCGATGATGCTTAATTTACCGCAAAAGCTTTCTAAGAAACCCAAGGCGCAGGTCCGAGAATCTCGGAGATCCCAAGCACTGAGCGCGATACCCCATGAAAACCGCCAGTCTTCTGCTTCATGGCTACCAGAACTACACCCTGAACCGCTTCTTGATCCTCTCGGACCTATGGGTAATGAACCGAACTCAGCAATGCCCTCCAATTCAAAGCAGTCTCATGGGGACTCGTCTGTTGATGCTGAACATGAAAATCAGTTTCTGATCGAACCTGAGGCCCAAGCTAATGAGAGCGATAATCGAAGGTCTAGAATATCGATGATACCAAACAAACGGAGATCACAACTACCCGACTTGAGCAATATACCCCCGCAGCTTCGAGCCAGCGCCTATTTTGAGCTGCCTCCACAGGTGCCAACAATTCAGTTGAAAGACGGCTCAGCGACGTCCACACTAGATGACATTCTAAATGCTTCAGCTAAGGCACCGGTATCAGCTTTCACCGACCACGCGTTTGCTGGTTCGCTGGGAGCGGAAGTCTACGGCACTGACAAGAAGCGAAAGTCGCATATGAAGCGTGGTAGCGTCGCCGAAATCCACGAACCTAAAAATCGAGGCTCTATCTTTCACTTGCGGAAGCCAAGTGCTCTCAGCAGGCACTCAAGCTCTCAAGAAGAAAAACTGGGTATCGATTCTATCGAGAATAATGAAGACAAGGAACAATTATCCAGCTCCATTAATGGCGAGGCTGTGCAAAAAGCAGAGGACGAAAGCGATGAGGGTGAGGACGAATCGACGTATAACGGGCCCCCAACTACTCTTTTGGCCGAGCTTCAGATGCGAAAACAGCAGCAGAAATTACGCACACGGCCAACTGCTAGCGCGTTTCCAAATGGCATGCATTCTACTCTCCTAGAAATGGACGCAGTTGCCGAGATGGAACGTCGCGCACGGAAAGGTAAAAGGATTAACCTGGCATGGGAAGACCCGAATTCCAACCAAGCAGACGACGATGAGGACGAAGACACACCACTGGGCCTTCTACTGGCCAACAAGGGCCAGGATACCGGCTTACCTGGCGCCATGTCAGGAGCACCGCGACCTCTTGGGCTAATGGAACGACGCGACATGGAAGATAATGAGCCTTTGAGCATTCGGCGTAATCGTCTCCAGGGACGGGAGGCGGGACCCATTCAGCGTATGACTCTCGCCCGTGGCCCGAACCTTAACTCATCTCTACGCCCGCCCAGTCCGCAGCTCCGAGTGGTGACCCCCGAGGGAGATGAAATAGAGGAGGAGACCCTCGGTGACCGCATGCGTCGTCTGAAATCTTCCGATGACGGCAATCCTCTCCCCCAACACCGTCCAGTGAGCTCAGCCTTTTCTGCCGAGCTACTTAGCCAGTTGGGAGATGCCTTTAAGGATGGAGAGACCGAAACCAAAGATGCCAGTACAGACAAGGGCCAAGGTCAGGTGCAGCCGACTGAGGAAGAGGAAACGCTGGGTCAACGACGTCGGCGTTTACAAGCAGAGCGTGAAGCACGCGAGCGGGAAATGGCCCAAGTCCAGCTCAGCGGGGGACAATCCAGTGTTTTGCCTCAATTGACAAAACGACACTCTTTAGCTGACGTACTGGGCAATCACGGTAGCAGAACTGTCTTGAGTGATCCGCGGATAGACGCCGAACGAGCCAAGCAAGAAGAGACACTGCGCTACCAAGAGGACCAAAAGCGGAAGCTTGCAGCTATTCGACATCAGATGCCTTCCAACTTGAGTGCACCCAACCTAGTGAAGCCCGGAGGGTTCATGTCTGGTCGCTTCAACGACGGCACCGGTGGTGGATTAGGCCAACCCCGAGATAGTACGATAATGGGAGGACTTGGCAGTAACTCGGCGATACCCAATCCTGCGTTAAAAGCTAGTGCAATGGGTAATGCTTTTCGCGTGGGTGGTGCCATGTCTACCTATGGACCACCGATGACGAACCCATATGCCAACCCGTATGCGGCCAGTACTCAACCCCAATCAACCGGCCAGTTGGCAAGCATTGAGCGATGGAGACAAGGCATTTCTTAAACTAGATGATTCTGACTCGCAACCTTGGATGATCTGTTCTGGTATATATGCCATCACTTAACACGCGACATATTACAACGGATTTGAAGAATAGAAAATCAAGTCATTTAGCTTCACTTTACACCCCGGCACGTTGTACAAGCAAAGCATAGCATGGTGTTTTGGTGGCTCATTAGTTTGTTATTTACTGTCTTGGGAGAGACATTTTTGCATGGGGAAAGGGAAAAATCATGCACAGGGTATATAAGGAAGCAACTTATTAGCACACTTGTAATCATTTGTTCTTGGTAGCGCCAGCGCAGTCGGGTCAGGGGTATTCATTCCCTATTCTTGCCTCTATATTTAGATACTTAAATACGCATAATAGATACATATATTGTAGTCGATTGGAAACAAAGTCTGTTGCGTACCTAGACAGTTAGTTGGTGGCTTGCCGACATCTATCTACCGCCATACTGCGCTGCTTAGAGTTGATATCTTGGTACCTAGGTAGTTAATGTAGCTTATCGATAAGAAATGCCAAGCATAGACCCAGAAAAAAGTTCCATCAATCAAGTCTCCAGCGCAACATCCCACCCTCAACTCTCTCACCTGTCCAGCTCAACATCGCCGTCAATTAACATGGAGTCCACTAAGCACACCAAGAAGAGGAAGTTCAAGGATGCGGACGGCGCCAAAGTAGCTGCGGCTAAACCGACCGCCATACCTACCACGCCGGCGCCCAAGAAGAAATTGAAGAGAGCAGAGCCCGAGCCCCAGAGCGAACCCGAAGTCTCGTCTTCGCCAGAGACCTCGGATGAGGACGACAATGCTGATGAAGCAGAGGGCTCCGGAGCCGCATCTACCAAGAAGGCTAGTGATCTCGAGAATGGTCCCGACGGCGACGCCGACGATAGCGATCTCGAAGTCGAGGCTGCCAATGACAGTGGTCATGAACTTTCGTCTCTTGTTGTAACGAACGACGGCGTCGAGAAGTTCACAGAGCTGAATCTCTCTGAGAAAACGCTCCAAGCAATCAAGGAGGAAATGAACTTCGAAACCATGACTCCCATTCAGCGTCGTGCTATCCCACCTTTACGTGAGTATATTAACGGGCATTTCTCGTTGTCTTAGCCGTTGCCCTACCTTGCGAGCTTTGAGGACCCGATCGCGCGTGGGAAACAAATTGCTAATTCTGTTTGTTGTAGTCGCTGGGCGTGATGTCCTTGGAGCAGCCAAGACGGGATCCGGGAAGACCCTTTCGTTTCTGATTCCAGCGATCGAAATGCTTCATTCTTTGCGATTCAAACCCCGAAATGGTACAGGAGTCATCATTGTATCACCCACGAGAGAGCTAGCACTCCAAATTTTCCAAGTAGCGACCGAGTTGATGAAGCATCACTCTCAGACCTACGGCATCGTGATTGGAGGTGCGAACAGGCGAGCGGAGGCCGACAAGCTGGGCAAAGGAATAAATCTCATCGTGGCCACTCCCGGAAGGCTTCTCGACCACCTTCTGAATACTCAGGGTTTTGTCTATAAAAACCTGCGAACTCTAGTCATTGATGAAGCCGACCGAATTTTGGAAGTTGGATTCGAGGAAGAGATGCGGAAGATCATCAAGATCTTGCCATCCAAGAACAGACAAACTTCCCTGTTTTCTGCCACCCAAACAACAAAAGTTGAAGATCTGGCGCGGATATCGCTCCGTCCTGGTCCTCTCTATATCAACGTTGATGAGATGAAGGAGCACTCCACAGTTGAAGGCCTAGAACAAGGCTACGTAACTTGCGAAGCGGACAAACGATTCCTTTTGTTATTCTCGTTTTTGAAGAAGAATATCAAGAAAAAGGTGTGTAGATATCTATCACCCCTTCGTTGGCGCGCAGATACCAAGAGCTATACGTACACCGAAGCACGTGTAGACGTTGTGTATAAGACCATTACTAACTAAATTTGAAGATTATAGTGTTCCTGTCCAGTTGTAACTCGGTAAAATACTACGCAGAGTATGTTTGCTCACCGCATAGTTCATGAGCTCTGGTAATGGCTAACACGTATTGCAAAGGCTCCTGAACTATATAGACCTTCCTTGTCTAGACCTGGTTAGTTTGAAATAACTTGCGGCTGGTTTCAGAATTGGATACTGATGGCATACGGCAGCACGGGAAGCAAAAACAGCAGAAACGAACCTCGACATTTTTTTCGTTTGTAAACGCCAAATCGGGAATCCTGATTTGTACAGATGTAGCAGCTCGAGGGCTTGATATTCCCGCGGTAGACTTCATCGTAAGTTGCTCATATGGTTCTCTTTCGCCTAGTGCCCTGGGAGCTTCATTCCCCTGGATCTTATAATTTCTATCTCGAGAACCAGTTGCTAACCCTTGTACAGGTCCGTAAGTAATACTCGCGATAATTATGACACCATCCTTATGAGTGTTTTTAATCAAAGAATCACATCTGGGTCTTGGTACTTCCACCCCAACCAACAGTTACTAATCTGACCCAGAGCTGGATCCCCCGGATGAGCCAAAAGAATACATCCACAGAGTAGGCAGAACGGCCCGTGGTACGGGCTCAAAGGGCCGTTCACTCCTATTTCTTCAGCCTTCCGAGATAGGATTTCTTTCACATCTCAAGGTTAGCATGCAACATCCATTACTATTTCGGATATATCTTGTTGGGCTTGCCTACGCTCCTCGGATATATCGGTTCTCTTGTATGAACGGAAATGACTGACTTGGGATCGCAGGCCGCCCGTGTGCCAGTAGTCGAATACGATTTCCCGGCAAAGAAGATATTGAATATCCAAAGTCAATTAGAGAAGCTCATAAACAGTAATTACTACCTAAACCAGAGCGCGAAAGGTAACCTTCTCAATCGACTGCCACCGAAGATTCAATGTTGACAATCATAATTAGAGGGATATCGAGCTTACCTTCACGCTTATGCTTCACATTCTCTGAGAACGGTCTTGTAAGTATTTTGCATATACCTTTTTCGGAAACGTGATTCTATAAGGAAACACAATACGGCTGGCAGTTGCCGTCTTGAGGATCAGCTACTGATGACCTTAATGCAGTGATATAAATAAACTCGACCTCGCCAAAGTCGCCAAGTCATTTGGATTTGCTGTTCCCCCGCGGATCGATCTCACAATAGGTGCTAGTATGGGTAGGGACAAGAAAGCTCAGGGTAGGAGAGCTTACGGGAGCCAGCCCAAGCAGGGTCAAAAGTTCCACAGATAGGTGCTGCTTTACGCACTAATAGGATCTGTCGAGGTATTCATATTAATTGGTACATCTGCGGCTGGCGACTTGTTAATATAACATGATTTGAGAATCGTAGAAGAGCGTATCACAAATGATAAGAATGATATGGGAATTCTCTCATGTGTACTTGATTGCTGAGTCGTGTTTTCGAAACGTGAAATGGTCTATATCTTACGAAAGGCGGAGCTTCATAGCAGCCCGTCAGGTGATGAAAAAGATTATGTCTACTTTGGCATAATCGAGACCCTCATCACTTTCTACCATCCAGTATATGTAGGCGATAGCCTTGATTTTCCGATGAAGACGGCCGTGGTTCAGTTGCTGAACGCCTCCTGAACAGAGAAAGTGTTGGTTGCAAAGATAAATGCGAACTGTAGAGTTGTAGAGCAAGTACGTGGTTGTAGAGATGTGTTATCATAACATTTCAGCAGTTGCAAAAATTAAACCCAAAAGTTGCGAGAAATCGGTTCATGGGTGCTGCATTCCTATTCACAACGGAGCTAGATCTCATTGTTGCTTATAACATCTTTTGTCTGGGACCCAATGACATGTAGATATCTGCGAGATCACTGCGCATTGTACAGATAGGCATGATACGTACGACCTACGATATGAAAAACCGACGACGCGTTTCAACGAGGCGTCTGTCATGATGTTTCGCCGTATTGAAATTCTTCTAGCCTAGGTGGTCTTTTTGAGGCCCGCTACTTGACGAGTGAATGAATCAAAGTAATGAACGATGCCATTGTCATATAAACACAGGTACTGAAGGGAACCACACACATTTACATACATGATATGAATATTAGATGTTAAGTTTTAATATATGAGGACATGTGCGATTCATTTATGTCGACCCCATTTGATTTCCAGCCAGCAGACCCCAAACCGCCTTTGAAGTCAGAAATGGAACATTGCCAAAAGGTACTACTAGAGCCGCCCACTCTTATGCTATCACGCCTGCCCAATGCTAACGGGGGAAAGAGGAACATATAAAACACCACCAATAATAACACAACCTACTGCACACAGCGTGATATGAGCTTTTTGTCAAAACTATTGACGCACTTCAAAATTTTCGCCCAAGGCGGGGGTGTCCGTTAGTTCCCCTTTCGTCCCTTCTTCGCTTTTGTCAAGGCGGCAGCCCTCCTCATCTGGACATCGCCCTCGGCCAGCCATTTGCTTGCTTTAACAAGCTGGACGATATTAAGAATATTCTTAGTAATCATGACAGGTGCGCTGATCCCGGCCAATATCCAAGGCCAGGTGGAATCCATCTTGTTGGCGCGGGCCATCTCCAACGCGGCGGCGCTGTAGGGATTGGTGAATAGCTGGCGGATGATGGAACTGTTCACCTGCGCTCCGCTCTGGATTGCGGCGGCCTTGGATTCGCCAACGGTTTGGAGGAGCTGTGGAGAGAGTAAAGGCGACGAGAAGGATAGGAGATAGAGGGCGATAAAGAAGACCTCATTCAAGGCACATATGATGAATAGAACAACCTAGCGAGAGTAAGCTTCATCAAATAACAATCTAAAGATTCGGTATACAAACCTTGTTGGTATAGTAGAGGTTAAGGAGCCAGCTTCGTGACTTGTCCACATTCTTGTGGCTCTCCGCCGAGCCGCCCATAGCCAGTGTCGCATACATGTGAATGTAGTGGCTCGCGAAGTCCAGCGATATGAGCCCCTGGAACACTATGGCCCACCTGGGGAAGGCCGACGAGAGGAACACAAGCAGACATGAAGTGGTGCACCGGTCGGTGACCATGTCCAGCACGGCGCCAAATCTCGTGGACTGATTGAAGTATCGCGCGGCATACCCGTCAAGGGCATCGAGCAGACACGAAATACTGTAGAGAAGGGAGCATGTTCTCGGATGCAGCGGCATGTAATACAACGATGCGATGGCCAGCACGATGCGGAAATACCCTGAGGTAGGGACAGTCAGCCGTTTACCCAGCTCGTAGAGCAGTAGAAAGATGCGGGCACCGACCGATCAGGTTCGGCCAGAACAGAAATATGTTCTCGGCAGGGCCGGTGGCTGTCTTGGACGTGGTAGAGGCGTGAGCGTCGCTGCTCCCGTTCATGTCCGTGTCGTTGTGGGCGTCAGATTTGATGGGCGTTTCATTCGCTGCTGCCATAGCAGTCTGTCGTCGGGTTTTCCTCTCCGACATGGCGGCTCTTCGTTTCTGATGTGCTTGGAGCTTTGGTGTGTGTGTGGAACGAGGGGAAGCGGTGCCGAAGGTATCGAAGCGATAGCAGTTTCAAGAGTTGATTGTTTAAGGTCGATGTTTTGTCGATGTTTAAGGTCGAGCTACGAGGGCGGGATGACGCGGCCTTGTAGGTACAGCATACCTCCGCTACCAGTTTGTTAGGTTATGAGGGCAATCTAAGTTCGGAAAATTGAGGTTAGTAAAGGAGACGCCAGAAACCAGAAACGAGCCAACGTGGATGGAGAAATTGGCGTCCGAGGTCAGCAATCAAAAGTGGGATTGGATTGGCTTGGTACCTCGTTTGTAAGTGCTACCTAACGCCGTCACTGTGGTTTGATTAATAGGAAAAGTGGCCGGGAATACAGGAAGGCGATGCTCTTCGACTGTCTGTATACAACATAAACATGAAGGTGTTGTCACTAAAGGCCAACGAGACGAGGCTACAGTTTAGGCATGACATGAGGCTTTAGGTACCTGCCTATGTACATGCATGTAGGAACTGTAAATGTGTGTTACCAGTGCACGGCAGCACTGCTGTATATACCTAATTACCTACAGCACTTTCTTTACCAGTAACTATCCGACAAGAAGTGACAGATAAGATAAGAGAAATTCAGAACACTTCTGCCACCACCACGGTATCAATCTAATCTAGGACTACACTACGTAAGTACCTACTTTAGGTAGCGTTGGTCGCGTCTTGGCACGCGTCCCTTGTAGTGCCTACAGGCTGGATGCAGGGCTACCTAGTCCCGATAGGTATTTATAGATGGACAAATTTGTCCGATCTCTATGGGCTCTGGTCTACTATCTAGATAGTGTACAGTACCTAGTGTAGTTCTCCTTTCTTTACTCCCCTAGCCTTTTCTCTCTCTTTTTTTGGTCCCTCGCTCCCTCATTCTCCTTGTGTGGTGTATCTTATATCCTATCTAGCCTAGGTAGTTGCTCAAGGGCGGTTTTGTACGAGATCCTATCTCTCTCCCTAAGAGTTCCTCAAGTGACTATCAAGGAGGTATATTTGACAGAGGCGCGTTTCACGACACATATCAGTCATGATTCATACTCATACTTTATAGAAGAGACAGTATTACCAACGAGGACTCACAATATACTAGGATACTTACATAATTCGCATTATGCACCTATAATCATATATGATGTAGTACTAGGTAGTGTTGGTAAAAGTGGCTGCGTCCCAGGTCGCATCATGCATCACAAAGTTCCGAACCTGGCCCGCTGATGCCGCCCGTCGCTCATCAATGACAGGTCACAACTTGAAGAATTGGATGACAATGCTATGCACGAAGCAAGCGCATACCAACAGCTATCCAAAATGATCAACGCCGACGTCCCTCGGCGCGGCAGAACCAACGGCAAATACAGTATTTGCACTACTACCATGTTGACTCCATCACACTATCTTATGCTTATGCAACGCCATCGCTGCCGGCACGGAGCCGACCTGTCCGGATCCTCAACTACCTAATGGATGCACCAAGGTGCTTACGCGAGCCAAACTATCTCGGAATCGTATGATAAATCAACTCTGAAAGTCTCCTTTAGACTTAGCATTATGTAGCACTTCTACCAGTGTTCATTCGCCTACAGTACCTACCCTCCGAGGGACGCAAAGAAAACTGGCTCGACTGGCTGTATTACTTTGTTGGTTTAATCTGACCTATCACGGCTATCTGACGTGGTTGATCGCTGAGACATTATACCTGTTAGTTTTAGTCTAGACCGTGCAGCATAGACATGGGGTTCACCCGCCCGATCGGCACTATGTCTGTACCTGGATTTTACATCCGGTTGGGGCTCTGGACCTGAGCATGGGTTGCTTTGTGCTTCAGAAGCGAATTCACGTGTCGAGGCATTACAGAATTGTCCCGTCCCTTCCAGCATGAACAAAGGCGTGCCCTGACTGGTCTCAAGACTACAAATGTCAAGGGCGAGTAAATCACAGAACTTGTGAAGACAGAGCAGATATTGAATGCTCGGCCCTACAGGCCCTTGCAGCAGAGTGGCCATATAGCAACACTTCTTACTATGACCTAGCTAAATTGACTATACCTTTTGTGCTATTCATCTGCCTGCCTGGTAGTGTAGTATGCGTCCGACTCGACACAACCACCTACCTATTAAGTAGGACATGTATAGCGGAAGATATATAACCACCTCACATAATAGTGTTAGGCATTTAAAAGCAGCTGGAGGTATGTACAGTACCCAAAATAGGTAGTTCATTAATGGAACTGAAGGATCCTAACGTTGCGGTCACATGCCGGTTTGCGGCAGGTTTAAAAAAGTTTAAAAATAATTACTAGTACTTGGGACAGCAGCAAACAGCAGCCAGCGAGAAGGGCGCACACGCAAGCTGCGCCTACAGGCGCCTGTGCAGGTGCTGTTTAAGTGCCCCTCCATACCACCGACCGACCTGCAGCAGCGCCAGCCCAACATCCAATTTCTTCCTCCCTCGAGTAATAAAGTATTTATCGCCTCCTTTCCCTTCCCACGCCGCATTGCGCACACACACCTCATATTCTCGTCTTCTCTGGTAATTACCTGGCCTGAATCGAGAACTGGTCTTCTGCAGGCTATTTTCTTCTCTTTCCGGAGATCGACCTCATTCGACGGAGTTGCCGTTGATAAGCAGGCAACACATGCCGTGACACCGGCGAGACAGCATCACTTCGCTCTCCCATTGGTTTTCCTCGAAATCACCGCCCCGAGCCCTGATTAGAAAGGCCCGAAACCCTTCCAGGCTTACGGCACCTACATCTACACTACCATCCTTCGTCTGGTATATTCTATCCCCGACGACGTAACGGCAATACAGTTAACACTCTCAAGAGGAAGAAGTCGGACTCCAGATTCATTCCAAGTTCCATAACAAAGGACAAGACGAGGAATTTGATAACCAGCAACCTTTACGAATTTACGGACTTTGTAGTCTGTCTTCCCGGGTAAGTGGACAATAACGTCAGGCATTCCTCTTCGTCCAAGCCCTCTCTTCGCTTTCGCTATCGCCAGCGCCTCGTTTCGTTTGCCTCTATATATTTGCCCCCCACACAATTGGAAGGAAGTGGTGTTTCTACTTCTATGCTGCGATCAGGTGCGCCGTGGGGTGACAATAACAAGTTGGAGTGCAAAGGAACTAGTGGTGTGTACATGCAACGTACACCCGCTATGTGGTATTAGTCTACCAACCTTTGTTACCTGCTTTTGTTACCCACTGCGTCAGATCCAGCAAAAATTATCCATGTATCTCCTCCAGGAACCACAATAAAAGTGGGAGTTTGTCGATTCAATCCTTCCCTCGAATTGACGATTTAGGATGCAGAGGAAGCTGGGCAGAGCTGGGGAATCGTGCGGAAGTTGATTGAGGTTGAAATTAAAACTGACATCATTAAAGCTCCACAGCACCCAGGACCGCTGATCACCACTGCCGCGTCTGCGCTCTTACAGCCAGCCCTACCACGCCTACTAAGACGCCTACTAAGACGCCTACTAAGACCAGGACCTACAGAAATAGGTATCCTAACGAAACCCCCTTCAGGTCGGACAAGTCTAAACTTAACAGTCCCAAGGTCATAGTACACATACATTCCGGCAACTATCCAAGAAGAAGACTACCTGTCTACACAGAGAGCGGCCATTCAAACATACGCGCACGCACACACACACACACACACACACACACCAACCACTTAGTTCTGACGTTCCGCGCTACTATAGCCTTGCCTCCCATTCCTCCCCAGGCGAATCAACACTCGTAGAGCTTTAGTCGCGAACTTTGAGTCGGCTTAAAGCTCATGAGATCCCCCATTCTCACTACTCGCATTAGTTCGAGCTATTAGCAAACTTGAGCCGTCATGTGCGCTTCCCAGGAACACCACCCGACCGTCAAGGCGACCTTCGCCCAGAGGGCCGCAAAGGCCACTCACCCTCTCGCCAGTTACCTTTTGCGCTTGATGGAGCTAAAGCAATCCAACCTCTGCTTGAGTGCCGACGTCACCAACACCCGAGAACTACTTGGTTTGGCTGATGCGATTGGCCCATCTATCGTCGTATTTAAGACACACTACGACCTGGTTGCAGGTTGGGATTATCACCCTAAGACCGGCACTGGTGCCAAGCTTGGTGCTTTGGCGAGGAAACATGGATTCCTCATCTTCGAGGACCGAAAGTTCGGTGACATCGGCCATACCGTTCAGATGCAGTACACGGCAGGTACCGCACGCATTATCGATTGGGCCCACATTGTGAATGTGAATATGATTCCCGGAAAGCTTGCGGTGAAGGCGCTTTCTGAGGCTGCAAAGCACTGGCGGTCGCGTGTCAATTATGAGGTCAACACCTCCGTCACAGTCGGCACCCCGGTCTCTGATTCATTCAACGAGAACGACGACGAGAGTGAGGAAGCCGACACAGTAGGAGCGATGCATCCTCTACCTTCGTCAGCACAACACAATGAGTCCAACAGCGCCAATAGAAAGGGCAGCATCGTTTCCATCACCACCGTGACTCAATCATTCGAACCCGTCGACTCGCCGCGCTTTTCAAGCAGCATTGCCGAGGGGGAAGAGCTTGTATACGCAGGGATCGAAGAACCACCATGGGAGCGTGGGCTTTTGATACTGGCACAAATGTCAAGCGCAGGCAACTACATGACGCCCGATTACACGCGAGCATGCCAAGAAGCTGCCCGTGAGAACAAGGACTTCGTCATGGGATTCATCTCCCAAAGGGCCCTTAACACGGAAGCCGACGACGATTTCATCTCCATGACGCCGGGGGTTCAACTACCCCCGGAAGGAGCCGAAGAAGAAACAGTAGCGGGGGATGGGATGGGCCAGCAGTACAACACGCCCGCGAAACTGGTCGGCGATGGTGGAAGTGATATCATCATCGTCGGTCGAGGCATTCTTAAGGCGGGAGCTCCACGAGCGGAAGCCGAGCGGTATCGAAGACGAGCGTGGAAAGCATACTTGGCACGGACGGGACAGTA
This sequence comes from Xylaria castorea, assembly GCA_022495115.1. NCBI lineage: Eukaryota > Fungi > Ascomycota > Sordariomycetes > Xylariales > Xylariaceae > Xylaria > Xylaria castorea. The sequence continues at coordinate 12,156 of MU382638.1, read as the reverse complement.
GGCATGAAGGTACAAAAGGGTTTGGGTGAAAATGGCATAATGGCACTCAGTAACATAGTAACATCTCGTGAGCAGTGTCAAGGAGGAGATGGTCCAGCATTTTCGGAGCCTGGAGTTGGGATCTTCGAAATAGTTTTAGATTTCGAAAGGGAAAACGTCGATAGGCATAGAGAATCATGAACAAAATGGTACAAAGACAAGCGTGGATGCTTTTACGCAAAATTATATGGAAGTAAACGGTATTACTAAGCTACGAGCCCTTGGCGACGGCAGAAATTAAGTGCACCAGGTTAAGTATTCTGTCAGTCAGCATCGACCACATATAAACAACCACCCCCACTACATAGCATTGTATGCCAGGTATAAGTATAGAGTAGGGAAACGAGCGAAATTACGGTTTGTTGTATTCTAATTGGCTATTGTTCTAGAACTCCGAATACTAAAGCAAATCAATTTGGTGATTTTAGCCATCGCCGTCTAATACCCATACCAAGAAGACTAAGATATTATTGAAGTACCCATCTACGACCTTGCATCCGTCTGTCTCGGAGACAACGGTGTTTAGGTGATACAAAACCCGGGAGGGAGATCCGGGGTCGTTGAACTGGCTGATTGAGCGGCGGGGGAGCTAAATTAGAATTAGACAAACCTTAACGAAACCTGGTCAGACTTGGTAACGAGACCGTGACTAGAACTGCTAGTTCCCCAACACCGCTCTCATTATTCCCAGCTTATATCGACATATCACGCTGCACTATCTATGATTACACAAGACAGACTGCTTCCTGGGAACAATAGGTCAAGTAAATGCCCACCGTTTATTGCGAACACAATTGATCGATCGCCATCTCCACCACCGCGAGCTATTGTCACCTACCACTATTGTCGTCTACTAAAAACAAGGTCGTGTGTATGCAGAAAGGCCATAGATTGGCGGCAGCCATGCACTTAAATTCAGAACCATCCTACAGAGGTTGAGTATTCTCTAGCTGTATCTCTGTTCAACCAACTCTGGCCTCAGTCTTTTGTCCACCTCGATCGACCACCCCCGCAAGTCCCAGCGTAAGACCGCAAGATCGGTTCGTCGAAGCTACTCACGATGGGTGACCCCGAGTTAGCTGAGCCCGTTTCGGGTGGTGAAGACCGACAAACCTCAGAGCCCGAATCTACGAAACCGCGGCCACGCAAGCGCAGACGCATTGTCATCAGTTGCACCGAATGCCATCGGCGCAAGCAGAAGGTGGGAATACGCCCGACGATCGCGTCCCGTCCCTTGACGAACCCCCATGCTAAGCTCTCGCCTAATCGCAGTGCGACCGTAAACTGCCATGCACGAATTGCCAGTCGCGAAACAAAGAGTCGTCCTGCCGGTACGAGACCGGCACACCGATCGCCAAGGCCGATCTGAAGGCAGCGTCGTCTTCGTCGAACGATGACAAACCCCCCGAACCGCTCGAAGGCACGGCGAAATCTGCGCCGGCCGCCGACTTCGGCTACTCAGCCAGCGCCGGCTCGACGCTGGGCTTCTTGCGCAAGATCGAGAACGCCGCGGGCGCGCCCCTAGCCGGCATGCCCAGCGAGATCCCAGTCGAGGAGAGCTACGACATGCGCGAGCGCTACAAGTCGTTAATCCGCCAGCTGCCGGCGAGGACGTACGTGGAGAAACTCATCGACGTCTACTTCCACGACGTGAACTGGCAGTACTTCGGCATCGACGAGCCGCTCACGAGAAATCTGATCAACCAGTGGTACAGCCTACCTTTTAACGTCTTGTCAAACTCTGGTCCTCTGGCCTTAGACCCCATGCTGAGAGCGCTGCCCTCGTTGCTATTTCAGATGATGGCCTGCGCGCTGCTATATCTCCCACAAGAAACTGAGAAGAGCTATGAATGTCTAAAATACACCAGCAATATGACCTTTGACGACCTATCAGTCGAATATAGCGAGGCCGGCATAGCCATACTAAACTTATTGGGCAAACGGCAAATGTCCATCATTACCGTGTTGGCAGGCTGGTGCAGAGCATCTCTTCTCAAGTTTAGCGGAATGGTGACCGAAGCTGTAAGTTTTTGCTCATTAGGTTTGGCTTCGCTCTATCTGGTCTAACTCTAGTACAGTGGCATCAGGTTGGAACGTGCATTCGGGATGCACAAGGGATCGGGTTGCACCGCGACCAATCAGACCCGCAACCGACCCCGGATGACGACGGAGAAGAGGCGATGGAAAAGATGTGGAGGGCACAACATCGTCGGATGGTCTGGCTCATCCTGATGGGATGGGATCTACATACAGGAGCCGTGTTGGGCCGGCCTACCAGTATCGATTACCGTCTCATAAACCGCAGCTTTCCAATTGATGCTATCATTCCTAGAATTGCGAAGCGAGTACCTCTCGTGCCGCGCACCGACGACGATCCGCCAACGCCTCTAACCAGGTCGATTTGGTCATGGGAGATCATGAAGACTCTACGAGATATCCAAGACCTAGAAAAAGAAGGGCCTTTTCCCAAGGACTTCTCCAAAGTCGAAAAGATCCAAGCCGAGATACTCGACGTCAAAGCCCGCACACCACCCCCTTTCCGTTCAGAAAACCCGGACACGCGGTTTGACCACTTGCCCGAGTGTTGGTGGTTACCCTACTCACGAGCGCAGCTACCGCAGCTACACGCGTTCAACATCCTCGCCCTTCACCGCCCCTACGTATTCACGCGCGCCGCTAGTAGGAACGCAGCGCTGAAGGCGAGCCTGGAAATGCTCGAGTCGCAGCGACAGCAGTTCGCCGCGCTCGACACGGCGCAGCACAGGACGTACTCGCTGTTCTTCGGGACATTCGACGCCGTCGTCATGGTGGCGTCCATCTACATCCTGTTCCCGCGGGAGCACCTCGAGCTGCTCGACCAGGCGCGGCAGCACTTCCAGTGGGCCGTGGACCGGTTCGAGAAGATGGCCGAGCGTAACCACCTCGCGCGCTCCGCCCTCGGCGTGCTGCAGGCCATCTGGATCCGCTTCAAGAAGGCCGTCGGCCACGGCTTCCTGACGTGCCACTGCAGCGAGACGGCGCGCGCCGAGACAGAGGCCGCCTCCCGCTGGCTCACCTCGCAGTCCGAGGCCCACGCCTCCTCCTCTGCCTCATCCACGACACACCGCGCCAGCAACGATGCGTCGGTAACAGCTTCCGCGCCCTCCTGCTCGACGCAGACCCCGGGGACTGAGTTGAACACGCCGCTCGGGTCGGGCGGGACGGGCCCCTCACCGCCGAGCGTGCCGCCAGACAACAGCGCCCTCATCTCACCGGAGTGGACACTGCCGACGGATTTCGACTTCGGCGCCATCATGCCCATGTACCCGATGGGCGACATCGCATACAACGACCTAACCGGCGTCCTCGGGGCGTCGATCGGGGGAGGCTCGACGACACCAACACCGGCAAATTGGGCCGGAGGCGAGAGTAATCCGTCGGAAGCGGTGGCAGGAGGGCTTGGGATGCCGGGTCTTCACACCATGGCCGCCCCACAGGAGCAGTTCCCCTGGCAGTTCGGCGGCGAGTTTGGCACGGATACGATATGGAACGTCTTGAACCAGTTCCCTTCGTGATATATGGGTAGGAGAGGAGTTCTCGCGACGGCGGCGGCAGGCAAACAGACATGGTTATGAATATACATACTCTCGTCATACGTTGATTTGATGTTCACATAAAACGGCTATATATACTTGGGTCTAGGACAGTGGACGGACAGCTTCGCGAGAGCAGGCAGTTCTTAAAAGGCAAATAAAAATATTTTGGGAACTTATTTATTGCACAAAATTTTGTTCATCACGATATATATAACAATTCATTTCAGCGAAATTGGTCCAGGCCTTGACTGAACGAGAAAGCTAAGTTAGACCTAAGTGGCCATGTTTAGTTGGAATATACAATATTGTTCACTGAACTTCAGTTTGCCATGCACCTACGCACCACATGGATTTACACTTCCTGCTCGCAAAGACACCGTCCGTCATCTAATTAAGTCGATCCAAGGTGTACTAGAGGATCCACACATAGTGCCCCTCTTCGCTGACGCTCAGAGGGCGTCAAAACTGTGAATCAGGTCAATACTCTGAATCACTTAGCATTGGCAAATGGAGTAAATTACACCAAATTACACCAAAATAACCTAACTTCGAACAACAATAATAATTTAAATAAAAGTTAGAAAAATAAACGGTTTATAAAATAATATTATTTATATAAAAGAAAATCTAAAGTTAAATTTTTATTTAAAACAAGTAAAAACTATAATTAAAATAATATTATATTAAATAATATTAATAAAAAATACTAAAAATAATATAGTTTTAAGTTTATATATTATAATATAAAAAAAAGGAAAAACTTAATAAGCTTATATTTTTTTAATTTAATTTATAATGTAATTTTACTTTTAGTAAATAAGGTTTTTTTGCAAAAACATACTTTTTATTAAAATATAATAAATATGTTAGTAGGCTATACTCCTAGGAATACAGGGTCCGTACGACCCAAGGGTTGTACGTAAAAAGGGGTGGTAAGGAGTCCAATTCTATTAACTAAACTGCTACGAAGGTCTAAGTCGAAGGGGCAATTGGCAGGGCCAATTGCTAGGCTATATACAGGTAGGTTAGGTGACTAGGTGGATCCTAGACCTTCCATAGGCTTCCATAGGCTTCCGTGGCTTGCGCCCGGAAGCATATGGCTATTCGTACGAATATTGTTCTAACAAAATATATAATTTAATAATAAAAAAGTTAGTTATATTTTATAATATGTTTAATTTTACTTATAATAAACAATATTATATATTAAAACATAAAGTATAAAAAAAATATTTTTATTATTTTTATAATAACTTATATTATGCAAGTTATTTAGCTTTAAAGTTAAAAAAAAACAGGTAAATACGCACTCTGATTGGTTAATCACCTGATTCAGAGTATTGACCTGATTCACAGTTTTGACGCCCTCTGAGCGTAGCGGAGAGGGGGCCACTATGGGTGGATCCTCTAGTATTCCGCGATAAGGCTATCAAATGCCGCTTTCACGGGCCAAGGACATTGAGTAGCAGGCACCATGCAACAAAATATTGGTGTTGGGACTGAACCTGGATTGTACAAGTCTACATGACGATGGAGGGGCGAGTTATCTTCAGTCGCGGCAGTCACATGTGAAATTTGTATTATGAATCATTATTTATGAAGCAAATGAGAACTATGTCACAGTTTGTTTATAACACTACGTATGGATACTAACCATCGTATGTTCGACCTCGAGGCACACGATCACTTAAATTAGAGTACGCAAGATGCGCAGATGATGAAGCTCTAGGGTCAAGAACGATGTCAAGCCTGATGCGTACCATTTTCAAGTCAATATAGACTGCAAAAGCCATCGTCATAACCAGACAGAGAAACCAAGTTGCGCGTACATAAGAGTTAGGTTGGAGATTATATACCATGAATTAAGGTGTAAGGATCACAAGTATTCTTCCTCACTTCGCATGACTCGCACACGATAGCAATGAAAAAAGATTTGGATAAAGCCTGTCAGACTTCCACCGCTGCCCACCCCGGCCGCGCGCCCGAAGGCAAGACCGCGACGCGGGGTTGAGATCATCACCACTCTCTATACAGCCTGCGCACGAGGCGCCGACCGCCATCCTTGCGGACAGTGCGAGAGTAAAGGGAACCAGGCCCCGAAGGACGTGGAACCCCGATTGAGTTGGGGTTTTCACTCTAGGGCGACGGGGATTTTCGTTCATCAACCAGGGTGGGATCTGTGGCTCCTTTAGGGAACACAGAGTGGGACGAATACTATAGAAATGATTCTCTGAAGTCTGTTTTTTCGGAGGGGTAATGGTCAGCGAACTGTTGTCGGCGCAAATTGCGACATCCAGATCGCTGTGGGGAGGCGGATCTGAATGTTAGGGTAGAGGGTTGAACTCACATTGTCGTGTAAAGAAGAAAAGAAAAAGAGAGGGAAGAGTGGGAGGGTGGGCAGCCTTATATACACCTGCAGGAAGGGTCTGCAAGGCGGTGTGGGGCAACTTTTTTTGCCCTACTGCCGGCAGAACTCTAGCTGAATTGGTGGGTTACGAGTACCACATTCATCACAGCGGTCTAGGCGGTGAACACTCGGCTACCAATCAGAGCGAGCTGCAGAGGCTGTTTGCTCCATTTGGGAGATTTTTCTCTGGCCCACAAAACACATTAGCCAATCATGTCTAATGAAGTTTTTATTGTTTCCGTTGCAATATCATTCTACTCCATTGAACAGCAGACTTTTCTCTCCGAATGAGGCTGGAACATGAATAAGTTGAAAAAACTTGCAAGCTAGCCTCTTGCCCAGAGATGAATTGTCTCACTTTTCCTTTTGCAGGTGCACAGATTGTCATTCATTTATATTCTTAGTACTTGTTAGATTCGATGCAATCCGGGAGTCTTGATACTGTGTACAAATAGTCAAGCAGCATCTTGGTCGTCTGTATGTACGTAATGACTGCCATGCCTAATTATTCAACATAATATTTTACATTGTACGTATACACGTTGCCAACGAGAGATGTAGAAACCACAGATCAAGTCGTAATCGTAGAGTGGCACCAGAACAAAACCCCCACCCATGATGTTCCCCAGAGACTCTGTCTATCCCGAAAGGTAAGGTAAAGAAAGTAAAGAGATTCATTATCCGATGGAGTCTACTCTTCCAGGATAGGTTCCAGACCAGCCCATTCAAGCACTAATAGCGGCGGTCGGCAAAGGACCCTCGGGGAACTGACTCGCAGCGATATTGCACTGTCTGAACAACCTGACCTCGTCTTCGGCGAACGCACCAACGACACTGTGCAGCACACCGCGATTATGGAAGAGCACAAGATCGCCCTGCTGCCAGTCGTGCGTGTAGACGTACTTGGGTGCAATCGCCGGACGTTGGAGCCGATGCACAATCTCGCGGACCTCGGCCAAGTCCTCAATAACTGTGCCATCTGCCAGGTGAAGTTTTCGCACCGCCGAGGGATGGATTTGCAGTGCCAATTTCCCGGTCGCGGGGTTACGCCAGCAGATAGGCAGGATCTGGATCTCATCTTGACTATGAGGCGGCAGCTCGTCGATGGGCACCTCCAGACCTTGTGATAGCAGGCCGAGGCCATCGGACCGCGATTTGGCCGAGCTCATCCACACGTACGGGTGAGGCGCATACTCGACCCTGGTACCGCGCACGAACGCCTTGTCTTCTTCGGACAGCGCCTCGTACATCGTATACCCCGACACGAAGGCCGTCGTGCCGAGCGGGACGTCCAGCTCGTCGCCCGTCCCGTCATCGTATCGACAGGTCTGGCGTCGTCCACCAGGTACCTGTACAGCAAGAAGAGTCGTGACGACGGGTGGCGCAAGGGCGCCGTACAATGCGGCGTCGATATGCCACCGGTAGAAACGCGTGAAGTCGAGATCTTCGTCATCCGGGATAGCGGTGGCGTGGAACGTCCTATGATGTGGATGTCGCAGCTGAAAGTCGGTGAGTCCTTCGTAGGAGGCTACGCGCCCGTTGCCGATCACCTGCACCTGCGGCTGGTGTGGGATGGTCTTCAGATCCGGGTGTAGAATGCTCCGTTTCGCATCGATCGTCTTGCTATGCCCGTAGGAATCGCCGCCTGAGGGGTCGAAGCGCTGAGTCAACTTAAACTGCGCCTTCGGCGAGACGTGTCCTTGGTTCTTGAACACGAGTACCTGGTGTCTAAACAGGGCGTCACGGATCACAGCGAAGTCGTCATCTGCCGACCCGATGTCAGCAGGCTGACTAGTTAATTAAGCTTCAGGGGATACTCACTCCAGGAGGTTACCGATTCATACGGGTATTCTCCCTACTAGTAGTTTCCATCATGTCACTGCATCATGTCGAGTGTTCTTACCAGTTAGATTCTCAATATCAACGTCTGATGCCACTGCTCCGAAGTTGATACCGGACTCCTTCGGGAAGCGGAGTGGTTCCACACCAATCTTAGAGGCCATGATGTGATATCAATGAATGGCGAAAGGCAGTGGTTCGTATGTCTCTTATAGCTAGCTGTACGTTGCAGCTTGGAGGTAGGCTGGTGGTTTGGGCCCTCTTCTCGTACAGGAATTGATGTCGTTTATATAACTCGTCTTATCTATGAAGACTCCTTGTGCCCCGCGGAGTTATATGTAAATATGAAGTCATTCCAAGATAGGCAACCGGCTTCATCCGGGAGGCTCTTCGGAACGCCCCGCATCAAAGAAGATTGATGACTTCTTTGATAACGATCCCCGATAACGATAGCCGGAGTCCGACGGATACCCATTGAAATCTACGTGTATTACCGTAGCCGGTTCCCGCCTTGTCACACAGTTCTAGCAAGACTTCATTTTCTCAGGTATATGCAGTCTACAGGCTAATCATTTGATTCTAGGCGTGATTATTTACATATTTTATAAACAGGTTACGTCACAGTATTAGTTTGGCTCCTCAGTATCTTGAGGCCATATGTTACGAAAGCGTTGTGCTTACTTCTTCCTCTGTTGTCTATCACGTATTTGTTAAATATCTACTATGTAGTCTCACCTCAGAACTGGCAACCATCTGACCATTCTCTTCTATGAGAGTCCTTTCCTGATTATGGTCCTGTGGTTATAATGCCTCAAATTTCAACGTGCTGACTCGTAAGTCTTACATTGCAAATACCTGTTTCAAAGTCATGAATATTGTACCAGATCATCCAGTGCAAAGAAGTCGTAATAAAAAATATCACTGTCAGAATCTTGTACTTTTAGGTAGATCATAGATAATTGTTGTTGCGCGAAGGTATCTAAACCACCTCGTGGGCTAATCTGGCCATGTGAAGAATGCTCTTTGTTGTACGGTTTCAGGTGTGTCTTGTGATAGTCATGCCTACGTGAGCGAGCTATAACTAGTGAAAGGTATTCTCTTGTGATACGTGATTGAAACCCGCATGTATTATCAAAAGGAAAATCAAAGTGAAATGAAAATGTCACACTATATTAAATCTCTAACTAGTGAAAGTAGGTAAACTAAATAATCCTTACGCGGGATTTCTAAAGGAGTTTACTTCTGTTAGTAAGCAGTCGTAAAAAATATTTTATGTTTTTTAACTTTTTATTTTAACACAACTACGTAATTTTATAGCTGTGTTTTTCTTAGCATAATTTTAAAGATATAGTTTTAAGGTTTATTATTGTTTATTAACCTTTTTGTTAAATCTTATATGTTACGTTTAACTAAAATAAAGCTTTTATATATATATTAGCATGCATTAAAAGTTATAACTGCGATTACTTAAAGGCTTGTTTAGTTAATTGTTGTTTGTTTTAATTTAACTAGCTATAACAAAAGCTAAATTTTAAAACTTAAAGCAATAGTAGTTTTATTTAGCTAATAATTCTTTAAGGTTTTTAAAAGTTTATGATTTTTTTTTTTTTAGTTAACGATTAACCTAGCTATTTATGCTTATAGTTTATAAAGCTTAACTTTATAAGTTAAGCTTTTATTTTTATTATTAGTTTTTATGTAATAACGTAAACAATAACTTGTTTATATAGCTTTATTGTTAACTAATAGTTTATATTTTTAATTATATAACTTTAGCGCTAATAATTAATAAGCTTTAATAGTTTTAGCTATATAACACTATTTTTTTTTAAAGCTTGTTTTTAAGCGTAACTATTATATTTTTTTGTTTAAAAAGCTTATATAATTATTGTTGTTAACTCGTTTGTTTTTAAGCTTTTTTAAGTATTATTAATAAAAGTTTTTAATAAATCTTTTAGCAGTTAAGCTATATAAATGTTTGTAAAGTTTTTAAGTTTAATGTTTTTTAGTTAGCTAATCTTTTTATTTAATAAAATATTTTATATGCTTTTAAGTTTTTATAAAGTTTATAATTTTGTTAATATAATATTTATTTGCAGCTTTTATAATGTAAAAGGGCAGCTAACGCAACTGCTATAAAAACGTATATATTACGTATATACGTTAAACATTAACTATAAAGCTATAACATATATTTAGCATATATAATTAGTACTATAAATAAAAGTAATCTTTTATATTTATTTTTTAAAATTTAATATATTATTTTATAAAACTATTGCGAACATTTTATAAGCTAACTTTTAACACTTTTTTATTTTTATACTTAAATAATTATAACATAATATTTAAACAGTAAAAAATTAAAATAATTATATAGTTATAAACTATTATATAATTAAACTATAGTTATAAAAAAGCTAACCGAAAACTAACTTATAGCAATAAAAGTAAAACTTTTAAAAACAAATAAAACTATATAAAACAATTATATAATAAAAAGCATTAAAAGTTTTGTTTTTTAAACAAACAATTATATAACAATTAACTATTGCTTAAAAAAATACTAATGTAAATATTGCAATTAATAGCTTAAAATATATTATTAAATAAATAACTAATAAAACTATTTAATTTAAGAACTAGTTATATAACAATTTAAAATAATATAAAAACGTTTATTTATAATTATAAAAAGTTTAACTAAAAAGTTATTATAGCTAAAATAAAAAACTAAATTGTTGTTATTAAAAAAAGCAACTAATAAAAGCTTAAGCGCAATAAAGCTATTTAAATTATATAAGCGTTAAGTTAAACAGCATAAAATATTTAAACTAATTAGCAATTTTATTATAAAACGTTTAAGTATATAAATTTAAAGTTAAATATAACTTTAGCGAACTTTTAAAAGTTTATTAAACAAAAAAATATAAATTTTAAACTATTTAAACGTACTTTTTAAAAGCAGTTAATAAAACTACGCTAAAAAAAAACGAATTTTTAAAAAACTTTTTTTTTAAATAGCAAGTTTTAATATAAAAACTAAAAAAAAAATGCTAATTTAAAAACAATTTAAAGCTAGCTTTTAATTATTAATATAAATTTTAAAACAAAGTTAAAAAAGCTTTTATTTAGCAAAAAGTTTTATTTAAAAACGTAGTTACTATATTTTATAAAATAAAAAAGCAATAAAACATATAATAATAAAACAAGCTTATAAAACTAAGCTAAAAAAAACTTTATATTAATAGCTTTATAAAACTTTATGCTATAATAAACAATATTTAAACAAATAAGCTAAAAAAAAAGCTATATAAATAATATAATTGCTAAATAAATGTTAATTATAACAAGTTATAAAAATTATAAAATAATAAGCTAATAATTTGTTATTATTATTAAAAGCTAAAACATTTAATAAAAAACTGTTTTAATAAAAAATAAAAACAATAATTAAGCAAAAGCTATTAAATATATAAAATATAATTGTTTATATTTAAAAAGTTAAAACGTATATAAAATATATAAATAATATAGTTAAACGTTAAAAAAAAGCTAAAAAGCGAGCTAAAATAAAAATATATGTTTAATTTATTTTAGTTAAAAAATTTAAAACGTTTAATATAAATAAACTTTTTAAAGTTTATAATATATTATAATTAAATAATAATAAAAAGCTAAAAAACATAGTAATAAATATAAACATTAAAATATAAGTTAATATAATGTATAAAAATTTAGCGCAAAAAAAGCTTTAATTAGTTAACGTATTAATTTTATTTATGTTTAAAGCTAATAAAAAAGCATTAAAATGTTAAAACGTTTATAAAGCTATTTTAAAAATAATAAATATAAAAAGTATTACTAAAACTTTTATATAAATGTTTTTTATAATTAAACGTAACTAGTTAACGCTTAAATTTTTATTTTTAAAATTAAAAATAAAACAACTAAAAATAACTTTAAATATTATATTAAATTAATAATACTTTAAAAAGTTTAAAAAAGTTAATTTAAAAAAGTTTACTAATATAATAGTTAATAGCAAACATATTTTTATAGTAAACTTAATATAAGTTAAATTAAAAAAAAAGCTACTTTTTAAAAAAATTAATAATAACTTAGTTATAAAAAATGTTATATAAATAAATTTTTTATAATACTTTTATAATTTTATTTATATATACTTTAAACAAGTAATAAAAAAATTATTTATATTATAAAAAATAAAACATGCTATTAATTTAATAAAAAAAGCTAAAGTATTTTTTAGTTTAATTTATTTTACTATAAAAA